>JAEQBH010001538.1:0-731934 GCA_016808115.1 Tetrastigma voinierianum
ATTTCTAGGCTTAATGCATTCTTAGAATCTAGGGTTTGAGGCAGAGATGCAATATAACCTATTTTTAGGAATAGATTGTTGATGCTTGAGAAATATTAACAATTGCATTTGATAAATCTACCATCAATATAGGTTTTTTGTGTCATTAGATTAGATTGAACCCCTCCATTAGGATTGATTTTGGCGAACTCATAACCCTAGGTTTTTCCTCTCTTGATTATTTCGTAATTCTTACTTTGTCTTGATAATTTAAGAGTTTCCTTTCATGCTTAGTTCTGATAATAGAATTTTAACTTTGCTTGCTCATCCAAACAAAATTAGGGTTAAACTAGATTAGTAGTTGATAGGCATAGTCTCTATGGGATTGACTCTATTTACCATTTTATTACTTACTTGCGACCCAGTTTCGATTAATATTATTTGTTCAAGGCCAAGAAACTATGGGAGGTCGAGCTTATAAAGCTTCAGGGCCCTCAACAAGCTATTTCCCTTAAGAGGCCCTTTTCACACACGCCAGGCCCTCTTGTATACTTAGAACAACCAACATTCCACCAAAAGGAATAAATTAATCCTCCATGCCCTATACAGAGTTGAGACACCTAGAAAAAAGGATTGCCACAAAGCCCCAAATTGAAAAGAAAATAGCATGATGTCATTGAACATGAAAGATTAAAACCAATAGGAATCCTGAGCACAATCTAAGGGGTCTTTACAAAACTAATGCCCCGAGCCAACTGGTTGGGAGTCATTGACTTCACTACTTGCTATAGGGGACAAAAGATGGGATTGGATATGTTGTAGGTGCTTTGACCTTTAGAGTAATGTCCGGGGTGAATTTTGAAGGGAATTGAATGCCCGGTGCCCTTAGCCAACTGGTAGGGAGTCACCAATGGATCCCCGCTACAAGGACACCAATCTAAGCATCTCAGCATTACACCCTACAACTAACCTCCAAAGAAGAAGAAAATAGACAGCATGGGTGTGTTCTTAGCATGTGTAGGGAGTAGGGGGATAAAAGGGTTTGATGGGGTGCAAGTGGTCGGTGGCTATGTATATGGGAGGGACCTATAGATCCTTTTCACGAGACTCTTTGGGAAAGGATCAGTTGAGAACATGACACTTAAATTAGCTTTTGTCACCATAGTGTTAAGCAATCTGAACCTTAAGGTGTCTAGAACGAATGAGTCTTTGTTATTGAATTTACGAAACTCGCTTATAAAAGATTGTTATAGTCTTATAATATTGATTGTAGTATGTAAACCAACTCTCATCTGCTCTACAATGATGAATACAAGGCATTTTTCTGTCAGGTGCAGTAAGTTTTGGTTGGGGGAGGATGAGAGCTATTAAAAGCAATTAATATTTTTACATGTTGATCCCTATATTTAGAAGATTTCATCACTAATCTTAGCATGCTCTGAGTTTATTTTGTGTGTTTTATTGTAGGCATCCTGTATTAAGCAAGGAAGAGCAAAGAAAGAAAAAAAATCCAAAGAAAATTGCTTTATGGAGTTGTTGTTAGCATAGCCCACTATAGCGGGCTATTGTCTACTTTAACGGGCTTTTCCCCACTATAGCTGGCAAACGCTCGCTACAATGCCCAAAAGGCAGAGTGTAGCCCGCTATAGTGGGCTATTGCCCGTTTTGACTAGATTTTCCTTGCTCCAACGGGAAAAACACCGCTACAACGGTAGAGACACATTTAAAGACTCATGACGCGTAGAAGCCCACTTAGTACGAGGTTTCTAGGGTCGCTGGATTGTCGCTGCACCTCGTAAACTCGAGCCCAGGTGAAGGCAAGTAGATACGACATACTAGGTTTTGAAGGTCGAAGATTGACGAACTAAGAAGAGAGACGTGGAGCGAGATATTTCTTGCATCATTTTTTCTGTATTTCTTTTCTTAAACCATTTTATGATTTTAGACTTGATGGCTGTACTAAACACCATTATGTTCTAGATTTATTTCTAGGGTTTCGTCAGAGTCTGCGCGTCATGGATTAATTATTACACTGCTTATCTCGAATGATATGATCTACTTCCAACTTGCTCTATTTCTATGCTTTAATTGATACAGATGCCCAGCCAACATTGACATGTTTTTTGCTAGAGTCCGAGATCGAGAAGCCATACCCTGTGGATATGAATAGGGCAACACTTCTAAATAATCGGTGAATAGAGATATTCCGCTCCATTATGGCATTAAGGGTTTATACATTTAGGGGTTTCGGAGTTCAAGGTTGAAGCGGAGATACTATACACCTACCACAGATAGCCATTATATCTCGAGAGAGAATATTTGGTAGGCACGATCAACCCGCTAATGTAAACTGTATAAAATACTGAGTGCATAATCCATATAGGTTAGAATCCATCGGGTGTGGCAGGTGAAGGCAAGACCCTAGTTTCCTTACATTGATTTAGTAGATAATTTAAGATTAGTTTATTTTCTTTACGTAAATCACAAGAATTCATTTCGATTTTAGGTCTAAATAATATTTAAAGCTTAAATTCAATAGTCAACACACTTCTCCTTGTGGGATGACACTTGATAAGCCAATATACTACGTAAACTCGATGCGTATACTTGTGTGTACGAGTCTACATTTTCACACAAATTTTATATACCTGTTTCGGGCCCGTTAAGTTCTTAGCGTCGTTGCAGGGGAGAAGTTTTTGTGTTGATATTGACAACAACGCACCTAGATATTACTTTGTGTTAATTATTTTATTTTACGCATCTTACATAAGTGCTTATGACTTTGTCTCTGTTGCTTTTTGTCTGTGGCTTCAAGAAGGTTAATTTGTGTGTATGCAAAGGCAGGGTCAAGGAGAACTACTTCCTTTTGATCCCGAGCCAGAGAGAATTGCAAACAGACTACGCAGAGAGCAAAGAGAAACCCAAGTAAGAAATCAAGCAGTCATGTAGAATCAAGAAGAGCAAGATCAGGGCTATGAGCGGAATGAGCCGCAAGGGGGGCAAAATGGAAATAATTGTAGGAACAATGCCCCCAGACCATTCATATAGCCAGATAAACCTCATATGCTACTTGAGGAGTTTGCTCTGCCACCTACGGTTGTTCAGTCTGCTATACAAAGACCACCCATACAAGCTAACAACTTCAAGTTGAAAACAGTAACACTACAGATGCTCCAGAACATCCAGTTTCACGGTCTGGCAAGTGAGAACCCGAACATGCATCTAACAAACTTCATAGAAGTATGTGATATGGTAAAAAACAATGGAGTAACAAAGGAAGCTCTCAAACTACGATTGTTCCCCTTATCACTGAGCGACAAAGCTAAACATTGGTTCACTAGCCAACCATCGGACTCCATTACCTCATGGGATGATTTGGTGCAGAAGTTCCTGACCAAGTTCTTTCCCCCCCTCAAAGATTGCACAGTTGGTGAAGGAGATTAACACTTTTAGACAGTTATAGGGGGAGAACCTAGTTGAAGCCTGGGAGAGATTTCATGAATTGTTGAGGAGATGCCCACACCATAAGTTGACTAAAATGGATGCAGCGCACATTTTACAAATCTGGCCTTTAGCGATTCTACTTTCAGAAACAATGTAAGACTACATTATCACATACTGCATCTTGAAGACATGGCATCCAATAGTAACTAGTGGCCTAGGGATAGGGTAGTATCGAGAAAGGTTGTGGGAGGTGTAGACACATATGTCCTTAGCAATTTGGTTAACCATGTCGCACAAATTTCACTAAACAACCACAGACAATAAGGGGTAGTGGAATGTGATATTTAAAACTCCATCTATATTTTTAAGCCCATTTTTCAAGTATATTTCAGTTTAAAAATCTTATTTAATGTAATCTTGTGGAATTTTCACCCAGATTTATGTTTTGAGGAAATTTGAAGAAAAGAAGCAAAAAAACAACAAAGATAGAAAAAAGGGAAGCAAAGCCAGCCATGTCGCGACACTAGAAGAACAATGTCACGACATCAAATGGAGAGTGTCATGCCGCACGTAATGTCACACATCGACATCGCTTGAAGTACATAGATCGACCTTTCAATGTCGTGACACAATACGACACATAACGCTACATCACTCAAGACTCCGCAAATACCAAATTTCCAATGTCACGGACATCATGTCAATGTCGTGAACACCAACCCAATGTCGTGACATTAAAGACCGTAAGGGCATAATCGCTGAATGTCGCGACATCGCTACGACATCGCCAGCCGACGCAACCAAGGCTTGAACACTGGAGATCTAAACATCCAATGCTGCGACATCGGATCAGTGATGTCGCGATATCATATCAAAGTAGCCAAGGTAATGAGACCAACTCAATGTCCTGACATCATTGCAGCAATGTCATGACATCAGCCATGACATCGACAAAGGGCCTCAGAACATGAAGTGTTCAATGTCACGACATCATAACAATGTTGCAACATCAACTTAAACGCTCAGAACATCAAGATGCAATGTCGCGACATCGGATCAGCAATGTCACCACATCAGCTTAAGGCATTCAAGGTGGAAGTTAATTGACCAATGTCGCGACACCAGGTTAGCAATGTTGCAACACTAGTTGAAATGATGAGAACTGCAGATCCAGTGTCGCGACATCAACATGACATCAAAGTTCAATCACAATGAGCCAATGTCACAACACTAGAATCAACCCACGACATAGCAGTTTCGATGTCGTGATCATGTCGCGACCGCGCCACGACATCAGTACTAGGGCAGGAATCTCCTTAGGCTTTTTAAACGCCGTAATTTTCGCCTCGTTTTTAGGGCCCAAGACCTGAGCCCAGAATAGAAGCTCATGGGAGAGTGCAGCTCAAATGACTTTCATCAAGTTTCAGGCTTTTGGGAGAACTAAGTCTCATTGTATATAATTTTTCTTTTATTTTCTTTTACATTTTAGTTTTGTTTCTTAGATTTACTCAATTTTTTTAGGATTAGATGCTGGATTTGAATCGAGATTCCGAAATGAATTAATGTAAATCAATCTTCATTTATGTCTGAACTCCAATGGAATCTGGGAATTTTTCTAGAATTCATTTTTCTTCGGTTCTTAAGCTAAATTTCAATGAATTTGTTTGATCAACTAGTCATTGCCATTTATGATCCAAATTTGAAAGTCTAAGCTCCCTCTAGGAAGAATATATTGTTAGGATTATTGATTGTAATATTTTAATGATGTTTTGGGTATGAAAACTAGAGTGATTTAATTGGTATTAATCCACATTGAAATGTTTTGAATATTAGTGTTTCGCACTAGAAAGAGATGTAATATTACTCCGATTTTTAACCCTTTGCGACACACAAAGATAGACTACTTGAGAGTAAAGAGCGCCACTAGAGAATTATACCATTATTATTTGAATCCAATGCACTGTTAGATTACTGATATATCACTGGTGATGATCTAACCTCTTACTTCAAGGTTCCCTCCTAGGTGATAGCAGGAGTGTGTTCCCGAGGCATATGATCCACCTACTGATCTAGCAGTTTAATTCTGAGGGGTTTCACCTTAATTGAGAAGAACAATCTCAACCATGTGTTAGCAGAGATTCTAATCAAGAGGAGAGAGAATTCTTGTCTAATTGATGGCTGAGGTACCAATTATTTTGGAGAGGGCTTGCATTATCCTATCTATGGGGGCAAGCAATTTCCAGTCCTAAGAAATGGTTGTTGGCACGAAGAAAAAAACAAATGATCTTAAAAGATGATCAATTCTCACAATCAGCTCTTCAATCTACTGGCCTAGAGATAGAAGTGTGGTGTCGGAAAGTGAAATGTGTGGTGTTGTGAGGAACCATTGCTACACTAATTCTGTTTCCGGAGCCAATTCCCAAGGTTCATATCCCATACTTTATATTTTGCCGGAACTTGCAAAGGATACAACATTGTTTTCATTCTTAGTGTTATTTAAATCAAGTGAACTCTCTTAATCATGTATTTTAGAATTCATTATTTCTTTGATTCACTTTACTTGTAGTTAAATCTATCCTGAACAGTTCAAATAGTGAGGATCTGAGTAAAGAGGGTAGTTAATCTTTAAACACATAATCAACTTCAAGGGAATGATTTTTGTGACTTAAAATCCACTTTATTACTTGTATGATCTATGCACTTGCAGTGATTTAGACCAAAAGTAATTGTAATTGAAAATTATTACTTACACGGCAGAAAAGAGATTATATATATATATATATTGAGTTCAAATCAAGTTTTTGGGAAAACTGTTGGGGATTGAATAATCTCTGGCATAAGTGTTAAGAATCAATCGTTCTTGGTATATGTGAAAATTAGTCAAACAAGTTTATGGCGTCGCTGCCGGGGATTGAAATGAAGTAAAGTTTAAAGATCAATATTCTTGCCAAAAGGAAAATTGCTAGTTTTGACATTTTTTTTTATAAAAAATTTTCAAAAATAGTTTTAACTTCAATAACTGACCTAGCTACTGATCTTTTATGAAATCACATCATAATATATTTTTGTTAGCTATTGATCTCACTTGATCTCAATGTATTTCCATTTCAGGAAGTTATCATATGCACGAAAAACCAGAAGCAAAACTATTGCCACTGGATATTGAGTTGGAAAGGACACTGAGAAATTTGAAGAAAGTGAGAGTTGCTGAAGCAGTAGCTATGGCAGATCAAGAAGGAACTGATCAACATGTATCAACAAAGCCAACAACAGAAAGGCCTCAAAGACAGAGGACCATGGAGGATTTTTGGAGGCTAGTCATTAGAAATGAGTATTCAGTTGTAAGGCAACCACCCATTCAGGAGAATAAGTATGAGTTGAAGCCTACCCTAATCACCATGGTGCATCAACAACAATTTACGAGGCATCCCAATGAGGATTTAAATGAGCACCTGGGAAGATTTCTAAGGATGGCAAACACTGTGAAACTGAATGGGGTTAATCTTGATATTATCAAGCTGTAGTTATTCCCCTTATCCTTGAGAGATGTAGCAGCTGGTTGGTTTGAATCAATGCCATATGGATTAGTTGACAGCTAGGAGAAGTTGGTTGAAGCCTTTATGGAGAGGTTTTTCCCACCAGTCCTTACCTCAGAGAAAAGAAGAGCAATTATAGCCTTTAAGCAGGGAGAAGAAGAAAGCCTTTACAATGCTTAGGAGAGGTACAAGAAACTTCTGAAGAGATGTCCAATTCATGGGATTAATCAAATCACCCAAATGGACATTTTCTATTATGCAATGAATTACTCTTCAAAGGGAATCATAGATGCAGCCTGCTGTGGAGCATTAAAGAGAAAGAGTGCCGAAGAAGCCAACTAGCTTATTGAAGATTTGGACAAAAGCAACTATAGAGCTATAGCTGAGACTTTAGAGAGTAGCAGGAGGTTGAAAGTATGATGTATGATAGAGCTGAATAGGATGACAACAATTGATGCAAAGTTGGATGTGCTGATGAGTAAGATGAGCACTCAAGAAAGAAGATGCCATTCAGCAAATGCAGTGGGAATAGAAGAAAGAGGAGAGCAGAAATGCATAACTAATGAGGGACTTCCTCATGAGGGTCCCTTATTAGGTGGAGGAGGCTCAATTTGTGGGTGGCAACATAAGCTACAATTTCAAGCCTAACAACAACCTTCCAACCCACTACACACCTGCATTGAGAAACCATGAGAATTTTTCCTATGGAAGTGGAGGCAAAGAAGGTCCTAGACTAAGACGTAACTACCAGCGCCAGTGATGCTCCACAATGTTTCATGGGCAAAGAGGCAAAGAAAGCAAAATAAAGAGTCGAGAAACTGTGGCCAAAGAAGGTCCTAGTATTTTGAAGATTAGATATTGAGCTTCATGGGAGAGAACAAAAGACTGTTGAACATTCATGAACAAAAGTTTGTTAAGCCAGCAAGATTCCGACAAACAAATGTTTTCAAATTAACACAAATGCATTCCTAAAGAATCCGGAGACACTGTGGGGCGTTTAGGTCTGATTTGCCGCAAAATCATTCGGGATTCATTTCTAAGTGACATAAAGAAGAATCCCTAGGACTGCATGGAAATTATTCTCAGGAGTGGAAGAGGACTTCAGAAAAGAAAGGAAGATGAAGAGAATGAAATGACTGAGGAGAAAGAAGAAACTGGAAAATAAAGAGCAAGTAATGGGCTCGTGACTGTAATCAAGAAAGAAGAAAATCTATGGTGCAAAGAGATGTTCGGGCTGAGGAAGGGAAACTGCAAAAGCAAGAGGAGGTGAAAGTTTATGTGCCTCCTGTTCCATTCCCTCAGAGGCTGCTGAAATCAAGGATGGATGATCAATTCTCTAAGTTCTTGAACATGTTCAAGAAGATAGAGGTGAATATTCCTTTTGTTGAGGCATTGGCTCAAATTCCTCATTATGCCAAATTCATGAAAGATATTCTGAGCAAGAAAAAGAAGCTTGGTGAAGAAAGAGTGGTGATCCTATTAGCCACTTGCAGTGCTATGATCCAAAAGAATTTTCCAATGAAGATGTAGTATCCAGGCAACTTCACCATTCCCTGCACCATAAGGAATTATGAATTTGGAAGAGCATTGTGTGATTTTGGAGCAAGTATCAATCTGATGCCACTATAGATTAGTGCACAAAAAGTGCTATTTTGAACCCTATTTATTATAGGTTTTGAGTGTTTTTTGTGTACTAATCATTATAATTAACCCAATTGGCATGTTAAGGTCCCTATTATACTACTGATCGCATTCTATGGCTATTTTTGTAGTTTTAACAGACATTTGATACCGATTTTGTCGAGTCAATCCATGCATAAAGGATCCTAAGCTAATTTTAAAGTTTGGGAAGACAGAAGTGCAGAGCCAAAGCCAGAAGCTGTGAGTACTTCAAGATCGTAGGGTTCCGGGCAAAGACGAAAATTTATGCATGCGCATTCGCTTATGCCGGTTGCCTACTTCCATTTTCGGCCCGCAACTTAATTCCCGCTTTTGTATATTTTCCAATTTTACCCCTGATGTAATCACTTTTGACATGGGTATTTTGGTTTTTCACTTCTTTGTTAGGCTATATATAGCCATTTTATGTACTGTTGAAGGGGGAGGGCCAGGATGTAGATGAAAAGATGGTGCTCTATTTTTGGATTTTCCCCAGTCTCTCCTTTCCTCTCCTTTTCTCTCACTTTCTCGGCAACCAAACACTCCCTTGAGGATGAAAACTAAGGATGTTACTAAAGCCCTCATCCTGGGAGGAGGGTCGGTGGGCTATGTTGTGAGGTAACGCAGGTTCTCTCTGTTTTAACGTGAGCATTTATTAACATTTATGTTCCTGTCTTTTAACTCTAGGTTTAAAAGCCCTTTGATGCATCCTCATAGGCCAATACTTGGCAATCTTTTAGGGTCCAGTGGATGCTTACCATTAGATCCACTGACATCCATTAGTTGTCATTTACGAGCCTCTGAAGGGTGGGTCAAGGTGTTAGATTTTCACTGAAGGAACCATAAATGCTCAGTAAATGCTTTCTATCAAAAGGAAAATGTATTAAGGGTTAGTTTTTAAAGTTAAATGAAGATCCGGTTCGGGAAATGACTATATGTCATCTTCTCAACGCGAGGAAATGAACCCGAGGGCCTCTTTATAGCCCTATCAACCCTCTCTAGCAGCCCAATACTTCAAGGATTTCTTTTTAATAGTTTATTTCATTTTATTTCACCTTACTTTTAATTTGTACACCATCAACCTCACACTTTTTACAAAACTCCTTAATCCAAAGTGAGATTCACCATTTTGAAGCATCATAAATCATTTTGTGCAAAGAAAACCCATCCCTGTGTTCGATCCTAGAGCCACTATACTACAGTAGTAATGCTACGATAGTAGGCGGAATTTAGGCCAGAATTTCAAGATCTTACACCTACTCAGGAACTTAATCAACTGCCTCGTCAGTGAAGAGACTAAGTTTAGGGGAGCTTACTCCTAAAACTATGACACTTTAGATGGTAGACAAAATTATGGCCCAACCAGAGGGGATCATTGAAGATGTACTGATCAAGGTAGGGAAGTTTATTTTCCCTATGGATTTTGTGGTGATTGATATGGAAGAAGATAAAAAAAATGCCACTATTGTTGGGAAGGCCATTCCTTGCCATAGGAGCAGCCTTGATGGATGTAAATAAAGGAGAGCTAACTCTTAGAGTGGGTAAAGAAGTACATTTCAATCTGAATTAGAGCTTGAAACAACCTAGTTTTGACAATGCTGATTGTAAGAATGTAGAACAAGTAGTTCCCATCAATCCTGAACTTATCTATGATTGTAAAATTCAAAATTCAATGAATGAGAATGAGATGAATTTCCAGTATATTGAGGCTCATGATGTTGAATATATGAATTCCAGTTTTAAAATTAAAGAAACAATACTCAATCTAAAAGAAATCCGTGCAAAAAAGTCAAGTATCAGTGAAGATAAGGGATAAGAAGTGGAAAAAATTTATGAATGGCTAATTCTTAAGGAATTACCCCAACATCTAAAATATGTCTTCTTAGAGATGAAAGAGCACAACTTGTAATCATAGCAGCTAACTTGACAGTAGAAAAAGAGCATAAATTGATTGGAATTCTTAGAAAATATAAAGAAGCAATAGTTGAATATTGAAGATCAGTGATCATTCTTCAATTCAAGATCCATAAAATCCTCCCCGAGAATGCAAAACATCATGTGGTTCATAAAGGGTGGATTCACAAATTAATTAAATGAGAAAAATGAACTGATTCCAACAAGAACGTGGAAAGACGAGGCACAGATTGACATAAAAATTGAACACAACAAACTTGTAAAGGATCACTATATTTTTCCCTTTATTGATCTAATGCTGGACAACCTTACTTCTGTTTTCTTGATGGATATTCTGGTTACAATCAAATTTCCATAGCCTAAAGGACCAAGAGAAAACTACTTTTACATGTCCTTATGACACCTTTGCTTTTAGAAGGATTGCATTTGGATTATGTAATGCTTCTGCCACCCTAAGAACGAAAAAAATATACAACCCGGAAATTTTACAGGACCCAAATAAATTTGGTAAAAATGTCAAATTGGGACATAAAGGTCATAAATGAAGAATGTAATTGCCAAAATGTAAATGAAGTGAAGCGAAATGAAATGAAATGAAAATGAAAGTGCAATGAAGTGTTAAAATGGAAAAAATGAGAAAAGTGGATTTAATGAGAAGGCCAAACAAGGCCTTAATCTTTTAATGAGATTAAAGACCAAAATATGGTCTATGGAATGTCATTTGGTCATTCACGTTTTTTTTAGAAGAGAAAAGCTAGGGCTCCATCTGGTTGGGTGTGAAAGGGAGGAGGAGATTTGCATTTTTCCCATAGGCACCTGGAGACATATGATCAAAGAATAAGAAGAAAGCTTGGTTGTGGAGAATCAAGGATTGAAAGGTAAGAAAAACTAAACCCTAACCCCTTTTCTTGAATTTGAGTTGATGAAAACCCCAACCTTTGGGTTAAAGGTGTTTGTATTAGTTGTAGTTGAGTTAAGGGTTGTTTGCTGAGCTGGGCAGTATTGTTGCTGGTGTTGGTTTTGACGGCTTACGAATGCTCAGAAAAGGAAATATTGGGTTTTCAAAGGAAATGCTTTCAAAAATTTGTCAAAACCCCTGTTCTTATTTTGGCTATAGGTTAAGTTATAATCATCCAAATGAAGTTATTCCAATTTTTAAAGAACCATAAGAGATAGGGCTACAAATTTATAGAAGGGACTAGGAGCAAATTGTAGTACTAAGGCTCCCGAATATGGGCTTAAAGATGAGTTCGGGTAGCTCACGGGTATGCCCTGTTTTGGGTGTAGTTGTGGTGTTTTGGCCATAAAATGAGTTTCACTCATCCAAATTGAATGATTCAAAATTCTGAGTAAACTAGACTTCTAGGGGAATAGTGCACTTGAAGGAATTGTATGCAATTGTAACCCCAAAGTGCCCAAAAATCTGTCAAAGTGGAGCTATATGCAGATTCTATTTTGGAAAATAGAGTAGTCTAGATGTAAAATGCAATAACTTGAGTTTGGGTAATCCAAATTGGATGATTCCAATTGGAGAAGAAACCTTAGAACCATAGATTCAAATGAGTAAAGGACTATTACTAATATGGAGTTAAGACCCCAGAAATAAAAAAACAAAGGTGATCCAGCGGAATCGGGGCATATCGACTAATTTGGCATTGAAATGCCGTAACTTGAGTTTGGGTTATCCAAATGAGATGATTCCAATTTCTAATGAAAATAGAACTCCTAGAATAACTGACTAATATGTGATTGTCATTAGGTCGGAATAAGAGCTGACGAGGAAATTCGCGATTGAAGCCAAGATTCTAATATTGGAATCAAAGCGATGATTTTTGGTTTATTCTCAAACTCTCTCTCTATTTCTAAAATATTTTAATAATTACAAAATGATTTAAATTTAGGAAATGATTGACAAGAAAGTGCATATTTATTTTTGTTTGAAATGATTTGTTTTAAGTGATTTGAGACAATTGCTTGTGAAACGAATTTGCATAAGAAAATTTCATGAATGTGAAAATGTTCTATTTGCATAAAAATGTATATATATATTATTGTAAATTGTATTGAATGATTTTAATGCCCTTAAAAGAATGTTAACCATTAGAATTCGAGTTAATGATAAATTGGTATACCAATAAGAGTCGAACAAACATATTATTGTGGCATACCGATTCGTAGCTCAACGGGACAGTATCGATAGTGTACACCAACAAAGTACATTTATATATATATATATATATATATATATATATATATATATATATATATACTAACCTCGCAGCCCAATGATCAAAAGGTGTGATTCATTGTCCTATGCACCTGAAAGCATAGGTTAAATTTGATAAGGGCAAAATGATAATGAGATTGAAAAGGTACAATTTGTGCTTAATGATTTTTTTCTTTCTTCGCCATGAAAATGCATAACTCGAGATGACCAACGAATTTTAATTGGATTTATGGAATAAATATAGATATGATTAGGTCGCATTGGTCATTGAAAATTGTACAAAAGCATTGTTTTATAAATATTGTATTGTTTCGATTTAAAATGAAATGAAGAGAGAGTAGAACTATATAGAATCGCTAGGCATTAGGTATCGTTTAAATTTGTTGTTTTTATCAACGCCACAGTACCAAGTGAATAGGTACAAGAGCAAATTTATTAAGCACAAAGCCAACGCTGTGCCATTCCTGAGGAGAAGTAAAATCAAGACACGCATGCATGAAATTGAATTGACTCTTTTTGTAAAAAGTATCTTGTGAAAGTTAAACTCTTATTCTATTTTGTAAATGTTTTTTATAATGAAAACTCTGATAAATTTTGTAAATGATGGTAAAAATGTGGGAGTTATCCCAAAATGATGGGTCTTCCGTAAAATGTTTAGTTTCTGCAAAATGTTTAGCTTTCGCAAAATGTTTAGTTTCCACAAAAATGTTTAATGTATATTTTTACGTATACCCAATGAGTATTTGAAATGCGTTTGGTATTGAAAATGTATTCACATTTGTATTGAATTTTTATTTATTTATTTATTTATTTTGGTATTTGGATTGGAAATGAAAGTGATGACCGCTGCCTCTGCATTCAGTTCTGATCCTCCAATCTGGGTCGGTCGGGTACTGACTACGATCGGATCTGAATCGTATAGGGGACGGTTGTGTTCCCTGCTAGCATATCCGAGATGTGAGATCCTCGTGTGGAGTTCCATCGTTTCTTCGCCATTGCGGCATCTAGGTAGAAAATTTAAAATACCATGGATCTTCTCATCACCAGTATTACTAGAGTGGGATGAAGAAACACGTTAGGGACTTTGTTCGTCGATGTCTCACGTGTCAACAAGTAAAGGCTGAGCACCATAGGCCACTGGGATTACTCTAGCTTTTGGAAGTAGCTAAGTAGAAGTGGGAACATGTCACAATGGATTTTGTGACTCACTTTCCACGGACATCACAAGGGCATGACGCGCGTGGGTGATGTGAGACCTACCACCGAGTCAACACACTTCACGGCGGATGACCTTCACCGCAGAGAATTGTAGGTTATGGCGCGGGAGATTGTCTCGCCTGCACGGGGTACCAGTGTCTATAGTATCGAATCGGGATCCCAGGTTAACAGCTCCTCTTTGGAAGAGTTTCCAGATAGTCATGGGGACATAGTTGATGATGAGCCATTGCTTTTCATCCCCAGACTGACGGTCAGTCGGAGAAGACCATCCAGACTTTAGAGGACATGCTACGGGCATGCGTCCTTGATCTTAAGCATAGCTGGGAAGAGAATTTACCCTTAGTGGATTTCTCCTACAATAACAGTTATCAGGCGAGCATACAGATGGCACCTTATGAGGCACTATATGGGAGAGAGGCCCACTACAAATCTAGATTTGGTTAGAGACACCTCCGAGAAGGCGGATTTGATACGGAAGCATCTTCCCACAACTCAAAGTCGGCAAAAGAGCTACGCCGAAAAACAGCAAAGACCTCAAGATTTTGAGGTGAGGGTCATGTCTTCTTGAAGGTGATGCTTAAGAGAAGAGTGGTTAAGTTCGGTAAGTGGGGAAAGTTATCACCAAGGTATATTGGGCTCTTTAAGGTACTCAAGAGGGTAGGTACGGTTGCTTACCGATTGGCATTACCGCCAAGCTTATCGAGTGTTCATGCGGTATTCCATGTCTCCATGCTCCGAAAGTACACTCTTGATCAGACTCATGTAGTGGATTAAGACGAGCTTGTTGTTGATGCGAATGGAACCTTCAAGGAGATACCGGTACGTATCATGGATAGACGGGATCAATTTTTGCGAGGCAAGACTGTGAAGCTAGTGAATGTGTTGTGGTAGCACCGAAGTGAAGGAGGCAACATGGGAACGTGAAGACACTGTGCATGCCAATTATCCTTTCTTATTTGAGGCTGAAGGTATATTTTTAGTCATTTGACATTGAGTGACTGTTGCATATGCATGTGATTGGATGTGTAGGTGTGTGTGAATTTCAGGGACGAAATTCTTTTAAGGGGAGGAGAATGTAAAACCCGGGTAAATTCGAATTTTTTCGAAAATTGGCAAAACAATAAATTGCTTCTATGGTATAAGTTGCAGACTTGAAATTTTTCTAGATCTTGGATGATAAAACGGACCTCATCGTTGGATTCATCTTGCGAAATCTAATTACCCAGACAAATTTCGTTGAATTCCGATATAGTCATATTTTTCACGATTTTCGGGGCAACGAGCATTCGGTGGACCCTAAAATCGGGATTTTTGAGAAAAAATTGGAAGGTGGAAAATAAATTAAGAAAAGTTCATTTTAAAATAATTTGAACTTAAACGGGGACGAATAAATTGTTTCAGGGCAGAAACGAACTCAAACTAGTCTTGGACACATGGCACAACATGGCCCAATCATTTAAGTTGTGGATAAGGTTAGACAAAAGGGATTTTGGGGGAAAAATGTCACATTTTCCTTCTATTTGGATGTAGAGAGGAAAAATGGAGAGAAAATAGAGAACTCCAAGCTTCTCGCTTCGATCTACGGAGTTCCGTTGATCGAAATTCGTCGAGCCAATGGTGAAAGTTCATCTACTTGATGAGGGCTACTCGTGGGTACCAAAAAGGATGGATTTCACCGAAGATCCAAAGGAGTAGATTTTGGGAAATCAAAATTTTCTAGATTATGAGGTATTCTTGAGACCCCCTTCGGTTCTACTATACTCCAAGAGGTAGGGATTCTTCCTACTTTGGATTCTTAGGGGTTGTTTGGACTAATAATGTGGTTTATAGCTCCTTAGGGGCTGTTTGGGTTGAAAATTAAGGTTTTATGGCTCCTTAGGGGCTATTTGGATTGAAAATTTTGATTTATGGCCCTTAGGGGCTGTTTGGATTGAAAATCTATTTGTTTGGCAGTTTAAAGGCCTATTTGGGGCCAGTTTTATAGCCGGTTTAAGGGGCTGTTTGGGAGCCGTTTAGGGCTGTTTTGTGAGCTGTTTTGTAGGCATGTTACATGCCATAATATGCCTTAAGGTTAAGGGTGTTATTACTTGAATTCTTTAGTAATGACATGCTTGATTGTTGTTGTTGATAAAATGTTTATACATGTGTTCTAATATATTGACATTTGGGATGAATGTTTGTTCTGAAGATTATATGCATGTAATATAATTGTCCATGATACATGGTAAAATGTATGGTTTATATTGTCCATATGGCATTCATTACTTATGTGGCATGATATTGACATGCAATGGCACACTGCATTGCATATACACGGGAACATCGCATTTCATGAGTGTGAGTGCATGGTTGAAATCCAACACTCGGTACCGTTGGACGAAGTCCAACAGAGTCACATTGTTGAACGAAATGGTAAAAACTTGTGTCGGGTAATAGCAATAAGGGATAGATACTCCCTCGGGTGAAAGACTTTGACTGGTTCAGACACTCCAACGGTTTATCACACATGGGCATTGCATAGTGTGGTAGGAGTCGGTAAAGACTCGAGTATGGTGCATGAGTGGGTCTCATCTCATTTCTTGGCATGACATGTAGAATTCCAACATAGGATTGCATATTCTTATTTGAAATTGTGCATGTGAATGTGGAAGGTGAACATTACATGTGCACTTAGCGGAGGCCTCCGTAGAATTACTTACTAGCAAGTGGGTCCACCTATACGGAAAAAAAAACATTTTAGGTGCAGACTTGCGCCAAATTCGCGTTCTTATCTGGGGTAGCGTAAGAAGTCGACAAGTATGGCTTATAATTACTTTGTAATTATTTGCAAAATAATTTGGAACAAATTTATTTTTTAGCATGTACTAATATGGAAAGAGTCAGAATTGAACTCATATAGATTATTTTTAATATAATTTGACATGTTTTTATATGAATGTGATGAATGGTTTCTGTAGGTCAATTTTTACCATAAATGACCCGAAGCATCATTGTGTTATATCGGGCCTGATAATAAGTGTTGTTGTATAATGTACAAGTTGGGAATTTGATGTAGCCTCGCATAAATGACTTCATTCGATTTGTTAAATTATGATCCCGTGAATGGGACACACGAAGGTATCGGTTACACGACATCTCATTGTAAGCCTACAAAGCTGACGGGTGATCAACAGACCCTTGGATTTTGGGGTGTCACACTAAAGATGGATAATCTCGGGATTATGTGAGTCCCAGGGCCATATGGATGAGTCCATGGGTCATTGGGCTCGAATATGGGCTATAAGCCCACAAGAAGCAAGCCCTAATGGGCTCAAAGCCACATGGTCAGCCACCCCTCTTTAATGAGGAGTATCTTGGTCCTTTTGATGGGCTAAGGGTTGATATAAAAAGCTCCACTTCCAGCCCTAGCCGTCACATAACTCCTTCTACACAATAGAGAAATGGTTTCTCTCTAGTGTTCTCTTTTTCACACATTTCCTCTATGTGATTCTAGGTTTTAGCTAGCACCAAAACCTTGAATCAAGTCATCCCTTGGAGATCTTCTTCAACCTTCTTCGTGTGGATCATCATTGGAGGTGTTGCACTTGGAGCACTTGTGTTTGATTGCTATCCTACACCATTAATTCATCACCTACACCAAAGGAGGTCGGAAACTACAAAGGTAATAGTTTCTTTCCCTTCTATGGAATAGGTTTTTTCAATTTTGATGAACCAAGGGATCCCTTAGGCTGGATATCTCAATCAAAGTTTAAGTTTTTTTCATTGTGAAATCCGATATGATGCTTCGAGACCCAACACATGTAACCTCACAATTCCCTTCACATATAATTTGCTCAAGGCAAGAATTGAATTAATGACTCATTGCTAAGAAATGTGTTGATTTTGTTAGTCTATCAACTATCATCCACACACTATCCTTGTTTTGTTGAGTTATGGGCAATCCGGCCACAAAGTCCATAGTCACATGATCCCACTTCCATTCTACAATTGGTAATGGCTGTAACAACCCATCGTTTTTATGTTCAATCTCTCACTTGCTGACAAGTTAAGCACTCGAGACAAATTGAAATACATCTTTGCTTTCATAATGCCACCGGGAGTATCGGGAGACCTCAAATTGTGATACATTTTAGTCTCTCTCAGGTGTACTGTAAACCGAGAATGATGGGCTTCCCTCATCACTTCCTCCTTCAAATGTGCATCATTAGGCACACATAGTCTATTTAGGAAATAAATTCCACTATTAGCATGTATACTCCACCCTTCTAATGCTTCACATGTTATTATTTGAGAACACATACCTTCTAGCTTTTTATCCTTCCTTTGAGTTTCAATAACTCTATGTAACATTGTTGGCTAAGCTACCAAAGTACAAAAGCATGCCTCATAATCATCTACATCAAAACATGGATTGAACTCATTGATATAATCATACATTTTCCACTCATAAACCACAAAACCAGATAATATGCATTGAGATTTTCTACTTAAGGCATCAACAACTACATTGAATTTTCGAGGATGATATTGCAACATAAAATTAAAGTATTCTATCATTTCCATCTGATGAGAATCAAATCACAAAGAATCTGCTTCAAATGTCGATTGAGCTAATCAAAAGAGAAAGGGCCAAAAAGCTTCAAGAGGCTTTTTAATGGGCTTGTGAACGAGTTTATTTGTGCCAACCCAGCCTTTAAAGAAGAGCCCAAGTCAAATCAAGCCTTTGAAGGAATTGGAGCCAACAAGGAAGTTAAAAAGTCCATAAATGTGATCATGGTTGTTGATGGAAATAATCCACATGATTTTGGCAATTAAAGGACCAGAAAATCAAATAAAGTTCGTGCTCCAAATTGGATCCATAATTCATGCACAATCAAAGACCTATTTTGGAGAGTTTTAAGCCTTTCAAGTTGTATGATCAAACTTGCCAACTCTTGTGCAAATCATTAGTTGTGAATTTGGTCTATTATGATAAAAATATCAAGGATAGGCGTCTAATAAGGAAAATATTAAATTATCTTCTATGTTATGTTTGGTAGCTTTCCAATCTCGCCTTGTAATTGCGGTGTCAAGGTTGAATTTCAGCAACTTCTCCATTCTTTCTTAGTCAATAAGGATGTCCTAAGCTCTATATAAGAGTCCTTTGATGTATTAATTGAGCAGACATTGATGAATAACAATTTTTTTGTGAGATTTTCTTCACTTTGTGGTTCTTATGAGAACTTTCTAGCTTATCAAGGTTAATTCCTTATAATGTTCAAACTTACAGGTCTTGGTTCTCTTATAATCAAGGGGACGAGCTTACTTTTCTTTGTTCTTACGCCTTTTGGTTCCATATAATCAAGGGGACGGAGATGCAACATCTTTGATTACGGCTCTTGATTCAATATAGTCAAGAGGATGAGGCCATTGTTCTAGATCGTGTTTAAAGATCCTTGGAGTAATCCACAACAATTCTGTGATTCAAAGAAAAACGCGAAGAAGGTTCGGGATTAATGGTAAATGAGTTTCTACTTTTCAAACTGGACCAATATCTATCTTAATTCTTGTTTGACAAGTGCCTCGTTAAGTAAAAATAAAAAAAATAGAAAAAATGAAGAAGGAAAAAACTGGTATGAAACTATAAGAAAAACTCTAGGCTCGATGCAAGGTCGTCAGCACGCACAGGACCCACAACAGACTCTTGGATCGCTCTGCCAAACTGTGTTTGAAGTGTGAAACAACACGCCACAATCAATTACGGAATGATTGATTAACAAGTTGGTGGATAGTGAAGACGCCACGATCAACTATGAAAGGATTGATTGAGAAGGCGATGGGATACTAAAGACGCCACATCAACTATGGAATGGCTAATTGATGTCGACGTTAACGAAGACGCCACAATCAACCACAACTGTTGATTGATAAGTCGTATTTATACGAAGGAGTCACACCAACTATGGAGGGTCAGATTGATAAGTTGATGTGGACGAATCGCCACGAAAATTCAATAAGTTCAGTTCTTTTAGAGAACCAAAGATGAGAAAACTCTCACAATTTTTCAAATCAATATTCTTCTATATTATTACATTGTAAACATGACTTTTTATAGGTTACAAACTAGAAAGAAATAAATAAAATATCCACTTCAATCTTTAACCTAAATCACACCTAAAACTAGAAAAGGAAACAAACCTAAATAAAAATAAACTAAAGAAAGTAAATAAAATAAATAAACTAAAAAGAAAGTAAACAACTTTGCAGCCATACAATCTGATTTAGAAGACATCCCAAATACGTCTAGATTCTTCTAGAACTTGAATTAGCATATTGAGTGCATCCTTGATCCTCATTCCTTGTGCTCTCAAAACTTGCCTTTGATGCAAGGTTGCCACTGATCGACACGACCCGCAACAGGATACCCTCTCATATCGTTTTACGATCAAGTTTGATGGGGAAAAATGAAGACACCACAATCAATTATGAAATGATTGATTGATGAGTCGATGAGATGAAGACGTAACAATCAACTATGGAAGGGTTGATTGATAAGTCGATGGGATGAAGACGCCAATATCAACCACAAAGATTGATCGATAAGCTCCAGATAACAAGACGCCTACAATCAACACTAAAGGGTCAGATTGATAAGCCGACGAACGAAGATACACAATCAACTACGGGAGCCACTGATCGATAAGTCGGATGCATTGATCGCTAATGGTATCAATTTGATAAGTTCAAAAGTTCTTTGGAGAACCAAAAAGGAGAAGACTCCTACAATTTTTAATTCATATTCTTCTATTTTATTATAGTGTAAATATGCCTTTTTATAGGATAAAACTAGAAAGTAAATAGAAATAAAATATCTACCACAATATCTAACCTAAATGACACCTAAAACAAAAAAAGGAAACAAACTTAAATAAAAATAAATTAAGGAAAGTAAATAAAAATAAATAAACTAAAAGGAAAGTAAATAACTTGTCATGTAAGTCATACAACTTGATCTAGAAAACATCTCAAATTCGTCTAAATTCTTTTAAAATTTGAATTAGCATATTAAGTACATCATTGATCTTCTTTTCTTATACTCTCAAAACCTATCTTTTTTTAATTTTAATTACATGCTTTGAAGTCATATCTTGATTTTGTAACATTATTAAGGTTGTGTATAAAATTTATTGAACCATTTATCAAATATTTTATCTTTTTTATCAAATATTTTCTTAATCAAAACCTTTCCTTCGGGTATTTTGGTCATAGTTTTTTAAATAAATTGAAATGGATCCATAACATGATTTTCTCTTCAAGAAAACCATGCACGTGCAAATAAGTAACCATAATAAAGATTGTCACGTCAAAAGTGCGTCATCCAAACGAGGCCTTAGCGTTATTGTTAATAACAGTTGGTTTCCTTTTCAGTACACGGTCACTTTCGAATCTTCCTGGATCAATCCATTTTTGCTCCCGAGCTTCTCAGGTACACCGTTCTTTAGGGTTTCCGTTTGGTTTCCAAGAAAGCTTACGAAAATTATAATGCAAAATTTTAATCATTTCTTTTTCATGTCTTCGCTTTCCGCCCCGATTGTATGATCCAGAGGAGGCTTGTCTTCCTTCCGAGGTCCTTAATGATGGGGAATTGTGGAAAGATTTAAGTTTTTTTTATTGTTTTCTGTATTTTCTCGGCAACGGAACGGACACGACAATGGTTGGGATCTTCGAAACATATTTGGATGGTTGATGAATTATGGCAATAAGAAGCTCAGGGTCATTTGCTGATGGATATGAATTCATGATTTTCTTAAAGATCTTTAATTTCTGGATTTGTTTTTTTCCCTCAAAATCGGGTGCTTGCAACAGACAGATAACCTTAGGGTTTTATTTTATTCGCTTCTGGATTCTAGAAATGGAGATAGTGAACTAATGTTGAAAATTAACAGACATGAAAGCTCGTTTGCATAAGCTATTTCCCCAAAATTTATTTGAAAAGATGATTCTTTTTTTCCCAATCATGTTTTTAGGAGTGAAAGATCAATTATTTCTTTCTCTAACTAATTTCTTAGTGGTTGCAGGAATCAACTCTGTTATTTGATTTGATTTGTTAAACCAAAAAAAAGAAAAAAAGAATGGATGAAATTGTGCAATGGAGAAATCAACTGCTACAATATGTAAATCAAGCACAGCTATGGATTCAGTGGATGTCATCAACTCCCCTTTACACTACCATCGGCGTTGTATCCCTATCAACGGCCATCATCTTTTCCAGTTTGTTTCTCTCACCTCTTGATCTGTCTCTAACATAAGTGAAGAATTGACTCAGAAACATATTTCAGTCTGAAAAATAATCCTTAGAAGCTTTTGAATTAATTTTAAGGAAGTTCATTTACGACATTGTTAGAAAGTAGAAGGAGAAACCCCTTTTTGGGACTTTACCATAACTTTTCAATCGGACTGAACAATCATTTCTTCAGCTGGAGTGACATAAGATCTAAAATCCTTCCATGTTTTAATGTTAAAAATGCTTCCTTAATCCTGGCTTCACTATTTTTTTTAAAATTGCATATGATTTCTAACCTCTCTAGAGGAATTAACTCATCATAAATTAAGTCCAATGGCATTAACATCCATTTTGATCTTAAAAAGGATGAGGGTATGGAAGAGAAAATGCTTAAACTTATATCAGAATTGATTCCTGTATCAATCTATTTTCAGAACATTCCTTTTCCTTTCCCGCATCCTGAGATTCAAATGGAGCTTAGATCATTCAAACCTTTTACTGACCTTTTTTATCCTAACTGATTGCTGCAGTTCGTTTGCTGAAGCCAAGAAAATTTAATACTATTATTCTTGCTGGACTGAGTGGTAGTGGGAAAACCGAACTTTTCTATCAGGTAGGAAGTTAATTTTGATTGTCACGTAGACAAATCAGAAATATTACTTATGGAAATTTTTTTTTTTTTTTTTTTTGGTCTGCTATGAAACTTCTAACATGCTTTTTAAAAGTTTTTTGTCCATGTGTTCACTTAAAAAAAAAAAATGTTAACTGCTCATTTAAAATATGTTAATTTATTAATATAACAGAACAGATGCTTCCAATTTGGACTCATTTACTTTAATTTTGAATTCTCTTGTTTCTTTTCTTGCCACTTCAGATTTCCTTTTCTTAAACAAATCTTTCCACCGTTGCCTTTCCTAAGTTCTGGACTAACTAATAATCTAGCTTTAATCTAATTCTACAAGTAAATTCACATTTTTTTACCTAAAATTTCTAGTTGGATTTCATTATATGTCGAATTCAAGATCTACCCTCTGATATCAGGATAAAATGGTGATTTTACTTATGTTTATTAGGGCCCGAATGGTTTTTTTGGTTGTAGATAAGCCAATGTGAGCACCCCATTGAGAAAAGTGATTGATTGTTAAAACATATGACCTTGGCTAAAGCCGAGTTATGAAATGAACACCTAGGATTTAAACTATAAAAAGTAATGTATTTCTTTTTTGGTTTCCAAACACACCAACAAGAGATGCCCTGATTTCTGTTGTTTTCCTTCGGGTCTGATTTTATACATTGATCCGATCCTAAATACGGTGACAAATAACCAATGTGTTTGACCAGATAACAAAAAGTTGTGCGTGCTTGTTTAACTAAAGAAACTCCACGCTTCCAAATGCTGGTAAACAAGAGGGTCATTTTACCAAACACACAAACGGAAAATCCATCTACAAATAAAAGTTGTCAGAACAGTACAAACATTATTATATTCTATTAGGCCTATTTCCTTCGATTTGGAAACTGATATGATTATGGGATGAGTAAGATGATTAGATGTCTGTGCCAGAGGTGAACAAAAAGCCTTTTCTATCTGTTGGACCTGTTTGTTCAATGGAATTATCAAGGCTTCTGGGAACTGTTGTTGGATCCATACCTATTGGAATTATTAGGAGAATCCGACCATGTTTCAAAGTAAACAAATTTGTATGTTACTTGTAATTTATGATAATTATGTCACTCTTTCATGTGCCAGCTTCGAGATGTTGTCACATGAAGAACAGTTACTTCTGCCAGATACAAATGAAGCTTACTTTTTGTGCTGCGAACTAATCCCGTTTCTTGCAATATAACTTTTCTGTGGAATTTTCTTGGGCTTATGCTCATTATGACATTAGAAACTGCATTTTCCATACTTTTCATGCTGCTTGATTGCTGATATATTTGTTTATTATAATTTGCCTCCAAGGCCATGGTTAGTTTATGAAACAGGTAGCATGGAATGGAGAATGTTCAGGTATTCTTTATATCACCAAAAAAAAAAAATTTAAGCACTTTAGTTTCTCAAGAAACTTTGTTGGGAGTAGCCCTGAGCCACCAGCTGGTACTCATGGGATTAAGCATCGAGCCCCTGAGGAATCAAGAAACTCCTGTGCTGGTTATGATGCATTTCATATCCCTCTTGAGTCCAGCTACTTGTTTTGTGCCTCTCTTCTCCATAATCCGACATAACTGAACAGTAACACTTTTATTAAACAAACTTCATGCGGTGTTTCAAGAAAATGAGATTTTTGCAATTTCTTAGATCCCCTAGTATAATTTGGTTCATTTTTATGTTGGGCATGTTGAATGGTGAAGTAAGCCTCCCTACTGATGTGCCTTTGCTTTTATTTTCCTAACATGAACTTGAGTCCTCCAGTAGAAAAGATAGCATCTGCAAAAAGTATCTAAATATGACTCTGGCATGGACCTGAGCATGCCCTGTCTCGTTAAGGTTCCAAATCAGAACTCAGAAATTTCATTGTAATATCTTTGACATGTCATTTAAATTAATCACTATTTACATCGCCTCAATGAAATGGTACTTCATAGAGGTGCTTTATTAAAGTAAAGATTTATTCCTGGTTCATTATAGAGTCTGACTTTCCAGGTATGTATTTAATTATATGTTTTCTGCACACTTAGATACAGTTTCTTCTCTCTTTGAACAGAGGCAAAAGGGACGGCTCATTCACTTAAGGACATTCCCAAGCAATCCCTAATTTTAAACTTGATAAATACTGCTCCAGGCAGCTGGCCTTATTTTTTTTGGTGGATGGTTTAGAGTTTCTACGACATCGTCTTGCAATTGCTGAGTATTCACAAAGCTATATGCTGTTTGACACACAAACACACACATTTAGTGTTTATTTGCATGTGTGTGTGAGGGTGTAGGTTTGTTTCACACCTGCTATACTAAAGCTTTGATATTTTATGTGAAGGTACTGTCGATATCCTGACCAACGCTACCATTGTGATGAGAAAAATCCCCGTGTTCATTGTCTGCAACAAAACTGATAAAGTGACTGCACATACCAAGGAATTCATTCAAAAGTTACTGGAAAGGGAAATGTATGACTTCTGTCCTTGTCCTTGTTCTTCTCTAGATATTATTTGAATAACTAAAACTCGAATTCGCTTCGTATTGAGCCATGTTGCAAAGGGTACATTTAGTATCTAATTTTGCTATTATATACGCATAGAAATACCCATCTTGTCATCCTTTTTACCACCTTGTTATGTGACAGGTGGTGGTCGTGGGACTGGATGGAGATTTTCTTTCCCTTTCTCTTTTGACTCTTCTGTTCGAATTTCCTTGTACATTAATGCTTTCATCAGGAATTTGGTGCTTGACAGTTCAAACTGACTGCATTTCCAGAATTTAATCACAGCCAACTGATTCACTGCTTTTCTTATGTTGCTATCTCTTCTTTATTGTTAAAGAGAAAAGAATTATTCAAAAAATATGCCTACATAGTATGCTTCACTAGGAGATTTTTTTTCTCACTACTTTATTCATGGTGAGCTAATGAGCCCCAATTTTGTTTGCTTACCGATTTATAGGTTGCTTTTCAGTAGATGCCCATTTGATTCCTGGACACGGCAATTGCTTTCAGTTTGTTTGCTAGATAATTTAAGAATAATATACAAGCATTTGTAGATCATTAAACTAGTTTCTTTGTTTTCATTCTCAAATTTTTCCCATTATGTACAGTCAAATGTTGAGGGGCAAAAGGAACTGCTGTTTCAGAAGCTGATATTGCTAATGAGCAAACTTGGTGTAGCTGGAGAAGCCTTTACATTTGCCCAGTGCAGCAATATGGTTACTGTTGGAGAAGCCTAATTAGTTGGCGAAATATCTCTAGATCGAGGAGTTCACAATGCACCTAAAGCCTAGGCACAGAAGGTACCTTTATTGAACCCTGTTTGCCATTTCCAGAGGCATCAAGTGTGATAGCTCTGTTTATTGGAAGGCATATTTAGGGATGAATTTTTGGTCATAGAACGCTTGGAAGTCAATGCAGGTCAATCCCCAACGAATTAGGTGAACATGAAAATGCATCTGCAGATCGAATTCTAGTTCCACTCAATTGTAGATCCTTTCCTATACTTTCAATACAGAAAGCTTTTATCATTTGCTTATTGCATATTTATCCTAAATGGAAACTGCCCAAGGCATGCTATGTTAATTGGACACATTTATTTACAGAGAATAAGGCGTCTTCTGCGAACTCCTTGACAAATTTCATTAAAGGAGCAAAAGCTGAGTTTTGTTATATATATAATGTCTTTTTTGATGATTTGATCCCGGTGTCACCTTCCAAAGATGTTCATTCTCCTTAGAAAAGAGGGATGCCTGGTCTGACACTCCTCTTATCAAATCTGTTTACCAAATCTACTATATTTAGACCCAACTTTTCATATAAAATACTCCTTCAGGTGGAAGCTGCATCATCAGCCTATTCTTACTTTGGAAACTAGGGGCCTGTTTGGTTCTTATTTTTAAGAACAGTTTTTTTTGTTCCGAAAAACACAGAGACCACTAAAAACTTGTTTGGTTCTAATTTTTCATGTTCTCCATGTTTCATAGTCCCCATTTACAGAAACAACTCTGCATTTTCATAACTGTTTTCTTAATGTTTTCAAAACAGAACAGGTCTGTAAAATTTCTTCTGTTATTTCATTTAAATTTTAGTCAACTCATCAGCACAGGCTAAGATATTGATCAGCTGGCTTTGAACTACAACACCATACAAGCTGTTTTCCCTGTCTGCCAGAATGAGTGCTTTGCAAAGTTCAAAGATGTTGTTATTCTTTGACTTGCTCTTTTTTGACAGCTTATGCCCCCACCCACCTTAGGGGAATTTATAGAGAACTATGGCCCCATAGTGAGTAACTTTTGAACTGTGATATGCCATTGTTGGAGAGCTATAATTATCTTCTAATTGATTATGGCTGGGACTTCTAAATTAGCCCTTGATTTGGGGCTTTGCTTGTCTTCTAAATTAGCTTCCTTTGTGTTAAAAGGTAGATATTCATATTAAACCATAATCCTATAATCTCAAATTTCCTTATAGAAATGCACGTTTAACACAGATTACAACTTGTTTTGCAGGCGCCTTGCCTCACACCTTCTACACCCTATTTCCATTTGCATTCAACGTCCATAATGGACTTCTGCGCTGTTTGACTTTCTGGGCGCATAATACTGCAATGTGATGCTTAATGGTGATATTAAAAGGCGCATTTATATTCTTATTAAACTCAAATCCCACAAAGATCGAAAGATATCGGGGAGGAGTTGGTCATTTAACACTTTGATTGTCTTTCATCGAATCCATCTTAACTGCCTAAACGATGCCAGAGATTGTTCTTGATCTCTTCTCTAATAGCTGACTTAGTGATTTTAGGTTACAATTTTAGTACTAATCAAACCACCTAATCCTAAATTGCGACACAATAGGGAAAAGAAAGTTCCAGGATTGTCCATTTCCTGATATACTTTTACTTTTCTTAGGCCACATTTTTCACGTGTTCCATGATGAGATTCGATATTTAAAGAAAAACTTAAATTTATTTTTTCTTAAGAGAAAAACAAAATAGCAACAAAACTACGAAAGGTTAAGGTTACCTAGAAGATATGACAATATACCCTCTAAATCTTTGTGCATCCTGTTTCTAATAATTGAAGTACACTAACTTTTGGGCTGTGTTTGTTCTAGAAAGTATTATGAAAGAAAATGCTAAAAAAATAATTTTTTTATGTTTGATTGTCTAATAAAAAATATCAAAAAAAAAATCAAATATGAATAAAATTACTAAAAAATTTATGCATTTTAAAATTATTTAATTTTTATATTGATGGTTGAATAATGTATGTTTAAAATAGTAACAAAATAATTGTAGGATTTAATTCTATTTCTATTTTCCTTCAATTTTTAATTTCCTTCTACTTTTCCTCCCTATTTTCTTTCCCATCTACTTCCACTCAAATTTGCTGGGAACCCTTATAAATTATTTAATGAATATGACTGGTGAAAAGAATAGGAAGACTTGTATGATAATTAAAAGAATGAGCAGCATAAATCAAGTAGCATGAATACTAACTTTAATAAGCCAAATCAACAAGAAAAAGGAAGAAGAAAATATATTGGAGCTTATGAAAAAAGGAGGAAATTTCTGTATGAATTTTTCTTTTCTTTTTTTTCTTTTTTCAAATTGATCTTGTGTATGTAATTACAACTATGCCACTCCTTTGGGAATGGTTATATGAACAACTAAGAATGTTGTTTTCATTGTTTGTTTATCTTCAAAAACAAAACTCACTACATTTCCCATAATGTGAAGCATTTCTCTTTTGACTTGGGACTTGAGAAATAATCTGTTTGCGTCTTTCTTTTCTGCTGTGTTCTAGAGAGCCGTCTCTACCAAGAAGAAAATCTACAAATATAATAGGGGTATGAAACTGGGAACGCCCTAGTTTAATTCACACCCGATGAGACTCAGAAACCATTTGGGCTAAAAGGAAGTGTTTCAGCTTCATGATCAATGCAAAGACACCATAGCATGATATGCATCAGTGCTACTGATGAGTACCTGTAAATTACAACAAATTCAGCTGGAACTTGTACACCATTACCTAAAGCAATAAGATTATATATATATATATATATGATTAAGAAGATGGTATTAGTTTCCATTATTCAGTAATTCTTTCTAGAAAGTTTCATGAAAACTGTTACCAAACAAGTGACCTTTTCTAAATCAAATGAAATGAGTAAGGTTTATTGCATACCATAATGGAGAAAAACGGAGATGACAAGTCCAGAAATGGATATGGCCACCTGTTATAAGAGAGAAAGTGTTAGAACGAATTATAATAAGATATGTCTTTCCAATCTACCGAAAAAAAAGGAGATTGTGTTTTACCAAAGTGAGACTATAGCATGGACGATCCACTGGAAAACAACGTAATACACCCCGCCCACAAAAGAAGTATGCAATTCGAAACCAGGGGAAGCGCTGATCAATAAAAAAACCATTCAGAAAAAAAAAAAAAAGAAATTGGAAAATGGATAGAAATAGAAACCACCCATGGAGATTGGAGCTGCAACTTACCAAGCGGTTCAAAATAGCTTCACCAAACAAGAACACAGCATTGACAGTATGCATATTTATAATCAACTGCCACAAAAAAAAAAAAAAAATTAACACTGTTATTGTTATTCGGATCATAAACAGACACAGAGAGGTGCATCATTGGTAACACTGTTTTGTAATTATTGGCATACGTATGCATTAAAATCACAATATATTTCAATGATACCTTCCTTTGGTTATCGTTTTGATTGTTTCAACAAAATTTTCATATTTCAAGAAAAACTCATGTTCCACAAAGTGACTACTTGAATATATATATATATATATATATAGAGAGAGAGAGAGAGAATTACATGGAAGTATATGATGATACTTTACAGTTCAAATTGTAGTCTTTGATGGTAAGAAATGGAACTATTATGAACCAAAAGACACAGTCTGTGAGCATCACTGCACCTGCATTCATCTGTTCACAAGAAAAGATACAGAAAATGTCAAAAATCTAGAGGATATCATCCCCTGGATCATGATGAAATGATCATTTAAACATCAAAACCAACAGAAAGATCTCGACACTATTATGAATGGTTCAGCCCCATTCCACTCGGTGAATCCCTATTTCATTCAGTAGCCGATAACAGCAGGATACATAATGGTGTGAAGGGTGATGCAATCAATTCTCAGAAGAAACACTGAACAAATATTATTAATAGCTTTTCAACCTTCATCATGCCATGGTGGGGACATGCCAATTTTCATTAAAGATGGACCCCAGTACCCACAAAACAGAGATGAACAGTATCAGTTAAAATTTGAAAATTTTGATTACCAAATTTACATGTATGTGTAAATAGATATATATGCCACAAAAATGAAAATCATGATTGCTGTACACTTGCAGTTTATTATGTTCAACAAAGAGTTCGACTGAAGCATGCTAAGAAACAGAACACATTAGAGCTTCACAGGATTACCTGGAAAATAATTTGAAACACATAAGCCCAAATTCCTGCAGCTTTGCGGGCAAGTTGTTCGTCATGGGAATGTGAAGCTTTTTCTGTATTTGACATGTTAAAATTTTCTCCATGCACAGGAACAATGAAGTCGGTGCCCTGCTCTGCATCTAATCCCACATTATCAACACTTTCACCGCCAACTTTGTTGTGATACTGGTAGCATCCATACATGGAAAGCAACGACCCAAGCTACAACAAATAGTCAAATTTAAGTTCAGATTCTGAGGAGAAAAACCGACGAAAAAAGAACTAACTACATTCAAGAAGAGACATAGACATTCAAATATAGCCTAAAAGAAATGTGTGTTTGAAGAAGGTAGATGACAAACCCCGAAATAAATTGTGATTAATGTAAAAGTCCACCTGTCCAACACAGGAAAGTCGCTCGTTAGATCAATATATAAAATAGGTTGGTTTTTATGATTAAATTAACATCAGCATTGTTCTGAGCAACATGTGAGAATGAATAATAAACCAACTTTTATATTTCTTTCAAATATTAAAGTCCTTTCACATCTATATAGGCATGGACAGAAAGATCAGAATTATTTCCAACATAAGTCTACTCATAGTTGGCAGAAGCTGAGATCCCTGTAATGCCCAATACCTAAATATAATAATTGGTTTCAAAGCCATTGATGCTCAACCACAAAATATCTTTGAATGAACATGAGATTAAGAGGGTAAAGACAGAAACAGAAACACCAATTCCTATTGTATCATCATTATAGATGGGCCTAAAAGAGAACAACTCACTGAGTATAGTAGTAAAATATGCTCCCTCCATCCACAATGGCATTGATGATTAGCAGTACCAAAAGAACAAGGAATGCGAAGACCCGAAAAGCCAGAAGCCAAGCAGGGTGGATTTCTTTCAGGCAGGGCTTCCAAACTTCATCCTCGTACAAGGCTCCTGCATTGTCATTCTGGGATTCTCTGTTTTCGTGTTGTGAATTGCGGAAACCTTCGTATTTCCATATAAGAAAGGAAGCAAAGGCTGTGGAGATTAAGATCCATACGCTGCAAAGGAGGACCCTCCAGTTGAGCCAGTAATTTGAGGTGGTTGTATTGGCAGTCATGACTGGCTGCCAAGAAGCTCTGGGGTTTCCTGTTAAAAATTCCATGGAGTTACTTCTACTTCTCTGATTGTTCACTGACTCTATGTTTGCTGCCATAATGCCCAATTCATTTCCAAATCCCTTACATGAGAAAGAAATGGAAAAAGAAACTTAGATCACACAAAACCCAAAGAACTAAGAAAATATTTCTTAAAAAAGGGTGACTGAACAACACAGAAAAACAAAATGAAAGAATTTGAACAGTCTCTTCAAAAGCCCATGGCAGGGCTCCAATGAAAAGAAAGAGAAACAAAAGGAAGCCTTTCAGGTTTAGAATTCAGATGGAAAACTAAGAGAAGCTAACAAATGGAGGCAATCTTTCACTGACTGGGGAGAACCAGGAGGGGAAAAATCTTCTGCTAGAGGACAAACTCTAGGAAACCCAACCCAAATAGACCCAAGGGGAAGAAGAGTTTATCAAATACAAAGCTCCAAAAACAATTGGGCAGAAACCCCATTCCTTTGAAGAATAAAAAAGACAGACAAGGAATGTACAAAATGCTCGGGACCCAACACTCAAATCCCAGACAAACCCTCCATTAACTCAGAACCCAATGACTGCCAAAGACCCAAATATTGGCCAGAAAACACCAAAACCCATAACAATTTTACCTCATTATCCCCTAAAACAACGCAAAGATTCCAAACTTTAGGTCCGTTTTTTGCTCAGAAAGACGAAACACAATATTATACACAAAATGACATTAAAGATAAAAAGCAAGAAGGAAAAGAAGCTAAATTCCAAGCAGCGAGGCTGATACTGCTAAGGGAAAGCAAAGAGAATGGGTGGTGGAAGTGTGTAAGAAGAGATTCGTTGCTTGTGCTGCTTTGTAGAGGAAACTAGTAAAGGGAAGACATTGAAGATAAAAGGGTGCTCTGCTTTGAGTTTAAGCTTCTATTTTTCTCATCATCCCCATAAATAAAAATACATTCTACTACCCCCCACGCTCTGACCTCTACCGCATCACATTGCATGCCTCAATCTCCCATATCTCTCCATGCAATTTTTTAAACCCATTCTTCAAGATTTGTCACCTTTCTTTAGTCTTTCAAGATGACCAAAATCTAGAGAGAGAGGAAAAGAGAGGAGAGGGAAAGTGATATTCAGATCATATTGAGAGAGAGAGAGAGAGAGAGAGAGACAGACCTATCAGCTATTTTAATTGGATTTTTCATGCTGGGTCACTTGAGATGCTTTTTACAGTATAAATTTAGCTTGCTCTTCCATGTCAGCCTGCCCTCATGCATTAAAGAAATAAAGCAGTGGAGCACAGATTAAATCCTGCTAGTCAGCCACATGGCCTAATAAGTTACAACCTATGAAGACACCAACGTTTAGCCGGAGATATAAAACAGCCACAGCTGTGGCCCTGTGGGACAGCCTGATTGATACTCCGTGATGACATCTCTCAGGTAAATATGCACTGTAGATAAAATCCATCATGAAAATATCTCCCAAAGAAACCCTCAGGGGGAATTGGGTTTGTCTTTTCATCATCAAAACTAAGCTTGATGTTTAGCTAAGTCACATTCTTTGTGGTCCATTCACTGGTGGGTGGCACATTCCTCATGTGCTTCAGTCCAATTATGGCATGTCCTTTTCCACCTCCAGGAAAAGGGAAATGAAATTAAAGCAAAAGTAATTTCATTAATTGAGGGGGAAAAAAAATCAGATTTACACATTCCTAAGATTTTCTTGTCTGAATTTAGTAGTTAAGCAGTTAAATTTATTGTGATTATATCAAAATCTCTTTGATTCACTTTGATGCAAACCCAAAGAATCATAAAAATCAATGGTGGGTTTTGCTGGATTGGAGAGAAAGAAAAGGAATGAAAACGATGGAAAGTTAAAAGAGAAAATATGGGAGATGGATAGGGTGAGGCTGACGGGGACAGGCTAGTGATTTGGAGGAATGTTAAGAGGACAGCTGTCAAGAATTGTACGATAATGACATGTCTAATGTTATGTCAGACTTGATCCCCAAGCCACTCAATTCAAATTCTCCATTGTCTGCATTCTACACCTTGCTTCCATCAAAGGGTAACCCTGAATTTTAGTGGGTGGGCTTGGTTCTGCTTCTAGGCCTTGTGGGAAAAGGCTAGAAAATGGGGGAAAGTACACCTTGCTTCCATCAAGGGGTAACCCTGAATTTTAGTAAGGCTTGCCTGGCTTCTGTGTCTCAGGAAGGCAGAAAATGGGGAAAGCACAGTAAATGGCACGTAAAATAATTCAGAGATACTCAAATTCTCATCCTGCTTCATTACCTCTTCATAATGGAACATAAGGATCATGACAATTTGAGAAATTCTTGAAAGACCTCTATCTTCTTGGCAATGGGGGAATGATTGAAGGATATTAATTTCTTTAATGGATGGTTGGTCAAGTATAACCCTTAAAATCCACATGGGTTTGAAACCCAAGAAAATCAGAATAAAAAGTAGAACAAGAATAAAGGTAAAACCATAAAGCATAATTCGAATTTTTAAAATTTAATCCTAAGCCTATGAGATTGATTCTTTATTCCCATTTCTTTATACAGAGTTTGTAAAAGAAAGAAATCTTTGGCATGGAGAGGTAAAAGCTGTTTTATTTATATTGACATCCAAATCAAAGAACAACAGCATAACACCCATCTCCACCAGCATGTTTTCATCACGGATTCCCCCAACAAGCTCAATATAAACTTATAAAACCCAAGGGAGAAAAAGAAAAACCAATTGTGTGTGTAGGTTTGTGTAAACAGAGTATTTCACTTCATGGTGGGGGAATACGCAAATTTCAGAACTCAAGGCTGAGTTCGAAAAGAGAACGATGCAGGAGAAAGAAAAAGCCAGAAAGTGATAAACAAACACGTTTAACTCCAGTTTATAAGTTTTAGCACTTGGCACAAGGTGTTTCGCATTCAGGATTGAAACTTGGCAAAAAACAAGAGAGTAACGGGAAAACACGATTGCGTATTGCCTTTTTTTTTCCAGGAAAAAATTGGAAAGAAAGGATGTTGATGAGGAAGGCTGTCTGAATCGTATGGGCCAGTATAAGAGGGTAAGTATGGTCAAGCTTGGTTGTTTCATGTTTCTGTGCAGTGAGATTAACAAATGAGGTGAACTACTTGCTAATTTATATGGGGGCATCTTGTGCTGCACTGTCCCAAAAACATGAGGGAATTGTGTGTGGAATCCCTAATGCCAAACAAGTATGAATTCCAGAACCCGAAATTCCGACATAACTGAAAAATGCCTAGAACACTCATAAATATGACACCAGAGATAATAACACATAGATCACTTAGTATGTTATTTAAGAAGGCATCAGAGAAAACAAAAAGGAACTATAAGCATTTCATTGAGAAATGATAATTCCACCCTAATTCTCCAAAACAGCTTCTCAGAGGAGTGGGATATCTAGTTACCTTTTTGCAAAATCGACAGAGAAGCTATATGGAGAACCCATTTGGAGTTGTCTTTTTCTTTTTTCTCTTTTGGATGCTTTAAACCAAGTACATCAACAGTTAGAACCATCTACAATAATTGATGAGAGTATATCCCTGTATAATTACCCTAACAATGCAGGTAAATCTATATACAGCATCTAAAACACAATGCTTCTCCTACTTTGATACGGTTTAAAGTAAAATTGCCTTTCAAACTCTTTAATTTTGACCAAAATCTACTGCACATTTAGAATGCAACTCCTCTCCTTCTTTGTTGTAACATCATTATTCACATCTCAAATGCATCAGACTCGTCTCCAAGTGTGGATAGAGAAAATGGAGCTATTGCCACATTGAAAGTCTGAGAACCCACTTTGTCAATATGTTTCATTTCAAAGTCACCCTCCTGCACACCAACAAAACCAAGACCAATGATAACAAGCATAGACACATGCGCAAAATGGGTCTAGTTTTGCATACTTTTCAAGAAGAAGACTTATCAAAACCAAATTTACAAAATGTCCAAACTAATAGATTCTAAACCCATGTAAGTTTTTTTTTTTTCCTGGTTATAGCAGTGCTAGAAGTGCAACATTTGTCTTGTATCATATACTACTTCAGCAATGATCATATCATCATCATTGACACCTTTTTTCTTTTGTTTCTTTTCTATCATTCAGTGCTATTGACATGGCAAAAGCTTCTTCCATCAAGAAAATGAACAAACAAAATTTCTTCTCTAATTTTATTTTTCCAACAACAAATGAAACTCAAACATTAGCCAAGGGTTAATTTCTCAGACCCCCGGGATTTGGATTTAAAACACTTAATGATAGTTGGAGCCAAATTTTGGCACAGCAACTCCTTGTAAATTTATTTTCTTAATAGAATTTATTTTTAGAGAGACTTTAGGTAAAAGATTTTGTGGTCGATTTAACAATTCTCTCTAAAAATAATGTTTTATACAGAAGTAGGCTTACAAAACACCAACAAAATTTCAAAGACACAGTAGCTTAATGTGTGTATACAGGAAGAGTGAACAAAATTCTTAATTTTAATGGAACAAAGAACAGAAAATTCATCTTACTACCATTCTTCCATTTGGAGTGCTTAATGGGGCATGCAGATGAAAGTATTCAAACCAGTTCTAGGAAGAATAACCGGCTGTTCACCTATGACACCAACCCCCTGTGTACAAAAAAGAAAGATAATGAATCAAGTCATGAAAGAAAGATATATCTTTGGCTCTTAAGTAATAAGAAAGTAGCACAAGGTCTCTATCCAAGGAGATCATAGAGGTTGATACAAAGGAAAACTAGAAGAAGGAAACTAACCAGACATTTCTCCTCGCTTCTTCCATTGGCATCAGTTATAATCCAATGCCTTCTGAGTAGTTTGAAACAGCACCGAGTTATTGGTGATTCTTATTCTATATGCAAAAAAGAATTGCCCTTTTGAAGGCTGACTTCGACCTTCAATGTACACACTTCTAACTTGAACCCTGACCCCCTGAATCATAAGAAAATTTCTGTTTAAGACGTATTCCTTAGTTTGTTAATTTATGCAGACTTATATGAGGTTGGGACCAGACAACAGGATATCTGGAAACAACAACAGATAGGAGTTCCAACTAGAGAAAGCTAAACAAATGATTTAATCTATATCTAAACAACTCCTGAATAGCTCCAAGTCATAAGGGTTACCAGACACAACACTAAACTTTACGACTGAATTGTGATATAATGCCCATGAAGCACCTTAGTATGAAATAGTATACAGACGAAATATCAGTGAAGCTGTTTTATGTCATATGATAATCAAAATATCCAAATAGAATGACAGGATCAAAAGAATGCTGCATTTTTCTACTGGGTTCAAAGTAACAAGTTTTCTTCTTCTTTCTTTTCCAAATTTCCTACATGGACTGTCATGCTTTAGTAGCTGATTGCCCAAGAAAAGCTGGTAATTTGATTATGACAGAGGGGAGTTTGACAGATACCACATTGATCAGTGTCAGTGCTTAGGATCACTAGTGTCTAATAATCAATAAAAATTGTATTTCATAAGTAAAACTGAAAGGACATTAATAAGTTAAAAGGCTGAAGCTACTAGAATGTGACATAATCAGCAAATATGAGACAATTATCCTTCAAAATAAACCATTAATTCAACACAAACAAATCAGGATGTTTAAATAATACCATATTGTCGGCACTGAACATTTAAGAGAGAATGTAAAAGTGTATTTCCTTTAACTCATCACGATATCTAGCTGCATCCTATAAAAATTATGAAAACAACAGATCTATCAGAAATTTAGTAGATATAACACCTGAAATCACCAGACATCAGATTCCCTGCAATATGGTTCCTAGAAAAATAAACCCCTCAAAGTCAAAATTAGCACTCCAGAAAATTAAAATTTTTCTTGTCCATTATCAATATAATTTTTTTTTAGAAAAAAAATCAATTAGTTCAATATTTAAAAGAAAGCTGGTGGAGGAACACTAGAACCATAAGCAGAGGAAAATCAGCCCGAGACTAGTGTTTAACTATAGAAAAAGTACCATCCATGAAGCACTTAGAATGGTTGCGCTTGTCTTCAAGCCACAAACAATAAATCTTCAGGAATTGATACCAAATGGTGACATGAAGGGGCTGTTATGAACTTGGGTTAGACTAGTCTGAGGTTTGGCAAACCTAGTATAGAGTGATCCCTGCAAATTGAAGATTTGATAAAAGACCTATTTCAAGTAGGAATTTGTCTACAATATCTTCGGTATTTGACAAGGTAAGTGAGACACATGCCATGCCCTACCAAAGGATAGTCAAAATCAGTGTGAATAATAAAATGTAGCTTTGCAACTTACATTGACATTAGCAAAGAGCCAAACGATGAACTTTCCCAATGGAATTTAGAAAGCAAAATAATATGCTTGAAAAATAAAAAGGTGAAAACAGAGAATTGAGCATTCAAATCGGTACCTTTAAACCTCCTATCTATGACTGCCTCTTTAACTGCGAAGACGCAGCACCGGCTCCCTCTTCCTGAATCAACTCAAACAATCGCGTATTCTAGCAGCTTCTTTGTAATCCTACAGCCAAAAATAAACTCATAATCACAACCAAATTTATCTAATCCATTCCTCTATTATTTACTATGAACAAAACCAGACACAATTCGACTGTTTGGTTTCCGGTAGTCTGAAATCATATGTTGTATTCAAACCCGCGTCAATATACATAGAGAGAAAGAGAGAAGAAAACCCCAGATTTTGCAGCAACCAGTAGTTGTTGTTTCAGAAGATGTTTGGCTGGGTGACAGAAAAAACTGAACTGCGCTCTGGATTCTCCCATTCTCGAAGCACAAGCAACAATCCTGCAATTTCTTTCAAACCTCCACAATTCCAACAATCCTTCCTCGTCGGCGAATGCAATTTGGCACCCGAACCCGCTCGCTGAGTCGACCCGGCCTAGAACGCTCCCTACTGATGTCAAACGGAAAACTGAAACTCAATGCATGCATTTTCCTTCCCTTTCGAATTTTCCTTCCACTCTTCTCACTACTCCGGATTAGAAAAATTTTCCGGAATTTTTTGTGAGTAAGGGAGGAGGACCAGAGAATTTCAACAGTGGAGCAGACAGGATGGGAACGGAGGGCCAGCCTCCTCTCCTGGTAAAATGAAATTACTAAACCAGCCCTACAAGCATCGTAAATCTAGGAGACAGGCAAGGGTATTTTAGTCAATTACAAACGGATGTTATTAAAATTTGCGGGGGGGTTGGTTGTCAGTTGTCACACAGCAGCAGATTTTTTGCTAATTACGGTAGAGACCCTTACACGTGCTCTCCACGTGGTGAATTACAGATGAGTGAGTCACGTCCGCAATCTCAGCCGCCTGATTGAACTGAGCCTGAGCCCGCGATCTTTCACCCTATTAATATAAAACACTGCGTCGTTTCACCATTTAAGTTGGCGCAGCTCGCCAACAACCGGCTACGATTAACCGCCGACAACCGCGGATAAAGGAGCACCAAACGGCCGCCGATACCGTCAACCGCTAACACGCTTAATAAACGGCCGCGCCGCCGGTATACGTTAACCCGCTTATAACCCGCTTAACATCGCTTCCTACCGCTGCCACGCCACCACGCGATTCAGTTCGCTGTGTTCAACGCGATAATTTACACCACACCATTAAACACAAACGGTCGGCATCAACGCCAAAGGACAACCGGCCAACTCGCTAACACGCTTAATAAACGCCTGTTCTGCCATGCTTTTCAATTCGCCACCCTTTTAACCCAGAATCGCTTAACCCAACTCCAACACGTCAATACCCCCAGCTATAAAGATAAAGACGCCGACAACCAAATAAAACTACGTCGTTTTATGGACTCAGAGGTCATAACGTCAAGAATGTTGGTCAAATCTCAATGATCAATGTTGCTCAGTCATTAAGGGTTGCTCGGGATATAACAATTGATTCTCTACACATGCAAAGTCGCAAATGATTAGATGTCAAAAAATAAAATAAAACATATTGTTTTAATAATTATGGTGTTCGAACCATTTTGCTTGGACCTCAATTAGTCTTTGAAATCGAATAAGCTTTTAATAACCTTGAAAGGAATGCAACAATGATAACGAAAAAATATGAATAATATTTTGAGTTTTGTACATGATATTGAATCAAAAAAGTTTTAGATTCATAATCCATTAGTTGGACAACTGTATTATATATAATTTATAATTATTAGAATTAAGAATAATTATAAATTTTAATTTTTTTAATCATTTTTTACTTTTTAAATGGGAATAAAATGTAAAATATGCATTTAAATTTATCACCATATTAAATTCTATTGAATAAATATCTATAATATCTAACATAAAGATATATTTAAGATCAAAGAATTATTTATTTTAATAACATATCTATGCATTTCTAAAACAAATATTGAAAAATATTATACTAATTTCTTTAAATTAGTTTTATTAATGATTATTACACAAGTAAATAAGAGATGTAAGAAGATGTTTTTATATGATAAATGTGAGGGATATATAAAAATATTTAACATATTTTGTATCAAAATTCATGTATGTAAGATGGCTTGGAAGTAGTTTTGTCCTGGGAATGGAGGAAAACAGGCTAATCATTGGATTCTTGATAAATTTACTGATAATTAAATAAATAATTGTCAAAACATTTTACATAGGAATATAATTTCAATTTTACAGTAGTTTTTGACACGTAAGCATTAAAGGGGAAATTATCCTATAATGAAATTGTGTATTCAAAACACAAATTTATAATTTTACACTGAAATTGTGTCTTCAAAACACGACTTTATAATTTGATATTTAAATCATGTCTTTAAAACACGATTTCACGTGTTTACACTAAATTCATATATTCAAAACACGATTTTACAATTTTATAATTTACATTGAAATCGTGTCTTTAATACATATTTTCATATTTTAACATTGAAATTATGATTTCAAAACATGTTAAAATTGTATTTTGAAGACACAACATCTATTTGACGCTTAGTTGGAAATAAGTGTCATAGATTTTGAAATATTTATTTATTTTCTAGATTTTAAAAAATATTTTTTCTAATATTATGGTATTATTTTAAAAAGCCCCTTGGTATTGATCTTTGAGCCAATTTTGGATTCATAATGCCAGTTTAATGCAACCTAGGAGTCTCCAAAATTTCAACTAACTTTGAATTTGGATCAAACTTTGTCTCCATAAACGAGCCTTTTAGTCATTTCCTTTTTTTTTTTTTAATGCTCATTTCCTTTCCCACATTTTAGATCTTTTTTGGGGGGTTAGCTTGCAATTAATGCCACAACATTTACAATCTTATAAATAATTATGAATCTATTTTCTTTGCTTTCTTCCATGCAACTAAGGTTTTACATACATGAAATCATATTAGAAATGCATATACCATTTAAATGTAGAATTATGAAAATTAGGTTCATATTTAGTTTTTGAAAACTATTAATGTGAGATCCCACCGGGATACCGCGAAGGTGGGCCATAAATCACTCTCGGGTCCTTGATGGTTCTCTCGCTCCAGGATATCCCCACCTTTCATGAGTTCGCTGCACTCCTTGAGTTGACCGTGTGAAACAGGTGTAGGGAGCATCCTTTTCATGAAGTAGTTAGTATGAGATCTCCTGTTCTTTCTTGAATCATGAAAATGTCAGATGTAGGTCGTCAGACGAGAAGGCAAAATTGGTATCTGTGAAGAAATTTCTGCATGAAATCTGGAAATATCTTGCTTTTGTTAAAGAAGCTTTTTAAAAGAAAGGTAGAAAATTTGCTACTTGTGTTATTTCTAGCCCTAAATGCACTATATAATGGCTTGAAATTTTCTTAAGGCAAGTGAAAGGTCGTAAACTTTAGTCAAACATTTTTAGGCGGGTTTATGAATTTTAGGAATTTTTGGGGCCCGTGTTCGGACGATCGGGGCGAACCGGAATTGTTTATGGGCCAGTTTGGTTTAATTCGGGATTGTAGTCGGACAAGTCGGACAGAATTTTCAGAAATGTTTCGGGTATTTTAGACTCTATGGAAAGTCCCTTGAGTCAAAAGTTGACTAAAACATATAGTTTTATAGGACATTTAATGTATAGGGACATTTTGGTCGATTTAGCATCATGTGCTCGATGTCCCAATGCTCCGAATGGGAATGCGTAAAGTTTTGTTAGAATCGAAGTTCGTTCGATATAGTCACTTCAGAAAGCCACGTGTATGACTTTATAGTTAAAGATTCAGGCGGGAGCATTTCGTACTTTGTATGGATGGTGTAGGCGATTTGAGCATCAGACGAGAATGAGTCTTGACCGAATTTGAAAAGAAATTAATTCGAGAAAAATGTGATGCAAAATCATTTTCTAAAGCGAAAGTGTTTAGAATTACAAGTTTGTAAGTCTTTCTGAAAATATAGATTTATAAAGCATTTTATTACCCTCCCAATTGTTATACTCGGCGGGGAAAAGTTCGATTTCGGTATTTAAGAAATAGTTTTGGCTGGTTTAGCAAAACCCTAGATATAGCCTGACTCGGTTCCGGTCGGATGTATTTCGGATTGTGCGTGGAAATGTTATGGGATATTATATTCTGTATATTCTGCAGTGTGATTGGGGGTTAGATCTAGTATATATTTATATAGTGAGTCGCCCTCTGCATTCGAGGAATTTATAGTTAATGACTTAGTACATGTGATGAGGTGTTGATTCCAGAGTTCCATCAAGGCATTTTGGATTCGAGGTTCCATTATGCTATATAGATCCACCGTGTTCACTTGGGACCATCTTAGTGGGTGTGCCGGGTTCACCCTACGATGCAGGTCAGGGTTAGAGGCATCACGTCTAGGAATTATTTGAGGGGAAATGGGCCACAGTGGTTGGTACTTGATTTCTGATATAGCACTTTCGAGATATTAACCCTTGTGACTTGATTTTGGCCTCAGATGGATTTGACGGTTTTCTTGTGAAAGCAGTTTCAACGGCCGAAATAGTTTTGAAATGGTTTTCATGCAGCTTCAGTTTTCTCATAAGCGGTTTTACAACCATTTATATCTGATTTTTAAGTATTGGGAGGTAAGCGTGAGGCAGCGGCGGCTTTGGGACTATAATACTCAGCAGGCCCGTTTGGCTCACGGTTTGTTTTTGCGTATTTTTTGAGTCTGCAGTCACTGGCGAAGAACCTGGAATCACCAGGTCCTGAGCCATTTGTGTTGTGATTATATATAAAGATAGGTGTAAAAATTAAAAACTAGTGAAAAGTTAAAATGTGGCATTTTGTATATGTAAATATCTTTGAAATATGCCATGGTTTTGAGAAAAACGGAGTTCGCGATAAACTTATATTTGATTGATCATATCTTATATTTTGATGAACCCGAGAGGAGTCCTTTATTGCTCAGTTGGACATTTGGAAAACATTGGGGAGTGTATTTTGTTTTACTCTGGTGATTTTGTATTTTGGGCTTGACCACCGTGCGATCATCTTTGCCCGGATTTTAAGCTAAATCCCCAAGGTGTGATTTGATAGAAAAAGTGAAAAATTTTATAACCCATGTTTTCCAAATACAGTTTCGAGTTTTAATGGCTTAGCTTCATGGTAACTTGTCGGTCGGCGAGCTTGGTAGGAGGATTCTTGTGGAATCTTGACCGATTTCTGTCACTAGGAAGGGGGTACATCAACTTAGTATGAGCTTGATTTGGGCGATAGTTACTTTGTTTTTAGTAGCGATTTTCCCTGATATTTCCTATAGAATTGTTTTGTTTTGATAATGATTTTCCCTGTACAGCCTACATTGTTTTACTAAACCCTTGCATGCATCAAATATTGAAGAGGTATCAGATCTTTTAACTTTGAAATTCACAACATTGTTATGTTTAGACGAGGTCGTAAGGTCGATCTGGGACCCTTGCCAGGAGGCACCACCGAGAGAGATGTCTTTCGAAGCACACCCTTAGATCGAAAGATGCTTGTTGATGCATTGCCGACGGAACCATGTCAAGGAGCCGCGAGGACCAGAGGTGGCGTGTGGCGATGGATCGGGTTATCTGATTCTGGCGGCTGCGGGTCGGACACGAGTCTTTAGAAGAAGCGAGGAGAGGCGTGATAGAGCGTGCTCCTAAATTAGGGGCTAAAACTTATGATGGAGTGGGCGACCCGGAGGCCAGGGGTACTTATGGTTAGATAGGGTTAGCGTTCTAGCTATTATATGGTGACGTAGACATGAGGTCTTTCCACCATAATTACCAGAAAAAGGTGACGTGGACACGAGGTTCTTCCACCGGCACGGTAGAACCACACGGAGTTTCAGAGTGTTTACTAGGATCTGACAAAGTAAAGCAGCGGCGATTTATGAAAAGTTTGGGGTACTAAAGGTAGAAAGAATGGAGTTTGAGTTCCACAACTGGCGACGGACGGTAAGAGGTGCTCCCGGCACTAGTCGATCTAGTAGAAGAAGGAAAGAAGTGGACCGGCGGTAGAGGCTGGGCGAGGAGGCGACATCTAGCCCGAGGTCCAGTTAGATCACCCGACGGTACTAGGAGGTGGTAGATCTTCGGGGATCATCTTTTCCGTGTGCCACATGTCCCGAAGGGGAGGCATCACCGGAGTCGGGATGAATATGACGGGATGTTTCAGCGAGAGACCTCGAGGTAAGGTAGTGCATCTACGAGCACAATGTGGTCAGTTAAATTTGGCGGTAGGGGTGGATTCGATGAAGGTGGCGTCTGACACTTGGTAAGTCGCGGTAGGAGTGCGAGAGCGGGCGGTACCGATTAGCTAGATTGAGTGGTACTCATTTTCGGGCTCGGGTATTCTGATCCTACAATGAGCGGATGCATCACGGAGCGTGATTCTTGGTATGATTTAGTTACGATCATGATGCATATGCATTGGTGGACCCGAGAACCACTCATTCATTTATTTTGTTACCACATTGCAGAGGCACGGATAGAGTCGAAGCTATAGATGGTCGTATGGTGGTTCAGGTACCCGATAAGGATACTACTGACATACGAGGATAGTTCCGAGGTAGTAGATTGGTTCGACGGAGGAACCGGGCGTGATATTTAGGGAATCGAGAGAGAGATCGCCTAGTCTCATTAATGCCATGGCCAGCCTCGAAAATGCTTGAGGAAGGTTGCCGGGTTATTGGCATTTGTAGTGGATAAGAGACAAGAGGGGACACGGGTGGGAAGGAAGACATCCCCATAGTCAAGAGTTCCCGGATGTCTTTCAGAAGATGTTCGGGTTTACCGGATAGAGAAATTGAGTTCGTTATTGAACTAGTTCCGGGGGACCGGCCAGATATCCATTCCTCCATCTGAGAATGGCGCCATCGAGTTGAAGAATTGAAGGCACAATTGGAGGGAATTGCTAAGCGAACTTCATCAGACCTAGAACCTCACCGTGGGGGCTCAGTTCTCGCCATTAAGAAGAAAGATGGAAGCTTCACGGTTGTGTATAGACTATAGGCAATTTGAATCGGTGATATCACATAACCCGATGTCAGCTTCCTCGTATAGATGAGCTATTTGACCAATTGCATGGATCTTGGGTATATTCTAAGATTGACCTAAGTCAGGCTACCATCGGTTGAGGGTCAGGAGAATGTTTCTAAGGCCTTCGGGGCGAGATACGGTCACCTCTGAGTTCCTAGTGATGCCATTGGTTGCAAAATGCCCGGTGCGTTCATGGATTTGATGAACAAGGTATTGATTCGTATTTAGTGTAAGTTTGTGATCGTATTGCATTATTGACATTCTAGTGTACTCGAGCGGAGTCAGGAACATCGAGCATCTCGAGACGATGTGCGATTCTTAGGCGTCGATTATCGCTAAGTTTGTAAGTGCCAGTTTGGTTGGATAAAATGGCTTTCTTAGGTCATGTCATTTCGGCATAAGGTATTAGTGTGGATCCTCAGAAGATTGAAGCTATAGTGAACTGGAAGCCACCCACAAATGTTTCTGAAGTTCGCAGTTTCCTTGGATTGACAGGTTATTACAGGAAATTTGTTGATGGATTTTTCGAGATACTTAGCTCCATTGACCAATCTATTGAAAAGGATCAAAAATTCAGGTGGTCGGATGCACGGCATAGTTTGAGAGGCTGAGACAGTGTGACGGCTCAATTAATGCTTTCTTGTCGGGGAAAGGACGGTTATGGTGATATAGTGATGCCTCGAGCAAGGGTTAGGAGGTGTGTTTTGATGCGGGATGGTAGAGTGATAGCTTATGCTTCCGTCGAGTTAAAGAAGCGCAGGCAAGAGGCACTGCGGAGCCGGCAGTTTAGAACTAGCGGCGGTGGTTTCGCTCTAAAGATGCGGGGCATGTCTATACGAGTGTTCCGCAGCCGGATATTCACCGATCATAAGAGCACGCAATATATCTTTGCTCGAAGAAAGCAGCAAGGCGGCCGGTGGTTGGAGATTGATTAGAGTTATGATTGCACGATAGAGTACCATCCGGGGAGGCGATGTAGTGGCCCGTGCCTTAAGTCGGAAGCGGGGTTCTCTTATCTGCGAGCGGTATATCTCCATTGTTGATAGGTTGAGATCTTTGGGAGTTCGATTGCGAATCGGCCCGTCTGAGGTTTCTTGTTGGCATCATTTTATGTTCGTCACTCTTCTTGTGGATCGGCGGATCAAGGAAGGTCGAGAAGCGGGTTTGAGATGATTGGTGAGGGCGGAGATTGAGGGTGGTGGAAACCCGGAGTTCCCGGATCGGAGACGATGGCAGTAATAGTTAGAGGAGTCGAGATGTGTTTACAGGGGAAATAGGTGAACTAAAGGAAATCTTGAAGGGGCTCACTCTTGACATATGCCGTACACCTAGTAGCGCAGATGTATCATACTTTGAGGAGCATTATTGGTGGAAGAGACAGAAAAAAAGAAAGTGCGGTTCGTATCCGGATGCCCTAACTTGTCGGCGGGTCAAGGCGGGCACGAAGCCGCGGGAAGATGCAACCCCTTCCGATTCTGTATGGAAGTGGGATAAGATTACTATTGGATTTTGTTGTCGGCCCCAGGGAACTCGGAGACGACACGAAATCGGCGCATTTTCTCCCGATTAGCAATGACCCTTTGGAATGAGTTGGCGATTATATGGAGGAGATGGTTGGTGCATTGGTGTTCCTCACATCGATAGTCTCGGGCCAGAGACCTGATTAAATCCGGATTTTGGTCCAGTTATAGGATGCCATGGGGACTCGATTGCACTTTAGCACAGCTTTCCATCCTCAGATTGATGGTCAGTCAGAGAGAACTATTCAGACACTAGAGGATATGCTTAGAGCATGCGTGATAGAGTTTAAGGAAGGTACGGGATGCGCATTTATCTCGATGGAGTTACTTCTGACAACCAGTTATCAATCCGACATAGGCATGGCTCCATTTGAAGCATTGTATGGTAGGAAGTGTCGTACTCGTATCTTTGGGATGATAGGAGGAAGGAGGTGATGGACGAGTTTATGGAATTATTACCTTAGATAAGATCAGTTATCAGAGACGGACTCAAGATAGTCAGGGACAGACGGAAAAGTTATGCGGACAAACGCGAAGTGAGATCTACCCAGGTTTAAGGTGGGCGATCGGGTCTTCTCCAAGTTTCCCCCTTGGAAAGGTGTCCTCGGATTTGGAAGACGCAGAAAGTTGAGGCCCAGATACATAAGGCCATATGAGATTATTGCGAGTGGGACCGTTAGCATATAAATTAGACCTTCCTCGAGTTGTCTAAGGTTCTTAATGTGTTTCATGTATCCATGCTCAGTAAGTGCGATTCAGGATCATAAAGTATCTTTCGGAGATAAGTAGATAGAGCTAAAGGATAATTTGATGGGAGCGACCAGCGCGGATAGTGGGTCGCGGAGAGCGATTTTGCGAGATAAGGTCATTCCGTTGAATCAAGTTTTATGGAATCGTGGAATTAAAGAGAATTTGCATGGGGTCGGAGAACCCGGATGAGCGGTCGATATCACTCAATTATTTTCGGATTAAGGTATCCTCTTTATGTTCTTTTGTTCATTTGAGGATGAAATGTTGCTTAGGAGTGAGGATTTATGGCATGTCAGGAGGGTGTACGGTATGTGTGTATGTGCGTCGAGAACTACATGAATTCCACTAGTCTGTAATAGAATTTTTGAAAATTGGTTTTAAGGGTGAAATTATAAAATTTTCAAATAACTGTAGCGCTTGCAATAAGGAAGGTGGAGGAGTAAAAGTATAAATTATGGAATTTTAAAAGATAATAATAATAAATTACCAAAATGGTTGGGAAAGCTAGAAATTCTCTGAATACCGGATGATGAAGCAGCGGATTCTTGCCGTTAAATTTGTCATGAGAAATCTAGCTGCAGAGAAAGTTTCGTTAAATTCGGGAACGGTCGAATATTTTATGAATTTATAAACAAGTTTAGAGTGAAACACAGCAGGATTTTAGAAAAATGCCGAAAAATGACAAATATTTAAAGAATATTGATTATGATAAATAAAAATTTTTCGGGATAGAAAGAAATAGATTTCAGATAGGGTAATATAAATTATTTATCTAAAATAAGAATAATAATTAAAGAAAAAGAATAATTAAAAAAAAAACGAAATCAAAAAGAATAAAAGTCAAATGGGAAAGTGACGGACGGGAGACGCAGAGAGAGGGCGTGAGAGGCGATTTTTTTATATTTTTCTTTAATTATTATTATTATTTTTTTGATAAATATTTATATTCTTTGTTTAAATTTGTTATCGGGAAAGAACCACATTTATCATGGTGAGCATATTCGTAAATATTTGTTATTTCGGCCTCTAAGTTTTAAATTTATTTAACATCATTACAGAAATTCGTAAAATGTGGCTCTTGAGGCTAACAGCTGCTAGCGAGTTTTCTTTATGACGTGATCACATAGATAAATCGAATACAGAAACGTTGAGGCTTCTGAAACTTGTTAGTATTATTATCTTTTAAGAGCCAAATGAATATAACACCCTCAGCACCATGTGCAAAGAAGTACCACAATTATTGAAAATTTACATAAATTTACCATAAACCCGATTACTCAAAGAATATATTATCAATTAAAATATTGGGAAGCGCAATCTTACCTCTGTTCAGCGCTGCTCTCATTATCTCGAGATAGAGATATTAATTAAAGAAAAAAAGTGAGAGAAAATATTTTTTATTAAGGAAAAAAAGAGAGAAAGATTCTTAACTTCATTTAGTGTTAAAAATGAGATTTAAAAAGTGTTTAATCGATCAAATCGATGATGCCAATGTAATTTGCTATTTAATTTAAGTCACTGAATTTATTGAATATATTCCATAAAATAATTTTGTATTATAAATTTAAAGTTCAAATTTCAAAATAATTCTATTTATTATGTGAAATAATTAATTTAATTTTAGTCTCTAGTCTTTCTTGTCTTATTTATCGCTATTAGAAATTAATAACATTAAAAGTTAAAATATAAATGAATAAATTTATTTTTACTACATAATTATTTGGATTAACCATCACTTCTTTATTATACTATATTTTCTCATGGCTGATACAAAATGACAAAAGAAAGAAAAAGAAAAGAAAATAAAGAAAGAAAGTTGTATAATTCTATTCAAATGAATAAGAAAGTCCACCGACCAGCCATAGCAAGTTGAATTATATTATTGGAATGATGCTCCGCCTTAATTAGTGTATATATATATATATATATATATATATTAGTATGAACCAGATTTCTAATTCTAAGCGGTGTCGAAATTTAAATCAAAACTTTTCACTTCCTTACCAAGATGAACTGATTTCAATTCAGCGGATGCCGAGACTCGAGATGGTAGCGGTGAGTGGAAATTTGTACATGGGGTTTGTTGTGGAGCCGGTGGAGGCTGTGGAGGTAAGTATAGTTAGAAGTCCTTGGTGTCAGTCAAATCGACTTCAGACCAGTACTCAGGCAATAGCAGTCGTGGATGTATCATGGAAATCTGAAAATAAGATGATTAAAATATTTAAAAATAATTAAATTATTATATAAATTATTAAGAAAAATATATATAATTAAAAGAAACTAAAAATTTAATAAACAAAAAATTTACCATATTTAAAATTATTTAAATAATTAATAAACATTAATTGAAAGATATATATGCTAATTTTAAATTAAGCAAATTAAGATAAATAAAATAAATTCAGAATTATAGAAATATATATAAATTCATGAATAATAAATGAGAATTAGATGAATTCAAACATTAGTAAAACAAAATTGTTTTATAGTTAAAGATGGCAATGGGTGGATTTTGAGTGGAGTTAGGTCTCATCTCATTTCATTCATCCATTTCATTTATTGTTTGCCTCCCGTAACAATCGCAAATCTCAGTTGGATTTAGATTTTTATCTTGTATCGCATCCCACTCTTTTAAATACCCTATTCCAACTTGTGAATGAATTGTTTTAGAAAATCGTGAATATTAAAAATAATTTATCGATATAATGATAATAAAATTATTGAGTAGGGAAAAGAAGCGTAAAAGAAAGATTAAAATCTAGTATGTTTTTAACTTTAAGATTTTTAATATAAATAAATATTTATTATATTTATATATTATATATTAAATCGGGTATTCGGGTCGGCTTGGATCAATTATCTTTCAGGCAATCTCTAAATCAGATTGCAGGAATATTTAATTAGATTAAATATTTCTCCATACCCTCCTTTATTAGGATCCAAGTATCGAAGAAATTATCACTACTTATAGTTAAATATGTTTAGAATTATTGGTAATGCATGTAGATTATAAAATTAATAATATATATATATATATATATATATATATATATATATATATATATATATATATATATATATCTTCTATATAATTTAAACAATAAAACGACGTCTTCGGGCACAGAAAATACAAGTGCAGATTTTATTCAGGGGATGGGGAAGGGAGGAGGGGAGGAGGGAGTGTTGGGAGTCGTAGGGCCGGGGAGCTGATGGAAGGATTGAAGGAGACGGCCTGCTGAAGGGTTTGGAGCAAGCGGCGCTGCGGCGGGCGATAACGACTGGGCAGCGACTGCAGTAAGTTCAGTTTCAACTTTCAATCGTTTTCACTTTTCAATCGATTTCTTTCCTCCTCTTAGCTCTTCTTGCGTTCTTCTTTCTTCTTGAGATTTCAATGTCAAAATCTCAGATCCAGATTCCAGGAAGAAGAAGAACGTTTTTTTTAGGTTTTGCAGAAAGCAAATTGCAGGGCAGGGGTTCAATTTTTGTATTCTTGTTGTTGGGATATGAAATTATATCACAGGTCTTTTGGATTTTCAGAGGAATCTCTGAAATTTTCAAAAATTTTCAGCCTTTTTCAACCCTTCGTACTGAGGGATTCGATTTGTTGAGTTCAACCGAGTCCACCGAGTTGTCTCGGGAACTCGGCCGAGTTTACCGATTTGTACCGAGTTATACTGAGTTTCTACCGATTCCATGCATGTCTCGTATCTGGTGTCGGTATCGACACGGTTTGGGCCGAGTCGTACCGGACTCGGCCGAGTTTTTGAACCCTGTTTCAGGTCCAGGCTGAGTTCAATTTCTATTCATGGGCCCAATCTTTCCTTGTTAGGTATTAGTCCAGCCCGCTTCGAACTTCCAAATTCTGAACTTACGTTAATTGTTTAACGTGAATTGCTAACATGCGCCACCAAAGCTCTCTCAGTGAACCCTAAACCCTCCGACTTTCAATTCTGAAGAAGGAAGAAAGCATTCAAACGCTATCATTTCTCTCCATCTCACAATCTTCTTCTCGATTTTTTCTCGAGGTTTCTCTGTTCGTCTCGATTCCTTTCTTTCATGGGAATGATGGGAAAAGAGAGAGGGATGCGGAAGAAGAATAAGAAGCAGAAGGTTATCCTGCCGCCGGAGCTTCCTCCAGATGTTCCTGAGAATGAAATCGAAGTTTCCGATGAGGATTTGCAGTTTGTCGATGAGAACAGAGACTACACCGGCTTCGTTTCCACTTTGGACACTCATTCGATCACTAGGTCTGTTACCTCAATCTCTTTCTCTGTTTTCTATTAATCAAAATGGGTTTAGGTTAAATTAGTTAACCTACATAAAGAAAGCACATTTGAGATCCAAATGAAACCTTAATGAATATTTAAATCCAAAGGCATGTTTCTTGTTGCCAATGTGAAAGAAGATGCTTTGGAGCTTTATATGAGGGCGGTTGAAAGAAGGCAGTAGAAACAGAAAGGAGAGTGCACTTCAGAAGTTGATCGTGTAGATGCCCTCCCTGTCAAAACCTTAGATGGAGATCTCTACTACAGAACAGGTATCTTGCTGTTCTCCTTTTGGCCTTTCGCTAGCTCATCTATTGGTAGTTTTCTAATTTTTTCATTCTACTATTATGCAATACAGTACCAAAGAAACCAAAAGATTCTGAAAATGCATCTGATAAAGATGAAGCGGATGGGGAGGATGGAAATGGAATGGATAAAAGTATAGTGAAGCTGACAAAAGCAGAACGGAGGGCAAAACTTAAGTTAAACAATTAACGTAAGTTCAGAATTTGGAAGTTCGAAGCGGATTGGGCTAACACCTAACAAGGAAAGATTGGGCCCATGAATAGAAATTGGGCTCAGCCTGGACCTGAAAGATCTAGGCCCAATCTTACACTATCAAGTTAGTGGGCCTTCACGCCATACTAATTAGTCCCATCAGGCCCATCCAGATTTTGTTATATCTTAAATATGTAAACTTGAGAAACTTACAGTGATATTTTAAAAAATCGGACCGATCATTTCAGATCGGAAAATTTACCGTTCTGCTTATTTAGTTAAACCGATGGTCAAACTATAGACAAGCGGTTACATAATAAATATATAATATATATATATATATATATATATATATATATATATATATATATATATATATATGTTAGGTGTGCTTCCCAAAGATTATATCGGTTAGAAATGAAGGATTATGAGTTGATGATAGCATGAGCGACATCTAATTAGTATAAGGCCTTTGAGAGGAGCCCAAAGAAGAAACAAAACCATGAGGCCTTTAACACAAAGTGGACAAAATCAATATGAAGGGATGGGTCTATAAGGTACATAAACCAATTGGTATCATAAATTGAGTTGAACTATAGTAGGTGGATGTCGACGAAATGGTGTGGTGGTACAGTGGTGATCGTTGCATTAAAGCGTATGCTGAGACGATGAAAGACAAGGAAATTCAGGGTGAGGGCTTGATGGAGCTTCCATTCGGGAGGATTAGTAGAGGTGTCGCGTCAAAAGTCCACATCGGTTAGAAATAGGAAATATTATGAGTTTATAAGCAGACAGCCATCTGATTGGTATGAGACATTTTGTGAGGAACCCATAAACAAAACCATAAAGGTCTTAAGTTCAAAATTGACAATCTCGTACCAAATATGGAGGGATGAATCCATAAGGTTTTCAACAAGAACAGTTTTCAACAAGAACAGTGAAAACCAAAATGTAATTTTGGCTTGACACAAGCGCATCTCTTGTAAGCTGACATTGGAAATCACGAAAACTATGATGAAATACAGATATGTATGGAATAACTACTTTATTGAGAAAGAAAAAAATGGAAAGAGACGTAGATGAGTGATTTCAATCCAAAAATGACCATAAAATATCTCTCATAGCTTAAGGAAAATACACCCAGAGACTATGGTTTTTTTTTTTTAATGGCATTTTTTAACTATTATGAAAAATATATGTTTTTTTTTTTTTAAAATGTTCTCAAACTAAACTTAAAACTTGTTTATATTAACTTTTGATTATAATATTTTTAGATTCATAAATCATAAGTGCATCTGAACTATAATATATAAATACCACATATATATTAAACTGTAATGTAGACATATCATTCATACTCGACCTTACTAAAATGATAATTTTTCTTGGTTCGTCTTATTCGTTTGCATCATTTATAATTGTTGGTTTAAATGGTTGTTAATTAAGATGGTCAAAACCGAACTCAACATTTAAACGTTGTTACGACTTATGATAGTTCATTTTAGGCCTTTTGCCTCCAAAACTAATCTTAAGCCCATCAAATCTTAAATGGGCCCATGGGCCCACTTTTTTTTATTTTCAAATTTCAAAGATGTAAAATTAGGTCAAACTTGTACATATTCACATTATGGGATAAGGTACACAAATGTCCCGATCATATGTTTAACTTGGTCTTTAAACTTTTTTTTGGGTCCAATCCTGCTAAAAATGATGATGGGTAGGATTTTTGTAGGATTTTGAGTAGTTTAGTTCGAAATTTTCAAGCTCTATCCAAAGTGAATATGAGAATTTTGATGTATTCTAATCTTTAGTTTTTCATTTTTCGGAAAATACGTTTCGTACTTGAATTTGGTTGAAAATACGTTTTCATTTTCAGCCCCATTTGGTTGAATTTAGTTGAATTTAATTGAAAGCGAGAACGAACTTTACACTTGTTTTGATTATTATATAAAATGTTGAAAATAGTGGTCGATTTTTCTTTGTTTTAAAATTTGTTTCGTCTTATTCTAAATAATGCAACGTTTTATTGTTTTGAAAAGTTTGAATAGAGAAAACAGAAATTTTATACCTACTAAACAGGGCCTTAGATTCCCCATCCCATGCTCCAATTTTTTTATCCCCTGTCCTTGTCATAATCGGATTTAGATTTTTTATCATATCTCGCATTCGTGAGAGGACAGTACCCATAACCTACCCAAATACCCTATTCCAATTTGTGAAACAAATTTTTTTAGAAAATCCCATATGTTTTTTGCCTTTGCTAGTTTTTTTAATATATATATATATATATATATATATATATATATATATATATATATATATATATATATATATATATATATTTAATCGGAGTATTCGGGTTAGGGACTTGTAGGATATATCGAGACTCGTCCACATCCTCGAATCCAAAAATCTCCGAACCCAATTACCAAATGTATCATTGGGTCTAAAATGTTCCTCCATACCCTCCTCCATTCAGATCGATTATCAGATTCTTCATCGGGTTTAGAGGAAATTGTCATCCTTAAGTCATACTCCTAACATTTGTTATGTAGCTCAAATATGTCCAAACTAGCATTAAACACCCGTTTGCTCATTTGTTTACTCCGTTGTGATATGAGCATATTTGAAATTTCTGAGAACAAGCGTTATAAGGTTATGTTGGCCAAAAAAGTTTAAGGAATTGAGTTAGGCGTATGGTAAATATAATGGCGTTTGTATCCTTATCGCAAACACTAGCAAAGTCATAAAGTTGTCTTCAAAACCTTTACTTATTTTGATAATCGTGGTTGCTCGGGCTTGTATCTGGACACCTCGACTAATCCCACGAGATCTTAAAGTTAACAACCGAATAAACCTCTAGTAACCCTAAGGAGACTCGAACCGATGACCTTTAAGTAAGCCCAAAACCTTACAGCAGCTGAGCTATCCATCGGGTTTTCAAAAACCCCTTATTTATCGAAGTTTATACGTTGATCAATGATTGGCCCACAAAAAATGGAAAATGGTAAACAAGAATGGGCCCATTAATTAATCCTTTGGTTTGAACAGTTTAAATTATTTGTTGTGAAATTAGTTCAGGAGTCATATATATTCCATGTGCTTATAATAAATGCGAAGCTTTGTTTTAGTTGAACTAATCTAAATGATGATGTAGACAAACCAAGCATTGAATAACCTCTCTTTCATAAATTAGGGTTCAATGGATTTTGATAACCTAACTAATCGACGATCATTTTTAGCCCTAAATGTTCACGTCTTAATGTTTGACGACTTTAAATTCCCTATATCCCTTAGCCTTTTTTTCTCTGAGCTTTTTCTTTGTTAGTCTTTTTTTTGTCATTATTGGTTTGGAAATCTTCATTTCTTGCACTACGTAATTTTATTCCTCAATAAGTGGTTATTATAAAAGATGTAGGTTCTCATTCATTTTTTTTTTCGTGTTTTGGTCGTCGTCTTGGTGTGACATATGATTATTGTCTTTTTGGTGTGACATTTTGGTTGTTATCATCTTGGTGCGACGTTCATTTGTGTGAGGGCGATTTAGACGAGTAAAGTATTTCCGATCAGCAATAAAAAATCAAATCAATGATCGTCAATATGATGTAGAATTGGACTTGATACGATTTCACATCGGTTCCACATAAAGTTGTGTAGTGGTACTTAGGCTTAATGGGTTCTCCCACCTATTAGGTCGGTCTTTTGAGTTGGGTTCTCTAATTGAGTTTAAGGCCCTATCATTGGTGCTTTTATTGAGAGCTGGTACGTAGCAACTAGCAAGAGAGAGCTACATGAGAAAGGGCTACTCGGTGCACCAAAGGTGGGTTCAGAGTAAATTCTAGTCACAGTGTGAACCACCTAGAGTGAATGTCATTCGCGAACGTCCGACTTCTCAAGGGGTATGGAATAATGCAATCCCACGTCGCTTCCACATAAGATTGTGGAGTGGTATTTAAATACGATGAGTTCTAAACTATCGAGGCGGGTCAGCACCTGGGTTAAGCTATCCGATTGAATATATGGACCTATCAGGAATCATAGGTATTCTAGTCACAATAATAATATAAAAATGTAGACTCAACTATCAAATGTAATTAAGTCACATAATTATCATACACTTAAGGCATTTAATAATGGTAATGTATCAACCATAATGATGTTGAGAGAGGTTGATGAAGTGTTAGATCTTAGGTTCCATCCGATTACTATTTAACATGTCGATTATTAATTAAAAATTAAATGGTGAGTGAGTGATTCGTGCCACAGTAGGCTGAGCTAAAATCAATAAAATTTATATACCTAAGTTCCTCCTGCGCCGTGGTCATTCTTGCGAGTATAGTGGTCCCCAGGTCGAGCAACGAGGATGAGTTTTCATCTGGGAATGATTTGCATAAGTGCGAAGGTAAGGCTTTCTTTGGACTTTTTGGATTTTGTTTCAAAGCCGGTGGAAGTAGTTTAAGCTGGCGAGAAATTGTAAAGCGAAGTGATGTGTGAAAAGTTAACTTTGAAGATTTAGGTCGCTAACTTGGTAACTTAGAGGCGACAAGTGTCACCGGGTTTTATCCTCGCGTTATGACAAGCAACCTATAGTCCTAGCCATAATCGGATCTATGTTTAACTTGCAAACCTCACCCTAAAAACAACTCCTATTTGAGTTAACACAGGTAACATGCATCTATGGCCTTTACGGTTGAAACCTAACATTAAATGTCATTTCGATTGAGCATAAGACCATGCAAATCCTGATGCATCTAGCGATAAGTACTCTGGCTGTATCTAAGCATGAAGAAGTATTGGCGAATCAATAATATTCAATGCTATTCAGCCCTATTTTGAGAAGATATGAGCGTAGCACGTGCACATGGCTTTTAATACAAGAGGAACTGGCCTGTGGCACACCACCCGAGTTGCTTCCTTCTCTTCAAAGAAAAGAGCTTAGCCAATCATCTCTTGAGTTGTCGTCGCCGAGAGGGGTGTTTAGCGACTAGAAAATGAGAAAGAGGAGAGAGAAGAAAAGCACAGACCACACAACTACAAAGCTACGAAAGATATTTGTAAAAATAAAACTTGCGAAATTGCTCCTCCAATTTGTTGCTTAGGGTTACAAAATGGGAGGGGGCTTTATATAGGCCGCAAATGTATGAAAATACCCTGAAAGCCTAACAATTTGGCTAATTTTAGGAGACGAGAGTAATACACCAAAATTGAAGTCGATTTGCATTAATTACAAAAAAGCATGACAAAGCGATGAATTTCGCTAAGGTTCAAAAATTTCGCTGAGCGTAGAATTTCGTAATATGAAATTTAAGCTAGCTAAGCGAAATCACGAGAGATAGCGAAAATGGAAATTTGGACCACAGCAATTTCGCTAGCTAATGAAATTTCGCTATCTTAAGCGAGAGATTCTAACGTGATGTGACCGTGAAGCTCGCTAGGAATAGTGCTTCAGCGAAAATTTTGGGTCTAGCGAAAAATTGTCAATTCGCTAAGATTACTTGAAAATTTCGCTAAAATTCTTGAAATTTTCGCAATCGGTGAAAATTTCGCAATCTTAAGCGAAATTCTGAATTCTTTGATTCAACGCATTGCTTCCTGTCTTCTACTGCATCGATTTCCATCACTTTGCCTTCATTCTTTCTTTGTTGTTTTTAATTACCGTTTGATGGGCGACAATTGGGTTCGATCTTCATGATTCGTCATATGTACCGATATCGAACTCACAAATCTGCCCAAAAAACACGCAAAACAACCAAATAACCTCTAGGCATAAGTGATACTAAGAAGACTTGAACACTTCAGGTGGCATAAATGACATGATTAGTGCGCAAAAAGCACTCAAAACCTATCTAATATAGGGTTCAAAATAGCACTTTTTGGGCACTAATCAGTGAGACATTATTGGACAAAAAAAACTCTTGTATGAACTAAAATTTCTATGTTTTGAAATTTTTATATTTTTTTAATATTTTTGGTTTTGTATTATTTATAAATTCACGTGCAATAAGTTGGGTTGTAGAAGAAAAGCATTAAAATAATTAGTCACAACAGTGTTGAGATTAGGTAGCATTGCATTTTATAGCGTGGTCACATTTCTAAAATTATTTTCCCTAGAAAATATGAAATTACATGTTTGATGATGGGTAATATGTTTGGTGTCCAATCGATCACCTTACACGATCTAATAAATGGGAAAAAGAAAAATAATTTTAGAAATTTTAGATCTATTCAGAAAGGATCACTATTTAAAAACAATAAAATAATAACTAAAAAAAAAATAGAACTCCCTTCTACTCTCCTATGAAAACCCTAATTTTACTATTGTTTTTTTCATTCTCGTTAGAAATGAGGGATGGTTTTTTTGTCTTTCTTGGTTTGAAATCACCCATTTCATCGTTCGTCTACTCAGATATGTGTTTTCTCTCCCAATAAAATAGTTTGTTGCACTCGAATTGAGTGTTTATTCGATTCTTTGTTTTGTCTGGGCTTATTGCAGCGATGTGGTTTTTATTGTCGTGCAAATTGGCGGTTGTTTGTTGGTTTTAGTGTTGTGATTGAAGCGGTAAAAGTATTCGATAAGACCGAGGTAATATCAATCTTTATTCGTCGATATGCTTCAACAGATTTGGAATCTTACGATTACCAATTGTAAAAGTTTTGAATATTTTATTATTGATATTAACCTGGATGTTGTTTCATCGTCTAGTGTTTTTAACATTTTGGTTTTTGTGTTCGGATGTAATGTATTACTAATTTAAATCAATGATATTTTATTTTATTTTTTAAAAATTAGAACTCTCTTTGAAAACCTAAAAACTATAAAGAAAGAATTAGTCAATTTAAAATCTTGGATTCTTTTCCCAATGAAAATAGTAAGGTTAAACTTTTCTTCTTTTTTTATTCACTTTGTCATTTACATTATAGTATTATATTTTTACAAGGATTCGATCATTTCTCCTATATGCCCATTTCACCTGTTTATCATTTGAATCAAACCTAAAGGCTAGTAAAATAAAATAAAAAAACTCTTATTCTACAAGAAAAGAATGATTCTCATAATCGTAATTCTACTCATGCCTTAAAGTGAAAAAGTTGATCATGCCTCAAGAGCTTTTTAATTTAATTGAAATTTTTTAAATAATTACTATATATAACCTTTAACACTAATTTTTAAATGTGTCTACGAGAAATTATTCTGTGAAATTCTCTATCTTACTAAATATCCTTGTGACTATTTTTCTGTGAAATGCTCTATTAGGTGTATAGAAAGTCTTCAGGGTGTAAATAGAATTTCTCGTCTACCACCTTTTCAACTCCCATAAAAATTTTACCCAAAATTGCCCTCCACTCAAGCCAGGGAAAAGAAAGACAAGTACATAAATTACACCACAATCTACCCTTTCAAGCCTTCAAAATGTTCTTCATCTGAAAAAAAGAAAAGAAGAAGAAACAATCCTCAATTTGCAGTTTTCTCTGCATTGTTCATGGGTTTTGAGGTATGCTTTCTCTTCTTCTTCTTCTTCTTTTGATTGTCATGTTCTTTGTATGCCTGCAGGGACCGAGTTACCCGGTCTAACTCGCTCGTTTGACATCTGTGAAATGCTCTGAAAGTTTCTGCTTCAACCCATCTTCGTCGACTGGAGTAGCAGCAGCAGTAGTACCTGGAGTTGGGTCGATGCTAGCTGCTGCTCCAGAAGACGTGATTCCTCGTTTTCTCTTGAGATTCGATTTGATAGCAATGTTCTTTGGATTGATGAACGATTCGTGTTTGAGCGATAAGTCTGCAAATGCTTGTTGGAGAGAGATCGAGGCGAGGTAGACTTGGTTGTTAGCTGTGCTCATACCTGATCAGATGTTTGAAGCCATTGTTGAAACAGCAGGATGGTAGTACTTGGATAGAAGATTGAGTTCCCAGAGGACCGAGCCGAGTGCACCGCTTTGGCTTGGATCGGAGGCGTATGGGTGATACTTCTGCACGTGAAATGCTCAAGAACATCAATGGAAGATAGCAGAAAGCCGAATTCGGAAACATTTTGTAAGATATCTCCACGTTTCCACGTTTCTAATATAAGAAATAATAAGGGATAAGATGCATAAATGCGTGTAACTATAGCCGATCCTGAGGTTTTTAACTACCGATTATTACCAGGATCGCAGGAACTTTGAATGCGGGTATTTCGTTTGTACAGCTAGCAGTCGGACTCGTGGGCGTGGATGAGTCTGACAATAAGTCGAGAAGACGCTTAATGGTGAAAAAAAAACTTAAATTCAGAATTAGACATCTGATTTATAAGTCATGGGCATTTATACACCTTATCCTGAAATTATAATGAGAAAACCGGATTTTGCTGCCTTGTACCAGTTGCAGTTTTCATTCAGAGTTGAGATTAGTACTTGGTTTATTGTGGCTACTGTACATTCTTATGTAATTAAGTAAAACCGGATTCCTCTCAATTGATTACTACTGGTTTTTTTTCTCTCGGAGTATATAATTATAAATGTTTGTTCATTATGACTGTCTTTATGTAATTTTACAATCATCAGTTAGCGCATACAACTACAAGTGGAGGAGAGGTGTAGCGTGTAGTAGTCCAGTTTTGAATGTAAACATAATTTTGAGGATTTCTAGGTTTTGTGTAGCAGTTAACGAGCCGAGGCATTCACGGGATCTTGGAATTTCATGATATTCACATTCGACAAAATAAGAATTTATTATTACTTAACTGGATCCATAACTGAGTCTTCAAGCAAAATATTATCTATTTCTATCCCTTTACCATACATTCACCTACCATTTCCATTCGTGATGGTGAAATTTTACAGAGAGTTTTATGAAGCGGGGGAGAGGACCCTTTTTAAATGGATTGATTTAAGAATTCAAAATTTTAAATCATTTTCCCTTCCATCAAGCGAGTTGCCACCTTAAACGATGAATAAGTGATTTATAATATTAAATCTAATATTATCACATGAGTCAACTAAGAATAATTGAAAACATTCTTACATTCTCCCACTTGACTCATGTGATAATGTGCATTACTTTCATTCATTCATTCATTGGCATCATCATAAAATCATAATTAAGAATAAAAACTAACAGAGTCATGGCGGTTGTACATCATTATACGACATAGTTCCTTCCATGTACCACTATATTAATTCTCTTCTTTTACGCAGCCATTATTCATAAGTAAGAGATATATATTTCAGGTCAAATGTTATTATCTCCATTCAAAGTAAGTCTGTTTACCAATCATCATCAAAGGTATATATACACATAAGGTATAAACGAGGAAAATCGAAACTTATTGCTAATGAGCTCAGTGTCAATATACGTATCTTGAATCGGTGATCATAAATAATTAGACATAGGCCCATTCTTTCAACATGACTTGATAAATGTTTGGGCGGTAACCCTTTATCAAAGGATCGACCAATCATAAGATTAGTCTTTGATATATTCTATTGACACTCTTTGTTTGAACCTCTTCTTTAACGGCAAAAGTATTTCAATTCCATATGTAGCACCTTTGGAATACTTATCATTCTTCTTTGAAGGCTGCTGAAATTGTCACAATAAATTTTAAGGCTGATGCGGCTATACTATCAACAATCCCAAGCCACGAAATAAAGTTCCGCGACCATTTAGCTTGAACCATGGCCTCAGAAGCAAACCCGCAGGTCGGCTTCATGGTAGATGTAGCAATCAACATTGTTTTACACTCTTCGAGATGGCCCCTCACGCTAAAGATACGAGATAGCCACGAAGTGGACTTTCGTGTGTCTACACGGCCCGGCTATGTCAGGAGTACGAATATCAATTACTTCAAGATGATCGGATCTCATAGGCGATGGCATGTATTCTTTTGTTCCTTGCAAATATCTTATAACCTTCTTTGCGGCTTTCCAATGATCAGCTTGAGTTACTGCAGTATCTTCCCAACATTCCCCCTTTGTAAAGCTTATATACGGTCTTGTACAAATGCGAGCATACATTGGAGCTCCCAACAACGGATGCATACGGGTGTCTCCATTTGTTTCGTTCCAAATCGTGCATTGGACATTGCATGAGACTAAATTTGTCTCCTTTCGGGTGAAGCGGGAGAGGCGAGGCCAGTGCGCATTACGAGATCCTCTCACAAAAACTCTATTTATGGGATTTTGAATAAACCTAACATTTCAACTTGTGATCTATTACGGAATATCTCTATTCCAATCACATACGTCACCTCACCCATATCTTTCATTTCAAAGTTATTAGAGAGAAACCTTTTCGTTTCATATAAGAGATGAAGATCGTTAGTTGCTAGTAAGATATCATCAACATATAGAATCAAAAATATAAACTTACTCCCACGGCTTTGGATATACATCGATCAACAGTGTTTTCTTCAAACCCAAAGAAACAATAGTATCATTGAACTTAGAAACCATTGTCGGAAGCTTGTTTAAGTCCATATATTGATCTTTTTCGGTTTACACACCATATTTCCTTTCCTTTTTACATAAAACCCATTGGTTGATGCATATAAACTTCTTCATTTAGATTTCCATTTAAAAGCGGTTTCACATCATTTGATGTAACTCTAAATCGTAATGAGCTACTAAAGCCATGATAATTCTAAATGAATCCTTTTTTAGACGGTGAAAAGGTCTCATATAGTTAACGCCATCTTTAAGGTAAACCCTTTGTGACTAATCGGCCCCTTAGCGTTCCAAATTACCACGGAAGTCACGTTTGGTCTTAAAGACCCATTGCAACCAACCTTTTGATGACCTTCTGGTAATTCAACAAGATCCCAGACTTCATTACGTACCATAGACTTTGCTCATCTTTCATGGCTTCTAACCGTTTATCGGAAATTAACATCATTCATGGCTTGTGAAAATGTCACTGGGTCATTTTCAATTCCTAAGTCACTTTCTGACTCGTGTAGGTATACCACGTAATCATTAGGAATAGCTGATCTCTTTTCTCTTTGAGGTCTCCTTAATGCTATTGGTTGTGATTCATCTACTCCAGGTTCATTAATCACAATTTCATTATGAGTAATGGGATCATTAATTTGTCCTTCATATTGTTCATCAGGGTTATTAATCGGTTAATAGCGAAGACAAATTGGAGAAGAATAACGATTAGGGATACAAGTTAAAGGGAATGCGTACCCTCATTTCTTTAATATCCAGCACCCAGGTGTTTCTCTCCCCTTACTTCATCATTCTCCAATGAACTAGCATTCCCGGATTCTATAATCCTTGTAATATAGTTAGGGCAATAAAATCTAAACCTTTAGACTTTTACGGATAACGATGAAATAACCACTTGATTGTTCTTGCATCCAGTTTCTTTTCATGTGGATTATAATATCTAATTTACGCCGGGCAGCCCCCGAACATGTGCCGGTGCCTTAGGCCCCAGGTTTCCTTCGATCCATAGTTCAAAGGTGTTTTGAGGCGCCTTACTGAGAACCATTTTGCAAATACATGGCGGAGTCTTTAGAGCATGATCCACAATGAAATAGGTAAAGATGCATTACTTACCATACTCTAACCATATCTAACAAGGTTCTATTACGCCTTTACGATACCATTTTGTTGTGGTGTACGGCATTGTGTATTGTGCACATATACCCGCGTTTTCTAGAAATCTAGCAAATGGACCGGGGTGTTGTCCTTTTCCATCACTAACTTCCATAATATTCACCTCTGTCGGTCTTACAATTTTTCACATTTTTTATCAGATTCACTCAACTTCATTAATAGAAAATTTCCAAGGCACTTCTGACGAGATTTTCATGCCCAGCAAATAAACATAACCATAGCATTGAAAAATCATCGATAAAAGTGATAAAATATTTTCTTTATTAAAGAAGCCAAACTCAAAAGGTCCACTATATCGGTGTGTATTATTTCAAGAAGCTGTGTGCTTCTTGTGGCTCCTTTCTTATTGTGTTTTGTTTGTTTACCTTTAATACAATCCACACATACACTTAGATCAGTAAAATCCAAGTTTGGAAGGATTTCATTCTTTACTAATCTTTCCATTCGTTCTTTGGAAATATGTCCCAAACGTTTATGCCACAAGTAAGCAGATTGTTCATTGGCTAAACCACGTTTAGTACCAACATTATGATGCAGGGTCATAAGAGTTTCAGCATATAGATTGTCAAAGTTGCTATATAATCCATCACATAATGTACCACCACCCGATCATACATGTGTTTTTGTACCAATGAAACACTCACTACCAAATTTAAATACATATCCGGCTTTATCGAGTTTGGAAAGTGAAACTAAATTTCTAGATATACTAGGTACATAAAGGTCTCAATAAGTCAAATGATGTCCCTTTATCGAGAATAAGGCGGTGAGTCCCAATAGCTTCCTTGGAGCTTTCATTCGGTTACCCATTAGGACAAATTTCTCATTTAGTCTTGTGGTTTTGGATTGAAAGGAATCCTGCATTATATTAGAAACATAGGTTGTACATCAGAATCAAGCCACAAGTGTTATTAGGAACTTGACTAAATATGATTCGAAACGCCCATAAGCATTATGTTTACCTTTCTTTTCGAACCAGAAAGCCGCTACGTGCAGGACAATCCTTTTGGAAATGTCCATTTTTCTTACAAAAGTGGCATCTGTCAACTTTAGGCCCCTTCTTATGAATCTTAAAAGCAGGCTCTTCGAACTTTGGTGGCCCTTTTCCTTTATTAGTATGTTTCCTTTTCTTTCCAGCTCCCTGATTGGTTACATAATTAATGGAGTGGTGTAGTTTTTAAGTAAGTCTCTTCTGAACTAGCATACTATGCAGTTCATGCACATTCCACTTGTCCTTCATGGTATTATAGTTCATTTGGAAAGGACCATACTCACTTGGTAAGGAGTTCAAAATGAATTGCACAAGGAAACTTTCATCTACCTCCATTCCTAATGACTTAAGCCTTGCTGACAAATTAGTCATCTCAATTACATGTTCATGCATAGTACGAGAACCATCAAATTTCATGGTGGTTAAAGTACTCGTGTCGTCGACCAAAGACTTATCGAATTTGTTTAGGAGCGCTCTTTACAAACTTTAACATTTCTTTAGCATTATCGGTTTTTAGGGAGAGACTGTCTTAATGTTATTTACTATGCTCATTCGCATGTACATCAAACTCAATCACATTTGACCTTTCGGGTTTTATAATGATTCTTTTCTTAATGGAGTGCTCAAACGGTAATATCTAGGCTTTTAAACAGAGTGCAAATCTAGATCCATTACCCCAAGGTAAAAATGGATTTATTCACTCCATTCAGAAAAATTAAGACCATTAAAAACTGGAACAGATGAGAAATGCGAGTGCACAGGCATTGTTACTGCAAGAAATATCATAACATTAATGTTTGGATCTTGATATTAACATGCTTAATAGACTAAGAAAACATATCGTAAATATAATAATCATATATTGATGTTCACCTTTGGGCAATCCATCAATATACTACATACAACATAATGATGCTAAGAAATTTAACTTAATTTGATAAAGATAAATGCAGTAGTTAGATGTATCTACTATCTTTGGATATATAAACACAACATAACTACTATTGCATTCATATTATTAACATTCATGTTCATAAGTTATTAGAACAAACAATCAACCTTTGGGTGATCCTTAACTGTTCTAACAATGAATCACAATCATTCACATAATTATTCATATCACATCATTTATAGCATCCATTATGAGAACAATTATAATTTCTTAAATAAATGACTTATCATAAATAAATAAACAAACATTCAAATTGAAAATTATAACACTTTATGGGTAGGCCACTTTGGTGACTAAGCAGAGCCGATTCTGAATTTTCAATTTATTTATTTATTACTTATGTATTAAAGAAAATTTTCTTTAAATGTTTAACATAAGGTTATATACATAAATATTGCATAAATGATATAACATGTATTGTAGCCTGATGGTTTTAAAGGCAGCACATGATCAAGGAGAGATGCCATTGGTCATGGGTTCAAATCCCCTTTTTGTTAAAAATTTTGTTTTTATTAAACAAATTCAAATCTCTTGCTTCCATTGAAGTACGGATTATCCATAACAAAATTTGGATAAAACCAAATTGGGATATAACAAAAATTGTATAAAGGATAATATCACTTTTGGAAGGATAATTATTAATAATTAACCGGATAGTTATTCAAAATGAAAACGCCAAAGATAATTATAATAATAAAAAATTATAATTATACCATACACTAGATTCTTCGTTTCTGGTTGTGTAATCCCCTTTTTATTTTTTAATTTTTTTTAAGATAATCTTCATAAAACACTATAATTTGAATTTCAACAAAAAAAAAAAAAAACAAATAATCTCCATAAAACACTATAATTTGAATTTCAATAAATTCAAGAAATTTAAACATAAGGGAATGAGATCGGCTTTTAAAGGAACAATAATGATCTAAATCGCCAAAATAATATTTTGAAAAACAAATAAGCCTATTAAACTTAGGAAAATCATGAATCTAAACCCTTTGCTATGATACCACATGTAAACATAATTTTAGGGATTTCTAGGTTTGTGTAGCAGTTATGAGAACGAACATTCACAGGGATCTTAAGGATTTCATGATATTCACATTCGACAAAATAAAATTTATTATTACTAACTGGATCATAACGACAAGTCTTCAAACAAAATATTATATATTTATCATTTCCTTCTATTCCTTCTCTGCGCTTCGGATTCGTGATGGTGAAATTTTAGAGAGAGTTTATAAGAGGCGAGAGAGGATTACTTTTAAATGGATTGATTTAAAATTCAAAATTTTAAAATCATTTACCATCCATCAAGCGGTGCCACCTTAAACCAATGAATACGTGATTTATAATATTAAATCTAATATTTATCACATGAGTCGACTAAGAATAATTGAAAACATTGCTTACATTGAAACACCATGAAACTACGGGAATCACGAGTTTCGATCTTTGCCACGGTGTGGAATCCTTCAACTCCACTAACTCACAACATTGCCTCAAAATTCAAAACCGTATTAGACCCGTTAGGCCATTTTGGTAAGCGGGACAGAGGGGGATTAGACTAATTTTTGGACAAAATTAGTAAAATCACGACGTTTAGTAGATCTTTGGAATTTATTAAGCGGGGACAAAATTAGTGAAGGTGAGTTATTTTTGTCTTAGTTTTTAACACGAATCGGTGGAGTCTGCCGGGTAAAAGCCCAGGAATGAAGATATTTTATAGTTTTTTACAAAAAAATAATTAGTAGTAACTAAAAAATTTAAACAAAAATTTATTAACTAATATATTATCAAATAACTAATAATAAATACATGAGAAATAAAAAAATAGCTTAATATATTATATATGATATAATATATTATAAAATATAAATTTAACAATATATAAATTAGAATATATATTATCACAAAAAAATATATTATAGATTTTTATAAATTATTTATTAAAAAACATTATAATAATAATTATTATGTATATTAAAGTATAAAAATAAAATAATAAATTATTTTAAAATATAAGTCGAGGCGGGGCTTATTGTGTGTTTGGATACATGATTCGTATTCTTCGTTCGGTAGTTTCTACCCGAAACCATTTCCTAACTCGATATTTTCGTAAATCTAGATTCACCGTCATTTAATGACTTAATACGGAAAATCGGAAAAAATTTTCGGCAATAAATAATTCGTGAAACTTTTGAGTCAACCCAAATTTCGCGAGACGAATTTAATGGCGCGATTCGTTGTCATCAAAGTCCCCAGAAATTTTAAAGACCTTTTGAGCACTTATGGCAATTTATTATTTTATTAACATTTTCATTTTTGAAAATTTCCTAATTTTTAAGTTTCTGATATGATACTGAGCAGTATCGGATTTGAAAATAAACTCAAACCTATTAAAAACCGATTAAAGTAAATTAAACGTACTGCATTAAGAATGAAATGGACGGGAATCGAAATAAATAAATAAAATTTGCCATCCCTACTCCATTATTAATTTAAAAAAATTATATTAGGCGTAAAGTAAAAAAAACAAAAGCCAGTCGGGGTATGTGTAGAAGCGTAGGATAAAAAGTCGTAATTTTTACATGCAGGTACATATAGAAACGTAGGACGGTATTAAATTTGTCGATCTGATCAAATGGGGATTAGTCATAGTCAGAAGTCTGAAATTAATGTAACTTAATCATAACGTCTGAAGCATGGCCTTAGGGCTGAGCTATGGGCTAAATTTCCACCTTTGCGTGGGCCAACATGATATGAATTCCGGCCCCATAAGAGCATGGATATGTGTTCGTGATCAATCCAACGGTCACAATCATCAACAAAGTCGCATGCCCGCCCGCCCGCCCGCCCGCCCCCATACATCAAACTCTATCATTTCTCTCCGTCTCTCGATTTTTTCTCAAGGCTTCTCAGTTCCTCTCGATTCCTTTCTTTCATGGGAATGATGGGAAAAGAGAGAGGGATGGGGAAGAAGAATAAGAAGCAGAAGGTTATCCTGCCGCCGGAGCTTCCTCCAGATGTTCCCGAGGACGAAATCAGAAGTTTCGATGGTTGCAGTTTGTCGATGAGAACAGAGACTACGCCGGCTTCGTTTCCACTTTGGACACTCATTCGATCACTAGGTCTGTTACCTCAATCTCTTTCTCTGTTTTCTATTAATCAAAATGGGTTTAGGTTAAATTAGTTAACCACAAAGAAAAGCACAGCACATTTGATCATTCTGTTTCATTAAGCTAATTAAAACTTTTAAACTAATGATCCCATATTTGATTAACTAGGTTTGGATTGCTCTCTTGGATTGTATAAATTTCCAGCACACAATTAGAAATTTTAAGAACAAAGTATTGTAAAAAGAAGAAGTCAAATTTACAAGGCATTGCCTCTTCAATAAGAGCATGTCTTGGAAAGTGAGCCTAGGGAGTAGTTGCATCTTCAGTCTAGGCACAGTCAAGGCGCACCTTCTAAAGCTATGGTTTTTATCAGTGAAAAATCTTTAAAATGAGGACAGGGGAATTTTAATTGCATGAATGTATGTGAAAAACTCTTATGCAACCGTAGAATCATGCATAAGCTTATTCAGCTTCCATGGTTTGGGATAGATGAGAGTGAAAATTTTAATTATCGTGACTTATTAAATAAAAATATGAATTATATTTGTATGTGCATAAGCATTCACTAGTTGGGTTAGAAATTTGAAGAATGCATTTTTTGTAAATGATTCCATAGATGCAATATGTACACACCCACTATTTTAGAAAAGCTTACATGACATGCCAAGGAGTATGTTGGAAATACAACTCTGTAAAATTTTGACTTTCCATTGAGAGTTCTCTCTTGGAACATTTAAGTTCTGTTTGGATTGAAAAGTACAAGGAAAAGTAGGTGAGAAGGAAAATAAGGAGACAAAAGGTGGAGAAGAAAAATAAAACTAGAATGAAAAACAACTTTAAACTCAATAACTTTTTCTACCCTATGTGAAGTAATCTTTCATTGGAATATATAATCAAGAATGGAAAATGTATAGATTTTAAAATACTTCTCATTATATTATTTTTTATGTGCGGGGAAGGGGAAGAAACGGTTGATCATCCATTGATTCACTGTCCTTCGGTTAGGGGGCTTTGGGAATTGCTTCTAGCCATTGTCGGGTTTAGTTGTGTTTTCCTGCTCTCTATTAAGGAGACTTTGCTTTCTTGGCGTGGTTCCTTTGTGGGCAAGAAGCAACAGAAGGCTTGGATGGCGGTCCCCCTCTACATTTTCTGGATTGTTTGGCGTGAAAAGAACAATCTTGTTTTCAACAATGTGGATTTGTCTATTATTAGGATGAAACAGGATTTTTTGTGAAGCCTTTGGCCTTGGGTATGCTTGTTTATAGGTAGCCGGACAGATTCTTTGATAGATTTTTTGTCTTGGTTGGGATGTAAATGAGGTCTTGCGGGGTTGTTTTGGGCTGGTAGGTGTTTTGCTTTTTTGTTTTTTTCCCTTGGGACCATACGTATATCTCACCGTATACTCCTCTATTTTGCTCGGGTTCCTTTTGATGGCTTGATATATTCTGCGCTTACCCATCAAAAAAATTATTTTTATTTTTATTCTTTCCTATTATGTTTTGAGATCCAAATGAAGCCTTAATGAACTCTATTTTAAATCCAAAGGCATGTTTCTCGTGTTGCCAATGTGAAAGAAGATGCTTTGGAGGCTTTATATGAGAGGCGGTTGAAAAAGAAGGCAGTAGAGAAACAGAAAGAGGAGAGTGCACTTCAAGTTGATCGTGTAGATGCCCTCCCTGTCAAAACCTTAGATGGAGATCTCTACTACAGAACAGGTATCTTGCTGTTCTCCTTTTGGCCTTCGTAGAAAGCTCATCTATTGTTAGTTTTTCTAATTTTTTTCATTCTACTATTTATGCAATACAGTACCAAAGAACCAAAGATTCCTGAAAATGAAAATGCATCTGATAAGATGGCGGATGGGAGGATGGAAATGAATGGATAAAAGTATAGTGAAGCTGACAAAGCAGGAGGGTCAAAACAAGAAAAGTAAGAAGAAGCAAAGAAACAAGTGAAGGAACTTAGTAAAACAGAGGATGTGGAACAAACACCACAAGCTGCCGTGTTGGTATTTACCCTCTTGCAGCTTTTTCCATTTTTTCCCTAATGATATTACAAAAGAATTTAATTATAGTACTTAAAAGTTTTCTGAATTGGAAAATGGTTCTTGAACACTAAACTAAGATTTGCATTTTTAGCTTTTTCCATTTTTTCCCTAATGATATTACAAAGAATTTAATTATAGTACTTAAAAGTTTTCTGAATTGGAAAATGGTTCTTGAACATAAACTAAGATTTGCATTTTAGGTTTTCCATTTTCCCTAATGATATTACTAAAATTAATTATTGTACTTAAAGTTTCTAGAATTGGAAATGGGTCTTGAACACTAAACTAAGATCTGCATTTTTATTTTTTATTTTTGAGAATAAAAGAATATCACTTGAAATTTGGAAGCGTAAATCTCCATGACATTATGAGGTATACCACTGAACTTTGATCTGGTCACAAACTAGTTTAATGTCATATTATTTTAAGTCATTCTAACTTTGGACTATAATTTTTACTGTATTGGGAAAAAGACAATTAATTGCTGACATAAGCGTATCAGCTTTACTGACCGTGTCTTTATTGGCTTCTTTAACGCATTTGTTTGGTGGTTTTCCTTTTTTCTAACGGCAACCAAGGGGTTGGGTTAGAGCACAACTTCAAATTGCTTTCTTTTCTGCTGTTGGACACTCATGAATTCTGTTCAGCAAGCTCACAAAAAAAATTGTGTTTCTTGTCTAGGCTGAGGTACAAGAAGATCTCACAGCTGAGGAAACATTTGAAAGTAAAAAAAGCAAACTAGCAGAGTTGGGAATGGCACTGCTTGCAGACCCAGAAGCTAATATCAAATCCTTAAAAGAGATGTTGCAAATCTCTAAAGATGATGATCAGGCTATTGTCAAGCTTGCGTTGCTGTCTTTGTTGGCTGTTTTCAAAGACATTATCCCTGGGTAACAATCCAGCTTTTATTTGTTCTTCTCTTCAATACGACAAGATTAATTTTCTTTTCTGTTTTATGTTTCTCTAGTTTCTTACTCCTCTTTGAATGTATCACAGCTACCGTATTAGGCTTCCTACTGAAAAGGAGCTGGAGATGACTGTATCAAAGGAAGTTAAAAAGAAGCGGTACTATGAATCCACACTTTTATCTACATACAAGGTTTGGCTTGGTGCTTTGTAGAATGATTTGTATTTGAAAAAGATGGAGTCTTGATATGGACTAAGATTATTGGATGCTGGTGGCCATGGTCTTTGCTTCCTTGTCTGAAGTTTCTATTTTTAGTTGCTAGATATGCTCTCGTTAGGATTTTTCTTTGTTTCTCTTTACTGTCTGAAGTGGTATTTGTGGCTTGTTTTTAGTTAGCTCATTTGATCCCTTTTATGCTTATTGTCCCCATGAGAAAGACATATTACAATCATTAAGTAACCATATCTCATGGGATGTGCTTATGTGTAATTAACTATTGGGCATTCAAAAGCAGAGAGATGTTTTAACAAGGAAGGTAGTCAGTCCCAATTCATTTTCATTGATTAGGTCTTTGTTATTGCTTTAAACTATGAACAGACATGAGTTGATCTCTTTGTTCTAGTTCTGTTGCATGCCATATTAAGGTTCTGTTTCTTGCACTGGGAATCATATCTGACAGAACCTCATGTTTATGGATGCGAATTAAGGAAAGATGATTTTAAGCATATCTGATGTATGCTAAACTCATCACAACTACTGTGCTTTCCAACCATGCCTTTTTTTCTTGATGTAGATGCAAATTTGGTGGAAGTTTTTTTTAACTACTCCTTTTTGAGTGTCCTTCCATTTTGTAATAAAGGATATGCATTACTTTGGGTGTTCCTAACTGAAGCTACTGCAATTTTTTTACTGTCCATTTTCCGAGATTTTATTTCCAAATGGAAAGAGTGACAAATATGTATCCACTTAGAACCATGTTAAGTCCATGTTTAAGGACCATGTAGAAATTAGGAGGAAAATAACTATTTCCAGATTTTGATAGAGGATAATATTCAAAATTAAAGCAGTGATTGAAGCCATTAGGGTTATCTGACATTTTGGAGTATCTCTACAGCTAAGATAATTCTATTGATAGGTTATCTATTTGATTCATGATTCCTTATTGTTGGCACATCACAAATATTATACATATTTTACTTGTATGGAAACCTTGCTGAAATTGGAATACTTTTTTCTCTTTATGCAAATTCATAGGCATATCTGCAGAAGTTGATGGCCTTGGAAGGACAGGCCTTCTTTCAGCATGTTGTTGTTCGCTGTATCTGTACTCTGCTAGAAGCAGTTCCCCACTTCAACTTCCGTGAGAGCTTGTTGGCTGCTGTTATAAAAAACATAGGCTCCTCGGATGATGTAGTAAGGTTCTGATCTATATCCTTTGTTCTTATATTTAACAACCTTCTACTGGAAGGGGACTTTCAGCTCATTCATTGCTTGCATCGTTTGCAATGCTTTAATATCTATACTGAAACTATTTTTGTAGAATGGTTGTACATGGTGCTTCTCTTGTGTACTCTTTGGGAGCTTTGTGCTCGTTTTTTAATCTATATTATGCTCTTTACCGATCAAAAAAAAAAAAAAAAAATTCTGTATACAGATTGCTGCACAAGTAACTAGTTGCTTTTGTTGGTTGGTAGGGCACTATCAAAACCATCAATCTTCTTCACTAGTTTTCTTATTCATTCATTCATTCATGAATGGATATTAGAAACAAGTATCATTCTTTATATGCCATGCTAAGGGCAAAATGTTGGCAACCAGATTTTAATTTCTCAAAGTTTAGTCTAACAGATTAACACTTGAAAATACAGGAGAATCCTCTTTGCAAACCTTTAATTGGGCATGGTAATATCTCAGCAAACACTATTAATTCCTGAAGCAATTCTACTCCATCTGCATTGCCTTGTGTTAAGAAGCATGATATTCATATATTCATATTAAACCCAAATCCTACAAGCTTGAGTCTTTAGGAGAGTTGGTCAACATGGTATCAGAGCTTGGTTTGGCGGGAGGTCTTGGGTTCGAGTCACCTCTTTGCAATTTGAATCCCTATTTGTTTATTTGAAAGTCCATGAAGGACTATGGTTGAATTGTTTGACTCTCCACATACGGGTATGGGACCACAAATGAGGGAGGGTGTTAAGAAGCATGATATTCATATTAAACCTAAATCCTACAAGTTTGAGCTTTCAGGAGAGTTGGTCGTTTAACACCTTATAAATTTTCTCCTCCCTGATTAAAATTTTTATTTTCTGTATAAAAGGAAAATTCTCCTTAGCCATTTGTTACTATCAGGAATCATAAAAAAAGCTACTGCAATAATCCAGATAACCATAAATATCCACAGGAATGGCAGCAGAAATTCACTCTTTTTCCGGTATAGCTTTCCCGCGACAAGGAAAGGAAAATCAAAAAGTCAAAAACGAATATGTTTTCTTTAGTGAATAAGTTGACATCCATGGCATTAGCGGGACGGGGGACTAGTATGACGAATGTGCAGTCAGATGGTGTATACTCACACTTTCTGTTGAATCCCTGTGCATGGGGGATCCATTAGACGGAAAACCTTGATCAACGGGAAAAGAAGGAAAGTGAGGGCATTTTGTTTGGGGTTAGGAAGGGAACAGAGATAGGTATAAGTTTGGGTTCTTTTCGAGTATTACTATTTTGAAGTGTTGCTGGAAAAGAAGAGTTAAAGTTTGTTCAATAAGAAGTTTAGACCTCTGGATCCTTCAAAGGTGGCATTTTTTTTAATTTAGTAGAATCTTTTAGAGGATGGCTATTGATCCACCAGTGATTAGAGCAAGAGTCCTCACAAGTTTGCTATTAGTGGTGAAGGTGCGGGAATGTTGTGATTCTTTTAGCAATGTGGTCTTGTTGAAATATTTGCTTGAAGCTACTATGGTGTTGTCTGAGCTTTTCACTGAGGGCTTATAGATTGATTCTTCTCTCATACAGTGTATGCTTTGTACGGACAGTACCGTGGTTAAATTTTGACCTAAATTTGAGTTATGGTCCAATTAACTCAACAGAAAAGGAAAAGTGGGAAAAAGAGAAATAAAAAGCAAACTTGAGCATATTCCATTTCTTTTGTCTGACTAGAGTTCTTCTACTTATTGACAGGAAACTTTGTTGTGCTGCTGTTAAATCACTTTTTACGAACGAGGGAAAACATGGTGGTGAAGCTACTGTGGAAGCTGTTCAATTGATTGCAGATCATCGTGACTCATGATTGTAATTGCACCTAATGATTCCATTGAGGTAAGGGGTAATAAATGTTTATGCTTTAAGTAATTCCTTTGTTTGGCTTATCAAAATGGTGTTGCTTCTCTCTCTCTCTCTCTTTATTTCTCATGAATGAAGAAGACTGTAGAATCAAGTGAGTGTATGTATGCTAGTACTTGTTGATGGAAATAGACATGGCTTTTTAGAAAATGCCTCGATTGTCAATAAATGACATGAGTTGGCTACTACTTCCTCCTGTTTGGCTATAAATCGTTGTTGAATCTGAAATCTGCTTTAGCCACAACCATTAGGCATATCACAGGTGCTGCTTAAAACATGAAGAGGATGCACTGCTAAAACGTTTCCTTCTTGAAAATGATATTTTGAAAAACAGTACCAGTGGCAATATATACTCTTGGACATGTTTTATAAAATTTCCTTTTTTTTGGATCACTATTCATCTTTATCTCTTTGCTAATGTTTATTTTTTTTTTTTTTTTTTTTTTTTTTTTTTTTTTTTTTTTTCTCAGGTTTTCATGTGACATTTGATGAAGATCTTGGGAGGCCTGAAAATCCAGATAAGGATAATAAGTCAAAAACAAGAAAAATAAGAATGAAAAAAAAAAAAGAACCGTGTGAGTCAGGGAGTACTGCAAAGAGTGATAAAATAAGGCCAAGAATTGCTGACAAGGATGAGAGAAGAGGTATTTTCTTGTTCTCGTCCTAAGAACAATCACACTCTTGATTTGCTTGTTTTCTCTGGTTATTAAAATGCTTAACGCTTCCCATAGGTCAATGCCGACTTTAGGGCTGCTTCTTTTGCCCCAGATGTTAAGGAGCAGAGAATGATGCAGACGGAAGCACTTTCTGCTGTATTTGCGACGTATTTCCGCATCTTGAAGCATTGTATGCATCAAATTTCAGCCAGGTGAGTTCCTATACTTTGGAAATTTGTGAAAATTTGGGCAGGGAATTTGGTTTGATGTGATGCATACTAATATTTGTGTTGTATTGCTGGTATTATGCTAATTTCATTTTAACTCTTGCTTTTCCTAATGGCTCAAGTTTGTTAGTTTGACATGAAGTTGACCGTGTGCAGGATTATGGGTATTACGACATCCTGTTTTCAATGACTAAGCTATATCTGAAACTAAATTGGAATTTTAAGTGTTAAAAGACATGGTATTCATATTAAAACCCAAATCCTACAAGCTTGAGCTTTTAGGAGAGTTGGTCGTTTAACATGGTATCAGAGCCTAGTTTGGTCGAAGGTCCTGGGTTTGAGTCACCTCTTTGCTATTTATTCCCCATTTGTTGATTGAGAGTCCATGGAGGACTTTGTTTGGTTTATTTGACTCTCCACGTGCGGGTATGGCTCCGCATGTGAGGGAGCGTCTTAAAAAACAATAGTATTCATATTAAAACTCAATTCTTACAAGTTTGAGCTTTTAGGAGAATTGATCATTTAACATTAAGTTTGATAGAAATTGGGTGTTTGTTGAATCCTTTTTACTGAAAATAAACGAGTTCATTGATTTTAGAACCGAATTTCTCAGTTTTCCTGAGATTTTATATCTCTTGAAAACTGGATTCTTATTTTCTCAATTTTGTTTCCCAGAACTGAAGAGAACGGGAGCTCGTTGCCCGGTGCACCTGGGAATCATCCCCTACTTGTTCCATGTTTGATCGGATTAGGAAAATTTTCACACCTGATTGACATGGATTTTATGGGCGATCTCATGAACTGTCTGAGAAAGCTTGCTTGTGGTGGTAGCAACAGTGATGGTTCCTGCAATAAACTTTTGACCATATCCGAACGCCTTCGATGCTGCATCGTTGCATTCAAGGTAATGAGGAACAATCTCGAGGCCTTGAATGTCGATTTACATGAATTCTTCATCCAGCTTTACAATCTTATTATTGAGTATAGACCCGGAAGGTTAGTATTCAACATTCCATCTCTAAAATCATTAATATGTGAACACTCATGCTATATTATTCGCTGCACTGGAATGCTCCTTTCATGCTTGCTCTAGGCGATTATACGATATAGCCATGATTTAGTTTGAAAGTTGAAAGCGTGGGCACATGCGGTGGTATTCACTTTTACTTAGGCTATAATGTTTTAACTAGGGGTGGCAATTCGTGTCTACGTGTCGTGTTCGGGTTGTGTCAATACTCTAGTATTCCATTGTACTCGTTAACCCGAACACGACACGAATAATAACCGTGTCAAAATTAACAAATTCAAACACGACCCAACATGTATAACCCGTTAATAAATTAGTCATTTATATTAATATGAATTATAATCAACCCATCAATATTTAACATAAATAACATATTAAACAAGTTAATTTGGGTTAAATATTAATTTACATAACAATCAAATTTGTCAATTTCGTGTTATGCATATTGACATAAATATAACCTGTTTATTAAACGGGTTTTGCGGGCCAACAAGAAACGAATTTGACACAAACACAATTATACTCAACTCAAACATACAAAAAAAACGTATCGGGTTCACGATTCGTATCAAATTTTGCGAGATCTAGTTTAAACTAGCTGCACCTATATCAATCAGAGCAACAGTGCTCGTGAATTTATGAAATGATTCAGACCTCATGCTTTTTAGTTTTGAATCCTAATAACAGTTACTCTTCATGTGAGTCATTGCTAGATCAGGTTCTCAAAATTAATGGTGGCCAGTTTTTGTGAAGGAAAATCGCTGCTAACAAATTTTCGTTCATAATGCCGAGTATTTTCAAAGCAGAGATGAGAAGTATTAGCGAAGCTTTGAAGATCATGCTGTGTGATGATCGACAACATGACATGCAAAGGCTGCGGCTTTTATAAAACGATTGGCTACGTTCTCGTTATGCTTCGGATCTGCAGAGTCCATGGCTGGTACATGACTTGTTTCGTATTGCCTGTTTATTTTTCATCAAAGTATTCTGTTGTTCGTTTGTTTGATTAATCTCAATCCCTACTGTCAAAAATTTTGCAGCCTTGGTTGCTTTGAAGCACCTTCTTCAGAAGAATGTTAAGTGCCGGAATCTGTTGGAAAACGATGCAGGAGGTGGTTCGGTTTCGGGTTCTGTTGCGGTAAGTCTGCTAGTTTCCCTGGGAAGTAATTTGAAAATGGCCCGGTATAGTTTTGCTCAAATATTTCATTGTTTCCATTGAAGCAATGGACCATACGAAATGTATCGGTCCATATAACTAGCTTTATTATTATCTATACAGAAACTAAAATACTTGTTTCTTTTTTTGCTTTGGTTGGTGACTAAGTTGTCAATAGAGTTGGTCCCTCCACCTTAGTTAGGTTTATTGATTGATGGGATGTGAGTGATGGAGGGGCTGTTTTGTGTATCGGTTTTTTTTTTTTTTTTCCGTTTTCAGGGGTTGCAGTTTCTTATTTGCTTGTACTCTCTTGTGGGGGCAACTTTAGCGCCCTTAAAAAATCAGCTTAATATTCCCTGAATACTACATGAATATTGGTCCTCTTCCCATTTGGTTCCATATGGGACTTAAATGATCTCATATGCTTGTAATTACAATTTTCTCATTATTATTTCAGGATAAGGTGTATAAATGCCCATGACTTATAGCTCGTATGTCCAATTTAGCTTCTAAGTTTTTTTTTTTTTTCAGTCCACAAGTGTCCTCGACTTTAGTGTTGTAACTCATCCATGCCCTTACAGTGTTCCGTGTGTGAGGCACAAAATGAATACGGTACTAAAGCCGAGAGCATCTGTGGTTTCAAAAAAAAAACTCAGGGTAACTATAAGTTAAGGTCATTTATGCATCTTATCCTGTGGCTTCTTATATTAGAAGCGTGGAAAGCGTGGAATGTCTTACAAAATGTTTCGAGGTCGACTCTGCTATCTTCCATTGATGTTCTTGAGCTTTTCACGTGCAGAAGTATCACCCATACGCCTCCGATCCAAGTCAAAGCGGTGCACTCGGCTCGGTCCTCTGGGAACTTAATCTTCTAGCCAAGTACTACCATCCTGCTGTTTCAACAATGGCTTCAAACATCTCAGGTATGAGCGCAGCTAACAACCAAGTCTACCTCGCCTCGATCTCTCCCCAACAAGCGTTTGCAGACTTATCGCTCAAACACGAATCGTTCATCGATGCAAAGAACATTGCTATCAAATCGAATCTCAAGAGAAAACGAGCAGCAGCAGCAGCTAGCATCGACCCAACTCCAGGTAGTACTGCTGCTACTACAATCTACGAAGATGGGTTGAAGCAGAAACTTTCAGAGCATTTCACAGTTCTTCGCGACATCAAGGCGAATGAGCGATTAAGGGGCGAGTTAGACCGGGTAACTCGGTCCCTGCAGGCATACAAAGAACATAAGAATCAAAAGAAGAAGAAGAGAAAGCATACCTCAAAACCCAGCAAAAATGCAGAGAAAACTGCAAATTGAGGAGTTCTTTTTTTCAGGTGAAGAAAATTTTGAAGGCTTGAAAGGTAGATTGTGGTGTGATTTATGTACTTGTCTTTCTTTTCCCAGGCTTGAGTGGATGCCAATTTTGGGGGAGTTGAAAAGGTGGTAGACACATTCCATGTTGGTATATGTACTGAGGAGATGAGTTTAGTTTTAAGGATTATTATGGTTTTTTAATTTAATTATTTCTACGTTCGTTATGTAGAACGTTCAATGTTTAAATAGGCAAACTATAGGGAGGAAGGAATCCCGGGTTTAAGCCCCAGTAAGAAAGGTTTATTATATTGGAACTAAGTGTTTAGCTTTAAAAAAATTCAATTATTTATGTGAGGTTTTTGTTTGGTAGTCTCCTGTTTTTAAAATAAATAAATAAGGGGATGTTTTAGAGGCCTTACTCAAGTGATAAAATGATGAAAAGGGGCTACGAGATATCGAGATTCAAATCCTTGTAAAAAGATATATTACAACATATATTGTGAATATATGCCAGATAAATAAATAATTGTTTTAAGAACGGGGTTATCTTTAATTATTATCATTAATTATATTGAAAGGAAAAAAACAGTGAAAATCTTGTAATGATTTCTTTGTTTTTGTCTTTTTTTTATTGTGTTGTGTGTGAAGGTTGGGGTTTGTAGGGTATTAAGAGAAATAATAGAAGATATGGAGAATATTAAGATCTGATTATTATTTGTTATTTATCCTTGATTCTGATCCCCCAATCATTGGTTTTCTAATCCAATTATGATCCACTTAATTTACAGTATATTTTAAGCTGCAAAATTCTTAATTTTGTTATATTTTGAAAATCCTATAATTTAAAAACATTTCTTTTAATTATTATTGTACCCTTATCATTATTATAATAACAGTAGCTATTTGAGCTAGTTTGCATACACCTTGATTAATCCTATGAGGTTTTCTCTAACGACCAACCCTTCATCCAATATTGTCCGATTTCAGGGGTGGCTTTCCACCAATCCTCCTCGGTTTTGCTTTTTCATTGGGCCTAACGCCTTCAATAAAAGGTCTAGATAATGTTAAGTTCAAGCCCTTTATATATGGATTTTCATTTTTCCGTTTTTGGGCGATGTGGAATGCTATAACCCACTTCCTTGGGGACCAACGTCCTCGTTAGAGCATTTTCGGTTAGAGATTAGGCTTTGATACTATTTTGTAACGACCCAACTCTTTATCTAATATTGTCCGGTTCTAGGCTATGACTTCCCACCAGTTCTCCCCGATTTTGCTTCTCGAATAGGTTTACGTCCTCAAGAAAAGATCTCGACAGTGTTGAGTTCAAACCCCCATATATGGACTTTCACCTTTCGGTCTCTAGGCGATGTGAGACACTGCAATCTTGAAGTTAATGCCGGGTAATCCTCGAAGGACTTTGAGGGGACCCGAAGTGGTCTTTTAAATTAATTATATAAACATATAAAATGATTAAAAATGAAATACTAGTATCAAAATTATTCTTATAACATATTTAGAGATGTTAGAAATATATTAAAAACATTTCAGATTCCGAAATAAACTTTTACCTCACAAATTATCTGAGAATGATTCTTTAAAAATATTTTCAAAAACTGTTTCTCAAAACAATTTTTGAAAACGGCTACGAAATTATTCAACCCGTTAAAGTAAAATTTTATATGCATTCCACAGTTATAAAAACTAAACATATTTTATAATTCCATGAGCAAATAGTTCTTTAAATTATAAACATTTCATAATTAAAGTAATTAAAATTATGTATAATCTTATAATAAAATTATATTGAGAAAAAAATAAAAATAAAAATACTCTTAAGGAATGTGCGTTTGAAAAATATAAACATTTAAGGGACTGGCAACAAAATGCTAATATTTTATTTTCTTAAAAAATAATTTAAAATTCCTTGAGGCATGGTTCGAGTGATAAAAGAGGGGATGGGTATATGAGAAGGTCTCAAACTCGAGTCCTTATAAGAACAGAGTATTACTCGAGTCTTGTTGTGGCATGTGACTCATATTAAAGCTAAAAGGGGTGTGAAATACCATGTTAGAGGTGCGGGAGTTCGCCCTCGTGGTATGGTACGATATATTAAGGATATAGGAGTATTTTTGTAATTTGGTCATATATAAGGTTATTATAAATACCCCTTCTATGTTACCCTATTTGGATATAGTGAAAACGTTCAAGCCGTTGTTTCCGTGGATGTAGGTACATTGCGAAATCACATAAAATCTATATGTATTCTTTTTGTTTTTCCTTCTCTGATCGTACACAATTTTCAACAAGTCTTTATAAGAATTGAGTAATACAACGTTATAATGCATGCAAATTATATATATATATATATATATATATATATATATATATATATATATATATATATATAACTAATTAAAAGTTTTTAAAAACTATTTTTTATTCTAAAAAATAAGAAAAATAAAACATGAAAAATACGGTTAGTTCCATGTTTTTATTTATGAAAGAATATATAAAATATTTTCAGAAAACAACGAAACCAGATTATATTTGTTTTCAAAACCTATTCCCTAATAACAATTTTCAAAAACCAATCCCTAATTTTCATATTTCTTGTCAAACGAGGACACATCTTTTTATATTAAAAATAATCACAAAATATACTTCTTTTTCTTAGCATTCTGTGCATGTGAGTTCAAGTACTTTTCTCTGAGATTCATCCATTCATCATTCAACCCTAATAATTAAATAATATTAATTATTTGTCAAAAAATAAATAATATTTAATTATTTATCCTTCCAAACAACCTCTGCCACCTCTTACTGGCACCAACTCATCAGCCATACGGTGCAAACGCGTAAAATTAAAAATTACTATATATATATATATATATATATATATATATATATATATATATATATATATATATATAATCAATATTTATTTTTTAAAAAAATAAAAAGAATTAATGATAAGTTGGCAGAAGATCTCATAAATGTGAATACCTAGAACTCATGCAAGCACGTTAGCTTTGCATGTGCCCCCATAATTTTAAAAATACACATTAAAAAAAAAAATCATATCTCAATTATTATTTTTAATATAAAAGAGTCAACATAAATACCTTAGCTTATCCAAAATAATGGAGAATGAAGATGACGAAGATGATGAAGATGATTAAGACGATGATTATAATTATAAGTTATGTGATTAGTTCATAAATCAGGCCATGCATTTGGCTAATCACTTGCGTTTGATCGTTAAAATAATTATGCTTAGTTGGCTAATTATAATAATTATTATTTTCTAAGATTAGCTTATGATAAGCTGTAGTTTATATTATATAGTTTGAGCAGTGTTCTTGGAAGCATTGACGAAGTGTAAACCCTAATAATTTTATAAGCTGTATGGAGATTTTATTTAATTTATATGAATAATAATTTATATTATTATTTTTTTCTTGAGGTTGGAGAAAGACTAACTGCCAACTAATTTAGAGGAAAAAAAATTTAATGAGTTTTGCAGAGCAATAATTGAGCTCTCTCCAAACATTCCCTAACAGATTAAAAATAAAAATAAAAATTTGGAGAAATTAATTTAATATATTGCCTTTGCATGCAAGTCACGTAAATATTTTTAAAATATTTATATATACAACACTAATGTTCTAAAAAAGGGAGAAATTAATTTTATTTCTTATTATCTTTCCACATTTTGAATTAATTTAATAACTTTTTTTACTATTCTATTCTTATTATAATTAGAGAGATGATTTTCCTTGTTAGTGGATCATTAAAATATATATTTTTAATTACTAATTGTCAAAAATTTCATGATTAATTGGAGAGAAAAAAATAGTAAATTAGAGTCCAAAAGAAATTTTCCAACACTATCAAATCTCACAACCATAATAACTCTCATCATATTTACTTGAAATCTTCAAATGGAAATTAATGAATCAATAATTAATGATGATAAAAATCATTATTACCCACCTTCTAACCAAGTGGAACTCCTTAATCTTATCCATTTACTATTTATTAATCCTCTTGTGGATGGTTTAGGTAACTATTTTTCAAAAAGTGTTTTTGAGAATTGTTTTTTAAAAATAGTTCTGATAATTCTTACAAACAAAATTCTATTTCGGAACTCAAATACTTAAAATAACTCCAACAAAAAACAATTATGGAAAATGATAAAAGCAAATGGAGTATAAAAAAAAATTAAAATAAGAAAATAAGGATTTGTTTGATTCATTAAGTGAACCTGTTTGCTCTCAAAAATAAAAGAACAAAGCGAAACACGGTTAATACGTATGGTTTCTAATTTTTTTGTTCTGAAAAACATAGAAAACTAAAAAAATAATAATAAATTTAGAAAACAAGAATAATTTTCAGATAACGCCAAACGTATGCTCTCTACGCTTTTCAAAAATCGCTTTCTGCACGCTTTAAAAAACATTTAACCAAACGCGCTTTTGTTTACTTTTTTGAAAACCATTTTTTGTTCTCAAAATGTGTTAAAAAAAAGTAAAACACAGAGAATATATTTAGTTTCAAGTTTTCTTTTGTTATGAAAAACTCAAAGAACACATAACAATAACAGTTTCTATATAACATCAAAATGAAGCTTTTTGTGTTTTGAACCAAACAGGCCCTAAAGATCATTCTAATCTTAGTTTAAATTTTTTGTAAATAAATAGTAAAGTTTTAATATTTTAAAATTACTATTACTATATTTTGTTCTCATTCATATTATTCACAATAAATTGATTACTTTCTTCTCCTTTTTTTCCACAAGAGAAATTAACTTTTAGATTCTCTAACTATTTTATCTTTAGAAACTCCTTTCCTTTTTTTCCACCCAAGACTTGTTCTTCCTTCCTAGTCTTTCATAAAAAATAGATTTAAAAAAAAAAAGAAAAAGAAAAAATAAGTCAATATATTAGAAATTGAACATTCTAGGAAAGAAATGAGAAAAAGAAAAATTCCACAAATCATGAGTTGTCACATTAAAGTCAACAAGACTAAGGCATGGTCACACGACTTGGGTTGAACTTTCTTCTTTAGAAAAAATTAAATAAATTAAATAAATTAAATCATGATTATGAGTAGCTTCCATGTGCTTAGTCCACATATCAAGAGAATTCACACTTTCATATCATCCATATTCTTCAAATTTATTCATAAACAATATGCTTAGTTGGTTAATTATAATCAATTAAATATGCATAATTTCAACAATATATATATATTCTTGAAACAACAATTAATGAAGTTTTTAATGCGTTCTTCGAGATCAATTATTTTTTTATTTGGTTATCTAAGTTGTGAAAATCTTATTTTATTTAGGAGGTTAATTATTTATCATTTTTGTACAATCAGTTTATGATATGATTCATGTGATCTATATTCTCGAGAAAATGATTAACTCGTAGTTAGTTTGAGAAATTAGGAGAAATTTTGAAATTAGTTAGTTGCATTAATAATTGAAACCTTCTAAACATTCTTTTGTAGATCTTGAAATTTTGGAGTAGAAATTAATTTTATGTATAACCTTTGCATGCAAGTTATATATAGAGGGGTTGATGGTATATTGATTTTTTACTTTAATTTTCTTGTTTCTTCATAGAAATTTCATGAAGACAACTAGTAAAAAAAATTAAATTAAGTATTGTCATTCTATTGAAAATTATTTTTCGCTTCTAAACAAGAAGAACACGAGAAAATAAGGAAAGCACGTTTGATTTCTAGTTTTTTTTTTTTTTTAAAAACACTAAGAATACAGAAAATACTAAGTTCAGATAATAAGAATAGTTTTCAGAAAACATCAAAATGTTGTTTTCTGTGTTTTCAAAAACTGTTCTCAAAAAAAAACCAAACATGCTCTAATTAATTCACAACTTAAATTTTTATAAAAACATACATTCTACTTGAGTTGAATCAAATCTGAAAAATTAAAAATGAAAAACAAATCGAGTGATTTTTTTTCCCTCAAAGGTTTTTTTTTTTTTTTTTCAGTATTTCCCTTCCCAGTATATTAAGCCATACCCCTTCACATTTTTATAAAAATAAAATAAAATAAAATAAAATGGAGGCATGATGGATGAGAAGTTAATATGGAGGAATATAGTTGTTTGGATAAAGATTGAGAAGATCCAATCCTGATTAGGTGTAGTGGAAAATTATGTTTTTCTACATATATATATATATATATATATATATATATATATATATATATATAATGTTTTTCAACATAACCAAGATTCATGTACCTTGATGGTGATTTATTTTTTATTATATATGGTTCTTTTATGAAATAAGTTAAAAATAAATAAAGAAGAAAAAATAATAAAGTGGCCCTAATATTAAGTATAATAGATATAATATTAATAATTATAATTTATTATTAAAACAATTGTAGTTATCATTAAATAAAATAACTTTAAAAACCGAACATGTAGGTGATGGTTGGGGTCGCTCCTAACTTAATCGATAATCTCGAATTTGGTTCCCAAGAACGCAAGTCGCAAGCATGCTATAGATTTTTATCGTTTCTTTATCGCCTCTCTTGTCAGATGTAAGTAAGCTCCAAGTATTTATATAACTTAAAAACTTCTTTCATATGTATACAGTAATTATAAATTACTACGTGCTAAAATAGTTTATTGAAAGTTAATTATATATAGACATAATAGATAAATACAAAAAAAAACAATGCATGTATACATATAAAAAAGAGACAAAAAAAATAAAAAGAATAATATGAAATTATAAAAATTTATAATCATAAACAAAAAAATATGAACTAAATTTTTATTTAACCATAAATAATATCATTTCATAAAAAATAAATTTATGGTTATAAATTTATGAAATTTTTATGGTTATTTTTTATAAATTTATGAAATAAATTTCGTATTTATGGGTTTTTATAATTCCATAAATAAAAAACTTATTTATGGTTCATAAAAAATAATACGTAAATATAAATATTTAACCATAAATAATATTATTATTCCATAAAAATAAAAAAATTATTTGTGGTTATAATTTTTTTATAATTTCATATTATTTTTTATGAATATAATTTGAAATAAATTTATAGCCATAAAAATTTCATATTATTTCATATAGTTCATAAATTATAAAATTTATAAAAATTCTAAAATTACATTAGTAGGAAGAGAATAGTAAAAATAAAAATAAAAAATAAAAAGGAAATTTGAGATGTTTACCCCTCATAAGCTATCATAGGTAGATAGGTTTCAAGTCATTGTTCTTGTATCTTCGATGACTCATAGATATTCTGTTACAAATAGAATATTAGAATTTCAAGTTAAGGCTCTGCCAAATTTCTCAAAAATAATAATTATTAATGAAAAATTAACATCTTTATTAAGTATTAATTATTTTGTTTGTATATATAATCTCTCTATAATAAAGATGTTGATATCACATCTACATCCATGGCCCCTTTTAAGTTTGGCACTTTATGTGACACCAAATCACAAATGTTTGATTTCTATTGTCATCTTCTCTATCTTCTTATCGAATAATAAGAATAAGAACATTTGTATTTGGACCCACCTAAATAGTTTGATTGTCTCTTTGTTTTTTTGTCCAATCATGATGTGTCGAGTGGTTCGTCCATATATGCAAGCAAGTTTATACTATTCAGACTAATCATTATACGAGCTCGTGAGACTACGGTGACCGTAAAATTCTACCACAGGGTAATTACGCTATATTCATAGCGTTTAACTCAAGACTCAACCATCTCACCTATACATTCGGTGGTAGTTTTTTTTTTTGGTCAGGCTATGAGGTGTCCTAAGCGGGTCTATTCACACATAAAAGACGTCTTTAAATTATATCACACTTAAACTAATCCTCATACGAGTCAAAAAGGAAACACAGTTGCATTTTTTAAGCTCGAACTCGAGACTATTGATCAAGCTATGAGGGACCTTAACCATCCCATCTACATGTTCCGTAGTAATTTGATTTTTTTTTTTTTTTTGGTCAAATCATGAAGTGTCTTGAGTGGTTCCATGCACACACGGAATGGGTCTTAAGGCCATACGAGTCGGGAGGGATTATAAGGACAGTAAAGTTCTACCATAAAACACAATTATATTCTCAGGGTTCAATCTCGTCGTGACCACTATTTAAGTTAAAAGAGACTTCAACTATCTCACATACATGTTCGCTTGTAGTTTGATTTTTTTTTGTCGGACCATGCACACATGAAAAGTGTTTTTAAGTCATACCATACCCAGACTAATCCCCATACGAATTGGAGGGATCGTAAGGACGGTAAAACTCTACCACAAAACATAACTGCATTATCGAGGCTCGAACTTGAGACCATTGGTTAAGGTATGAAAAACCTCAACCATTTCATTTACATATTTGGTTTAATTGTCTTCTTAATCAAGTGATTAATTTATTTTAATAATCAATGTTATAAAGTAGATTAAGAGTTTATTTCATAGAAAAGAGTCGTATAAGCTACGTAGGAAAATGTGGTCATACACCAACATGGAAGCTAAAGCCAAAGAAAAGGACAATTCCCCCACCATTTATTGTCCAACTCTCTTTTTGTGGCCCCTTCACCCACTCACTTTTTTATTTTATTTGTTTTTGAGCTTATATTAATATTAATACGAATTTAATTTTAATTTCCTCCTATGGTGGCTTCAATTCTTCTTTTTATGTGCCCATAGAAATGAAATTCATTAATGATTTGGCTATATATTATGATATTCGCTTTCTATTTTCAAAACTATTCCGATAATCTGTTAAAACACAAAAATATAATTTCTTTATTTCTAAAAACTGTTTTATTTTCGAATTTAAGATTTTTCATGTTTCGTTTTTTTTTAAAAAGAACCAAACGTGTTCTTTCTGTTTTCCATATTCTCATTATTTTTTAAAACAGAAAATGATTTTAAAAAATAATAACCAAATAGCTCATATGCTATTTTTTTACTTGGATTCGAACATGTAATCTCCCGTAGACTCATCTCACATTTTTTTTCACTTGAGTTGGACCTTATGGGCAAATATGCTATTTGAATTACCATATTTATTACAAATATATATCTTTCTTTTCAATTTAGTAATAAAATAGACCCACAAATCATTTACATGTGATCTACCCAAATCAAAACTTAATTAAAAACTATTGAATTTTTTTTTTAGACTTTTAAAAATGTAATTGTGAACAAACATGAAGAGCATGAAAATGTGAATCAAACTAACAACCTCTCACAAAACCAAACTTTAATATTTTTTTTTTTGTAAGAAAAAATAATATTATTGATTTAAACTTACAATAGATCGATCGATAGATCTAAGATACAAATAGCTAAAAATCATATATGATGAAACAATATCCAAGTTAATAGTATAATAAATCGATATAAAGCCTACAAATTTTATAATATAGTGACTAGAATACCTACGACTCCAGTTCTTCAACATACTGACGACCATAATTTGATATCTTCGACTGATTAGATATGTTTTGCCTATTTGAATCACGCCTACATAGATAAATGTAACAATAAGACGATGAACAACATTACGTCATTATAAGCCGACGACAAACCTAACGCTGATTTCAGACCAAGAATGACAAAAAAAATCACTCATCTCCTTGAGGAAAATAGGCTATAAGATAACAAAATGAGAGAAAAAAAAGAGAAGGACGGCTATGGTTAACTTTGATATCATATTGAATTATTAAATTTATAGGATTTAAAGTCAATATGCATATTATACTTTTTACCATAAGTACTTATAATGTTCATATATCATTTTTAACATAATTAAGGATATTTAAGTTCTGAGAATATTCAACCGAAATGATTCATATTTTATAACGAGAATTTTTTAATATCATATTGAAATTTTCTTATTTGGAGCGATGGGTTTTTGCATTTTATTTTCAATAAATATTCAAAATGTTGGCCTAATTCAAATTCATGCATGATGCATATAATTTTGAGATTTTTAATTATTTTTTTGGCCTTATTTATGCAAGTGGTTCATTTAAAATAGAAGAAATGAAAGAGAAATCAATTAATCTTATCACGAATGCAATGTATCAAACCATCTATTAGCGAAAATCAAAATCCAATTATTGTCTTAATCTCCTTTTTTTGACTTATCTTATTAAATAGTAAGCTTCTTTTTCATTTATAAGCCATTAATTATTAACTTAATATATATAATCGTGTTGCGGACATGCTAGTAAATGCTGCTTTGCAATGTTGTCGGGGTCTACAAGTGCTTGAAGATCCTTCCCCGGGATGATATATATTCTTAAGGAATATGCAGTTGGCTTTACATAGCCTAGAAAGGTTCCTGCCATGATCTCCGTGTTAGAATATGGTCCGAAATTCAAAGGTCATATTTTAACATTTAAATTAGTTTTACTAATTTTATTAAGTTTCCTATTTGGTTAACTGCTCCTATTTAATAATGGAATAACTTCCACTATTTAATAGTGGAATAAGTCTTAGTATTTGATGGATGTACCAGATTTATAGTGATACACATATATAAATTTATCCTCTCTCTACCTGTAAGGGTGAGCAAAATTTACAAAACGAACTTCTTCATCAAGTTCTTTGTTACATGAGATTAGGGTTAAGGGAACTTCTCCATCACAAAAAAGTAGGGTTATGTTTGGTTTTTGTTTTTGAAAATTATTCCTAATAACGGTTTTTGAAAACGCATAGAACACCATTTTGGTGTTTTCTAAAAACTGTTCTTATTTTCTAAATTTAGTATTTTCTGTGTTCCTTGTGTTTTTTTTTTTTAAAAAAAAAAACTGGGAACCAAATATGTTTTATGTTTTTCATGTTATCATTGTTTTTAAGAACAGAAAACAGTATTTTTTTTTTTTAAATAAGAACCAAATAGCCCATATACTATTTTTTTTTTTACTTATATTCACTTTGCATTACATCGGTGTAGTACTCCATTCTTGGATTCGAATATGTGATATCCTGTAAATTCAGCTCACCTCTTTTTCACTTGAGTCGGACCTCAAGGGAAAATATGCTATTTGAATTACCATATTTATTACAAATATATATTTTTCTTTTCAATTTAGTAATAAAATAGACCCACAAATAAACTTTTTTTAGACTTTTAAACATGTAATTGTGAAAAAACATGAAGAGCATGAAAATGTGAATCAAACTAACAACCTCTCACAAAACCAAACTTTAATATCATTTTTTTTAAATGAAAAATAATATTATTGATTCAAACTTGCAATAGATCGATAAATCCAAGATATAAATTGTAACACTCCAAATTATATTTTGACAGTTTTATTACACGTTTAGGGTGTAATATAAGTAAAATTTGCATTTTCCAGAATTTAAGTGCAAAAAGTGAAAAATGATAAAAACCCGAAATTAATACAAAAGCCATAAGTAAATTGTACTTACCAATTAGGACCTAAAGGACATAACACAAGAAGTTTATATGCCAATATAGAAATATTGATAAGTTTGAATTGCAAATAGAATGGAATAAAAGGACCTAAATGCAAGAGATGAAATTTGATATCAAATTTGGATAAGACCAAACATGGCCTTAGGAAAATCTCATTTTTGGCTTTGGAAGGTTGGGGTTTACGGTGAAGAGAAGAGAAGAAGAGAATGAGAAAGAGAGAAGAGAAAAAGAGAAGAAGAAGAAGGAAGAAAGGAAGAAGAGGAGAAGAAGAAAATCAGGTATGGAAACTATATGTGTATGAATACTAGTTTTAATCCTTGTTTATGCAAGGATTTGTATGGGTATTTGATAAGATTGTGTTTAGGTTTGGTTTTTTTCCCATTTGTTGGATAGGGATTCTTCCTACCTTGACTTATCTTCCATTTGGGAGCCATTTTTGGCTTTGTGGGAGCCTTATGGCTGTTGGGTGTTCCCAAACGCAAATAACGAGTTTTTCTGGGTTTTGAGGCGAATCGATCGACCTATAACCAATTGGATGCAGTAGCATCCAACCCTTGAACAACGAAGAACCTACGACCGGTCGATTCGCGAATCTTCCGGTTGATGCGTGAGTTTCAGCTACTATAATTAAAGGGAAGCAAACGCCAACTTGTCAAGTTGACCGCATCGAATGGGTTGGTCGCTCGATTGGATGCAATAGGCCGCTACCATCAGACAAATGAAACGGTAGACTGGCCGGGACTAAACGGTCGACCGACATTCAAAGGAACAATGCCTGAGAACTGGCTGGGGCTGGTTCGCCCGATGTGCAACTACTTAAGGTCAATTTCATGGCCTAGTTGCGGTTGATTGAAGCTTGCTTCGAAGGCCTATTATATGATTACACGAAGTGTTATCCCTTGGTTAAGCGATGTCATGTCATGTTGAACGACAATAAATATGCTTTATGATATAAATGTCCAAATGATGCATGGGTAAATATATACAAATGTCTAAATGATGCATGCGTAAATTTGCATGCATAAATCCTAAATATCGCATATGATTACCGGATAATACAGCGGTTCTGTGGATATGAGACATGTGACCAAAACAAAATAAAATGGATTGGCTCGCTGTAACCCGGTAGGGATGACGGGCATGCCTATTAGGATAAAAGTCTACAAGATACCGACGCTTGGGTTCGTTTGGGTCATTATACGCCTTCAGTTCTTAGAGAGGTCATTGTCTCGTACAATGATAACAACGCCTTCGGGCCCTTATAGTTTCCCGTGTCCACTTCTAAGGTATATGCATGTATGAAATATAAAAACAAACGACAAGAATATGCAAATGATCTGAATATGATAAATGACATGATATAAAATGATATGAGAAGCATAACACTGCTATGTGATGACAAGTACATTGTGATAAGAACAAGAAGCAAAGTGTAAAATGACACAAAATATATATGAACGATGATAAGAAATGAAACATGATATGATGAGTAAGTATGAGATATGTATAAGAATGTGTAAATGATATGTATGAAGCATGTATAAGCATGTGTACAAGTATATGATATGTTAGATGTATATGCATGTGTCTAAAGTGTGGTGATTCTTATTAGGGGTCGTCCACGAGTATTATTCCCATTAAGCTATGCTTTCAAGATCTACGCTTTTCATCCATGTAGGTACAAATAGAAATAGAAGTTACACAATCCGCTGCCGCCAAGAATCAAGGCCAACGCAACACTAGGTGCCCAATGAGGACCTTTTTGGTCTATTTTGTATATGTTTTTGCTTTTGTAAGCAATGCAAAGTTTGTATATGTTGAACACTTCCATTTATGGAGTTTGAATATATTTTGTAATCCGCTACAGAATATATTTCAAGTTAAATGTTTAACAAGATATGAATGAACAAGTTTATAGCTTATAAGAATAAAAAAAAATAAAATAAGAAAATAAGATAGCCCGCCCGACACCGTGGCGGGAAGGCATCACAAGTTTAGTGGTATCAGAGCCTAGGTTTAGGTGTTTCTGGAAAAGCCTAGGTTTAGGCGATTCTAGATAGAGTATATGATTGAAAATTATGTGTTTAGTAATGTATTGGCCTGATGTGGATGTCCTTGTGCTGTATAGATGGATCGTCCTCCAAATCCAGCTGAAGAAGCAGTTGAGAGGGAGATCAGGGATTACCTGCTTTGGACCCTTCTGAATCTATCAGAAGTGAGAGTCACTCCCCTGCTGAGCCAAATTAAGCTTTGCTAAGGATATCTTAGGACATGACTCGGGTATTGGAAAGATTGATAGCTCCGAAAGCCCCTATAGACATGGTAAGAAGATATGAGGCTGAGGAATTCCGTGGGACAAACATGGAAGAGTCCAATAAAGCGGAATTCTGGTTAGAAAAGTTACAAAGAATATTGGAGGAAGTTAGATGCCCTCCCGATCGAGTATCACGTGCAGTCTCACGCCAGAGTGAGGCATATGATCGGGTGGAAGTTAGCGCTGAGAAGTCCAAGGATTCTAAATCCCATGACTAGGGAGTTCTTTCATTCAAGAGTTCAAAAAGGTAATGCTACCGAGATTTATATGAGTCAAAGGAAACAGCTTCGACTCAAGAAGAACGTATCAATGGTTGAATATGAGAAAGAATTCAGTCATCTCAGCAAGTATGCACCAAAATTGGTCCTCACCGAGGCATTTCGATGTAAGAAATTTAAGGATGGACTGCATGATTCCATCAAGAGATATTTGGCACCTATAACGTCTCTCTAACATGTGAATTTCTATCAGTTGGTCCAAGCTGCAATGAAAGTAGAGAGACTTGAAACGAGCAGCAAAGAAAGATCTCAAAAGAAGAAGTTTTCTAAAGGAGCTTCGTCCCTCCCTGAAAAGGGAGCCAGGAGTCTCCAGCCAATTAGAATACGCCTCACCCACGAGAGGTAGAAGGTGTTGGTCCAATGTAGCACCTAGTTCTGGTAGAGGTGCTTCAGTTGGACAGGGAGAAATCCCAGAGTGCCCTTATTGCCATAAGGTGCATTCTGTGTTTAAGGTGTTATCGACAGAGGGTGTTTTCGTGTGAAGTACCGACTATTTGATAGCACAGTTGTCCTAGAGTTAGGGATAATAAGTCTACAAGAAAGTGGCAAGAGGAAAATCAGCTACATTACCTTCGACGAGATAGGTAGGGGGTCGAGGTGGCTCCTCGATTCAAGGAAGAAGAGGACGAGGAGGCACAATCTCTTAGACAGTGAATCGTCCTATACCTATAACACCAGCACAAGCATATGCTATAAAGGTTAGTGAGGATCAAGATGCTCCTAAGGTTATAGCTGGTATATTTTCTCTTTATGATATTGAGATGCATGCATTGATTGATTCTGGATCCACTCGTATGTATGCATTGAACATGTATTTGATAAGATACCAGCAGTGGAACAGTTAGCATATGACATGCATGTGACCAATCCACTGGGGCATAGTGTTAGCGTGAATAGCGTATACAGAAATTACCCCATTGTTATCTAAGCAAGAGAGTTTCTTGCTGATTTGATAACCTTACCATTCCGAGAGTTTGACTTAATTCTGGGAATGGATTGATTGTCTAAACACCGAGCCATCGTTGATTGTGGTCAAAAGACGTAGTGTTGGAAATGCTCACTACCGAGGTGATAGTACAAGGCATTAGATCAGGCGTAATGTCTAATGTGATCTCTGCTTTGCAAGCTAAGAGACTTATGAGGAAAGGTTGTGAGACATTCTTGGCCTTGATACTAGACTCTAAGAGAGGTCAAGTTGATATGGAAAGATTCCGCAGGGGTGGAATTTCCGCATGTATTCCCAAGAGTTACCAAGTATTCCCTTGAGAGGGAGGTGGACTTATCCATGCAGATTGTACCAGAACAACCCTGGGGCGTCTAGGCACCATACGTAATTTGGCTCCAACAGCTGAAAGAGCTAAAGAATCAATTACAAGAGCTTTTGGATAAAGGATTTATCTGACCTAGTGTTTTGCCTTGGGGTGCACCTGTTTTATTTGTGAAAAAGAAAGATGACACTCTACGGATGTGCATTGATTATCAACAAATCAATAAGGGGACAGTGAAAAACAAGTACCCATTGCCGAGAATCGAAGATATTTTTTATCGGTTAAAGGGAGCGAGTGTCTTTTCGAAGATAGACCTATGATAGAGGTATTATCATCTAAGAGTGAAAGATGTCAATGTGCCAAAGATTGCATTTAGAACTCCGAGCATATTATTATGAAGCCTTGGTAATGCCATTCGGGGTCGACTAATGCACCTGCAAAGATTCATGGATTTAATGAATAGGGTATTCCGACCTTATGTGGATCAGTTTGTTGTGGTCTTTATCGATGACATCCTGGTGTATTCTAAGGATGCATAGGAACATGAACAACATCTGAGAATAGTCATGGAGACGTTAAGAGAGAAGAAGTTATATGCTAAACTCAACAAATGTGACTTTTGGCTAAAGGAAGTTTCCTTCCTATGTCATATTGTGTCAGCTGAGGGTATAAGAGTTGGCCCTATAAAGATTGAGCCCATTGTAAATTGGAAACTGCCTCGAAATGTAACCGAGGTGAGAAGTTTCTTGGGCCTAGCAGGATATTATAGAAGATTTGTGAAAGGATTCTCTATCATGGCTTCTCCACTCACAAAATTACTCAGGAAAGGAGTAAAGTTTGAGTAGACAGATAAATGTCAGAATAGTTTTGAACAGTTGAAAGAAATGCTGGTTGAAGCACCAGTATTGACGCAACCTACTTCGGGAAAAGGGTATACTCTATATAGTGATGCTTCATGCATTGGTTTGGGATGTGTGTTAATGCAAGATGGGAAAGTGGTGGCTTATGCATCCAAGCAGTTGAAGCCACATGAACAAAATTATCCCACTCATGATCTAGAGTTGGTTGAGGTAATGTTTGCTTTGAAAATATGGAGACACTACTTATATGGGGAAAAGTGTAGAATTTACACAGATCACAAGAGTCTTAAGTACCTGCTGACTCAGAAAGAATTAAATTTGAGACAACGAAGGTGGTTAGAGTTATTCAAAGATTATGACTATATAATAGATTACCACCCCGGAAAAGCTAATGTGGTAGCAGATGCTTTAAGCAGAAAGAGAGTGGCAACGACATCACTTCAACACAGTGAATGGAGACTAGCAGATGATGGAGCTATATTAGCTCAACTAACAGCTCAACCTATTTTAAAGCAAATGATGATAAGTGCATAAAAAAATGATGTAGAGTTATAGAAAAAGGTATAGATGATCAAAGATGGTGATAAGACTGATTTTTTAGTAAAAGAAGCTAGAAGTTTGTATTTCCAGAACAGATTATGTGTGCCAGATGATAAAGAGATAAAGAAAAAGTTGTTATTCAGCTCTCATAATACTGCATTTACTACGCATCCTGGGAGGCATTAAGATGTACCAGATTTGAAACAAGATTACTGTGTAAAGGAATGAAAAGAGATGTGATGAGTACGTGTCTAAGTGTTTGACGTCACAAGTCAAAGTCGGAACACCAAGTTCCAACAGTTCGTTGGAACTTTCCACCCTCAATGAAGCATAACATTACATGGATTTTGTAAATGAGTATTCCTCACACAATAGAAACATGACTGCTCGGGGTGATGGGGTGATGGTTGATAAGCTCACAAAGTCGGCCCATTTTATACCGGGTCGACGGGATCATTCATGAATCAATTAGCTGAGCTATATGTGGAATCATTAGGATCAGGACGATTGTATGTGTACTGTTCACAGGTCGGGATAGAGATCCGCTGCTTTGTATCGAGGTTCCTCGAAGGAACAACACCACCTCGGGTACTAGTCAATTTCGCATAAATATTCCATTCGCATGGACAATCAAAGAGATTGATTCAAGTACCAAGAAAATGCTTCATGGTCAGGTCGCGAAATTAAGTCGGGATCGGTATATTCCATTGAAGGAAATTTAACCAGAATAATAGTTATCGCTGTAAGTATCGCATGGCACCATACGAAACTTTATATGGCCTATGATGCGTAACTCCCATGTCGGGACAGAGTTGAATGAGCATAAGGTGATTGGTCATGATGTAGTAAAAGATACAGAAGAGAAGGTATAAGTTATTCGACAAAGGTTAAAGGCGGCTAGTGATCGACAAAAGTCATATGTCGATCTAAAGAGGAGTGATATTGAATATGAAGTGGGAGACAAGGTCTTCTTAAAAGTATCGCCGTGGAGGAAAATTCCATGGTTTGGTAAGAAAGGCAAGTTGAGTTCAAGGTTCATATGGCCATATGAGATTCTGGAATGAATTGGTCATGTAACTTATCGTTTGGCACTCCCTCCGGAGTTAGCCAAATTACATAATGTGTCAATGCTTCGGAGATACTGCTTTAATGAATCGCACAGATTACCAGTACAAGATATACAAGTGTAACCAGACTTCACTTTCGAGGAAGAGCCAAAAGCTAATCTCGATTGTGAAGTACAACAATTGCAGAACAAGAAAGTCCCTCTGGTAAAGGTGTTTTGACAATATCACGGTATGGAAGAAACTACTTGGGATCCATAAGCAACTATGAGAGCACAGTATCCGCAACTCTTCACTCCAGGTAATAATTTCGAGGACGAAATTCCTTAAAGGAGGGGAGAGTTGTAACACCCTAAATTATACCCTGACAATTTTATTACATGTTTAGGGTATAATATAAGTAAAATTTGCATTTTCTAGAATTTAAGTGCAAAAAGTGAAAAAGGATAAAAACCCAAGATTAATACAAAATTCAAGGGTAAATTAGTAATTTACCAATTCAGGACCTAAAGGTCATAACACAAGAAGTTTATATGCCAATATAGAAATATTGATAAGTTTGAATTGAAAATATAATGGAATAAAAGGACCTAAATGCAAGAGATGAAATTTGATATCAAATTTGGATAAGACCAAACATGGCATTAGGAAAATCTCATTTTTGGCTTTGGAAGGTTGGGGTTTACGGTGAAGAGAAGAGAATAAGAGAAGGAGAAAGAGAGAAGAGAAGAAGAGAAGAAGAAGAAGGAATAAAGGAAGAATATGAATACTAGTTTTAATAATTTTTTATGCAAGGATTTGTATGCGAATTTGATGGGATTGTGTTTAGGTTTGATTTTTTTTCCTATTTGTTGGTTAGGAATTCTTCCTACCTTGACTTATCTTCCATTTGGGAGCCATTTTTGGATTTGTGGGAGCCCTATGGTTGTTAGGTGTTTTTCCCAAACGCAAATAACGCGTTTTTCTAGGTTCTGAGACGAACCGGTCAACCTGTCGGTCGATCGGAAGATCATTCAGTTGGATGCAGTAGCATTCAACCCTTGAACAACGAATAAACTACCGGACCGTCGACGGTGAATCTTCGCTGATGCGAGCTACTAACTACTATACCAAGCGGGAAGCGGTCACCGTCATCGACCTGGACGATCGGTCGGGTTGTCCGATGGATGCGAGTTGCCAACCACTATACAAATGAAAACAATGACTGGTCAGGACTAAACGTGTCTACTGGGGATCAAACTACGACCGTTCGCTGAACAATGTCTTTGAGAACTTTTTTGGGGCTGGTTCGAAGCTCGGGATGTGCAACTGCTTAAGGCCAATTTCATGGACTAGTTGCGGTTGATTGAGTTTGCTTCGGAGGCCTATTATATGATTAAATAAAGTGTTATCCCTTGGTTAAGGGATGTCATGTCATGTTGAATAACAATATGTATGCTTTATGGTATCAATGTCCAAATGATGCATGGGTAAATATATACAAATGTCTAAATGATGCATGGGTAATGCATGCATAAATTGTAAATATCGCATATGATTACCGGATAACAATGGGCTATTCGATACGGAGATATATACCTAAATTAAATAAAACATCATTCATGAACCCGGTGTGGATAGACGAACATGCCTATTAGGATAAAAGTCTACAAGATAATGATCTTACTAAGCCGGGCCATTACAAGACATTCGTCCCTTATAAAGGTCATTGTCTCTCATAATGATAACAGCGCCTTCGAACCCTTATAAAGGTCATTGTCTCGTACAATGATAACAACGCCTTCAGGCCCTTATAGTTTCCCGTATCCACTTCTAAGGTATATGCAGACATGAAACATAAAAACAAACGACAAGAATATGCAAATGATATGAATATGATAAATGACATGATATAAAATGATATGAGAAGCATAGCTCATACGTGATTTACGTGATACCGCGACAAGAACAAGCAAGAAAGCTGCAAATGACACAAAATGTATATGAACGATGATAAGAAATGAAACATGATATGATAAGTAAGTATGAAATATGTATAAGCATGTATAAATGATATGTATAAGCATGTGTATAAGTATATGATATGTTAGATGTATATGCATGTGTCTAAAGTGTGATGATCCTTATTAGGGGTTGTCCACGAGTATTATTATCACTAAGCTATAAGCTTAGCACCGGTGTTTCATCCGTGTAGGTACAAAAGAAGGAAATGGAAGCCAGGACAATCCGCATCAACAATCAAGGCCAACGCAACACTAGGTGCCCACTGAGGACCTTTTTGGTCTATTTTGTATATTGCTTTGCTGTCACATCAATGTGAAGCTCAGATATTGCTTAAAACTCTCATATTTATTAATTTGAATATATTTCAGAATCGTCAAGCAAAATATATTTTCAAGTTACATGTGTTTAATACCAAGATATGAATGAACAAGTTTATAGTTTACGGTAAACATGAATAAAAATAAATGAAAAATAAGACACCCTCACTGACATCGTGCCTGCCAGGGGCACTACAAGCCGCACTCGCCTACTCCTCTCCCCGACGACCATAATTTGATATCTTACCATCAACCGCGGCGTATTTGAATTGCCTCCACACAGATAAAATGCCGCAACAAAACGACGAACATGCACGTCGTAACAAGTCGACGACAAGCCAAACGTCAATAAAATGACAACGATACAAAAAAGCAAGATAAAACATAAATCTTCGTGAAAATAACCACTTTATTAAGCAATAAAATTAAAAAAAAATGCAAATGAGTGATTTTAGGCCTAGAATGACAAAAAAATAACCCCTCCTTGTTTGAGGAAAATAGGCTATAAGATAACAAGATGAAAGAGAAAAAAAGAACGGCGACTAGGGTTAACTTTGATATCATATTGAATTATTAAATTTATAGGATTTAAAGTCAATATGCATATTATACGTTTTACCATAAGTACTTATAATGTTCATTTATCATTTTCAACATAATTAAGGATATTTAAGTTATGAGAATATTCAACGAAATGATTCATATTTTATAATGAGAATTTTTAAATATCATATTGAATTTTTCTTATTTGGAGCAATGGGTTTTTGCATTTTATTTTCAATAAATATTCAAAATGTTGGCCTAATTCAAATTCATGCATGCATGCATGTAATTTTGAGATTTTTAATTATTTTTTTGGCCTTATTTAAGCAAGTGGTTCATTTAAAATAGAAGAAATGAAAGAGAAATCAATTAATTTTATCACAAATGCAATGTATCAAACCATCTATTAGCCAAAATCAAAAGCCAATTAGTGTCTTAATCTCTTTTTTTTTTTACTTATCTAATTAAATAGTAAAGCTTCTTTTTCATTTATAAGCCATTAATTATTAACTTAATATATATATATATATATATATATATATATATATATATATATATATATATATATATATATAATTGTGTTGCGGACATGCTAGTAAATGTTGCTTTGCAATGTTGTCGGGGTCTATAGGTGCTTGAGGATCCTTCCCCGAGATGATATATATTCTTAAGGAATATGCAGTTGGCTTGTCATGGCTTAGAAAGGTTCCTACCATGAACTCGAAGTTTTATTTTTCTGGGTTTTCTCCCCTCCTTTGAATCAAATGAAAAAAAAACTCTTGTTATCACTAATCTTATTTAAATAATGGGTTTCTTTTTCATCCGTTTAATTTCTTTTACTAAATGCTTAGACCCATCTTCATATTTTACCATCAAAACCAATTTTAGCCCAAATATTTTTTCCTAAAATATACATTATTCAACCAAATAAAAACATAATAAGATTACTATTTTCATTATTTTAAAAAATAAGTAAATAAGTAGCTTGCTTTTGTGTAACTCCAAATTAGATCAGCACTACGTGTCATACTTGCATGTACGAAAAGTTTATAATTTTTTTAATTAAAAGAACTAAGAAAAGGTGAACCCATGTCCCATTCTTTGTTATTTATTTATTTTTAAATTATTTATATATTAAGTTATTGTTTGGGTAGTAGTATTATTAGCATTAGGTTCGATTTGTTCTATAGACGAATATATATAAAAGGGCATAGAAGAAGGCGTCTTTGACTGAGCTTTAATTGATTTAATCGCTTTTTTTTTACAAAGTCTTTTTCAATGGCCCACATTTTGCAAAAATTTCTTACACTCTTTTTAAATAAAAATAAAATCAGTCCAACCTAATTTGCAAATTGCCTGAAATTTGGATTCAATTTGACTATATATATGTATAAAAGTTATTATTATCTAAGAAGTTTTTGTTATTATTATCTAAAAAAATTACTACTTTTCCCTGCAACATGGTTCAAAAAAAGTTACATCAATTATCTTAATTAAGAATTAAGAGTTATTATTATATAAGAAGTTTTTGTTATTATTATCTAAAAAAAAATTATTATTTTTTCCCTAAGAAATATGGTTCAAAAAAAAAGTTACATCAATTATCTTAATTAAGAATTAAGAGTTATTATTATGTAAGAAGTTTTTGTTATTTTTATCTAAAAAAATTTATTTTTCCCTAAGTAATATGGTTTGAAAAAAGTTAAATCAATTATCTTAATTAAGAATTAAGAGTTATTATTATGTAAGAAGTTTTTGTTATTATTATCTAAAAAGAAATTATTTTTCCCTAAGTAATATGGTTCGAAAAAAGTTACATAAATTATCTTAATTAAGAATTAAGAGTTATTATTATCTAAGAAGTTTTTGTTATTATTATCTAAAAAAATTTTATTTTTCCCTAAGTAATATGGTTTGAAAAAAGTTACATCAATTATCTTAATTAAGAATTAAGAGTTATTATTATCCAAGAAGTTTTTGTTATTATTATCTTAAAAGATTTATTTTTCCCTAAGTAATATGGTTTGAAAAAAGTTACATCAATTATCTTAATTAAGAATTAAGAGTTATTATTATCTAAGAAGTTTTTGTTATTATTATCTAAAAAAATTTATTTTTCCCTAAGTAATTTGGTTCAAAAAAAGTGACATCAATTATCTTAATTAATGATTAAGAGTTATTATTATCTAAGAAGTTTTTGATATTATTATCTAAAAAATTTCTTTTTACCTAAGTAATATTGTTCGAAAAAAGTTACATTAATTACCTTAATTAAGAATTAAGAGTATCGATTTTATCATAGTACCTCCTTTGATTAGAGGGTTTTTTTTTTTTTTTTTGGTAAAATTTTGCTCTCATTTAGTTTATAATGAAAATATTTTTATTTAAGCCCTAAAGGTTAGATTAATTGATCTACGACCTTGGGTTTGCTTCTTAATTGTTACTAGTTCGAGTCTCCTCAAGGTCATTGAAATTTTACCCAATCGTTACTTTCAACTTCTCGTGAGATTAGTCAAAATACGTTCAAACTGACTTGAAATAAAGTTTATTTGAATATATTATATTTAATAAAACATACTGGTGTTTAATATTAGAAGTTTAGTTTGTTATCGAATAATATCAAAGAGATGTCAAACAATTTTTCTAAAAATAAGAATTCAAAATTCATAATCATGGGTGATCCGTTTCAGAACAACTAAAACACGTAAAAAACACAACACCAAACATTCCCTCGAATTTTTCTTTATTCTCTAAATTTAATGCTTTCCATTCTCCCTGCTTTTTAAGCAAAAAACAGTTTCAAAAATGTTTCATATCCCAACACTTAATTATTTTATTAATTTGTTTCTATTATTACTAATATAATTATTACATTATAACACTTTTTTTATAAAACTAAAAATATTTATACATGTCATCTTCAAAAAAAAAAAAATCAAACTAAAATAGGCACCTAAAACTTACCTAATGAGAATAGGTAAATATTTGTTTCAGTAACAGGATTAAATGGTTTTCGTAACGCCAATTTTTTTAATTATTTTTCATGTGTAGGTTTTTGTTTGCATGCTTGAGGAAATGTGTGTTTTTTTGCATGGTTTTCATTTTGCGGCTAAGCACACAGAAAATGTGTTTTAAAAAATAATTAAATAAAAACAAAAGGATGATTTTCATACCTACGGTTTCTGTTTTTGAAAGTTGTTCTAGAAAACATTTTTTATTTAACGTAGAGAATATAATTTTTGTGTTATCTTTGTTTATTTGGTGTTCTCGGTGTTTTTTAACATAAAAAATGGGGATTAAACAAATTTTTAGTGTTATTTATATTTTTCATAACAAAAAAGAGTTTTCAAAAACGTGAAAGAAACAACCAAAGGTCATGTTAGGGTTTGTTTGGTTATCGATTTTGAAAATAGATTTTTGTTCTAAAAATAAGAAGAATAAAAGAACAAAGGAAAATATAAGAAACACGTTTGGTTCTTATTATTATTATTTTTTTTTGTTCTAAAAAAAAAGTAGAACCCATAACACATTATATTCAAATAATAAAAACAATTCATAGAGAACATCATAATAATGTTCTCTATTTTTAAAAACTATTCTCAAAAATAAGCCAAAAACAAAAAACCATACCCAGTTCTCGATTTTGAAACCCGGTTTGCAAACGCAAAAAACACAAAAAACACTATCATGATATTCTCAATGGTTTTACCATAACATAAAAACTAAAACTAAACACGTTCGCGCTTTACTTAAAACATGCGTAACATCAAGCCAATTCCCGTTTTCAAAACACGAAAAACAAAAAAACACAAAATTTAAAAAACAAAAACAGTTTTCACAAAAAACCAAAACAATATTACCTATATTGTCCTCATGAACGGTTTTAAAAAGAGAGGGACGAAAGAAGGTTTCCAATGTCTTTTGTATCCACCAATCACCATCATGCGATGCATAGTACAACGAACAAAAACGTAATTTTTACCGTACACCTCTTATTTTTTATATTATTATATATTTTTTTAATTTAATATTTGGTGATGACGTGGAAATCAAGATGCTTACACGTCACAATGTTCCAAAAGAACATGCGTTTCAACAGCTGTGGAAGCATCGGCCTTTGATATCGGGGAAGAGCCACCGCAATTTACGGCAAATTTACCGAACTGCCCAAACCACCCCTCCCCCCCGTCTTTTCTTTTCTTCACAACTAACCACACCATCTCCGGGGTATTTCCGTAATTTACTCCCCTTGGCCCCTCCCAAATTATCGCCGCCGGCGATTCGCCTCAGTTTGGATGATGCTCACAAGAATCGGGGCAAGCAAAAGGGAAAAAGATATTCCGCATTGTCGAATTTTCACAACTTTGGCCTTTTTTTCCTTGTTTTTTTCTCGGTGTCCAAACAGATAACCTTGGCCGTTACAAGATTCTGAATTTTCTTCCGTGCTTTCTCGGCATCCAAACAAACAAAAGAGAAAAAGAAAAAGAGAAAGAATAAAGTAGTAATCTTGATTGCCGTTTCAGTAGTAACAAGAGTATCTTCACTTTACACCAAACAAAAAAAAACATGGAACTTCTTGAAGAAACCCTAATTTTCCCTTTTGATCTGGAGATCGCAAACATATATACAGAGAAAGAAAAACGATCTGATATCACATCTACCCTTAAACTTCGTTCAAGAAAACTCATCGGTCGATCGAAGCGCCAAAACTCAGAGAAACTCCGAGTTCACGAGCTCCTGCAAATAACCCGAGGAATCGCCAAGCCGTAGCGCTTCAAGAACTCGCTTGAAAACAATAACATGGCAAGGGATTCGCAGAACGCCCTGCTGCTCGTACCCGTACTCCTGCGCCGACTTATTCAACAGATTGACGAAGACCGGATGGTTCAGAAACTCTGCGCTGACGATGAACCGCTCCATCTCCTCGCCGACGTACACCGGGAGGTGGCCGTGGGGAACGCCACCGGGACCGAGAGGACGTCGGAGCTTGGCCGCGCGGAAGCTCTCGCACCGGCGGCTGCGGACGGCGGATCGGGAGTCGGATCGGAGCAGGCAGTACTGCGACGAATCGGAGACTCTGGACAAGCGGCGGATCAACTTCTTCATAGCTGGTGAGAAAATTGACAGAATCGAGGGAGAAAGTTGGAAGAAAAGGAAGAACAACCGAGACAGAGTGTTTGGAGAGAGAGAAAATTTGAGGAATGATGGTGCAGGAGTAGTGTGTGGGGAGGGGATTTAGAAAGGGGATGGGAAAAAAATTGGGAATTAAATAATGATGAAAACATAGAAAGGTCATGGAGGGAGTTGAGAGGTACAGGTAGGCGTACTTGGCTGGTACAATTAGTGAGAGAAAAAAATATATTTATTTTTTTTATTTTTTTATTTTTTTATTTTTTATTTTATTTATTGTTTGCTTTGGGAGAGATAGTGTGTGAGATGAGAGAGAGAAGGCGAGATATTGGAATACATGCCGTACGTATCGCGATATTTTTACAGTTTGATTCTATCAATACCGTTTGGATGTTTCCGGTTGGTAGCTCAGTCGACTCCCGAGTCAACTCGCTCTTCTTCCTCTACCTCACATATAAAATATTTTAAATTTTGAATTTTGAATTTTGAATTATACGCTAACGTTAAAAGTTTTTTTTTTTTTTTTTTTCTGACAACTAAAAAAACAGGATAAAGAAATTAAAAACCATCCCTGCCCTTCTCCCGTTTTTTTCTCTATATTTTTCTTTCATTTTTTTTATTTAATAAAGTGATTCAGTTTTATTATGATGTGATGATATTCGTGATTTTGTTACAATGTTTTATCTGCATAAAGGCAATTAAGACAAGCAAGACAAATTTGATTAATTGAATTATATCAGATTATAATCATTAGTATGTTGAAGAATCGGTGTTACAGATATTTTAGTCATTATTTTATCAAATTTGTAGGCTTTATATCGATTTATTATACTATTAATTTGGTTGTTTCATCATATATCTATTGCAAGTTTGAATACAAAAATATTTAAATAAATTCATATAAAAAAAGAATCAAATTCGTTAAAAACTCTAAAGAATAACACAGTATCTAGGTTAATAGCACAATGAATCGACTTAAATCCTACACATTTAATAATTATATGATGACTATAATACATATGATTACAATTCTATAATATATTAACGATCATGATTTGATTTGATGTCTTTATCGAATTTGTTTTACCATTTAAATCATCCACACACTAGAAAACGTCGCAACAAGATGACAAAAACCAAACCGTCGTGTTAAGACAACACAAATCATATGACGCATAAAACGATAACAATAGTACGAAAAAAAAAGCTAAAAATCGAAATTTGTGATCTCATGTCAATAATAACCAAAACATCACACGAGGCACAATAATGCAAAAGTGATAAGAAGTTAAAAAAAGTACAACTAATTCCTTTTTCTCTTTATATATATTTTCTATTTTTAAATAAAAATTAATAATAATGTTTATATAAGATGAGAAGACTCTTCAATTTTAATAGTTGAAAAATAATCATTTTTAAAATTTGAAGTAAAACTTTCTATTTTTTGTATAAAGGGTGTTAATTGTCATATATATATATATATATATATATATATATATATATATATAAACGTTTAAGGGGAAGAAAAGTAGGTTTTTTTAATTCCCTTTACAATAACCCATAATTTGGGCCCAACAACTTTACTAAAATTAAATTATTATTAAAAATATACTCTTAATTATGTAATTTTTAATAAGTTCAAAATTTTAAGATTATATTTGCTTCCTAAAAAATGGATATATCTAATTATTGATTAAAATTATTTTATTATCAAATTGATAAGTTAAAATAAATTTGAACTAACAAGTTTCTTTCCCTTAGATTTTCTAGAAACCAGATATAACTTAAGAGAAAGAAAGTGGGAAAAAATTAAAAAATTAAAAAAAGCATGAACCCTTTTCTTTTTTTCTTTTTTTTTAATTATATTAAAGTTGAGGAAAAGAAAATTAAATCGGCAATGAAATCACTTTTCTACTAAAAGAAGAGTCCACTTTTTCTCATATTTCTCTTTTAATGCATCCAAATAAACAATATATATATATATATATATATAGTATATATATATATATATATATATATATATATATATATATATATATATATATATATATATATATATATATATATATATAATTTTTTTCACACTTTGAAACAAAAATATTATTTCAATTTTGTTACAATATACATCCAATTAGATACAATAACTAATTATGGATTTGTATGGTTCAGTGTTTCACATTTTCATCTTTCCAACCCACAAAATAAGTCAAATTTTTATCACCTTTCCAACCATTATTGTCTGCTTTGAAGAAAAAAATTATTTTCTTATATTTTTTTACTACCCTAAAAAATATAAAAAATTTAAATATAATTAAAATTATTTAATGAATGATATATTTTTAAATTAATTTTCTTTTTTTCATCCATTAGTTGTGAGATATAATAATAAATAAAAATTATTTTATTTTTCTTCACCTTTTCTTTCAAAGTTTTTTTCTGAAAAAAAAAAGAGAAATTATTTATTATATAAAAGGAATAACTTTTCTAAGAAAACAATTAAAATAATGTTGGATCTTTTAATGCCTCATGTGGAATTTGGTACTGAAGATCACATCATTAAAGAGAAGATTTTGTTTCCTAAATTATCATATATGAGTTTTTTTTGTTTTTTTTTTTATTTTCATAAATAAATATTCTAAATTGGTAAAATATGGACCACTTCCCTATATTGAGGAGTATACATAAAAGAAAACATGTAAAATTCATAACAAATGACACATTAGGAATTTATTTGTTTTTGGTATTCCTCATCATTTTTCATCTATGGAATTAATTAGGGGATCTTTTAGTTAAAAGAAAAAAAAATATTAAAGTTTTATAAACCCACACCATCATGATTTTTTCTCAAATGACATTGTTAGTAATGGAGAAGTTGCTGAAGAATGCAACGGGTAGTTAATAACCAATAGTTGATTATAAATTATTATTAAGTAAAGTAGTTAATTAGAAGTAATTGATAGAAGGCTAATATAACTATATACATGATAAGAGATAAAAATAACATGCACAGATATATTAAAAAGAGACAAAAAAGAAAAAAATAATATGAAGTTCTAAAAATTTATTGCCATAAATTAAGAAAAATTCATTCTAAAATGTACTTTTGAATAATCATTAAATTCCTAAACATAAATTAGGAAGTGATAAAAAAATTAATTAATTTTTTGATATTTTAATGAGAGCATCAAAATAAGTTATTATGTATAGTTTTTTCTCGTTATGATCTGTTTAGCTAGATGATTAAGATTCTGTTCAAATAGTCCTAAGGGTAATAGACTTTAATAATAATAATAATATATTTAAAATAATTATTTCTATTTTATCTTTTTTACATTTATATAATAAATAAGAATTATCAATAATAATAATAATAATAATAATATAAATTTTAATAAAATAAAAAGATTTTTAAAGAATATATTTTTTTTAAATGTACTCTACCGTCAAGGTAGTAAACGTAAACTATTTTTAGGACCCGAACCTGAGACCCACTTCCTATTTCATTATGCTTGTTTTAACGATGAACGTTCTACCATTTTAATTAGGCATGATAGGGGAAATAATAAAATTATTTAAAATATAATATCTTATTTATTTATAATATATAGTAATATTAATATAATAAAAAATAAATTAAAAATTAAAATATTAGCTAAACGGGCAGGGAAGGTGTAATTTTCTATTCCTTTGCCATGGTCTTCACCTTGTCTGCTTACTTATTTAAGTAGACGGGTATGGGAAACAATTTAAATTAATAGGACGGGTTTGGGATGGTACCGTCCCACCCCGAACTCGACCCATTGCTATCCTTAAACCATTGGCTCTATGTCACAAAATCTCAATTATAAATTTATCTAAATTGTAAACAACAAGATTACAAAATAACTGATTCTTTTTTTTTTTTTAGGTTTAAATTAAGGTATGATAGATATATACCCCATCATGAGTTAGAGCTATTGTAAAAAGAAGAAAATTATTTGTGTTTGATCCTAGAAAAATTTATTATAGTCATTTTGACCATTAAAATTTTGAGAAAACATAAATAACTTTATAAATTATTTTTCATAATCTCAAAACATTTTCCATTATTTTTTTTTCAGCAAAGGAATAATTTTTTCAAACCTACTCCTTCACCTAATTCCAAACCAACAAAACAAAATTTTAAGCAAAAATTTAATTACATTCTTGATTTTTTAGCGTAGAAGATTCTTTTTGGGTAAATCATAGTCAAGATACAATTAGGTAATAAATTGACTCTAATAATGTGCTTTGTCATAGTAAATATATTTCATTTTATTTTCATGATAAAAATGAAAATAAATATCCCTTTATAAGTGAAACCTTATTTTATAAGTTTGAGGAGAAAATTTTTAGATTGCATTTCCATTTATTCTTTTTCCTTTTTGTTTTTTAATTTTTAAGAAATTGACCAAGAATAGAAATTGTTTTTTTTCTTTCTTTTTTCCTTGAATAATGACTAATTTATGTAGAAATAAATAAAAATATTATAATATTTATTTTCTATCATATAAAGTTTCTAATTTAAACATTTGATGGGTATAACTAAACGTGAAACATTTAGTAAAAGTGTCATGAAATTATATGACCATGTGACAAAGAAACCACACCTATTTACTTAATAGTAATAATAATAAATCAATAATAATAATAATAATAATAATAATAATAATAAGATAAGTTTTTGAGATACTTGTTCCACCTATAACGAAATATATTTGAGAATAGGAGTAATAAAGTTTAATACTGTTGGTCAATAATAATAATAATAATAATAATAAGATAAATATTCTTATTTTTTATTTATACTCGTTTTGTATAACATTGTTGTGGTATTTTTTTTTCTTGGATAATTTATCACTGGAATCAGGCCTTAATAACGATTAAGAAAAAAAAATTGAAGAGAAAAATAATTTTATTAATTCAAACTAACAATATATCGATAGAAACATAGAATTAAAATCACTCAAAATTATAAAAATTTAAATAACATTCAGGTTAATAGTATAATAAATCGGCTCAAAACCTATATATATACGAGATAAATAATTTATATATTTGATATTACTATTATGAATAAAATATCTATTATTCTAGTTATGTATCGTATTAATTACTATTATAATATATTTTGCTAGTCTGAATTTTTATTCCACAAATAAACGATACATTATGACGACGACAAACAAACGTCATACCGAAAAAACAACAATCACACACTATATCAAAATAATAATCAAAATACAAAAAAACAAATGAAAATTATATTTGGCCAGAGCACTGTATGAAAGAAAGAAAACCAACAATTCCAAAAACAAGAACATGGTTCACCTCATTATCTGCTAAAAATTAAAATACATTGAAAATAGAAATATTACAAAAATATATTTATATTTTCATGAAAATAGAAAATGTTTGAAAATGATAGATGATATTGACAAATGACAATAGAATGTTTATCATGTGAGGTGGGGTGTAGCAACGTTGGAAGAGTGATTGCCGGCTTCCTCTCTCTCCTTTCCTTTCTTTCTTTCTTTCCGTAGTCCCTTTTAAGTACACCCTTCCGTGGTATCATTGTCCCTTCCCAAGTTTTAAAACCGGACCGATTATTGAATCAACAATTACGATTTATTAATATAAAAAAGTCGACCGGGCGATCGACCATTAAGCAATAGACTAAATTAAGGTCGAAAGCTCATCTGTGAGAATGGTCCATTTGATCTAATTTTTAAACATTAAGATCGTAAAAGGTCACCTGGCCTGGACAACCCATTCACCCGCTTTTAAAACATCGGCCCTCTTTTTTCTTCCCATACAATCTATTGCAGGCGGCATTCAAGTAATGGTTCGTCAGATCGCACAATATAATCGAGATCGTATTAATGATTCGGCTAATCAAACCCGACACGAATAATAAACGTATCAACATTCGCTAACTCAAATGGGTCAACACGAATATGACACATTTAATTTAATTATTTAAAATAATAAGAATTATAATTAATCATCCATACATATTTAACACAAATAACCTATTAAATTTAACATGTTTATTAATTTTATTATTTAAATTAATAGGAATTATAATTAATAATCTATATTTAATAAATAACTTATTAAATTATGCTTAATTAATTAATATAATAATTAAACGGGCCAATCTCAGGCCAAATTGCGGTTAGCAGATCACGAATACGATCCATTTATTAAACGCGCAGACCTGATCAACACGATTACGACCTAAACACGATTATACTCAACCCAAACCCACAAACCGTGACGCTCATATCGCGTCCACGCGTCTGATCAAATTCAAGCACTCACCACAATGTATCGGGAGCAAAGCATAATATAATCTTTTTTTATCCTCATACGCAATAAAGTATTGGAGTAAATATCCATCTAACTCTTCCCCAACCTACTCATTATTCCATTTATATATATATATACTAAAATATCCCTCGAAGGGTTGGCTCAAGCGGTAAAGGAGAAAGACAAATTTACGAAGGTTTCGGGTGGCTTGAATTTTTGAAAGAACATATTACTCGATGTTATACAAAATGATAAAAGAGAAACTTATGTTTTAGTTCATTGATTTGGGAATAATCACAAAGAAAACATAAAAAATGCAAATGATTGTGTTTTAGCCTTTTAAGTATGGTAGTTCCTAGATACCGCTTTAATAAATTACAAGTACTATCTTATCACTGTTCATTATGGTAATGCTTAAAACATTAATGTATTTTTTATAATTTATTAAGATAGTATTTATGTACTACCATACCTAAAATATTATTATTTTCTACACAATCATATGAATTATATATATATATATATATATATATATATATATATATATATATATATATATATATATATATATATATATTATAATTATCCACAAATCAATGGTATGAAACACAAGCTTCCCGGAGATAAAAAAAAAGTAAACAAAAGAATGAGACTAAATACTATGTTTGGTTCCGAAAATTTTCAGTGAGAATATGAAGGAAAAAATGTAAATAAAGTTAAATTCAAAAATTATTTTTAGTTGTAATTTTAAGCTCAATTTGTTGATTTTAACTAAACAATATAAAGGTTAAATTGTTTTAAAAAATTTCAATTAAATTTGATAATATTTTATTTTCTTTAGAATTTTTACCAAGAGAACTAAAAATGCATGGGAAAAAAATTTACTTTTTTTTTTTTTCTTTAGCTTTTTTAGGAATAAACACAACCAAAATGTATACATGATATGACACTTCTGGTCTAGCTCAAATGATAAAAAGGTAGAAGAATTAGAATCGAATTTAGAACATAATAATACAATATAATAAGTAAAATGAATTGCGATTATTAATATAATCATGCAATTACGTACGTGACCATTAGAAATATATTTAAACTATTGAACATGTAGGTAAGAAGGTTAGGGTCTTTCGTAATCTTAATCGGTTTTTAGCTTGAGTTAAGGAATGTATTTCAGACATACTGTTAGTAATCCTTTACCATCCTCAGAATCCTCCTCCTCGACTAGTATACAGCATTGGGCCTAAGTTTCGCGCAGATGTAATTCAAGTAAAGACACCTCACGATCTCGAAAAAAAAAAGAAATTTTCATTAATGAAAAATTATATCGTTTATATATATTATTATTATTTTATTTTATTTATTTATTTTTATATGGTTTGAGTTATAGTGGGGGTTGATGAAAAGAGTCATGACATGTTTTTTAGCAAGTTGAGAAAAAGTGTTTAAGCTTGGTGCTTCTCCTTTTTCTTTTTCTTTTTTTTTCTTTTTAATTTTTTTTTATTTTCATAAAATTATTATTATTATTGGGTTTATTTTTTTTGGGGTATTTGAGGAATCTAAGCAACTTGTGATTTAACCCAACTTTATTTTTCCTTTTTCCTATTTCTTACATTTAGTGGAACCCTTTTTTGGCCCAACCTTTTTGGCTTTTCAATTTGTTACTGTTATAACTGTCACAAAAATGGTAGTCATCAATTATTCATCCAATTTTTCTCTTTATTCATTATTTCAAAAGAAAGGAAAAGAGAAAAAAAGAAGTTTCTAGGAACATATAATAAGAATATACTTAGCATAGAAAATAAAAATGTAATTTTTTTAAAATAAGAAATAAAAATATTTTAAGAAAAATGGCATCATTCAATAACCAAAACAAAAATGGAAAATAATAAGTTTTTAACTACAACTACTTACATTTTCTTTCTTAACCAAAAATAATTTTTAATTTACAATTTGTTAACACTTTCTTTGTAGTGCTGAAAAAAATTAGAAGGAATAAAAAATATTTTATTAGGTCTATAGTGGAAAATATCACATGGAAACAAAAAAATAATATAATATTTTAGGCCCGAAGTTCACGATATATAAAGATGCTCTTTCAACCTCGGTAGATATGTGTCTTAAATATAAGAGTCCCTTAACCGAAACAAAAAAATAATATAATAAAATATAATTATAACTTACATGCTTTTAAATAATTTATATAGGGGAGAAAAATAAAATAAATAAAATTTTGGAGTAGCATGTGAAAGATTATACATTTAACTTTGTAGCAATCCCATCCTTTAATTTGGATTTATTACAAAAATTAATAATCATTCCCCAAATGAAAAATAAGCTTAAAAAATTGACATCCCAACCTCCTTCCCCACCCAAAAAAATAATTAAATCCTCATGTTCACTGAAATGAAACATCAAAATAATGAGATTAGGGTATATTTATTGCATCGATTAAAAATTAAAAAAAAAGTATATTTATTGCACCACCATGGTACAATCCTAACAAATTATACTGCTTGGATAATAATTGTCAAGATAGCATAAATAATACAAAATACATAGTTTAATACGGTTTCATATAAAATAATTATATTTAAGGTAGGATAGTACCTAGGTTTATTAAGGTAGTACCTATATTTTCTTAAGATAATGCTTAGGTACTATTATATTTAAAACATAATTATTTTATTTGAAATTATACTGAATTATGTATTTTGAATTTTTTATGTCATATTTATAATTATAGTAACAAAGTATTGAGACATAATATTGTCATCTTGGGTTTTCTAGACAACGATCATCGATTCGAGTCCTCTTAGGATATTCGGAGGATTTATCCCGTTGTTGACTTTGGGGTCTTATGGTAGACACGCATGATCATATTAAAAATATTATTGTTACAAAATGGTAAATAAGAAACCCATAAAATTTATTATAAATTTATTGATTCAGATTAGCAATATAATATATAAAAACATAAAATCAAAAGTATTAAAAACTTTAAAGGATAATACAACATCAAGGTTAATAGCAAAAATTATCAATTCAAGGTCTATACATTTGATAATCCTAAAAATGCTTAGAATGTATAAGATATACTGTAATAAGCTAATCATTGACGATATAACTACCTATCGTAATAAGTCGATGATAAAATACGTCGTAACAAGTCAACAAAACATGTTATAGCAAATCCACGATAAAAATATGAAAATAAAGGAAAAACACCATAAAGAGAGGTTCTATATACACCTCTTAAATATCTCTTCACACCCCATTTACTAAGATAACTTACATTTATTTCTCCATTTAATGGGGTGTATAGAGAAATAAATGGGGTGTAAATAGAATTTCTCCACCATAAAACATATTATTAAATTTATTTATTTACCTATTTTTATAAAATAAGATAAAAAAAAATTATTAGAATGTGAAATAGTGGTCCCAACCATAGTTGTACGGGTAACAGTAGAATGCTACAATAGGCTTCACATGTCCTCTAGCTTTAGTGTTGTTGTTTTTGTTGGTTCCTTTTTCTCTTATTTTTGGTGGTTAAGATTTCAAAATCAACATATTACATTTTGTCTTCTATCAACAAAATGGACAAACAAATCACTTGCCTCTCACTCACATTCACCCAACCCTGTTTTTTTTTTTATAATTTATTTATCAAATATTATTTTTATATTTTTAAGATAAATTACAAAAACCACATAATAATCAGAGAGTCCAACCCAAAATATCGGCCTCTACATAGGAATCGTATCATTCTATTCCCCAATAAAAGACAAACGTCCGTCGACCCATATTTCGGACCCATCATTAGTGGATCGGATAACCCTCTTTCAGGTCGCCTTTTCTCAAGCAGTCATCTCCCACTATATACCGACTTTTAATGAAAACACCAATAATAGGACCTCAATTCCAATCGAAGAGTCAAACCCAAAAAACCGACCTGACAGATGAGAGAACTTATCAAATTTAAGTACCACTCCATATCGGTGTATGGAACTGATGTGAGATCGTATTATCACCTTTACACATTCTCAATTTAGTCCATAATGTAAGATATTGTATGATATATTACATATATAGAAATTTGTCTAGACATTAGGAAATAGTATTGAAATCTCTTTTATATAGTATTTGTGGCTTTCTTTTGATTGGATTTAAATATAATATATTCATTAAACTTTATATTAAGGAAAGTATTAAAAAAAGAGAAACCGCTTGAATTAGATTTTTTCATGTTTGGTTTATTTATTAAAAAATAATTTGAAAGAAAATTAAAATTTATATAATTTTAAATTATTTAATCTTTATATATATATATATATATATATATATATATATATATATATATATATATATAGATATATATATATATATATATATAGCAGGAGAGTATATATATATATATATATATATATATATTATTAATTTAAAACTAGTTTAACTATATTTTATTTTCTTTGCTTTTTTATTCAATATTTTCTTTCTCTTACACACTTCCTTTCAATTTTTTTGGAGAACAAAAATAGCATTCAAATGTTTTTTTAAACTTGAAAGTATTCTCTTATAAAAATTGGATATTTAATGAAATTACTACTAAAATTCTAAAAAAAATAATTTGAAGTGATTCTAGATTTTTTTCTTCAAAAAAAAAAAAAACTAATTAACACATTAGCACTTAACTCCTAAGTAACCCACCTTTAAGCTCTTTGGTTCCATAAAGAAAAAAAAATACTAATCAATGAAAAAAATATGGATAAAAATGGTTTCCATACATTCAATTTACAAAAAATAAATAAATAAAAGAAAATAAAATATAATTGATATTAGTTAAAGGCATATATTTTTAAATTAATTAATCTATGAAATAAAATAAGTTAGTACTAATTTTAAAGTAATATATAAAATTAATTTATTAATATATATATATATATATATATATATATATATATATATATATATATATATATATATATATATATATATATATATATTTCTTACTTTTTAGTTTTTTTTTCTCATTTAAATATAGATATTCTGATGAAGCCATTGAGACTTAACTCAAATACTTAAAAATACATAACATACATAAAAGTAAAAAAGAAAATGTTTTAATGAATATTCATACATAAAAGTAAAAAAGAAAATGTTTTATAATTGTTGACATGAATATGATATTTTTAGAAGAATATATATTGAGTCAAAGCTTATATTATTATAGGAAAACTCATAGAAATGTATATTCATCATCCATTATTTTCATTGACCGAATTTCTATGATGCCAAGGAATATCCTTCCTACTTTTACTTTTTCTTTATGTAATTTCTCCATTTTATTCAAATTTAATTAATTAAAATAATAATAATAAAAATTTTCATTTTTCTAAACTTGTGATAGGAAATAGTCAACCATTTGATTACTTTTCAATTGAAGCATCAAGACTTCTAGGAAATGTTTTCATTAGAATGGAAATTTCTAGGTCCATTCAAAGGGTGGTTTTTTCAATAATAAAAAAAAAAATAAAATTTTAAATAACTTATTTACATTGATAGGGCACTATTTTGTTTCGTGTTCTTATAAAAATTATTAAAAACCAATGTGAACATATGAATTTATGAAATGAAGCTTATACGAAATCTAATAAAAAAATGTTACTGTGTTTAAAAAAAGATAAAAAATAAAAAATGTTACTCATGTTATAAACTTCTGTAGAATCAGAGCTAGAATTTCAGAGAGAGAGAATTTCAGACAGAGAAGAGAGAGAGAAATTTCAAAGAATTCTTTTCTTCTGATTTCCAATGATATATTTCATAAGGAATTGAAACCTATATATAGTACTCAATATGGTTACTATTTATAACTATGCATTCACTATGCTGGGGGACTGTGTAGTCACGTTATTCGAACTTTTAATCACATTCTTAACACTCCCCCTTGAATGATAGTTATAAATAAAAAAAATATCGTGATCGCTTCATTAAAAACTCGCTAAAGAAAAACCCAATGCGACAAAACTGCGGACGGCTTAAAAGCACAGAAGACACTAATTTTCCTCGCCATGCTCCCCGGCGTCAACATATCCTTTCGCATTCCAACCTTGTAAACAATTTTTGAACGTTGAAGCTCTGGTGAATGCCTTTGTGAATAGATCTGCCAGATTATCACTTGATCGTATTTGCTGGACATCAATTTCACCATTCTTCTAAAGCTCATGTATAGAAAATTTTGGGCGAAATGTGTCTGGCTCTCTATCTCCTTCAATGTAATCTCCTTTGATTTATAACGATGCAAGATGTCTTCAAATAATATTGTTGTCTTTTGCTGGCTGCAGGAGAGCCCATGATTCTTGAATATGGTGGATCATCTGATCTAGCCTATACGCATTCAATGACTAGCTTGAATTGCAATAATTTCGAATGATTTTGACGATGTAGTCACCATTGTCTACTGATGTATTCCATGAGATAGCGCTCCATTGTAGTTAAAAACATACCCTATTATGGATCTAGTTTTGCGGATCTGAAAGATATCCCCGCATCCGTATATCCGGTAGTTTTTCTTTCGAATTTATTTGAATGTAATAAGCCCATATCTCAGAGTTCCGTCGAAATACGTAATATACGCCGGATACCTTCCAACGCCTTTCGTCGGAGCGAACTCGTACTGCAATACACACCGTAAGCAATATCCGGTCGTGTACAATTAGCAAAGCATGCATAAGTGCACAAACCAGACTAAGATATGCAGACTTCAGTGACTCAAGTACCTCACCATAAGGACGAAATGAGTCCTTTTTCACATCAAGTGATCTAACAACCATAGGAGCTTACTAATGCGGCTTTATCCATATTAAACGCTCAAGATTTTCTTAATATATGTCGATCGATGAACCACTCCATTTGGAAAATGCTCGATCCAAGTGTGCCAATGCAAAATTTTGTTTTTCCAAGATCTTTCATTTCAAATTCTTTCTTTAAATATTCTGTTGTTTTTGTGAGCTCTTCAGGAGTTCCAACAAGATTTAAATCATCAACATAAACAAAGAATAACTACAAACTGGGTTTGAGTTTCTTAATGAAAACGTGACTAGACATATAGGTTATTCACATACCCTTCTTTTAGTAACAATTATTCACTAAGTCGATTGTACTTTCACATGTCCGGGATTGCTTTAATCCATACAAAGATCTCAGAAATTAATTGATAAATACGCCACGAGTTCTTTGTACTAACTGCCAGCAGCTTTAAATCCTTCATGATTTTTCATGTGTATATCACTCCGTTTATGGATCCATATAAATATGCAGTGATGGGTTGATCGCTAGACGCGATATCAAGTTCTTCAGACATCGCTAAACTTATCAAAAGCGAACGTAGATCGCGCCCATAAATAAGCACATAAGCTCAGAAGCCACGTCGTGCCCAGGAGAAACCTTGTGCTACTAATCGCGCCTATACCTTTATATATCATTATTCTCAATAAGGCGATACAAATATCCATTTGTTCCCAAATGTGTTTATATTTCTAAGTGTGTATTTAATCATTACAGTCCAAAACATCTCGTTTTATCAATGGAATGTAATTCCGCCCCTCGCATTGCCTCTCTCCATTTAGCCAACTATTTCTTTGTCTACATTCATCTCAGATTGCGGGCTCCTGACTCACCATCATTGCATGACGCTCCAAGTGCCACTTGAAAGCAAAAATATTATTCATAACTGTAAATTATTTCAATTCCATTTTTCACCCCTATGCACATAACTGAGATTCATTATTTTCGCGCACTGCACTCTTCTCGCTATTTCCGTCATTTTATTCTCCGTTATTTTGGCTAAATCAATTTCTCTCCCTCTCTCTCTCTCTCTCTCTCTCTCTCTCTCTCTCTCTCTCTCTCTCTCTCTCTCTCTCTCTCTCTCTCTCTCTCTCTCTCTCTCTCTCTCTCTCTCTCTCTCTCTCCCTCTCTCTCTCTCCTCTCCCCCCCTCTCCCCCCCTCTCCTCCCTCTCCCCTCCCCTCCCTCTCTCTCTCTCTCTCTCTCTCTCTCTCTCTCTCTCTCTCTCTCTCTCTCTCTCTCTCTGCTGTCATTTTGCTTTCCATTTTGCTCTCCGCTCCTGGGAGTTATGTCTTTGACCCAACGGGTCTCCCACACTTCGAGCGTGTTTTACCCATATGCTTTTTGTCCTTCAAGATATCAACCCGTGGCTGAATGACTAGAACACCCCGGTCTGCATGGGTGCTGCATACATATGCAATTGTAGTGGGAATGAGAAAAATCTAAGTGCCATTGTAGCGATAAATTGTAAAGCTTTCTAAATAATTGTGGCACTTTTTTCAATTAAGGAAATATGGGTGAAAGTATAATCAATGGAAGTTTAAATAGTAAATTAATAATAATAAATTGCCAAAATATTTCGTTAAGTCAAAATTTCTAGACATCTCTGATGACGAAACGGGTCACAGCCATAAGTTCATCTCACGAAATCTAAATGACCTAAAAGCCACAGACTCGAGATGTCATTATTTTACGTACTTCAGAAGACGGTTTAGAGTAAACCCGAAACCGATTTAAAAAATTCCGAAAAATGGAAAATATATAAAAAATATTCAATTAGGATAAAGCAAATTGAAACCATGACAAAATAAATTATTTCGGGACTGAAACGGACCAAGAAGTGGAATAAAGGGACATGTGAGTCCCACACCTAAAGAAAAAGAAAAAAAAAAAGATAAAACAAACAACAAAAGAAATGAAAACAAACGGAAAGCAGAGAGCGTGAGTGAGGAAGAGAATTTTAAAAAAAAATTTCTCTTTTCGCTTCTTTCTCAGATTTACGAAACCACTGCCGACCGTCTGGGATAAACACGAAAAGTGCTCTTACGTGACGAGGGCTACGCTGAGTACCAAAATGTGGGATTTTATCGAGAATTCGTGTAAATATTCTGAAAACCAAATTTTTAGTTTTTCTCGTATCTACGTCACCTAGTGGTCACGCTTTCGACCAATAGGTAAAATTACTTCACACAACTAGAAATTTTACGCGCAGTTATCAAAATTACGATTTCGCCGATTTTTGATGTAGCTAGTAAAACACTTATGAATACGTGTATGTAATAGTAAATACGTATGAATACGTATAAGTGAATAGTGCATAGTGAATAGTGCATAGTGCATAGTGCATAGTGAATAGTGCATAGTAAATAGTGCATAGTGAATAGTGAATAGTGAATAGTGCATAGTAAATCGTGCATAGTAAATCGTGCATAAAATACCAATAAGATTTAATGGCCAGGTCGACGTATACGATCTAATACATCAAACGCAGAAAGCTTAAAAGCAAAAAGCGCGGACAAAGCCATGAAAGAGAAGGCTCAAGTTTAGTAAGCAGAACGCGAGTACTTAAAATCATTTTCTAAAAAACAAAGATTTAAATTACAAATGAAGTGCTTTGAAAATATAGATTAAAGCATTTTATTGTATCTCCCAATCATATATCGCTGAGAAAAGTTTCGACGAAGTATTTAAGAAAATATCGGACCGTTTTCAAGAAACCCCTAGATGACAAATGGCCTAAATGATGTATTTTCGGATTGTGTGCATGGCAAGTGTTATGGGATATTGGCCATCAACTATATTGCTCGTCGACAAATCGGGGGTTGGGATCTGGGTGATATTTTACATACTGAGTCGCCCTCCCCGCACATTCGAGGTATATAGTTAGCTACACGACTTAGTACATACCGATGAGGTGTTGGTTCCAGGTCTTCACTCGCTACTCGGGTCCCGAGGTTCCATTATGCTATATAGATCCCGCCGTTGCTCACTGCACTTACTTTGAAGGTCGGTAGTGTTCCGAGGTTCACCACCGATGCCGTTCCGAGGTTTCGAGGCATCACTTATAGGGTATTTGATAAATCGGGCCACGGCCATTGGCCGGGTACTTCGATTTGCATAAAGTATAACACTTCTATGAGATAATCAAACTTAATCGAAACACAAGAGAGAATTAGTTTCGCACGCGTAAGCCAAACAGCCAATGTGCCAGTAAATAGTTTTCAGAATGGTTTTTCATAGCAAAAATCGCTTCGGCTAAACAGTTTTACAACCATTTTTGTACAGATTTTTATATTGGGAGGTACAAACAGCAGATAGCAAAGATGAACCCTTGAGGAGAACACCGAAACCGCTTGCTCACGCTGCTTTAAAATAATTTTTCAAAAAGTGTGCCAAGCCTAAAACATCCTTTCCTTCAGATCCTCAACTTATCGCGGTGTTGTGATTATATAAGATAAGGTGTGAAGTAAAAGTAGTAAAAGTTAAAATGCGACATTCAGAGTACGTGAATATTTTTTGTAAAATATGCATGCATGGTTTTGAGAAAACAGTTATGAAGGAAATTATGTTGAATTGATTATCTTATATTTTACGAGGACCAGAGGTCCTTATGATTGTAGTTGATTTTGAAATACGGTCGTATTTTTTTATACATGTGGATTCTTTGTATTTTGGCTCACCACCGCGGCACGTTATGCCGGCTTGGATTAAAAATCTAGCGTGTGACTTGATAGAAAAGTGAAAAATTTTATAACCCATGTTTTCCAAATACGCCGCCAGCCTTTAACAATCCGCCGTTTCATGGTAACTTGTCAATGAGCAGCCCTCGTCGAGGTTACTCGGGAGTTGCCTGCAGATTTCCCCGTCACTAGAACGGTCCTTCGGTTGGTATCGTGGAGCAAGTATACAATAACTTAAGATTTGAGGAGATCCGCACGGTCGTTGGTATCGTAGCGCTTTAGGCCATAGTTCGCCTCGCTGCATCGCTGCACATTTCCTATGCGCAATTTTATGGCGTACGATTTTTCTATCAAGTAACCTACATTGTTTTGCTAAATCTCGTGATTCAAAATATTGTGTCATCAAATATTTTAACCTTTACACTACAACATTATGTCCTGACGAGAATGAGGTCGCATTCAGACTTCTGCACTGGATTTAATTACACTAGAGAGATATGTCGAAAGCACACCCTCTAGATCAAAAATGTCAACTGAATCAGCTCCCGCAGAACTAACGAGGGCCGCACCTGTGGCGCATTCTCGACGACGGATAAGGTTATACAGACAGCCACAGCTAGCCTAACCCGTCAGATTACAGAGCCTCCGTAAGCGTAGGGCATGATAGAATGTGCTCTAAATCGTGGGCTAAAACTTATGATAGTACCCTGACCTGCAGGGGCATGGTACTTATGGTTAGACAGGTTGGGGCTTTCTTAGCCATTATATGGCAGACGTGAGATATGAGGTATTTCCACCATAATTACCTAAAAAAAAAAAAGGTGACGTGACACGAGGCTCCACCTGGCACTCCAGAGAGACAGCTTCCGTGGTTAACAGGACACAAAGAAAAGCAAGCAATAGTTTATGAAAAGTTTTTAGAAACTTTTAAAGTAAAGAAAGTTAAAGAATTTTATGAAAAGTTCAGGTCAGACCAGCGTAGAAATGACAGCTTTAGTTCTAACTCAAAGTACAGCTCAGCAAGAGAGGTGCCCCAAGACGGGGTCAACCACCCTAGTCACTTCAAGAGGAGAAAGGAAAGAAGTGGACCAAAGAAGAGAGGCTCAGAAGAGGAGCAAAGATTCAGCTGTGGATCCGTTCTATCACCGCCAGATCCCCAGGAGGTGGTGGATTCAGATCATCTTTTCCATCGTAGCCCCATGTCGAGGAGGCATCTCAGAGTGCAGATGAACATGATGTGGATGTTTCCATCAGGCGTGAAGGTCACTTTTATCCGAGACCGGTCCACGTCTAGTAATTGCAGAGACCTCCGAGGTAGGCACAGTGAAAGCATCTACCCCAGCACTCACGGTCCCAAATAGCCGGTAGGGGTGGTTCAGCAGAGGTGGTGCACAACACCCGTAGAGGTCGCTAGAGGGGTTAGGAGGCAGAGGCAAGATCCCGATTAGCCGTGATACGTAGTGGTACTCGTAGACTAGTTCTGCATTTGATACAAATACACAAACAGAGGCGTATGCATCACCAGACGAATTACCGGTATGATTTCAGCTTATGATCATGATGCATATGCATTGGTGGACCCAGGAGCCACTCATTCATTTATTTCAATACCATTCACTGAGAGGCAACGGGATAGAGTCTCAAATTTAGATGGTCAGATGGCGATTTCCGCACTCCAATGGGATACTATGATATCCGAAAGGATAGTCTGCAGCGCATCGGGTGATCCACAAGGATTTTCCAAAGAGATTTGAGCAAGGTTAGGTATCCAAGGATTTCAAGAGTAGTCTCGGGGTATGAATCGTTATCCAAGCATAGAGCCACCTTAGATTTCTATAAGAAAGAAGTAAGATTGGTCCGTCAAGAGGAACCAGGTGTGATATTTCGGGGAATCAGAAGAGAGACCGCCCCTAGTCTCATTAATACCATGACCGCCTCGAAAATGCTTCGGAAAGGTTGCCAAGGTTATTTGGCATTTGTAGTAGATAGAAGACAAGAGGGGACACGGCTGGAAGACATTCCCATAGTCAAAGAGTTTCCAGATGTCTTTCTAGATGATATTTCAGGTTTACCTCCAGATAGAGAGGTGGAGTTCACCATTGATTTGATCCCAGGTACTGAGCCCATTTCTATTTCTCCTTATAGGATGGCTCCTGCAGAGTTGAGAGACCTTAAGGCTCAGTTAGAAGAATTGCTTATGTGATTTATTCCGACAGCATAGTTCCTGCCGGGGAGCTCCAAATTTCTTAGTGAAAAAGAAAGACGGAGTTTGCGATTGTGTATAGATTACGTGCGCCTGAACAGAGTTACCATCCGCACCGGCATTCACTCCCTAGATCGATGAGTTATTCGATCAACTCCAAGGGTCTCGAGTATACTCCAAGATAGACTTGAGGCCTGGGTATCACTGGCCCAAATCCAGGAAGCGATGTTCCAGACCTGATCGTACACGCCACGATTATGAGTTTCGTGATGTCGCTTTGGCTTCGACTAACGCTCCCAAGAACGCTTATGGATTGATGAACCGAGTATCTGATCCATATTCGATAAAGTCTTAATGCTATAATTTTATCGATGATATCCTAGATTCAGTAGTTCGTGAGGAAACATTCAAAGCACCGAGGATTGTGTCAGAATCTGGCGGTTGCCGCCATATGCCGTTGAGCAAGTGCGCTTTGGCTCGACAGAGCTGGGTAATTCCCCAGTCATGTGATCTCAAATTCCGAGGGGGTGGAGTGTGGATCCCCGTAAAAATGTAAGCCGTGGTAAATTGAAACCTCCAAAGAATGCAAACAGCTCGGCTTCCTTGGTTTGAAGGTGGTATTACAGAAGCTCATGAGGGTTCTCTAAACAGCGTTCCATCGACTCAAGCCAATGACAAGAAAAGATGCCGCCGGGCATGATTGGTAGATGCATGCCACAGAGTTCTATGAGCCTAAGGATAGATTAACTTCACCCAAATAGCTACCAACGGGAGATGTGGCCCAGGGTTTATAGTGATGCTTCACGGCAAGGCCTTGGTCAGGTTTTGATGCGTAATTATTGTGGTGATTGCATACGCCTGTATGCCTAAAGAAGCATGAGGAGAATTACCCTACACATCACTTGGGGAGCTTCACAGCCAGCCGTGTTTGCTCAAAATATGGAGACATTATTTATATGAAGTTCCTTGGCAGGATCTTTACGCATCATAAGAGTCTTCAATATATTTTCACCTGCAAAGAGTTAAAACTTAAGGCAGCCGCTGGGTGGAGCTGTGAGTTGATTAAGGATTATGATCGGCACGGCGTAGTACCATCCCGGGGAAGGCCAATGTCAGGCGATGCCTTAAGCCAGAAACCAGAGGGTTCCTATGCTTATCTGCAGACAATATATCCCATTGTTGATAGAGTTGAGATCTTTAGGAGTTCAGTTGCAAGTAGCTGATACAGGGACACTGTTGGCATCATTTTATGTCTGCTCTCTCCTAAGGATCAGATTTAGTAGTAAGGGGCCAAGTAGATTCACAGATGATTGCTTTATAAAGAGATAGAAAAAGGAAAGAAAGCAGAGTTTCAAATTAGAGATGACGACATGATAGTGAAAGGACAGAGAATGTGTGTGCCAGAGTATGGTGAGCTGAAGAGAGACATTATGGAAGAAGCACATTCATCTGCATATGCTATGCATCTAGGTAGTACCAAGATGTACAAGACTTTGAAAGAACATTACCGGTGGAATGGGGATGAAGAAAGAGATTTATAAAATTTCGTCTCCGCATGTCTAACCTGTCAAGAGTGAAGGCAGAGCATCGTAGCTCAGGAAGATACATACAATTACTCCTCATTCCAAGATGAAATGGGAAAAGATTACTATGGATTTTGTGACGTGTCTTCCACTGACTCGCAGACAACATGATGCTATATGGGCGATAGTAGAACGATCGACGAAGTCCGGCCTTCATTTTCTACCACCACTGCCGAGGGATTCATTGGAAAAGCCTGCCCACCAGTGGATGAGATAGTGAGACTTGCTAGGGTTTCGCCGATAGTGTCGATCGAGACCCTGTGTTCAAGATCCGTGTTTCGCTCTGGCCATGTGCAAATAAGTAGGTACTCGTACATTTCAAGACAACATTTCATCCTCGCACTGGACAAGAATGTATAGGATCTTGTCGCACGTTAGAAGATATGATGAGAGTCAGGTAATGGAATCAAGGGAGTTGGATACCCACTTGACACTACTTGAGCTGCCTACAACAATGTTTCATCAAAGCAGTTAGTATATAAATGGCCCCATTCGAGGTAATCGTATGGTAGGAAATTTAGAACTCAGCAGGCCGGGATGAGGTTGGTGAGAGAAGACTAGGCCTTAATTAGTGCGCATCACTTCAGAAAAAGTGAAAGTTGTTCGTGATAACTTGAAAAATAGAAAGAGATAGACGTAGTGCTATGCTGACAACCGTCGCAGACTTCACAATTCCGCATAGGTGATCTGGCCCAAGATTTGAAAGGTGTTTCAGATTCGGGAAATTATACAAAGTTCAGCCCAAGATATATGTAGGACCTTTATGAGATTGTGAGTGTTGTGGACCGCAGCTTATAAATCAGTTACCCTCAGAGTTATCAAGGATTCATGACGCATTCCATGTGTCGATGTTAAGGAAGTACATTTCAGATCCTTCACACGTGTTGAGAGAGCAACCAGTGCAGCTAAAGGAGAACCTGACTTATGAGGAAACACCTGTGCAGATTGTAGATCACAAGGAACAGGTGTTGAGGAGTAAAGTAATTCCTTTGGTTAAAGTCCTACGGAATAATCATGAGAGGGAGGTAGCTACTTGGGAGCCAGAGTCTCAGATGCGCCATCAGTACCCTCAATTATTTTCCTAATGAGGTATTTTCCTTTCCTTTCTTTGATACTGTTCATCAGACGAAATGCTCTAAAGGAGGGAGGATTTGTAAACACCCCATTCCTACGGCGCCGCATAATACATGAATCAGAAGTGCACATACGCGCACTGCCATTGTAAAGGATAAAAATTGTAAAGTTTTCTAAATAATTGTGGCACTTTTTACAATTAAGGAAAGTAGAGGGGTGAAAGTAATTAATGGAAGTTTAAATAGTAAATTAATAATAATAAATCACAAAATATTTCGCGGGTCTCGAAATTCTCTGTATCTCTGGACGATTAAACTTGACCGCGCCGTTAAGTTCCATCTACTAGGGGGTCTTATAGTGGACCTAGAAAGTTTCGTTGAATTCCGAGACAATCAGAATATTTTACGAATTTCTAGGCGACGGGTTTAGAGTAAAATCTGAAATCGGGATTTTATAAAAATTCCGAAAAATGACAAATATCTAAAGAATATTCAATTAGGATAAAGAAAATTGAAACCGGGACAAAATAAATTGTTTCGGGACTGAAATGGACCAAGAAATTGAATAAAGGGACATGTGGGTCCCACACCTAAAGAAAAAAAAAAAGATAAAACAAACAACAAAAGAAATGAAAAAAACGGAAAGCAGAGAGCGTGAGTGAGGGAGAGAATTTAAAAAAAAAAATCTCTCATCGCTTCTTTCTCAGATTTATGAAAATCTGATTGTCAGAATTCGTCGGGATAAACACGAAAAGTGCTCTACGCGACGAGGGCTACGCGTGAGTACCAAAAACAAGGGATTTCACCGAGAATTCAGGTAAATATTCGGAAAATCCAAATTTTTAGTTTTTCTCAAATCTACGTCATTCTAGTGGTCAGCGCTTTTCGGACCAATAGGTAAAATTACTCTACGCGACGAGAGCTACGCGTGAGTACCAAAATCACGGGATTTCGCCGAATTTCCATGTGAAATAGTAAATACGTATGAATACGTATAAAATAGTAAATACGTATAAATACATAATGCATAGTGCATAGAGAATAGTGAATAGTGCATAGTGCATAGTACATAGTGTATAGTAAATCGCACATAGTAACCACTGATAGTAAATCGTGTACAAGAAATAAATTTAATAGTATTTAATGGGTCAGGCCGGGCGATATGGTCTAATACATCAAATGTGTAGCGTTAAGACGCCGCAGAAAGCCATGAGTAGTGCTCAAGTTTAGTAAGGCGTAAAATGTGAGTACTCAAAATCATTTTCTAAAACAAGTATTTAAATTACATAAATAGAAAGTGCTTTGAAAATACAGATTTATAAAACATTTTTATTACCTCCCAATCATATACTCTAGCAAAAAGCTTGATTTATATTTAAGAGTCAGCTTTGGCTCCGGTTTAGCAAAACCCTAGATGGCACCCGCTCGGTCGATGTATTTCGGATTGTGCATGGCAAGGTTACGGATATTATGACAACTATACGTCTTGCCGCACCGGGGGTTAGATCTGGTGATATTTATATGCTGAGTCGCCCGCACATTCGAGGTATATAGTTAGCGCCGACTTAGTACATATTGATGTGAAGTTATTCCGAGGTTCCTCACCGCTCGGGTCCCGAGGTTCCATTATGCTATATAGATCCACGTTCACCGGACTATCTTAGCCGCAATGTTCCGAAGCTCACTACCGGCGCCGTGCCCGGCGCGCCCGGCGCGATCACTTCTGCGGCATTTAAATGGACCACAAAGGGTTTGCGCACTTGATTTACAAGATAGCACTTTCGTGATATTAACCACCACTCGAAACAAGCCGCGAGTAGAATTAGTTTTCTCGCAACAGCCAAGAAGAAACAAGCTTCAATAAAGATAAATAGTTTTAAGAATACTAAATGGTTTTTCATAGCAAAAAATCGTCATAAACAGCTTTACAACCATTTTGTACGTATTTTTATATCGGGAGGTACAAACAAGAGATAAAGATTTAGAACTTATAAGACTTCCACCGAGCCCAGCCGACTCACGCTGTTTTAAAATAATTCAAAAGTGTGTCAAGCCCAAAGACTTTCCAGGATCCCTGGCCCCAGACGCCGTGTTGTACTATATATAAAGATAAGGCGCCGAAGTAAAGTAAGTAAAAGTTAAAATGTGACATTTTGTATATGTAAATATATTTTGTAAAATATGCATGCATGGTTTTGAGAAAACAAAGCTATAATATGAAATTATGTTGAAATTGATGGTCTTATATTTTACGCAGGACCCGTAGGTCCTTATGATTGTAGTTGGATTTTAGAAAATATTGGGAGTGTATTTTTTATACATGTGATTTTTGTATTTTGGGCTCGACCACCGTAAGCAAATAAGAGGCCGCCGGATTTTCGAAAAATCTAAAGATGTGGGATTTTGATAGAAAAGGGAAAATTTTATAACCCATGTTTTCCAAATACGCGAAGCGCTTTAATCTGCTTAGTTTCATGGTAATCTTGCCACGAGCGAGCTTGGCTGAGGTTAATGTGGAGTTTCCTAGCAGATTCTCATTACTAGGAAGGGGTCCTGCCAACATTTGTAGCAGTGGATATGTGACTTTGTCACTTTCTTTGTATCAACAAATGCATCCTGGTAATTGATTCGCAGATTTTCAGAATGAATGATCATTTGAACTTCTAGTTCACATTGATTAGTACGTTGATCAAGATGGGATAATGTAGATGCATTCCAAGTGATTTCATGTCGTCCTTCTGGGATCGACTTCCCTCTAATAAATGTAACACTGCTTCATTAAAATGATACAAGAATCGTGTCAAAACATCTCCCGTCATGGGTTCCAAATATTTTATGATAGACGGCGAATCAAGACCTACATAAATCCTAATTCTACGTTGGGGACCCATCTTGGTGCGTTGTGTAGGTGCAATTGGTACATAGACTGCACAACCAAAAATTCGTAAATGAGAAAGAGCTTTGGCTGTGTACCAAGTACAAGTCAGTGGAAGGGAGTACTGGTAAGATGTTGGTCTAATTCTCTTATTAGACTCGGCAAAGATGCATAATAGCATGTCCTGTGTAGATGCCGGTAATTTGGTTTTCATCAATAATGGTCTAGCTATTAATTGGAGACGCTTAATCAAGGATTCGCTTAACCATTTTATTTAACATGAGCAACAGAATGTTCAACATTTATCCCAATCGACATACAAAAATTATCAAAGTTCGGGATGTAAATTCACCAAAGATTATCAAGTCTAATGGTCTTAATCGATAGTCCCAAAACGTGGCTCTAATTTAATTATTTAGGTAGCTGAGTCTAAGAAAGGCAACATTATGCTGGTAGAAAGAAAGACACACACATATGACCATCTAGTGAGGCCTCTATTAGACCATAAAATAACACTAAAGGATGAATAGGTCCACATATATCCCCATGTATTCTTTCTAAAGACCGGTGACTCGCATGATTTTATTATCAGATTTGGCTCGATAATTAATCTCATTCCCAAGTGAAAGTAAGCCTCACAAGAAAGTTCATTTGCGCAATCTTCTCGGTTCTTTAATGGATGCCCATTTTAGTGTTCTATGATTCGTCAGACACAGTGAAGATCCGTGGATGACCAAAGTCTCATGCCAAAGACAAAATCTCAGTCGTTGAACTTCGGTTCGACAACATTTGATTCAATAGGCTTTATGGTCGCATGATATAACCCAGGAGAATGTTGGAGAGCTTTTCCAAGAACAATCTTTTTTCCGTAAATTATAGAGGTAATATATAAACATTCTTTATTACCTTTCATTCATAGTTTCAATATGATATCCATTTCGGGATATCTTAAAACTCAAAGAAATTTCTTCCGATTTGCTAGAATATAATGCATCATTTATATGAAACTGGTTCCATTTGGTACACTTATGTTTGCTCTTCCTGAGCCTTCAATTAAATTTGATGTACCGTATATCAGACAACACCGGTGTTTGTTGTTACTGGGAATCAGTTAAATATATTTTTTCCCAAGATATATATGTCATAATCGCTGAAGACATACATCACCTTCAATCATCTTGAAATTCAAGAACACTTATATTTAGAGACAAAGACAAAAATATAAAATTACATTAAAACACACCAAAATAAATTACATCAAAATAAGATACACCCTAAAATAAAATACATATACTTATTTAATATTGTCATTTAAATCATCCATTAAATAATTAAATTTTCACTGACCTATAAGAAAATCATTATCAAATATGATAGGTCCATTCCATTACTCGGCTCAGAAATTCATTTCTATTTTCTTTCCATTTTCCTTTAACATGCTTGATACGTATCTACTAGATGCTTGGCCGTATGACGTACGACCAAGAACTTCCATACCACATCTATAACATGTGTCTTCGAGGAGCCTTGGATTTTTCTTTGTACTTTCTCCATTTTCTTGTCTAAGTTTGGCTATTATTCCAGTAATTTTCGTAGTGAAACGGAAGCTTTTCTTTCGATAAGAAGAAAAATTGTTATATTGTCTGAATTCCGCCTCGACTTCGAATTCTCCACGACCACGCCCCGTCCACGCCATAATTTTCGGATGATATTTATTCACTTCTAGAATGCTCTGCATCCAAGTGACTGATCGGTGATTTTCATTAGTAACTCATTATTTTGTTCGGCCTACTAGAAGACATGATATTAATTGAGAATATTTTGTAAATCTACGCTCTCGATATTGCTGCTGCAGGAGCACATTCGAGGCGTGAAACGTTGTAAACGTTTTTTCTAACATGTCTTCTTCTGTGATATTGTCTCTGCAAAGCTTCAACTGAAAGGTTATTTTAAATAAAGCGGAGTTATATTCGCTAACTGATTTAAAGTCTTGCAACCTCAGGTGCATCCAGTCATAGCGAGCTTTTGGTAAAATCACGCCTTTCGTGGTCAAATCTCTTCTTCAATTCAGTCCATAAAATAAGAGGATCTTTTACAATTAAATACTCAATTTTAAGATCCTCATGGAGATGGTGTCGAAGGAAAATTAGTGCTTGCATCGCCCCGCAAGGACCTTTGATTTTCTTTAGAGAGCAACCTGCAATGGAAGTTGCCAAAAACCGTGTCAAATGCCATTTTGCAACCCCGAACAGTTGTTTTGGCACTCCCTCCGAATGCTGTTTTCGCCTCCACCCGTGAGGGCTAAAATTGTAAGGTTATTTTAATAATTAAATGTTTTTATTAAAAATATAATTAAACTTAACTAAGTATATTTTTAACTGTATATTTTTCATAACGATCGTAATTTAACGGATATATTTGTATATTAACAATTTCAAATTTCAAATTTCAAATTTAAAGTTATATTTTCAATTCCAATTGCAACATAATAAATAGTGACTACAAATTAAAAAATAATAGCAACATAATAAAAAACAACTAAAAATTAAAACCCCGTTTTTTCATAACCTCTATCTTCATGTTATTCCAATATATTGCAGAAAGTGGGTCCATGGCAGTAGTATCGGTTTCCATGATTTTCATCTCATTTTGCATTTGAATTTCTTGCACTTGTCTTTCTTCAATTTCTAATTGTTTACGACAAGCACCAATGCTATCTCTTCGGCTGAGCATAAATTTTGTTGTGTCGCCAACTTTTTTCACTGCTCCACTTCCATTCTTTCATTCCAGTAGCGGTGATGATCTAAAGATCTTCAATATCGGTTTGTTTCTCTTTGTGTTTAAGTTGTTTCTTCAAGTGTACCTTTCTCGCCCCAACGGCCTATCGAGGTCGGGAGAGACTGAAAGGCTCATGTCATCCCCTAAATATGGAGTTGAATGGCGTGATTCAATATGAGTTGATCCAACAAAGACTACCGCGCTTGACTGAAGCTTTCGCTTCTCTTATTGCTGGTCGATTGCAGTCCATTTCCATTCCATTTTCAATATATTCCAACAATACTGTATTGAAATGGTTTTCCAGCTTATCTTAGCAAACATTTCTTTTGCTTCATCAACCTAAAAACATATGAAATTATTCAGCTTAATAGTTAAAATATCAAAGTGATACTAGTGTTCAAATTAAAAGTTTATATCTTACATTATTTTGCCTGTGTGTCCACTTTGAATGAGGCTTCAATTTGACTATGAAAATCGACAAATTTGTCGCATTTTGCATTTATACTACCCAATGACTTTTATCAGCATCGGTAACGCCCATGATCGCTCCATGGTAGCCCGGCACGCAATATTTTTCGCTGCATCGCACCACCTGTTCATTCCCGCATCAGATCTTTCTTGTATTAAGCCACGCAGATACAATTAATTTATTCTTCTACGCAGAATTATTCTCATGATTTTTTCAATCTTGGAACGACTTCATTTTGTACTGGCGCCGATAATGTGGGATTGCTTTGAATAGTATCATCATATAAATCGGTGTCGTTCATAAGCAAATCAGTTAAAGAACCGTCATATTGCAAGTACATCTACAAAAAAAAAATTATAATCAATTAATAGAATGAGAAATTTATAAAGTATACAAATAAATCTATCAATTATAAAATATATAATTAATTTGACAAATGAGCAATTTATCAATTAAAAAATTATCAATTCATCAATTTAATTAAAAATCAATTGTCAATTTAAAAATGAACAATTTTAAATTAAAAATTATAATCAATTTAAATAACGTTAATTTATAAAGTTTCCAAACTAATACATCAAAATAAAATTTATAATTAATGTAAAAATTTGCAATTTATATAACCCATTTAAAAATCAAAATTTGAAATTAAAAAAGGAAAAAATTGCAATTTATCAACCCATTTAAAAATCAAAATTTGACTTTAAAAAGGAAAGCACAGTTTGGCAAAAATCAAAATTTGACTTTAAAAAGGAAAGCACAGTTTGGCAAAAATCAAAATTTGACTTTAAAAAGCAAAGCACGGTTTGGCGTATTCTAACCCTTCTTCCTCTTCCTGCCTTTCTTCCTTTCTGACAGAACGACTCCTCCTCTTCTTTCTTGCTTTCTTCCTCTTCCTCCTCCTTCTTTATTTCTTCCTCTTCCTCCCTTTTTATGACATGGCACTCCAAAATTTCTACAAGGGCTAGGGTTTGAGCTTGGGTTCAGGGAGAAGACGCTCGAAAGCAAGAGCGCCTGTGGTTGTGTTTCACGAATTCAAAGTGCGAGCCTTTTCCCTTTGAATTTTTGTATTTTTATAGAATTTCAACAGAATACCCGCTGAGAGCCATCAGATATTACTGTGAGCCATCAACGGCTATTTTGCATCCTCCCGCGTTGAGATCCAAAGTTGCCAAATATGGCACCCCAACATCACGGATGGCATTTTGCCATCTCCGTTGGAGCATGGTTTTTGGTTTTCAGGGTGTCATTTTAGCAGTTATGGATATGGCACCCCTGATAGCAACTCCCGTTGGAGTTGCTCTTAATGGTTTCTCCAAGATTTCCAACCTCTAAATTTATCTCAGCATCTAGGATCCAAGATAGATAATTTTTACCAGAAATGTCAAGTGCAATAAAACTGAGAGATGAAATTTTTGACATTATTGGTAAACTCTATATGATAAATTGAAAATAATTTTGCACAAAATAAAACAACGTTACCTTTTCTAGAGCAGAGTCGTGCTGATAACGTGTTATAAACTTCTGCAGAATTAGAGCTAGAATTTCAGAGAATTCAGATGAAATATATCATTGGAAATCAGAAGAAAAGAATTCTCCTCAAATCTCTCTTCCAGATGAAATTGAGACCTATATATAAGATCAATACTGCTACTATTTATAACTATGCATTCACTACATACAGGATCGTAGTCACTTTATTCGAACTATTTAATCACATTCTTAACAACTCACCATTTGAAACTTCTAGAATAGTAAAATATTTCCACTTTAAGTTATAAAAAGCCCTTACAATTTGTCGGTATATATATAGAAATTTAAATTAGTTTCTAACCATTCATATTTCTTTAAGTAGTTAGAGATTATTTTTTTGTCGATTCTAGGCATGAAATCACTGATCTATATCTTTATCTATCAATCTATTTTTTAATAAAGCGGTTATTCCATGTGCAATTAGGTTTTATTTTAGTTTTCATGATTTCGTCGTCTTGTTACAGTGATAGGTTTTGTATTGTTATTTTGTTACGATGTTTGATTTGTGTACAAGCGATTAAGATGGACAAAACATATTCGATTAGACAGAAACAATAAATCAGTTTACGATCATCAGAATGTTGTAGAATTTGAGTCATAAGTATTATAATCACTATAGTATTATCAAATTTATAGGCTTTGAGCTGATTTATTTATTTTGTTTCGAACATGAGGTGTTTTAAGCAGGCCGAGCACATATAGAAGGTACTTTGGGAGCTCATATCACACTCCTTGATTAATTCCTATACGTAGCCTAATGAACCATGCGGCGATGTTTCCATACACAAAAAACAAAGTTACATTCCAAAAGCTCGAACTCTGGCATTTCTACCTACAAGCTTACGAGAGAATTTTTAAACCATCTTACTCTGCACAGTCTAATCAATTTATTATATTATTAACTAGAGTATTGTTTTATTCTTTATGATTTTTAGTAATTTGGTATACGTGTTTTTATCAATATATTGTTATATACTGCTAGTTTGAATTGATAAAACTATTTTATTTTCAAAAAAATATAGAAATTTAAATTAATTTTAAAATTATTTATTTTATTACTATTTTTGTACAAACATAATAATCATAATAAAAGGGGAAATTGTGGGTATAGGAAGCTTGTGACCATCAATGACATGGTTGGGATCTCGCCTATCTTAATCAATGGTATTTAGAAGTGGTAATTTAAGCTCGATCCATCGCACACTCGACCAACTGAAATTGCAATAAATTAATTGTTAATATATTTACTCGAAAAAGTTGGGCCAAATTTAGCTTGACTCGTTAATTTTTTTGCCTTTTAATATAATTTGGTTCAATATGCCCGGATTGCTATAATTTTGATCCAAAAAAATCAGGCCACTCGGCCACTGATTGACTACTAACCCATCTTCGTCGAATCAGTCAGTTCTAGCTGGGTTCGTAGTTTGCTCTAAAATATAATCAAGGAGCATGAGCAAAGTTTTTATCATTTTTACGATTTTTCTCGATGGTATAATTAATTAATATACGATTAGTTTACGAGATAACGCATTTTATGTGCAGACAAATCGACTCGAGACACCTAATCATAAAAAAAAAAACAAAAAAGAAAACTGCTGTGGGTATTTTCCATGTGGTGTGGGACAGGGGGAAAGGAAAAATTGTGGGAGCAAGAAAGCATTAAAAAGTGTGGGTTTCCGTAAAATACCGTACGGTCCAAAGAAGTGACAACCCACCGACCTTCTTTATTAATTATTAATATCCAAAAGCCAATGGGTCAGGTAATCCCCCTTTCCACCATTCCCATACGTCATTCCCATTCCCCCCCAACTTGCTTTTTTCTCCTTTACAATATCAACCATAATAATTGTTTATTCTATTTATTTATTTATTTACTGAATATAATAATTATGTTACACATCGGTGTCATAATACTTATATAAAATGTTTATGTTATTATAAAACTCATGACATACGTAGAATCAAGTATATTATATCTATCTTGGTTTCGTTTAAAATCTGATAAATGAAAATTTTTCTACAAAAATATATATCAAGAATGCAAATGTCATTAATGCGAAAACTGTTCATATGAGAATCGTTGTGAACTTAAACCACAAATGATTTATTCCATATGGAGGTAAATTTTGAAATTTCATCACGATGGGATAGATCATTGTAATTATTGCTCTTCTTTTAGTAAACACGAGGCATTAGCTCTTATTGATTACGTTTGTCGCTCTTCAGATACATTGTTTGCATTCCTACCGATTGAATGGTTCAACGGTTAGTCTCGGAATTATGACGATGTGAGCAGCTCGTCGCCACACGCCACCGTAAGCTTCACTGGACCTCATTATTTAAAGCGATGGTGTCATAATAAGTCGTGCACACAAGGATATTCACATTTGCAGCCAAGGTTCAAAGCGACATTGGGTTTTGATCGATATTGGCTCTTCTTATCATTTCGCCCTTCATTCTCTTTATCTTTTCGCGCCTCGTTAGCTGTAAAGGACGTTGATTTTTTATCATTCTCGCCCAAGCATATCCATTTCATATTTTTCTTCTCCAGATCCGAGTTTTTTTCTCTATTTTTCGTGTTTTTCGTCAGACTCCATACCGTCAGAAGACGTTATTACCAATTTATCAGAACTAGATAATATGGTCGTCAGACGATTAAATTCTTTCGTAGTTTTTACGTTGGTAGTTTGATTCGACATAGTTATTCATTAACATGCTACAATAATCTGATTATTTTTATTATTAACCTCGATACCGTATCATTTTCTAAATATTTTAACACATTTAATTACGTGAATCAATAAATTTATCTCGTTTTAAAAAATTGATAATTATAATAATTTGATTTTTTGTTAAACAGTTAAAATCGATCTCTCTTTTTCTTTTTCTCTTTAATATATATATATATATATATATATATATATATATATAGATATATTTTTTTTAAATTTGTACCATCTCCCATAGACGGAAAGAAAAAGATGTGGTGGAAAGAAGATGCCTGGTGTCTGAATCCACCTAAGAGCCGTTACTTTCCAACTATATTCAGTTATGATTTTATTTAAAAATAAAATAAAATAAAATAAAAACTTTATTTTAAAATATAAAATATGAAATTATATAAATATAGATATATGGGTCCATCCACTTCAATTATTGCTCCGTCATCCGTGTAAGACCCACGCCGTTTTCATTCTGCCGTTTGGACGGTTTTATCGATAAAATAATTTAATGGTAACGTTACACCTAATTGCCACATTTTTAATTTTTTAAACTTTATTATTATCTGTTATTTTTATTTTTAAATAATAATAATAATATTTTTATTTATTTTCTCTCGGTTTTCTCTTTCAACCATTCATCTTTCTAAAACAAAGGGAGATTTTTTTACTATTCTCGACTTGAAATCACACTCTTTACATCTTTTTTTATCAAATATATTTTTTAAGTAAAATCATATATGTGATTCAGCTTTATTTTTGCTTTTCGATTTCACATTTTATTACGATTGCTCAGGCTTTAAGGTCATTATTTTATTTTTTAACGTTTTGATGCCACGTTTTATTTATGTGCCTAAGTCAAGATGACATGCTATTAACTCGAATACTATTTAACTTTGTGCGCTTTTAAGTAATTCGATATCTGTATTTCTATTCGATATATTACTAATTTAAATCAATAAAATTATTTTTGTTTAAAAAAAAAAATCATGACATAATTATCTATCAACAATATTTACATGATTTGGGTCCATACAATTTTAGTGTATTAACTTTATTTTACTTTTTTTTTTAACTTTTTTAATCAAAAGGTGTGAATTTATTTTATTTATTTTTAATTTTGTTCAAATGTCATGTCATATTTAAGTCATCAAGCCCAACTTTTTAGGCGTTGCTGTTGTACATTGAGGACCATTGTAGTTTAGTGATTGTTTATTGAATTGCTTTGACAAAAGCGACATCTTTTTAACTTGAAAAATAATGTTTATTTATTTATTTATTTATTTTTAACTTCTTTGGAAGCAAAGTTATTTTAAGATTTAAGATGATATGTTTTTGTTTTATTTTATATTTTGATTCACTATTAAATTTCTTCTATTTTTATTAAAAAAATTTTAAAAATTAAAAAAAAATAGTAAAAGCAATTTTTATTATCTTTTCATGGCTTAAAACAAATTGCTTAATTGAATAAAAATATAATATACAAAGTTTTTTATTTTTAACATTTAATTAATGTAAAATATTGTAACCCTTTAAGGTCCGACTCAAGTGATTAATAGATAAGAATAATAATCCAATCCAAATGAGAGAATATTATAATATAATATACAAAATGAATAATATAAAAGAAAAAAAACAATCTTGTAAGTATTTTAGTTACTAAAGTATTATCAAATTTATAAATTTTAAACAAATTTTTATAAGATTAATGCACTGTCATATTCTCACTTTCTTATAATTTTTATTTTATATATATATATATATATATTAATATATTAATAATTTGAACCAATAAAAATCTTCTTCTTAAACAAATTAAATATCCATCTCAAAATAAAGTTAATAATATCTTTCTTCCAATTGATATAAGATAATCAACATAATAATTCAAACGAGAAGATTTCTCCTTTTTGAATAAAAAGTCTATGTCTAAAAAAGAAAATCATTTCGATCCAAATAAACATCATAAGAGGATATTTATTAAATCTCAATAACTCAAAACTGTAATTATTTATTTATTACTATTTTAAAAAAGTTAACATATGGATGTACTGATCAGCTCATACATACAATCATGGTTAAGGTAACTGAATCAATAGGAAGATTTCAGGTGCGGTTCGAATCGCAGCGTCGTCGCACCAATAATCACACTTAATTGATCTGCGCACTGTCATTGTATCATTGGTCGCGCATAGTGCGATTTATTATTACTATCATTGATATTATTATTAAGCTATTATTATTATTATTATTTGATATATTTAATTTGAATATTGGCGATTAAAATAAAAAACGGAGATCCAAAATGGTAATCCGATTAAGAACTTATATTTTTTGATTTAATCGTCGTTTTCACTTTATTGAAGATATTTTGTGCTAATTTGATAAAATATATTTTGAAAACCAAATTTCGAAAATTTGACTTCTTATTAATTTTTAACATGATTTTGACAAAAATATCCTTCTTATTTTTTTACAAAAGTAACTTATTTTTTTAAGACATAATATAAATACATGAAATAAAAATGAGTAATTTTGTTCAAAGAGGGTTATTTTTCAAGGAAAAACGTGGGATATGTTAAATTTACAAATCTTGTATTATTTGATGTCTTTTATTCAAATATTTCATAATTTTATCGATTCAAACTAATAATACAATCGATAAAAACACCGTAATAAGATGACAAAAATCCAATTATTGTTCCAAGATGCCATAACTACACGTGGTAATAAATTGACGATAAAATCACAGAAAATGTTTGATTTATTATTGCTAATGCCAATTGATTTTTAAATAAGACGGCCAAAAGCCCTTTGAGACCCGATTCAACTGATAAAGGGGTAAAATGGGGATACAAGGTTCCAAGCTCGAATCATTAGAATAACAGATGCGACAACGGAATATGTAAAGTGAATAAGAGTAAAAAAATAAAAATAAAACTATGATTTTTTTTTTTGAAATAAATATTGCACTATTTTTTTAAAATTAAGATTTAGAAAAGTGTAATTGGGATTTAGATTTGGTAATTTAGGTAAGTTTTAATTTTGGAAAAGATGTATTAAAAATGAATAAAAAATAAATGGGTGAAATTATTATTATGATAATACCTTGGCACAATTTATTTCTAGAAAATTAGAATATATTCTTATGAAATTAATTATTCTAATTAACCAAGTCATCTAATAGTCCAAATTTCAAGTCATTGTGGAAGGAAAATTCAAATTACACTGAGTCAAATTATTTACAATTCTTATCATCTTCTTAAAATGTTCTTTGCTATTTTAATAATTTCATTTTTTTTAATTTCTAAGTAATTATAAGAGAACATGTGATATAGAAAAATTATAATAAATGAAGTGGGTGGGTGTATCAGCACAAAGTCCACTTATGAGAAGGTTTGGTTTGAATTTTTATTTTTCTATTTTTATGAAATTATTTTCTCTTTTTAAAATTTATTTTTGTGAATAATTGTGAATGGAATTTATTTCAGAATTCAGATTTTATTGAGTTAGGTTTGACTAAGAGAAGATTTTTTTTTGAAAAAAAATAAATATAATAAATACAAATGTCTTGTTTCTAGAGAATGGCCCCCCATTATTCATTAAATATCATAGTGAATGAAGTATTGCTGATGGGATTATGACTCATACAGCTGCCCATAAATTTATTTTAATTTAATCATAAAAATTTTAGAAATATTTTTTAAAGTTGAGATTATTTTTGAAAACATGAGAAATAGGTTCATGTTTTTTAAAATTATTTTTTTGTTATGAAAAACAAAAGGAATAAGAAGAATACAGAGAAAACGATTTCTTTTTGTTCTACAAACCACGGAGAATACTATTTAAATTCCGAAAATAAATGACAAGCATTTATGCAAGCCTAAAATTTGTTAAAACGGTTTTTAAAACGTATCAATTATTAACCTTTTAAGCATTAGAACTACAAAAAAAACAAAATCAAAATAGCAAGAAAACATTCTAAAATCATTGTCAAATATACTCTAAATAATCCCTATACAATGATCATTTATAGGTACATTTAATTTAGGAAAAATGCATTCTCAATCTCAATCCCCAACGCTTTCATATGTTTTGATATTTATCTTTGCACTTTAAAATGTTAAAAGTAACATGAAAATTGACCACTTGTACATGTATTTTTAATTTTTAATTAATTTTTAAATAGAAAATTAGATTTATAAAAAAAAAAAAATAATTTTCATCTAAATTTTGAGAGAATAATTTAAAAAAAAAATTACAAGTTTTTAAGGGATCATTTTTCATGTTTTCGATAATACAACAGATTAATTTTAACATTTTAAAATGCACGGGTGAATGACAACAAATATGAAAATGCATGGGGTTAATTTTAACATTTTTTTTTATTCCTAAACAAATCCGTGTACACATGAAAGACGTCTTTAAGTCATATCACACTGACTAATTCTCATATGAACCAAGAGGGACCACAAGGACGATAAAACTCTACTATATAATACAACTGCATTCTCAAGACTCGAACTCAAGACAACTGGTTAAGATATGAGAGACTCCAACCATTTTACTTACATGTTCGATGATATTTTAATATTTTAAAATGTAAGGGATAAATATCAAAAAATGTGAAAATGCACGGGATTGAGAATGTGTGTTTCCATTAATTTATAAATAAATATATACATTACACAAATAAGGGGAAGTTGGGAGGGGAGTGAAAATGGCTAAATTTAGGCATTGTTTTTGGGGGTCACAAGAATTTGTTCCCTTAAAAGGTGGGGTGTTGTGTTGGGAGTCACAAGACTTTGTTTCCTATAAACAACAAAGTGGGGGTAGCCATTTTTTAAGGGAACAAATTTCGCAGTATTTGAGCCCTCGCTAAGTGTCGAGGCGGGCATAAGCCTCCACTATCAGACGCTATGGACGGCGCTAAGGGCCCACGCTGGAAGGAATGGATTCGCTAGGGTTCAGCCTCGCTTCCGTGTCTGAGTCGGGCGCTCTTCGACAGTCATTTGGTGTGTGATGGCGGATACGCGCCAAGGCTGTCGCCATTGCTAAGGACGAAGTGTGGTTGCGGGCTTTGGCGATTTGATCCAAGAAAAGGGATTCCGCGGAAAACGGAACGACCAAACGCGGCTCGCGCAGGCTTCGCCGCCGCCACCCGCGCCCGAGCCCGCGGCCCGATCAAGGTCCGATCCGGTCGGGTGATGAAGTGCCGCGCCACGGCGATCGCGATGTGCGACGCTTCCAACCCGGGTCCGCTGACTACCCACAACCGCCTAATACAAGCGGAGGCCTGGGTTACCCGATGCCACTTTAGCACCCGGGCAGAGTCCCTTGCGCGAAATTTCTACCAAAATACAATATTCGCATTTAAACTTGTCCTAAGCCCAATATAGTCCAATATGTGACGACACGGCCACTGGGCCCATAAACAATAATTCATGCATACCAACTATAAATCCAACTATATATCCTATAGTTAAGCAAGAGTTACACATTTTCACTAAACAATACATATATTAAACTCAGCAGTCAACAGATGTGTTCACCAAAGCCACATTCCCATTTCTTCTAGAACTAGCCTCCTCTAAGACGAGCCGTTTCTGCACGCCCCCGTACCTTTAAAAGCGGTCCCACGACCGCGGAATAATGTCAGATAGACCGCCCAAGCGCTACTAACCACCTAAATGCGCAATGTTCCAATTTAAACACACATTCAAGCAAATGCATGATCCTACTTGAATGTCTACATGACCAACTCAGATCCCGAGCCTTCACCGACTCTCTCACACTCGCCTGCCTTGTATGGAGAATTATTGTTTTATCGCTGGACAACCTCCGACGATATATATCAATTTGGCCGCCCGACGATTGATATATTGTAATTGTTTCCAGGACTATCTGGCGAATATCAATCGGGCCGCCCGACGATTGATATTTTTAGCTCGCTGACCACCGACACCAATATTTTAGACTACCCTCCGAACCATTTTCTCTAGACTCATCTCTACGCACCAACTCCTACATCCAGATGTTCCAAACAGATACGGAATGACAAGCAGGCCAATTCCAATACAATAATTCACACGCAAATATGTAAACATGCACATATCCACATAATATCCTAATTACACAATCATGTCATAAAATAAGTCAATTCATACATCAAAATTAGCCTCACATCGATCGCACACCATGGTCTTAATTTCGAATCAATTCCTAATTAAACACATATTCACACAAAAATATATTTTCGTGTCACTATTCCTAGGTCGCGAAAAACCTAGGTTTTACTTGCCTAAACACACATTCATTCATCTGCTCAATTTTGTGAACCCCCATTTCCGACCTTCATCCAAATCAATCCATGATTTATCACAAAATGCAACATTCAACCACCCAAATCAATGAAGTACAGCCACTACCGCTACATTTGGATTTCAAAAATTAAGGATTCACCCCATCCCAAGTGTCAGACTGATCAAACCGCTGCTCAAGGCCCCAATCAAACTCCAAACATTTACAGCCAATATTTGAATCAAGACAACCCAAAAGTGGGAGAACCCACCTCAAGGAGTTTGAGAAAATCCCAAATCTCGTACCCAACTAAGACCTTCTCCGCGTAGAGCAAGACTTTCGCCTGAAGATCGGCCGACCGTCGGATCGCTCGTGATTTTTAGAGAGAAGTTCGATCTTCTTCACCAAAAACTCCATTTCGTCTAATATTGGAAGTCAATGGCTCGCAAATCACGTTAAGCCGATTTAATAAAGAAGATCACTATTTATAACTTCGCTTTGCCGACTTAAATCTTTCCAAAAACGACGCGACAAGCCCTCTTACCGTGACCGATATTCTAAGACCTACCGTCCATTTTCATCGCTTCACTCACGCCACTTACAAGACACGAGTACACGCTATACGCGACTTCGTCAGCATCAAAATCGCTTCACTAAGACTCGAATCACATGCCCTCGAACGTGTCAATTCGACTATCTCACTTTAATAAATTTTACGTGCTAGCTAGATTTCGTGAGATGATTCAAACGGTACAATCCGTTTCATCATCCGAGATCTAGAGAATTAATCCCGGATTTTTAACCGAAATCACAATTTTGTAATCGAAATTACGATTTTGCCCTTATTCCATAAATTGAATCTCTGCTCCATACAATACGTCTCGACGCGACCTAAATAAGCTACCGACGATGTCGAGGACAAGGTCGGATTTTCTTACTTTCTCCCTTTGGTTTGATTCTTCTTGTCCGATCTCAGAATTTGGGGTTCTTTGGTGAGCTCTGTGTGTTCTTAAGGTTGTATCTCTCCCGAATGAGAGCTTCATGCACCGAAATGGTTTTCTCCTTATTCGTAGGTTTTCTCCGCGTGGTACCCTTCTTTCTAAAGCACATTGAATCCTCTCGTGCTGCGCAGGAAAGCCGTAAAATTTGAAACAAGTTTAAGCGTAATGTTTCGTCTCTCAAAGGGGCTCGCCAGTGGCACCGTAGGGGCGATCTTCCGCCTAAGTGTGTCCTGGCGAGATAAGTTTTTTCAGTATGTCCATCACAAAACCGTATTCCTCTCCGCTAGCATGAGAGCGCTTGACATTCTTCCTTGTAGAGATTCTTTACTTCTTATTGATTTTTTCAACTTTCGTGTGAGTCTTATGATGGATCTGCATCAACAAAAGCTTTCGACACGTAGGGAGGATCAGATGAGTTAGTCCGGGATGGTGAGGTTACCGATTCTACTTAAACGATTTTTAGAGCCAGGGAAATTCCTTACGCATAAAACATTGATTTCAATGTACCATGCGCACCGATTGGTTAATCTATGGAGAATGTAAGGATTCATATTAAAGATATCCCATCAAATGGGATATTTGTTTTAAATTCTTCATTCCTGGATGCGACGTGAGCCGATGGAGGTCCTCGACTGATAATTTCATCCGTTTTGCACCATTACAAACCCCGGAGACACATACCAAATATAATCCATTTTCTAAACCATTTTGGGTTATTCACATAAGGCATGCATGAGCTACCAAGTGGATGTAAACGTAAAGAATAGGATACGTACTGGGAATGCTATCGATTCTGGTATCTACATCATAAAAGACAATAAAGGGGTTTCCCGAAGTCCTACGAATAAGGGCGTTAGGTTAGACGTGAGACTACCACTACTCATCGAAGAAAATAAGAAAAGCGTATGCGATTTAAAATCGCTCGCTTTCAATATGAACGGTTAGGTGTTTTTTGTTACCTCTGTGGTTTGATTGGACATACAGACGTCTTCTGTCCAAGACTCTTCCATGAACCTGAGCAAGAAGTTAAACCAGAATGGGGAGCATGGTTAAAGGCTCCTGTGAGAAGAAATGCTCAAGTGGTAGATAAATGGCTACGTGATGAGCATGGTATGGCGTTGGGTAATACTGTAAGCATGTTTCAAGGTGCATCATCAAGTGTGAGTAATCAGGGTAGTTCAGAAAATACTACTGCTGCTAATTCACATCAGTTAACCTTAGAGAATGTGGCGATATCAGTACATGAGGATAAGAAGCGTAGGAGGCAAGAAACAGGTAAGGATGTTGATTTAGATTTGATGGTGGTGGAGGGGCCTGCTTTTGCAAGTAGGGATAATACGCACGCGAACCAGTTGCTTCTGATTCTAGATTCAACGACATTAATTCAACCTTTGGCGAGTCCACCAAGGTGACCGCCAGTTGAAGAATATGAGATGCATTAGTTGGAATTGCGCCTGGGGCAACTGCCATCTAAACCTTCGTGAGATCATTCGGTCTCAGCGCCCATCGCTTATTTTTCTCATTGAAACGTTAGTGAATGATGAGAAAATTGAGCAATTGAGAATTCAGTTGGGTTTTGATGGAAAGTTTGTGGTTAATAGAGTTGGCAGAGGAGGTGGTCTCGCTTTACTTTGGAAGCAACCAATGACTTGTAATTTACTGAGTTTTCAGAATAATTTCATTGATGTATCAGTACATGTGCCAAACAAAGTTGTGTGGAGATTGACATGTTTCTATGGTTTTCCCGAACGTCAATAAGGAAGATCTCTTGGAACTCCTTCAGATTCATACATGGTAACTCTTCTTTACCTGTGTATCTTCTCGAGATTTTAATGATCTATTGTCTCCGTGATAAGACGGGTTTCACAGCATCCTAGTCGGGCTCTTTCGGGTTTCTGCAGGCTATAAATGATTGTGAACTTTCTGAACTAGAGCTTATGGGTCACCAGCTCAATGGGAACGCGGGCAGGAATCCATCGCTTCGGTTCAGAACGACCGACGTGGCCTTTGCATCGCCTCATGGTTCGAGGTATCACCGTGCGCACTTTACCAATTTACTTCGCGCCCTTTATCCGATCACTTCATTCTTCTAGAGCCGGATATCACACACGTGCCAGTATACCATAGATTTCGCTTGGCAATTGGTAGGTTTGTGAACAAGACTTCAAATCGAAAAATTTAAAGAGGTGGTGGCACACCACAAATGACAAAGATCCGTCAGTGGAGGCTATCCTCAGGTTCACTTAAGTGGCTAACGGGGCAGAGAATTCGAAGCCGGTTTAGAAAGCGACAAAGTGCCGCTCGTAAAAACTAGTGAGATCGCGCTGAAAGATCGTGACACGGCTGCTACAGCTTGGTATTCTTCGTAGTCGAGTGCACCGATAGTTCGATTAAGAAGAAGTAAATGAAACAATCCGCGAAAGATTTCCAAGCAAATAGAAGGACAAGAATACTCAAGTATTTCCATTCACACGCTTCTGCCAAAGCACAATCGATTCGGCTGAAATATTTATGGTAAATGTGGTTTCGACAAAGAGGGTCTAAGTAATTCATGGCGACATATTTCAAGGCCTCTTTGCAAATGAAAGTACGTAAGAAGCTCTGTGATGGTGAGCTCCAATAGAACACAAAATTCTCGTGGAGGAGAATAACGGCTCGTGGCTCTGGCTCGCTAGAAGAATTTCACCGAGCTGTTACGTTAGATGTTACCGCATAAAGCCCCGGTCCTGATGGCTTAACCCATTTTACCAAAGACTTTTGGAACCATTAGGGCCCATAAGTGGTTCAGATCGTTAACAAAGCTGGTTAGAACTCTATCTTCCTCCTAACCGAACACACCTTGTCGCGTTTAATTCCTAATGTAATCGACCCCCAATCCATGAAAGATCTTAGACCTATTTCTTGTAATGTGATTTACAAAAATATTATTAAAACCAGCTTCAATGTTATAATCCACAACATTCTCCCGTCTCAGATATCTCTAAAGACTCACCGCTTTTGGTCCCGATCGCCCATTAATGATAATGTCATGATTGCTTGTGAGTTACTCGCATTATATGAAGCGAAGGCAGAGGAAATGTGGAAGTAGCATTGAAACCGATACAGTGGGCGCCTCTGCGACAGAGTAGATCGGAAGCTTCTTTGCAACATATGCGCGCATTTCGGGGTCATTGACAGTGGACTGGCGGATTATGATGTGTGTAACGACTGTTCGTTATTCTGTGCTTATGAATGGTTCAGAGGTGGGTCCTATCATTCCTAAACGAGGCTTGCGTCAAGGTTGTCCACTTTCTCCATACTTATTTATTATTTGTGCGTATGTGGTTGTCGCCTTTGTTCGTCAGCGTAGACTTCGGGTTGATCAATGGCAGTAAGATATGTCGTGATGCCCCGAGCATATCCCACCTATTCTTTGCTGATGATTCCTTCTTATTTTTTAAGAGTACAGAGGAGGAAACTAGAGTGATTCACCGGATTCTTGAACTATATGAGAGCTATTCAGGCCAAGCAATCAATCTCCAGAAATCGGGTATCATGTTTTCTTCTAATGTCGAACCGATACAACGCGGTGTTATCGCCTATATCGAGCGCGACGGTATTAACACGGTAGGTACTGGGCTTACCTTCATGATTGGAAGATCAAAACGCATACTTTAGCTGCTACATCAAAGACACAATTTGGAAGAGATTCGCGGTGGAGAAACAAGTTGCTTTCTCGTGGGTAAAGGTGTGTGTTATCAAATCGTTTGCTCGCTTATACCAACATATAGTATGAGTGTGTTTTTTGTCATTCTGGTCTCAGGATGAGATCCGTAAATGGATAATTCGGCTTTATGGGGTTCGAGTTCAGTGGAATGGGAAAGGGATTAGATGGTGTCACTAGACTAGCTCGTTATAACGTGGGCTGGTTTCTGTGGATCTATAAAAGTTTAATTTGTTTACCTGGTAAACATGATGGAACTTCATTCAGATGAACTCAACACTGCAGCTCGCTTGCCTGGCGCAATATTTTCCCTGGCGGAAGCCATCTCGTCACCGGCGAACCGAAGCCATCCGGCGAGTGTTCGAGCAAAGCAGTTGTCGGGTCAGTGTCATCTGGCGAGATGGGGATGAAACAGATTTGCATGGAGGGATGCCCGGGTTCGTGATTTTGCCCGGCTTAGGGTCCCACTACCCGCCCCGGTCTTGATAATTTAAAAGGCTTCGATCCGTTGCTGGGGATGCGTGAAGAGGATGGGACTCTGAATCAGTTCAATTTTATTTTATAATGTTTCCCGGCTATTTGCTCAATTCCATTATCAAAATCTCATATCTCTCGACCGCTGACAAGATTATTCAACAATGGCTTATATACTGGGTGAAAAATCATGCTATAGAATGTTGACGGTAGCCCTTCTTAAGTGAAATCGAATCTAGGTTATATGTCTCTAGTCGAGCCAGTTGTGAAATTGCTTCTTCCCCTAAAATAATTTCCTTCTTATGGCGCCGTAATAGCGCTGCATTCTGACGGCTAGATTGCCGGATAAAGCGCATGAACTTGTCAATTTGTTTCGTGTGTTGTGGGCGCGACAGGAGCACCATGGCATCTATTCTACGATCGCCCAGATATTCGTCCCTCGTGTCATCGCCGCGAATGTTGTTAAGCCACATCGACCACCGACGCACTTCCTATTTCACGCTTAAAGTTGACTGGATAATCTTGATCCCGTTGCGATCCCGCTGTAATGTGTTCATAGCAATGATTTCCATGGTGTACGGAGGCAACTAATCGCATTTATGAGAGAAACTCTTCTTAATGCCAGCGAAGGCTTATGGAGTCGGGTATGTGTTTCTCCAGATCAAGGCCGCGGTCTGCCAGCATCTTCCTCTCGCTACTCGGGCCACGCCATGACCCTAACCCGTCTCGCCCTTAGAGGCCGTTGGAAGTGCAATCTGGATGCAGCTATGTTTCGTGGATTTATCACGAGAAGTTCGGGGTATGGTGATGCAAGGAATGATGGCGCTTTATGCATGCAAGACGTTGCTGTTGCCTCTATCCTGTAGTGTCAAAGAAGCTAAAGCATTAGCACTTCGTGAGGCTCTTCTTTGGGCTTATCTTTGAAGTTGGTCGATGTGGAGTTTGAAACAGACTCCTTATTAGTTGTTAACAACTATTTTCTCACTCTGTAATCGCTCAATATGGTTTTTTATTTCCTGACAAGGCTCTTGGCGAAATGAATTACTCTATTCCTATTTGTAGCAGGCAAAGAACAAGCGCGCTTCACGTTCTACTTAAATACGCTTGTTTCAACGCTAAATTTACGGCCACATCCCTTCCTTGGCCGTGGAGCAGAGTTATTTATTTCGATTATTATCTATTTAATTTATGTTCCTACTGTTTATCAAAAAAAAACAAAGTGGGGGTAGCACTGAAAACTACATCACAACCACTCTCTTGTCTACTATACAAACCCCTTTCATTTCCAAACATTTTTGTCTTCACCAAATCTTCAACCAATTCTTATCAAATTAAATTTAGTGTCAGGTTGTCACTTATTCTTTATTTTTTTATTTTTATTTTATGTGATAAACGCTTTGGGGCTATAAACTGTTCCATTAGAACTCGAACCCGACTCCTCCTTCCCAAGCATCAGCGCCCTTTGGAAACATCGAAGACTCCCATTATATGAGCTAGGCGTTTAAGCATGATGGGCTATTAATTTTTTTTCTTTTATAAATTAAACGCTTTAATTACAAATGTGTAGTTAAATCGGGTCTCTTTGCGACTCGAACCCTGATTCTTCCCTCCTTATATCATCACTTTAAACCGAATATTCCACCATACGACATGCTATCGTTTTTTTTCGATACCTAAACTCTTAAATATAATCATAGTTTTAAAAGCGAGCGCTTTAAGATTGTGCTCCAGGGGCTCAAGGCACAACCACTTCTGGGCTATAACGCCGCCTCTCAAAGACACTGGCCTATCAAAAAAGTTTACCTTATAGGAATTTATAAATTGAAAGTTATATAATTTCATTACTTTTTTCATTGAATTTTTCTTTAAATAATAGGAATCTTAATTTTTATTAATATAATCATATTTTATAAAATTATTGTGCATCTAATACATTCACTACAAAGCCCGCCTTGTGCTGCGCCTCATACTGGCTCCCAGGCCACATTCAAAAAACCATGCTATAATGTAAAACCGTTCCACTGCATCAACCTAGGGATCCCTCCTCCGAGGCCTTGTATTTTTTAAACATTGAATGCTCTACCATATGAGCTAAACGCCGACTAGGCATGATGGGCTATTATTTTTTTTTTCTTTTTTCTTGGAAGAGGCTTTCTTTTCTATGGGTGGAATTTAGACTTATTTTGGGGGGCTTCATTGAATGTATAGATACAATGTTTGGGAATTTAGACTTTCTTGAGTATTTTTGGGCTTGATTGAATGTATAGATAACTTTGTTTGGTAATGTAAGACAAAAGAATGGACTTCCTAAATATCTTCCACAAAGGAATTCCCATTAATAGTAATGAAAGGAAGGTTGCGTTTGGACCCACTAGGGGTGTAATCGAGTCGAGTCGATACAAAACCAAATCCTGATCGACTCAATTAGAAACTGCTCAAACCTCGACTGGTAAATAGTCTACCTACTCAAACTCCGATGTGACTCCTGCCCGACAGATTAATAAAATAGTAAATCCCGACAGTTCATGGAAGACCAGAATCAAGTATCGAGGATACTAAACCTCACCAAAGCCTACTGGCACCGAATTTTATTAATTCGAATATTTTAGGAATCGTGCTCGAAAAACTCGACTCGTTTACACCTCTAGGACCCACAAAGCAACAATGGAAGAAAAATTCTTCTCATATTTGATTTTTAATGAATATGAAAGAAAATCAAATGCCATTAAAGTAAAAAATAAAATCCAATTTCAATGGGTTTGCCCATACCCTATAAGAAAATCCATACAACAATGTGAGAAAAGCCCCCAAAAAAACCAGTCTTCTTGTAAAGCTACATGTAAATTTATGAACATCTACAAGACTTTTCTAAACCAACTAATTCATCAACATTTCACTGCTCACAGCAACAAGAACTTAAGACAAAACTGGGAATTTTTTATAATCAATCTCACTCACCTATCACATGAAAATCACAGTTCTATCGCCTCGAGGAAGATGACATGCTTTCCAAAATTTCTCAATCCTCCATGAGTCTTCCTCCTGTATAATCCTGTTCATACGTGGTTCACCATGAGGGATCGTTCGCTGAAACACAATGCGATGACCAGGTAAGAGAGTACCTCAGTGAGAGATGAGAGATGGTCATCTCTCTTTCTTTGCCAGGAACTCGCCCTTGTATTCGCTGCCAGAAGTGACGACGAACCTTGCTCCAACCTGGAGTGAAGCGCCATGAAAATAACGAGACACTGAAACAATATTCACGAAACGATAGTTGCCCGTGTGAGCATAAGTAGTAGTAGTACCGACAATCTTGAGTACAGCCTTCTCTGGAGTTTGTATCGCTGCAACAGAACCTTAGATCAACAATCATCCGTAATGGTAACGTGGTCATAATCGCTCAATCGCGACCTTATATACAAAACAATGACAAAGCATGCATCATTCGATGATTCTTAATCAAAGATCTAACAGACATTAGCGAGCGTTTGAATATATTTACCAATAAACCCCAAGATTTAATATGATCCATGGTTTATCTCATTAGCCCGCGATCGCCAGATTTTTCATTACAAATTTTCAGTTCTTGCAAAGATTTAATTAAAACACATAGTGTAATACCTAATCTAATCTCTCCATAATAAACACAGAAATTAAAAATGCTATCCAAATATAATAAGATTGATTTATAACTAGAAGTCATAGAAAGATATTTTATTTAACTCGTCAGAACAATGAACATGACATGCTACCTTTACATTGAACCATCCTGACAAAAGGCTAATGAACGATCGTTCCATTACTGTTATCTTGTCGCCCAGTTGTGAACCTTCCCGGCATATAATCATCCAACCTAAACCATCAAACCGCCTGGATAAGCATTTTACCAAGAAATAAACTATAGCACACAGAAATTTGAAAAATGGAATGGCCCCAGTGATCCGATATACTAACCCATCAGCATAAGCATCAGGCAAATAATAGAAAGTCAGGAAATGAGTTTAAGTCATTTCCAGGTAATAAAGAGTCTGTATTTGGAAGAGAGTTCAACTCACTGTTGTTTTCGATCCGAGCTTTACAGGGTGGATGATGTTGTTTTAAGTAGAGAATGAATACCCTAACAGGCTTAATGCATTCTGCACCTGGTGCATTTGGAAAAAAAAAAAGAAGAAAAGATAATCGGCTTACTGACACAAAAATGTGCAATTATGAACATAAAAAAGCTTCAACTGTAAAAGCTCACATCTCGATTTATGTCACTGAAAGCTTGAATAGAATTTAACGAGCACAGTACTTGTCCTGACTGGCAATATAAACACAGCATTTGTGGGTTCTTCTGACAGCCCCGCAGAGACCCGTCAGGGGGGCCATATCATGAAGCTCATGAAAACTTGGTGTAGTTGTCTTAGCAACTAGTCGAGAAAGCATTACTTGGTTGTCCCTGGGAACAACCTTGTCATGGACATTTTCTTCGGAGTGTGGAGCACCATTCAACAATACTTCTGACCTCTGATGTTCATAAAAGAAAAATGAACCAGCTTAGAGATAAGGTAAAGAAACGATATCCAACAAAAATTGTTCTGCAGGGCCTGTCACACTGACCAGCTGGCTCCAAACAAGATAAGGTAAAACATCCTGCTGTAAGCTTTGAAATGTATCTTTTCGTTCTAGAACTTCTTGCAGAACAGCCCTGGGAGGAAATTCATGGAGAAAGACTATAGCGAAGCGCAGAGTTTAATTTTATTTCAAATGAAAAATGTGAAACTGAAGGAAAATTTTCAAACCTCTTGAATGCATATAAATGAGTGTCCATGAGATCAGCTCGAATTTCCATCTAAGTGGAGAAGAAAAGTAGAATATCAGAAGTAAGAACCAAGTAAACTCAAGAAATTTGACGAACTCCAAAAGTTAGATGCGATGCTTAGCTTTTGAAACAATACATTCTTTATCAAATTGCAGGCAGAAGATCATCTTCAAAAAGAAAGGAAGGAAACGAGAACTACTGATTCTTTTTTAACAGCATTAGATCAATTTGGAAAATGGAAAATTTTTAATTTCAGAAAGCAGTCAGGTGTTGGAATAGCTAAGCAAAATAATGAGGCATACTTGCACAGAAACTCCTAGATTTGAGTACCGTTAGAACATAACATAATCAACAAATCCAAGATGCCAGACAAATAATCAACTGCATCAGATACCCCATTTACCTGGCCTAATGCACGGAGTATGCCTCTTCCTGAACCCGGATATCTCCCACCTCGGGTCCTATCAACAATTACATGCTGCCATAAAGAAACTTACCCAAGTCTATTCCGCATATAAAACAAATCTACTATGGAGGAATATTGAACTCGCAAATATGTGGAGAATAGAACTGTTTAGTGGGATCCAGCCCCATAATGTTGCAACAATCTAGGTTTCTTCATTTTGTCCTTTCCGGGCTTAGAGGATCCCGGACTCTAATGGCCCGCTAACAGGAAGAGAGCAGCATAGTGGTCACAGCAGCATCATACCACATGAGCTGCTGCCACTGCCCCAGAAAACATCACAAACAAGATCACCACTTACTTACCAAGAAACATAAACAATCAATAGATGTGAAGGAATAAAGCTCAAAGTCAACTGCTCAAGAGGACGACTTTTAACCAAAATATCATTGGCGGTCAGGTGGTGTGCAATGGCCCGAAATGCACCAGCAGTTCCAACATCCTCGGGGACGGCAGCAACCTGCAAATGTCAAACTTCACTTAAGCTTAACTGATTATAGAGTTAAATTCAGAGATTTGCGAAGAAATAGAGAACAGTAAACATTAGATGCGTATTGAAGAAGTGTTAATGAGAGCAGATGAATAGTACACTTACACAGAGGAGGATCACAAAGAAAGTTATCAATTTAGCTGCATTAGTAATCATGAGAGGAAGGGTATCCTGAACATGAATAGAGTTTAAAGAACTTATGAATCAGAACAGCTAAATCTTAAAGGCTTCTGATAGCACATTATTAGCATGAATGTGATAGAAGAGATATGGATCAATAACAACGAGGTCAACTAGAGCATACTTGGTTTAGTGAATAAATTAGTACAGCTGCATCAACCACTGTTCAATAACAACTTCAATTACAGGAGATGCTCTTGGTTCATCATCTTTTTCGTTTTTTGATAGATAAAAGGAGTCAATTAAAGGAGAAAGAGCCAAAAGCTTCAAAGTATACAGGGAGTATACAGGCATTCCCTTCTTTAATCTCATGGTTTATCATCTTGATAACAGAACATCTAGTATATAAGACGATGTCTATCGTTTTACTATTGAAAGGTTCTATAATTAAACAAGTACCACCAGCACATTCATGCTAACTCAGTTTAGCTGTATTCCATATCTGAGATATCTAATCCTGAACAAAAACAAACAAACTGATCATGGACCAAACCTATCAGCAAGAATTGAACTAAAAGTTCAAAAGGTACTGATGCTGATGCTGGCACACACTAACCATCATTTATCTTGCAGCCTCCAACTGGATAATGAATATGTAGATGCAAGTAAATGCCCTTTCTTTTCTTTTTGGGGCTTCACTTCCAGATTTCCATCATGGTAAAGGAGAATATTCTGTTACGTTGACTCTAGTGAAAATTTAGACAAGTATGAATCACGTTTAAGTTCCTAATTTAAAATTATAATTAGAATTGGTGATAGCTTATTTAGGTCTTGATATAGAGCGCGATAATAAAATTTGGAATAGTAAATTTATAATCCAAATGTCATTTAGAGTTATTATTTTCATTTCGATAATGAATCTACAGAATTTATGGAATTTAAGTTCACGACATCAGATCAGTTATAAAGAAAAAAATAACAATGGCAATAAAATTTATGTTAGAATTTCAATTTCCTTATTTTTCCCTCTTTTTGATAGGTAACTTACTATTATCATGGGATTTGAACTAGAATTTACTAACCTTCCTAACTTTACCTCAAGGGCTTTGATTTTGGTCATGGAGCTGAAGATTTATCAAGTGAAATTTCTGTTTTGTTTACTTTGGTATTTACTATTTCACATGTTCAATTTTTCTTGATGACAACCTTTGGCTATTTATAGGTATGACATTATTTTTATATAAACTACACAAAAGTGAGGTAGTTTGATCTTTTTGCTGATAGACAATGATCAAATTTGTTTGGAGAGAGACAAAGAAATACTTGCTCCCATAATGCTGTGCCTCTACTAATCAATAAAGTCCACCACAATACTGAGTAAATCATCTATATACTCAAACTCGCTTCAAGAAGCTTGCACATTAAGAATTGTCTGATTGCTTGATCAGCATTTTTGATATATCTCAAAAAGGCTTAATCCTCTAGTTCCAAATGGTCTAAAAGAAAAGGTGATATGTTTCCAAGATTTTCTTCCTTTTCCCAACCAAGGATCCATGCCAACCCAAATGGTTACCAACTAGAACATCACCACTTTTTATCGAGGTTGTTTGATTTGATTTGAGCGACAAAAAAGTCTGCGAAAATTTTCCAAAGTTCATGCGAAAGTTGGGTATTGTAAAATAGTAGCAGATGAAAAAAACAATTTTGAGCTTGAAGAATTAAAAAATAACTTTCCCCATTAAGGCACTATTGTCTTAGAAAGAAGCTATGTTAAGAAATAAACAATGTAAATATTTTAAAGCTTTAAAGGTTTCATTTTCAGATTAATAAAAAACCTTAAAATCTAAAATTTCAAGGTTTTTTTTTATTGAAATCTGAAAGTAAATTGCTTTTTTTGTTTTTATTTTTTAAAAACAACTTATCAAACACCTTAACTTTATAAGACAATAAAAAACTTTTTTTTGTTCTTCAACTTTAAAAAATGGTCAAAGGCCCTACATTCTTGAAGAATTGACAGGAGATGAGTTAAATGAAGCTGTCCTGGGTATCTCACAAAGAACAACATCCACTAAAAAATAATAAATTTTTTTATTTTCTATCATTCTGAACACCTGTTGAATTGTTAAGATCTCATGGTAAAAAAATTAATTAGAGGTTTTCCTTGTCCACTTTCCAGGATTCCGCTTTTCCTAAATGACTAACAAAGCTTCGGTATATTTATTGTGCCAGTTTGGTTGACAACAATTTTTTCTTTTTCTTTTTTTTTTTTGGGGGTAAGCAAAGCAGAAAAAATTTGGACCATTTCTTGATTTATGTGTCATCCTTGTGCAGGGGCCATGCTAATCTTCTCTTTATTGTTCCACTTACCTACTGCCTCAAGAGACAACAACATCAACTTATCAATCCTATAATTCCTTATCTTGTACACTGCTAACTCCTCTGTGCCACTATCACACTATATACAACCTTCTTTCACATCATGTTAAGAATAACAAACATGCATATAGTAAGAAGAGATTAACAACACCATAACAGAACAGCATTTGGGAAACTCTTCATTTTGTTGTTGTTATTATTGTTATATAATATGGATAAATTTAGGAAACTCTGCATTATTGCATTATAATTTATCATTTTATAGTGCTAGTTACCTCAACATGTAGCCGATCAACATAAGCCCCTGATATCCAACCTCCAACACGTCGAGCAGCATCCACCCCTTCAACTACCTACATGGCACCATCTAAAGCATATCAACAGCCATAATTTGCAGTCCATCCAAATATCATCCATAGATTAAAAAAAATATATGTCAATGTTCTGTCCAGTTGTTGAGAAATATGAGAATAAATTCCAAAAATGAACAGAGTAGGCAACCCAAATTAAGTTGAGGCTTTTGTTTCTCGGAAGTTCCAATTAATGAATATCTAAAAACTTCTGAGAATTGAATATTTAGGTTTATTTTTGCCTTCTATTTTCTTGCAGCATGAAGAAGCTAATGTAAAAGATATATAATGGAGAACTGTGAGGGAGAAGCATACAACAATGAGATCCTTAAGGTTGCTGCGTTCAAGGAGCTCCAAAACATAATAAAGAACTGGTCGGTTTGCTACCGGAAGCAGTGCTTTAGGAACTTCCTGCATTGAAAGAATAGTTAAATTTGAAGGAAAGAATTGTTCTGGTTATACACTCATCATCAAATAAAAGCTAGGACCTCGGAAACAAGAGGGACGAGTTTCTTTGAAGTCCCGCCAGCTAGGACCACCACCTGGAAATCCATTATCATCTGCAATCTCTATCCTGTAAAAATACCTTTATCAACTTATTGTTGCTGGAAACAATAAATCCAGTTTGAAAAACAGAACTAGGATTGAGATAAAGAACTGAATTTGAAATATAGACAAGCTTTGAAACAGAACTCTTTAGCTTTTTAAGATTTTGGGACCTATTAGCCTTGAGTAAAATGGGATATCTAACAAAATTTTCTTCCAATCATTCCACAACAATTTTTTATTTGTAGGAAAGTTACAAAGCTGACGCACTAAAATGGAGGCAATAACCTAGCACTTGGAAAGTATACAAAGGCCTTAATTCATTCACAACCCATTAATAAAACCTAAAATCGACAAATTTCTGAAATCCACCTATCCATAGAACTCAACGCAACCAAATCTCTATCCAATTAAACTCCTGAACTTCAATTAAAAGGAAAAAAAGCTTCAACAGCCTCAAGCAAGGCCTCCTCTAATGTGAAGTGGAGTCAAAACCCAGTTCATCACGCTGAAGAGTCAAGGCATGAGAGTTCTCAAAGAGCCAATCACTGCATTAGCGCTAAACACAACATGGATAAACCCCAGAAAAACCTAATTTTAAACTGGGGGATATCTGTTCCCTCTCCCAAACACTACATTCTTACCAGGTCCTCGACACAAATAGTCCTACACTAGTCAACAGCACATACAATCTGAGAAAAACTAGCTGATCAAAACCCAATAAGAAGACAATACAGAAGAACTAATTTAAACCAACCCTCCAATTTTACTACTTGGTATATGATTTAGCATAAATTTTAGGCAACATGAAGCATAAATTTACTCATAATGGTGCTAATTTCTGCTGCCTTCCTGAGAAAAAAAACTAAGGGGAAAAAAAATCCATCCTTAAACCATGAATACCATACTTTGGCCTAAAACATTTCTTATGGGCACCGAAAAATGAAAGAAAGTAGAATTCAAACGCAACCCGGAACATTCTTGCGGTATTCTTCCCGCATTTTTCTCGGCAACCAAACAAAAGGAAGATCAAGATTTTCAAAATAAAAAATAAAAATTAGGGTTTTAAGACTGAAAGAAAAGTTACAAATATTTCCAATGAAGAAACACCATAGTAAGAAGTAAACTGAATAAAAAAATAAAAATTAGTTTTAAGACTGCAAGAAAAGTTACCAGAGCTTCCAATGAAAGAAACACCCAGTAGACTAGGCAACTGTAAAGAGCGAAAGATAACTTCTTTACTTTGTGGTAACCGTTTGGCCTCAGAAAATCAGAGTTAATGTAAAGAGTCAGACTGGTTCGAAATTGGGGTGCTGTAAAATTAATGGGACATTGATGTAAATTATTTGAAATCGACGAGGGTAGAATGGGTTCTTAAATATTATCCAGTTTATTGAATATATATATATATATATATATAGATATATATTATATATATATATATATATATATATATATATATATATATATATTTTTTTTTTTTTTTTTAATGATTTTATGGTTATGTTCGTTTATTCGAAAGTGTTAAGGAAAAAATCTGTAAAAATAAGGTTACGTGTTTTTCTTTGTTTTTGAAATTATTTTTGGAAGGCATTAAAACATAAAAATATTATTTCTTAAGATTTGTGAAAAACCGCTGCTTCCTCTAAATTTATTTATGCTTTTGTATTTTTGTTTGAATAAAAAATTAAACCAAAAGAGTATGTTTTACTTTTAAGAACAAAAATAATATTTTTTAAAATCAGAACTCAAATTAAACCCATAATTTTTATATTTTGTCTTCTAACAAATTTTTAAAAAAATAATCAATTTAAATAAAATTATTTTTAAACTTATGTATTTTTCAAGTTATTTAATATTTATATTGATTAGTCAAGATAAGTAAAATGAGTTTGATGTACCAAATAAAAATAATAAACTATATTAAATTAAAATTTTATTTTATTTTCTTTTTTTCTATTTTTCCTTTTATATTTTCTTTTTTCTTTCTTTCATATTTTTCCTTAATTTTCTAAAAAACAAATATAACCTATATATTTTATATTTATACCAAATTAACAAAAAAATAGTTTCTTAAATCAAACAAGGTGACATTAATGGATTTAATTACTCGTTATTCATGAATCAAATGAAATGAAAAATAACATATTTTGGACAAAAATGTTTTTTTCAATTTAATGTATTTATATAGTGTCTTTAAAAGAAGGGGTTATTTTGACATGAAAACAATAACATTTTTGTCAAAATCAAGCAAAAAATTACTGGAGGTCAAATTTCCAAAATCAGGTTTTTGAAAGGTCTTTTAATAAAAAAAAATTTGGTTAAATGACGTCAAATAAGCCAGAATTCATGAATCTAATTGTGCCCATATTTTTTCTTGAAAAATAACTCATTTTGGACAAAAATGCCCTTCTCCATTTATATTGTAGGTTAAAAGAAAGCACCAATGATAGGTACTAATCCTAATCGAGAGTCAAAACCTAAAAGCACTTAATCGATATGGCAGAATCACTGCTCGCGATTATCCCCACAATTCACAGAAATGACGCGATCGTGATCAATAAGACCCCTGCAGTTAGCTTCTGACATCCGTACTCCGCCACACTTTGGAATAGCCTTTCACCTGAATCCACTGGGCACCTGACAACCTTCTTCAAAATAGTCTTTTCCGCTACTTATCGGTTTTCAATGAAAACACCAATGATAGATACACAAGCTCAATATGGGAGCCCAACCCAAAAGATCGACTTCAAATACCATCTCCGGCCAATCTCACGTGGTAGATGCGGATCAGATTATCGCCACTCCTGGGAGAAGCCGAACATCCGACGGCTCACACTCAATAACTTTCACTTGCATCTTCTCGTGGCAACAGTACCATCTTCCAAATAGTTTTTTCACACAGACGGCTTCGGGTCAAAATCCCAAGCTCAATATGAGAGCCCAACCCAAAGGATTGGCCTCAAATACCATTCCACAATCTCATGTGAGTCGATAAAGTGATCAGACATCGCTTCATCCATAACAAGCCAAACATCACGGACGACTCACACTTCAAGAGCTTTCACCTACCTCTCTTTATCGATAACTCAGGGCACCCCAACCCCTACCTAGGCGGAAGAGGGGGACGCGGTACAAGACTGAGACTCTTTAACCTATTTTTTCTGACATTGGTGAGCCCATAACATGTAATTAAGTCATAATCACAAATATATATTAAAACAACCAACGCAATGGTGTTTATAATGTCCTGTACAAATATCCGAGTCTCATTGACTTATACATATACAAAAAAAAAACTTTACATCTACATATTCAAATTCAAAGGTAGCGACATATATGTTAGATCACGTATGTCGCCCTCCCAGGCGCTAAACGGTCGAATTTCGAGACTCACTGACGAACACCTGCTGTTTATGCTTGAAATGGGAAATATATAATATATCCGACCACCCGCTAGCGACCCGAGAAATTCCAATTTCCGAAAATAAGGCAAAATCGTAATTTCGCTAAAAATCCCAATTTATTCTTCGATCCTGATGACGAAACGATTTCATCATGGAATCATCTCGCAAAATCTAAATTAGGAACGAAATTTCGCAAAATTCGAGATATTGAGCTGGACGCTTTTTTGAGGTATCGCGTTCTGCAAGGCCGTGAAACGACTCGATCCGACGAAGTCATTATATAACAAAGTACTCACAGTACTACGAGTGACATGAGTAGAACGATTTAAACGACGGTCGGTGATAATACTGGAAGTATCAAACTATGAAAAAGAAGGACATATTGGTCATTATTCAAATTCTTGCTAGATAAAACAAATAGCAAATAGTGTCTCTTCTCAAAGATGAAAAGGAGGCAAACGCTGTGAAGGGATCTCTACAAAGGTTGCGGATTTCGAAGTTTTAGCCAGAGAGAGAGTTACTTTTCTCTAAAATAACGGTGATCCAAATCATTTGTTTTCTTGACGAGAAGGAGTGTTTCTATACGGAGAGGGCTTCGCAGCTGGTACTGACCGGCCAGCCTCTCAAACTCCGAGATATGCCCCACGCTTTATTCTTCGCTTAAGTACTATTTCAATGTTTAAGTCGTGTTAAGGCCTGAATTCATCGCTTTCTGATCGATTCCAAACCTTGGAAACCGAAATGTTTGGATTTTGAGGACTAGCGAACAAATCCGTGATCGCTTTACTTCGACCGTTCGGGGTTAAATGTGTGATGAATGGTTCAATAAATCATGCATCGATGCGTATGAGGCCTAATCGTCGAAATTGTGGTCTGGCCAAAGTGAACCAATGATTTATGAGCGATGGAATAGTAAAACTTAGGCCACTGCTCATATGAATAAAGGATTATCAAAATCAATTTTCGTGGTGAAATGTGTTTTATCGAGTGATTAAATTAATTGTCTGCTTGATAATTAGCCCAAGTGAGCTAATTTTCTGTATTGAATTGTGGAATTACATGATACTTATCAGAATTTAAATTACGAATATACGCATTGGGTGATATATTTGCATATGTCATATGAGTTATTGAAATGGCATCATAATGATTTCATATGCACCGGGTAGTATAGAAATTAAAGTATGCATGACATGGAAAATGAAAGAAAACGAACGCTTTTGGAAAGTGAATTTACAGATGATATTCTCGAGAATCGGGTCGAGATGGGCCAACAGATCATTTCGGATGAGGACCATGACTGTTTCGGAAAGCTCACCAACCAATTCGCCTCGGAGGGTAGTCCCATATTTTTACCGAATATTTCGGTAGTATATTTTCAAGAACAAATAGGTTTTGTTTTGAAAATGATTATTTTCTCATACATGGCTTAGGTGCGTGAGGGAGCTCTGGGTGAGGACTGGGTATGAGACGATTAGCTGTATATTCAAGAGGATCGCATTCGTCAATGTGTGTTTATTTCGGAGCATCGATATGCACTTAGGCTGGTGAGAAATTTCACTTGTGGTGATTCCACTATCGTTACTAGCTCACCCCGTCGAGGGCATTATATTTCCTATGTGCATGGTGTAGCTTAGCGAGGAGACGACACGCCATGTAGGTTGTTAGGAAGAAAGCCTGACGCGTTTCGTTTTGTGGATGTATACATGTATTAGTTTTAGAATTTTAATATATGCCGTATTAAGAGAAATTTTAATAACTTAACTATCGGGAATATAGTTGTGATATTTGTTTTGATGAGTGTTGATTTATGAGCCCAAGAGGCATTTTTACTCAGGTATGAGTCTCGTGATACGAGACATATAGAATTTCCGCGGGTTGACGGGTAGTCAACGGACCCCCGGTTTTCATGCCACAAATTTTGGTATCGTGAGCGAGGTATACTACCTAGGGCTTCGAGGGGATTCGGGGCTTAGGCCATAGTTTTTGAGGTGTAAGAACATCACCACTGGGTGTGCCCACATGTTTAGGCATGTGATTACCTAGGAAATCACGGGACAGGATTAGAACACTGCATGCATGTGTTTTATGTGTGATTGTGCGATCATGTGATTGATGTGTGAATGATGTTTATAACATGAATGATGTGTGATCATGTATTGTGTATGGTTTGTGTGCTTAGTAGATAGCACATAGGAAAATTTTTGGGAGTTTATAGTGTGTAAACTGGAACAAAGAAGAAAATAAGAAATAAATTTTAATAAATTTATTTGGGTTGTTGGATAATGAGATAAAATTTTAATAAATTTTAAGATGGAACACTAGGGTTTAGCGTGAGAACAAGATTGAGAAAATTTTTCGCTAATCGTTCGTAAAATTCGGATAAAAGAGTTCGAGGTTTACACAAGAACAAAGTTGGGTTTGTGAAATTCTGGAAATTTATTCCAGTTTTTGCACAAGAAAAAGGATTAAAGTTGAACTCATAAAATTTTTGAGTTGTATGGATGCAGTGTTCAAGCTACTGCATGTGGGAGTAGCAAGGAAGGCTACTGGAGGAAATGAACCGAGAAAAAAATGAGGAAAGTTTTACAACCGTCTTAAAAAAAAAGTAAAGAAAATGTGGTTTTCAAAGGCTTTACAAAGGTAAAACTGAAAAAGTGAAGAAAGCAAATTTTTATAGTTTATTTGGTGTACCGAGAATGAGAAAAATGGATATAAAATTTTTTCGTGTTTTCCAAATTCAAAGAGCAAGATGAAAAAAAAAACCTGGATTAGTATTTTTTGTAGTTCCAGAGCAGGTGTGTGAATATATATATATATATATATATATATATATATATATATATATATATATATATATACATGTATATATATTTTTTGTGTTTTTCCAAGAGTCGAAATAATGTGTGAAAAAAATATGTATATATGTATTTTTGGGTGATTTTCCAAAGAGCAAAAAGAAAAAAAAATTTACCAAAAGTAAAGAATCTGCTGGGGCCATCGCTCAAATTGTAGTCAGACATAATTTGGTGGGTAGAGAATTGTATTGCAAGAGAAGACTTGTTGGCTAGTGTATTGCGAATAGGAAAATTCAGACAGAACTTAGGAGGCTTGGTGGTTGGAATTGTATTGCAAGAGAAGCCGAAAAATCAGGACAGAATATGCTTGTTTTTGGTAAAGAATTGTATTGAAAGAGAATGCATGTGGCTGGAAAATTGTATTGCAATATGGTGGTGCAAAGGCTGAAATTGTAGCCGGTAAATAAGGAGAAGCTGGTTGTTGAGTTATTGTATCGCAATACACGAATTGTATCAAGTAAGGTGTGCAAAGGAACGGAGGAATCAGACAAAAATATGGTGGGCTTAAAGAGCTTTTTTTTTTCTTTTTGTATTGTAATACACTTGGTGTATTGTGACTAGGAAAGGACTGGGGTTGAGAATTGTATTGCAATACAATTATCAGACAGACCAACAAGATGAACAGAATAAGAATAATAACAATGAATAGCATTATGTGAACAAGAATCGATGAACTACAATCAACAACAAGAAATCGATTTTTTTGAAAAATAAAATAAAATCAAATACAAAGAGACAAAATTTTCGAAAAATGAAATTTTCAAAAAATAAAATTTTTGGATGTTAAAAAAAAAAATTGATTTGATATGTGGAAATTAGTTGTCTTGCATTGCCTATAAATCCAAGGACATAGTATATAAAAGGTTGCATGTTTTTGATCGCGTGATTTTATGTTTCAAATTGTGTGGAAGGACATATACACGGTATGATGTATATGGGAATTATGATCATACATTGTTGCGTAGGAAATTATACATGCATGGTGTAATGCTATAGGAAAAAGGGTGAATGCTAAGGTTAGAACTATGACCTTAGGATTGATACGTAAATGAACAAGAAAGCTTAGAATTTACTGAAATAAATGAATTGAGTGGTTGAATCGCTTAGCGCCACTTAGAAATGAACGGGTCGGGCCATGCTTCTTCTGTTAAGTCTATTAGTAATTGGCATGTGCATTGCTAGTTAGACTGAAATGAAAATTAAATGATTCTTGTTGCCATTGGAAATATGTAGATGGCTAGTCGAGGACGAGGACGTAAAGGGCGTCCACAGGGTACTGGTCAGGCACCACCAGTATTTGATCAGCAGGCCTTTGCTGAGGCTGTAGGTATTGCGGCGGCTGCTATCGCACAGGCTAGCGTAGCAGGTAGTCAGGGAGATCCTAGTAACCTCCAGAGGTTTAGGGCACATCATCCTCCGACATTCAAAGGGGAGGAGACCCGATGGTGGCAGACCATTGGTTTATGCAGATCGAGAACATACGGAGCTGCGAAGATCACCTCCGAGGCGACCAGGATCGTGCAATGTATTCCGGCCTGCAGGGCGGCAGGCCCGGTGCATGGCAAGAGTTTCAGAGTCGCCTTACGGGTGGGTACTTTCCGTAGGATCGGCGAGGGCACGCGAAGGCTCAGAGTTCCAGCCAAGCAGGGCGACTTATCGTGGATGGGACTACGCGGGCTGGGGATCTACGAGTTAGCCCGCTTTGCTATCGATTACGTACACCGACGCGGCCAAAGTTAGAGATTCGAGAATGGCCAAGTCGTCTATTCGGGCAGGATTTCAGAGGGACTTCGTCTACGGGATACTAAGACTCCATGGTTGGGACTGACCACTGACCATAGAGAGGAAATCGAGGATGCCGCGAAGCTCGGGATGTAGTGTTGGTAGCAAGAGGAGGATCAACCTTGCTTCTGGATTCGGGAAGAGGCGGAAGACTTATGCTTCACACGGTTTCAGGACCAGGGCCAGGATTGGGCATCTAGTCATCCAAGGCAGAGGATATGTTACTTCTGCCGACAGCATGGGCATGTGAGACGGGATTGCCCCCAGAGACAGGGATCCCAGAGCATTGGGATAGCGTAGTCTCAGTTAAACGTAGAGCGGAAGTACATTTCATTCCTCCGCTGCAGTACGGGTCGAAAGACCGATTTCGATGTCGAGGGGTCTTTATCACGAGCACCGGTGCCTGGTGGGCTGGGAGCCCGGAGGGTGGAGTCGGTCGGTACGGGACTCACGGGGCCGGGACTTCTAGTCCGAGCGGGGCGGACTATATGTTATTTATGTAATGCGCCCTGACCCTAGGCGTATGAGGCAAGATTGTCCTAGGAGCGGAGGTCTCATGGTGCGGAGAATTTGAGCATACAGGAAGCGAGGACTCTTAAGTGCGTTTCTACTCTTGCACTTGTTGACTAGAGTAGCTTGCAAGTGGATGCATCATATTCATTAATTGTTGCATCTTGTGTGATGGATTTGGACTTGAGGTTAAGGCCTTTGAAACCGCTCCATAGATGTTCTTACTGGGATGTAGGGTGAGAGTTGACCTGATAGGTCGAGATTATGAGTGAGAGATCTCCGAGATTCTGCTCATGGTGGACTTGGGATTGGGTGTCACAGTATGGCACCATTGCCTTCATGTGCACGGTAACATTGCGTCAAGTCGGGTGTGTGGGTTACGGTAGGGACATTCCTGCTCTTGGTGAGTGTGGGTTGGTATCTTTGGGACTACGTCGATAAAGACTCATAGTTCGAATCGGGGAAATGAAGAGTAATTAAAGTGTGTTGGGCAAAGCAAGAAGAGTAGATTAATCCCCTAAGGTGGCTTGGAGTATGGGTGTAAGGGCCAGGGAGAGATCAGAATTTACGTATGGGTGTAAGAGACCGGGGAGATCATTTACGTATGAGTGTAAGGGCCGGGAGAGATCCCGGAGATTTACGTATGGGTGTAAGGGCCGAGGAGAGATCAGGAATTTACGTGTGGGTGTAAGGGCAGGGAATGTCAAATTTACGTATGGGTGTAGGGCAGGGAGATGTCCCAATTACGTATTGGTGTAGGGCAGGTGGAAGAAATCAAAAATTTACGTGAGGTGTAAGGGCCGTGGAAATCCGGTATGTGTGGTGTAAGAGACGTGGAGTTATGCGAAATTTACGTGGGTGTAGGGCAGGTGAAGATATCAGAAATTTAAGTGTGAATGAAAGAAGCTCGCAGTGTGAAGTAGAAAAGTTATGTTGCTAGAGATGAAAACACATGGTCGAGTTATCAAATGGAACTTAGAGTCGAGTGATAGAGATGCTAATTGACTCGAGATTTGGATGCTGGAAATTGCATTGGGTGTTGTTGAGTCGCGAGGGCTCGATATATGGAGGTCATAATGATATGGACTAAGTTGACGGTCCATGGGTATCGGTTACACACAATGAGATTGTGTAAGCACACATTGTGTGGATTATATCACAGTGTTAAAGGACCTTATTCACGAGCATATGTCTGGGTCATGAGGTAGAGGGATTAATTGCCCTTAGTGGAATTCGCCTGATAATAGTTATCGGCGAGTATACGAATGGCTTATATATGAGGTATTGTATGGGAGGCCATGTAGATCCGTTATGTTGGACCGGAGTGGGAGAGAGCTCATCCCGGCTGGTCTGATACGATTGAACACCTTTGAGAGTGAGCTTGATATGATAAGCGTCTTCTCAAGGCTAGGCCCATTAGAAGAGCTATCTTGATGTGTAAACCTTGTCGACCTTAGAGTTCGAGGTTGGGGATCGCGTCTTGCTGAAGGTGATACTGGGAGGGGTGGTCAGGCTCGGTAAGTGAGGGAAGTTATTGCGGGTTCGTTGGGCTTTGGTGCTCGGAGGTAGGCCTTTGATAGCGTCTGGGTTGGCTTTACCACCTGGCATGTCGGTGTCCACGGTGTTTCAACGTCTCATGCTTTCCGGAGTATACTCGGATCCGGCTCATGTGGTGGATTGGGGAATGATTGAGGTTGACGATGGGACCTTTGAGGAGGGACGGTGTGCATTTTTAATAAATTTGTGATCCCGGGTTTGCGACGCAAGGCCGTGAAAACTAGTGAGAGTGCTATGGCGGCACTACGGAGTGGAAGAGTCAACGTGGGAGCGAAGGACCTGATCTGCGGGGCCACCAATCCACTTCTTGTTTGGGGATGAAGGTAAGTAGTTAGTCGTCTAATATTTAAATGACTAGTTTATGCATGGTGAGTGCACGTTATGTGCATGTGTTGTGTTAATAGATTGTCAAAATTTCGGACTTGAGGGAATTCTGCAGAGGGGAGAATGTGGGCAGAAATTCAATTGGAAAAGGGCCATCGTAATTTGGTTAAAAATATGGAATTTATTCTCTGGATCTCAGATGACAAAACGGATTTCATCGTTGGAATCGTCTCGCGAAATCTAACTAGCATGTAAAATTTCATAAAATTTCGAGATAGTTGGAGTTGACACGTTTTTCGAGGCATGTGATTGGTCTTAAGTAAAACAGGTCGATGCGACGAAAGTCACATTATATAATCTTCGTAATGTAGTGGCGTGAGTAGAAATGATGAAAATGGATGGCCGAGATAGTGCTGAGTGTCAAAACTGGGAAAAGAAGGACATATTGGTCATTATTCAAATTCTTAAGTTAGATAAAACAAAATAGCAAATAGTGTCTCTTCTCAAAGATGAAAAGGAGGCAAAACGTGCTGGGGAAGGGATCTCTCACAGTGGCTATGGATTTTGAGTTTTAGTGAGAGAAATTATACTCTACAAATGGGGTGATCCAATGGTCGGCGGAGTCTTCGGAATGAAGGAAGCTTCTACGGAGAGGGCCCGCGATAGATCTTAGAATTTAGGAGTTCCTCAAACTCTGAGAGGTAGGGGTTTCTCCCTACTTGGGTTTTATTCTTCGTTTAAGTACTATTTCAATGTTTCGGTTGGTTGAGGCCTTGAACGACCGTTTGATCGATTCCAAACCTTGGAACCGAAATGCTTGGATTTTGAGACATGAGCGGTTCGTGATCAGTTTACGAATTTATTTGGGTTCAAATAATGATAGATAGTTCAATAAATCATGTATTGATGTGTATGAGGCTGGAATTGGCCGAAAAATTTGGGTTCACAAAGTGAACCAATGATTTATGAGTGATGGAACAGTAAACCCTAGGGTTTTACTGTTCATATGAACAGTGACACGAAAATCAATTTTCGTGTGAAAATGTGTTTTATTGAGTGATTAAATTCGAATTGCTCGTGTTTGATAATTAGCCCAAGTGAGCTAATTTTTGGTGTAATGAATTGTGGAATTACATAACGTGATTATGTGATTTAAATTATGTGAATATGCATGGTGATATATTTGCATGTGTCATATGGTTATTGAAATTGCGTAATGCATTTCATATGCAGCGGGGTAGCCTAGAAATTAGGTGAGTGCATGACATGGAAAATTGAAAGAAAGCAGCGTTTTGAAAGGAATTTCACGGGATGATATTATGGAGAGTGGGTTGGGAGATGGGCAATGAGATCATTCGAGATGAGAATATGGCGTTTTGAAACTCGCCCAACCAATTCGCCTCGGAGGGTAGTCCCATATTTTTACCGAATATTTCGATAGTATATTTTCAAGAACAAATAGGTTTTGTTTTGAAAATGATTATTTTCTCATACATGGCTTAGGCAGGTGTGAGGGAGTCGGTGAGGACTCGGGGTATGAGATGATTAGTTAGACATTCAAGTAGGATCATGCATTTGCTTGAATGTGTGTTTATTTTGGAGCATTGCATATGCACTTAGGTGGAGAGTAGCCCACATAGGGTGATTCCACTACTGAGCATTAGCTCACCCTGTCAAGGGAGGAGACGGCACGTCATAGAGGCTGTTTTAGAAGAAAGCCGGATTGTGGCTTTGGTTTTGTGATGTATACATGTATTAGAGTTTTAGAATTATAATATTTGTTGTATTAAGAGAAATTTTAATAACTCTTGAACTATTGGAATATAGTTGTGATATTTGTTTTGATGAGTATTGATTTATGAGCCCAAGAGGCATTTTGCTCAGTGGAGTCTCGCGATCTGAGGACATATAGAGCTCGCGGGTTGTGGTGAGTCAACGGATCCCCGGGTTTTGGGGCGTCACACCTGTAGTGGTCCTCAAAGACGATATACAATTTACAAAATTGTCTATTTTCACAATATCTATTTAAATATCATTATATTTGTACATTATACCATTTAGTAGAGTTCTCACTCTCACTCTCCATCGTCATAATACATAGTACTTTTCATATCATTATAACTTTATCACATTTTTTTCATTTCGAATCATTGTTTCCATGTTACATGCTTCTTATAACTGTTTCCATGTTACATATTTGGATGACTAATGGCCAAAACAAAAACATGGGTTTTGGAAAATTTTTGATAGCATCTCCCCTAAAACCCCAACATTTTCTTTATACAAAAATTTCTCAATCGAGTGTTATACAAAATCACTTTCCAAATATACTCAAACTTATACAAGTGTCCATACTTTTCATACCTTGCTCTTCAAAGACTTGAACCAACTTCTCATTTTCTTCACTTCTTCTCTTGAGCAAGGCTAGATCGAAATGAAGAATCAAACATATCTCTTCTTCTCCACACCCGTAATGCCCTAGCCCCAAAACCCAAATGAGAAAATATCTCATTCAAGAGACCAAATGTGGCCTTATCCTCTTTTCATGTACAAGGCCTCGTTTGGCTTTTCTCATTTGTTTGTTTAACTTTCATATTTTTTGTATTTTAGTCCCTCTTTCATATTCTAATTGCACAACAACTTAATACTATTTCTAATTAAGCATATACTCTTCTTCATTTATGACCTTTGAGTCCTTAATATGACATTTTACTATTTTACCCTTAACTTTTGAATTAATTCCGGGTTTTATCATTTTACTCACTTAGTATCTAAATTCCGGAAAAATACACATTTATTTTATACCTTAAACATGTTATAAAATCAGTAGGGTATAATTTGGGGTGTTCTAGAGTCCACTTGATGTAGGTTTTGATTGTTGGTTTTAAAATGTAAATGTAAAATTTTTTGTAATAGTAGAGTTTGATTATGTACAAGTAAATGAGACTCAGGAATATGAATATGACAGTTTAAACACCACTATGGTGGTTATATTCTGAGCTGTTTGATTGGTCTTGAAAGTCTTTATTTTAGGAGCACCTTCAGATGGAGTTTGAGTGGCACGTGCGCTAATCTTATCAATTAAGCCAATTGATGTGTGCAGGTCCACTTAGTACCACTGATTCCATTTCGAGTTTGTTTTTGGTAATTTTGCAAGTTTTTGCTTGCCTCAGCCAATTAGTTCAAGTTTGATGTCAAAATATGTGCTGAATGCTGAGGATTCACAATGTTTTCATCATTCAAAAATGAAGAAATGTGAAGTGGATTTGAAGAAAGGAGGATGCAGTAGCAAAACAGGGAAGCAGGAGCAAACCAGGGATTTTCGCTATGATTGCGAAAATTTCGCTAGGATACTTGAATTTAGCAATCTGCCGTGAAAGATTTAGCAATCTAAGCGAGAACTAAGCTAACTAAGCGAAATTTCTACGTCCCTGTGAAGATTCTCGATTTAAGCTATCTCTACGTGGAATTTAAGTAGGCTAATGAAATTTAAGCTAACATAACAAAATTTTTAAGCTAGCATAGCAAAATTTTAAGCTATGCAAGCGAGGAATTTCTTGCTATAGCGAAAATTGCTGTTTGTGTTTTGGTATTTTTGATTCCAAGCGACCACGTTTTGATAAATTACCATTTGTCCCTTATGTAATTTCATATTTTAGGCATTTTGTATTTTCACTTTGGGTTTGGTATATAGCCCACCTGACTTTGTAACCCTAGTAACTTTTCCATTATCTGATTTCCTTGACTTTTCATTTTAGGTTTACTTGCTCTCTTCTCTCTCCTCTTTCTCTCATTTTCTCGGCTGCAGACACACCCGCGGGGATGACTCGAGAGGATCTTGTAAGCACCATGTATGAAGAGGAGGGTTGCTAGCTTGGTTTTGGGGCTGGCTCAGGTTGTCCTCGGGCTTTAAATGTTACAGTGCATTTATGGTTCCAAACTTTTCCAAACTAGGGTTTAGGCCATTTAATGTGCTCCTTTGGTCAATACTTATGACTTTAGGGTTGATGCATTCTTAATGGTAGATGCACTGACATTCTTTAGATGGCATTTACGAGCCATTGAAATGAGGTTAAATGCTAGGGTTTCAAATTGAATGGGACTTTGAATGCTTAGTATTTGGTTTGACTCAAATAGGAGTGGTTCTAGGGTTAGGTTTTATAAATTTAAACAAGATCCGGTTGGCTTTGACTATATGTCATTTGCTTTTAATGCGAGGATATAACACAGGACACTTTAATAGCCACAGTGTTATCAAGCTAGTGACTGAGCCTTCAAGGTTACGTTTCACACTTTCATTTAAGCTATTACAGGTTAACCCGGTTGAACAAACAGCCTCCACTGTTTTTAACGAATCCAAAATCGAACAAAAAGTCTCACCATTTTCCATATTGATGTGAATCATTCTTGGGATGAAAAACCATCCCGTGTTCGACCCTAGACCGCTATCTTGCCGGTAGCTTGAAGCTACGACGGTGGGAGAACATAGGAAACAAATATTGTTGATTAGATCCGCCTATGAGTAGCCTGAATCAATGGCGGATTCGCACGTGGTGCTTAGTCACGTATGATGAGTTGAAGTGTACTTGTAATCCACATTACAAGTGTAGGTGACCTTTTAATCCGTTTTGAATTTCATTTGCTTTAACTGCAAGTCTTCTCTACTTGGCTGCTACTGCACTGTTTTTGTTTCTTACAGTCAGTTTTTATTTTAGCTAACACTGATCTATTGGCAAGATTTGTTTGTGTTCTTTGCTGTGTCTAATTTAGTGTAACAGGTGTTTATGCACCATTGGGATAGGAACACCCGGGTGGAGTTGCAAGAATCGGTACCAATTGAACAAGGTTGGCCAAATCGGTGTACCGCAGTGAAAATATGGATCCTCTGCACGAAAGAACAACAAAGTCGGGAATTTTGATGAATCGGCATATAGATCAATGAGGGATCACATACACCCTCCTAGAGTTAGTGCCCCTTCCTGCATCATACCTCCTGCTGAAGATGTAGCAGTGAGACCCTACTTGGTGCCCTTGCTCCCCACATTTCATGGTATGGAAAATGAAAATCCATACACTCATATAAGGGATTTTGAGGAAGTATGCATAACCTTTAAGGAAGGTACAATCGACATGGATTTGTTGAAGTTGAAGGCATTTCCATTGACCTCAAAGACAAAGCCAAGATATGACTTAACTCACGAGACCCGGAGACCATCGGAAAATTTGAAGGCGGAGGAGGCTGCGGGGCGGGAATTTTAAAGTGTGATCTCCTGAGACCAATAATTTGAAGAAGACTAAATCTACACCTTTGCGACCCTCGACAATGAGTTCTACATTTCTTGCGGGAGAGATTCATGGAGACCATCGGTCTTGTCCACATCATGGTTTCGACAGCGGATGCTTGTAAACCACTTCTGGTGGTATGTCTCCAGCCATGAAGCGACTTTTGGAAGCTTGATGTGTGGAGGAGACTTCACGAGCAAGCATCCGGATGGAAGCCATGGATTTCTTGAATTATGTGGTGAAACTTCCAGGGTTGGGATAGGCAGGCAGGGAGGTGGAAAATGAGGGCCCTCAGCCCACCTAGGGGAGAATTTATGCACTTTCGGAGGACATGGAAATGAAGCAGAATGTCCCATTACTGCATTTAGGAAGTTGGAGGGCTAGAAGGAAAACGGCTCCATGAAGTCACGAGGGCGAGTGGCGAAAATCTGCCTGAGGCCAATCCATGCATCAATTTCCAACCCACTGCCCACCCAGAAGAACATTATCCAATGGCCCCTTCAGTGAAGGATCTGATGTCAGAATATGCAAATGCAGTAGGTCATGCAAGCCTGTGCCCGTACGGTAATACCTACAATTCCAATTAGAAGAATCACCTAACCTCTCACGGAAGCCCAATCCTCCTGCCTATATATTTACAGTGCCAAACCGATTTGGTTCCTCATCTCTTCCACAACACCACCATGCTCTTCTCTGTGGAACAAGCCATCTTGAACTTGAGCAAGGTGGTAGGCAATTTTGTGGAGGGGAAAAAGGGGATCAATGTACAATTGGCACAAAAGAGTTGACCTTTGTAGAAAGTACTGCTTGAACAAAAGAATAGATGGGCTTGAGAGCAATCCTATTCGGAAAATTGACAACTGCATTCAATCACAAGATCAGCAATTTCTTTGGAGTACGAGGAGAGAGGAAGGTTCCACTTCCCAAACATTGCCAAATCAAGGAGTCCATGGGTGGTTCATCCGGCCGGTGGGATGGATGAAGTGAAAATCACCCTGAGGAGTGGAAGAAATAGAGCAACCGATTGCCCATGGCTGCTGAAGAAACATGCGAGGAAAGGAAGGCGGAGGCACGAGAGAGTGTCGTCGGTGAAGACCCGGAGTGAAAAAGCCATGCCCCCTCCATTTCCCCGAAGCAGAGGAGGCAGAAAAAAATCCCGAACCAAGTTGAAATTTGGGAGGTGCTAAGGCAAGTGAGGTGAACATTCCTTTGCTTGACATGATTAAAGCGGAGTCTGACTTATGCTAAGTTCTTAAAGGACTGTACTTACGGTCGAAAGGGTTAGGCATCGAAAAGAAAGCCTTCTGGCCGAGCAAAAGTCGATTGCCATAATCGAGCAAGACCTGATCAAATACAAGGATCGGGATCCCCCACAATTTCAGTCAACATTGGAGGGACTTGCATAGACAAGCCTTTGCTAGATTTAGGGGCAGTGTAAACCTCTTGCCATACTCGAGTGTATAGCGGTTGGGCTGGGGAGCCTCAAACCTACCAACATCACTTTGTCATTGGCTGATCGCTCGATGAAGATTCCTAAGGAATAGTTAAGAATGTCTTGGTAAGGTAAAAGACAAATTCTACTACCTAGTGGACTTTGTAGTGCTTGTCTGGGAGCCAATAGCAAATGGGCTAAATCATGTGCAGATATCTGGGAGAACCCATTTTTGGCCACTTTGCCAATGCGATCATCAAATTCTTAGAAATGGGTAATCTGGCTCCACATTTGGCAACATGACATTGGAGCTCAACATTTTTCACTTGAGTCACAAGCTCAAGCCAGTAGAAGGTGATAAGGAAGGAAGCGATGAAGTTTGCTCAGTTAACCCAAATGCAGAGAAGCCAAATGTCAGCAAATTGCAAAGGCTAGCTAAGGAAAATGAAGCAGTTGTTTGGGAGTTTTCTGCATCAGCCACCACTGTAGAGCAATTGGTCAACAAGAATGGACCAAGCGCAGAGGTTGCAGCACAAGCCCTTTGCTTGCAGGGTTAAGGGCTCCTCACTCCTTGACCCTCCATGAGTAAATCAACGAAATTGAGCTGGTTGGTGTCTCACTGAGCAGTGCAGCTCAAAATTTTGATTTTTGCTTAGATTTGTTTAATTTTCATATTAGGCTATTTTTAGTAACTTCCCGTTTTAGCAACTTTCCTTTTTAAGTAGCCTAAATTTAATTTTATTTTTAGGTTTTTGTTAAAAATAATAATTATTTTTGATTTTTTTTGTTTCTAATCTGCCTACTACATACAAAACGTATGTTTGAATTATATTCATTATAGTGTAACTTTCAATATCATCAATTAAACCCATTTGTTATTTGATTGTTTCATTGTTATAAATTCATATGATTTTTACTTCATTATGACTATAAATATTTGATTATTTTTATCAATTACATTTTATTTTTAAACAATATTTAGAGGATGTTTTAATCATAAATGGAATTGTTAACACAATTAGTTTATATATATTTTTATTTTTCACTCTTACTCTATAAATATCATATCATATCATTCGAATAAGAATACATAGCGGATAATATTTAATGTGTAAAAAAAATCTCAAATTCAAACTCATAATAAAATTATAATTGTATAGACGAGATAAAAACTTTGTATTTTCTTTTCATAATTTTTCTACTTAATCATTGATGATTATTTATAATACAAAAATATCACTTTACCTTAAAATCTTAAAATCTTTATCTTGGTCGATTTAAAATTTTTCATTTTTATTTTTGAATGATTGGTATAAAAGAAAGTTAGATGATAATACAAATCAAATATAATTTATTTTATTTCATTTTCCTTTTAAGTTCTTTTTATAATTTGGGAAACCTTTTCTTATATTGTTTTATTTTAGATGTAGAAAAATTTACAATTTTGAATTCCAAAGTTTTATTATCTCTTCAATATTTTTTTTTACATCTACTCATTTGAAATTACAATATTGTAGTATTGTTCTCATGGAGACTCCCTTTTTTATTGCCTTTTCAATTTAAAATCATTATTTTTAGCACACTTTTCATGACATGCATTTTTTATTTATTAATTTATTTTTATTATTCAAGAAAAATATGAGATATAATATACAAATTTTAATTTATTTTCTATTATTAATTTTTTTACAAACTAACCAAAAACAGGGGTTCTCTTTGAATATTTATTGCTTATATATCATTACTCAAACATTTGAGTTTTTTACATTTTATTTTGAAAGCTTTTGGGACAATACAATAATTAATTAAAGCACATATTTACTAATTCGTTTTTTTTTTATCTTTTGTTTTCAACTGATATTCTTGATTTAAATTTTAAATAACAAAAAGGATATAAATTTTTTCAATTAAAATGTGGTAATAAACTGCTTGAGTTTTTAATTAAATTACTCTAAAATTATTTTAAACAAATATGTTATATGATTTGAAAAAGAAATATCAACCAATATATATGGGAAGTTAAAAATACTTTTAAATTTTTTTTTTATCTACTCATCTAAAAAAGAATTATACATATTTTTCAAATTAAAAAGTAAATTGAAAAGATTAAAGAAATTAATAAGGAAAATACAAGAAATTTTTCTCTTCAATTTTAAGCATCAAATATAATTACTTCATGTGTTAACAATTCAATAGTAATATAAAATTTTCATCAATTAAATTATAATTTATTTTTTAGGTTTTAATGTTAAACCATACATCAACTATTTAACAAATACAAAAGTTAATCTAATTTGTATTTTTTTGTAGTGTTTGTATATATATTTTTATAACAACTCGAAAATGACTCTCACGATCAAAAGTCAATCCACAAGTTTTTATGTTGAGCCTTTTCCAATCACTCTCACAGGTATCATCTGATCTTGTTTCTTTCAAAACTATATCCAAATCTAGCATACACAGTGCATGTAAGACCTGGGAAAAACCTAGAATTTGAATTTTTGCTAGGAAGGGTAAAATGGTAATTTTGTTGTAATTCTTTCTAAATCTCAGATGACGAAACGGACTTCACCGTTGGAAGTGTCTCACGAAATCTAGTCACTCAGGCGAATTTCGTTGAATTCCGAGACAGTCGAATTCTCATGAATTTCGAGACGATGGACATCGAGTGGACCCTAAAAACAAGATTTTTAGAAAAATCCTGAAAAATGTCAAAGATTTAAAGAATGTCCATTTAAGATAGATGAAACTGAAACCGGGACGAAATAAATTATTTCGGCGAGAAACTCAGGCAGAAGAAGTGTGACACGTGGCGGCGTGAGCCCGCATGTCCACGCTATAAATAGCCTAAAATATCTAACATGCAAAAGAGATCTCATTTTGAATTAAGAGAAAAAGCATTGATAGAGAGAGAGAGAGAGAAAGAGAGAGAGAGAGAGAGAGAGAGAGAGAGGAAAAGAAAAAAGCGAACCTTTTCTCAGCGATTTCATGGGGTTTTAAATTAGGAACTTCAGTGGTGAGGATTAAAAGCTCTATCGTGGAAATTCTGGCGTGGATCTTGGAATCATAAGATTTCTCCAAGGTCCAAGGTTTGGGTTTTCACGAAAACCGAGAAAAAGGTAGTGTCCTGGGAAATCACGTTAATTGAGGTAGGGTTTTATCCTATTCAGTTTAATTTCTGGTGTGTGTGTGTCAAAGTGGAGAATGTTGTCAAGTTTTTTTTCCTTTGACCCCATGAATGTGTTTTGGACATAACTTCGCCATCCCTTATCCGAATTGAGTGATTCTAATTTCTGGGTAAATTAGACTTATAGGAGAACATATCTCCTTGAAATAGGTCTATCCAAATTCCGACCCCTTTGGACTTAGAAATGCATTTAAAGTGGAGCTATGTTCAGACAATTTTCCTGTTATGTTTTGAGACCCCATGACTGTGTTTTGGCCATAACTTGGCCATCGCTCATCTGAATTGAAAGATTATAATTTCTAGGTAAACTAGACTTATAGGAGAACATATTTCTTTGAAAGGTCTATCCAAATTCCGACCCCTTTGGACTTAGAAATGCATTCAAAGGGGAGTTATGTTCAGGTAGTTTCTGGTTATGTTTGAAAACTGAGTAGTCTCGGTTGTTTAGGACATATCTTGAGTTTTAGTGATCCAATTTGGGTGATTCCATTTGGAGAAGAACCCTAAGAACCGTATCTTGAAGTAGTACACAAGAACCCGATGTCAAATTATGGATTAAGACCTTGAAATCTGGTATCATAAGGAAATTTGTTTCTAGTGTAAAGTAGAGTAAGTGACAGTTTTTGAATGAAAGGCCATAGCCGTCCGAACTCTGTTTCGGGTGTTCTTGGACTCTATGGAAAGCCCATTGAGTCAAAAACCTAGCCATATTCCTGTGGAAGGAAGTGGGTGTCCAAAACCTTGCTGAAAATTTATGTTTTACACCTAGTGTCTAGGTTATTTGGTTGTGTCGATGTGAATAGCCGGGTTTTGACATGACCATTGCATGGCATGTTGTAGGCTATTGTATTGGGTATGAATTGCCATGAGTTAGCCTAAGGAAGGCTATATGACATTACTTGTTTAGTCATGTATTGATGAATGCTAATATGAATGATACTACGATATCTATAAAAATTGACATGAAATGTATGAAACTTATATGCTTGCGATATATGTTGCATGGTACTTGACATGAAGTACGATTGATTAGAATATTCCATATAGTATGCATCATACATGTAACATGAGAACATGCAGTGGCATTAGCATTGCATATGCATAGGGACATCACATTATGTTGGGTGTGTGTGCATGGGTGGGGTCATCCATCATCATTGTTGATGAATGGGTAGTGAGCTCGTACTTCTCACGGATTAAAACATAAAAAGAAATATAAATAATGTGTGTTGGGCGGAGCAAGAAGGGGACTGTTAGCCCTCTCAGGTGAAAAGCCTGGAACATGGTTGTAAAAGACTCGTGGCGTGAGCCGAAAAGTTTTGTTGCCCAAAGAAGACACACGATCATGTTTATCACCTAGACTTCGGGTTGTGTGATAGGAGTCGGGATTGACTTGGGATTGGTTGCCCATTAGCACTTGCATTGGGTACTGGTGAGCCGGTGAAGGCTTGATACTTGGGTCATGGGTAATACCAGTGATGATTTTCACACTTGGCATATGCATGTGTGAGGGAGTTGGTGAGTGACTCGGGATTTGAGCATGATGACATTTCTTGCATGACATATGACATTCATGTAGACATTTTACTTGGATGTGTGTTTGTTGTGCGACCATTGCATGTGCATTAGATGGGGAGTAGTCCTTGTAGGAGTCATCCTCTCTTGGGCTTGCTTTCGCCTTGTCGTGGGATGCCCACCAGTGCGGTCGAGACGGTGATACGACCTCATATGGGACCGCATGAGGGATGAGAGCCGGATGCGGCTTTGTTTTTGTCTTGTATTATATTCAAGCAGAACCAAAACATGTATACCTTTTTGTTGTATAAAAGGACTGTTAAATGGATTGTTGGTTATATAGTCTATCATATATTTTTGTATATTTGTGAATTAAATATGCAGGGATGGGTCTCAATATATGAGACAAATGAGTGTGATATCAGGGCATCCGATATTTCTGAGTTTCCAGCGAGGTGATGAGGCTGTCAGCAAAATCGGGATAGGGTGTCATAGCAGTATCGATGTAAAGACCCTAGAAAATTCCAATTTTTTGAAAAAGGGTAAAATCGTAATTTCGGTAAAAATCTGAAATTTTTCTAGATCTCGGATGAAGAAACGGACTTCACCGTTGGAATCGTCTCGCGAAATCTAGCTACCACATCGAATTTCGTCGAATTCTGAGATAGTCGGAATTTGCACGTTTTTCGAGGAAACGAGCGTCGGGTGGGACACTTGGTGCATTTTTGAGTGGCACACAGGGTGCCATGTGTCAAGCTCCAATTAGTAAAGTTGATCTCAAGGTGGGACCCACGTTGACACATGGCATGATGCCATTGGATAGAAAAGTCAAAGTGGTTGGTTGAGTGGATAAGAAATCCTCTCAACCAATCATAAGGTGACATGTGGCGATGAGAGAGACAAAAAGGGAGCTTCTTCTCCACTTTTGGGCAGGAAACGTGCAGTAGGGAGAGGAGTGTGCTGGTCTTTCAAAAATGGTGGATTTAGTGAGAGAGTGTCCAACTTCTCTCTAGGATTCTGGGAGATCGGACCGTCAGATTTCGACGGAGCAAGAAGGGAAGCTGTTCTACGCGGTGAGGACAACGCGTGGACTTCGATTTTGGGAGTTTTCACACCTTAATGGTAGGGTTTCTCCTCACTTGTGTTTTATTCCCATTTTAAGTGTTTTTCGATGTTTCGATTGGTTTGAGGCCGCTGAAATAGTTGACGGCCCTTAAAACTCGGACCGAATTGCTTCAATCTATTGAAACGCAATGGTGAAATAAAGTACAAGTATTTGGTCAAGCTGTGGTGTTTTAAATTCATAAAATTGCTTAAATCATGTATTGATATGATAAAGGGCCTGAATGGGTCGTATGACTCCATCCCAAAGCATGAACTGATCAGAATTGTTAGATTTTTCGATTAAATGGAACCTCCGTAAATCGTCAATAAGTTACAGGAATTTATACTGAAACTTCTATTTGATGAGTAGGAGACGAAATGGAATAAAACCGCCCACCAAGATAAACCGATGTAGATAAAGTGGCCGCCAGCGACAAAATTTACTGCTGTTTTTGGGATCAGAAAACAAACTGTTTGTATGAAATGGACCATAAATGTCCATTGGTTTCGCATGAGAATCGCTGAATGAACACTGTACGTGGAAATAGATAAAGTTAAGACATTATCAGAATGTGTTAGTACAACGACGCAATTACTGAATTAAATCAGGTCAGAAGCCGTCAAGATGATTATGATTTCGCTTCAATCGGTGCTAAATCAAGTGATGATCGATGTGTCAATTACGCGTGTAATTGTAGCTTGATCAAAATATGCATATCGACATATTGTGTAAATGATTTTGAAAATGGCATAATGTATTTTCATATGCAATCGGGTAACCTAGAATTAAAGGAGCGCATGACAAGGTATTTTTCAGAACGGATAGGTCATGAAAGGAATTTCACAGATGATAATTTAGACCAATGAGACGGCCAACATCATTTCTGATGAGACCATGACTCAGCTTTTAAAGTCACCAACCAAATCGCCTGAGGGTGGGCCCCATATTTTTACCGAATATTTCTAAGAAGATATTTTCAAGAACAAAAGTTTTGTTTTGGAAATGATTATTTTCTCATACATTTACTAAATAAGCGGGAAAGAAATTTGAGGACTCGTGGTAATGGGTGACTATGTAGACATTCAAGTAGATCACGTATTTACTGAGTGTGTGTTTATTTTGGAACATCAGACCGCACTTAGGTGGAGAGTAGCCCACCTTAGTGGCGATTCCACTAATGAGCATTAAATACCCCGTCAGTGGAATTATATTTTTCGTACAGGAGCGCCGAGAAGACGATTCATTTTCAAGTAGCCATACATGATTTTCGATGGTTTTCGGACATACATGGCTAATTTGTAGATGTTAATATATGTTCAGATAAAGTAATCACAACTATTTAATTATCGAGATAATCGAGAATAGTTAAGTGATATTTGTTTTTGCGAGTATTAGTTTACGCCCAAGTGGCCGACAGAGCATTTGGACTCGTTGGGGATGTAAATGCAAGTGTGTATACAAGTTTTGTATTCGTAGAGCCCCCGTACAAAGGAGACTCTGCCCGATTTTCCGAAGGGCGTCTGCACCCGACATACACAGATTCGCGGCTGACGGCAGCCAACCACCCCTGGCTCGGCCACTGAATCGTGAGCCTAGGCAATGATTCTGGGGGAGCCTCGAATGGGTATCCAATAGTATGGTCCCGATACCAAATTTCGCCCCGCCTAGGTATCAAGAGCTCCAGTACATGAGTACCGAGGGTCGATGCGGACACGGGTCTGTGATCATGTATCATTGCAGGTTAATGTGTTTCAGGTTTAACATGTCGTGGTGATACGCTATGGTGATTTCAGGAATAATATACATTGTAGATTGTATATGGAACACTGGGGTTAGAAAACATAACCTGGTGGGTTCAAAACAAAATGAACATGATAAAGATTTGAACCGATGTGGCTAGTGTTCGCATTACGCACCATCGAGGAAAATGGACGAACGATGTGTCATGATGCAAGTCTATCGTGGTCGGGGTACGTACACTCAAGGCAAGAATTCGAGATAGAAATTTGAGAACTCTATCGCTATCCGACACGTGTAGATGGCCAAGAAGAAGAGGATGCCTGGGGCAAAGGCGGAGTAATAACTCACGACCACTCCGCTTGCACTAACAAAATTCTTATGTGGGCGGAGACCCGATGGTGGCGGTCGTCGCTTGGACACAAAGGATATGAGTTTAGTCGCCATTTTCAGACAAAGTAGTTCAGGGTCGCTACCATCAGACCTGACCAGTTGTAATGCACGGGCCGTGGAGGGACGAGTAACCTGTGGGTCCCCAAGCACATCATCATCCGATACACATGGGAGCAGGGACTCACGGTCGTGGATATCCTGCTATCGGGAAGAAAAGTAGATGACACACCTGAGCATCCTGACTACGGGTGCTACAAGAGGAATGAGAATCAATCTTCTTCTACCGGAAAGAAGCGTAAAAAATTCTATCCCATGAGGATTTCGTGACGTGGCCTCTACTTATCAAGGCTATACAAACTGTGGTTTAACCAAGTAGACAAATGACATGTTATTACTCGCGATCGCCCTGTGACATATGAAGCTTGGATCGCTTCAGAGGGCGGGATCCCGAGTTGCATGTGGACACCACAACCCCAATTGTTAGTGGGACTTACGCAGATGTAGTTTGTTCCTTCTCACCCCACAGGCCAGGAATCTGGGTGGTCGCCTTGTAGCCGCACAAGCACCTATTATTTCACAGACGGCCACGTGGGCCGTGGTAATGGATCGGGCGAGGCCAAGACTCAGGCCAGACTTTAGTGTGGACCCAAGAGCATGTCTACGCAGGTGGTACCACGATCAGTCAGACATCACCGATATGCTGCACGCTATTCCTCACGCAGTATCGCTTAAATCTCGGGATGCATCATTTTCATGTTTATCATCAGATCTGCGGTGAATGTTTCGCTTAAAGGTTAAACTCGGGAAAGTCACATGTGAATTCCCTAGAACTGTGGTGAGGCCGATCGACATACCGATCAGGAGTAAAGAGACTTCGGATTTTTCCTCACGCAACCTTCTAGCGATGAACATATCTGGATTGGATGTCATTCTTAGTAATGGATCGTCGACTCAAGACACCGAGTCTCTACCGATCAGGATAGTGTGATAATCGCCACACACCCACTCCGCATCCGCGTGACTTTTCAAGGCAAAGCATGATGCTCGACCCGCATCGCGTACGCACCCGCATTCGAGAAGATAAATACGAAGTCGGGCTACAGCTTCCACCGCAGGACAAGGCAAGACAGACCAGCCCACTGTGGTTTGTGAGTATGAGGATCGCCGGACAGAGCTACAGGATTACCTCCGCACGTGGATGTGGACTTTATCATCAGTTACACCGGGTATGTCGCCCATTTCATGACTCCTCATGTAATGACAACGCCGAGTTACGCAACTCCGTCCAAATGGCTGTGAGCCGCTGGACAAGGGTTTTATTGGGACCGAGCACTTCACCTCGAGCGCCCGCTCGTTTACTTCAGAAAGAGGTCAAAATTCGAGCGGAATGACCCGGAGCGAAGGCATTCCAGAATCAAAATAGGCTTATTATAACTCCCATTCCGATAAATTTCTTAAACAAAGATGAGGTACACGATGTATCAGTGGATGCTTCAGGACTCGACCTGGATGTTTCTCGATGCAATCCGAGAGGGTCAGGGCTTATGGTCTCGTGATAGTCAAAGAATCATGAGCGCACTGCAATCTCTCTACACATGACATGGAGTTGGAAACTATAGTCTTCGCCTTGAGCAGTTCGAGATATTTTCAGACCACAAATCATATATCTTTGCACAACGGATCCAATATCAGAAGTGGATGAAGTATCCGGAGGATTATGACTTCACTCTTGCATTACGATACGGGTAAGGTAAATAAATGTCGATGCGCTACCGGTCACGGAGTACCGGCTAAACAGAGCTTCCCTGAGCTGCAATGCCGAGAATGCTGACGCTTTATCCTATAGCACTGCACGCTTAGGTGTTTCGGAGTTTAAGGGCTATGCCTTCCCATTGAAAGGCAGAGAGTGATCGAGTCCTGTGGCAGGACTCGCAGATATCGGGCCCATCAAGGACCGAAAGGCCAAGGTACATGACGAGGGTCGGGCCATTCTACACTGATGAAATTTCGCTTAGTAAATCTGGACTGCGGGTTCCCCAAATAAGGTGAGCCGAGAGGAGATCCCTCGTGGAGTTCCATCGCTTCGCTTTCAGCAAAGGCATCCAAGTGGTACAAAGATGTATCAAGATCTACATCGTCAGTATTACTAAAGCGGGATGAAGAGACACGTTGGGAATTTTGTGCGATGATGTCTCACGGTCGCCAGACAAAGGTCGAGCATCGTGAGGCCGCAGGCTACTCCAAAACGATCGGGAGGTAGCAAAGAGCCGGAAGGAGCATATCACGATGGATTTGTGACTCACTCGCCACGACATCGCTAAAGGTAATGAGGCGTAGGGCGATAATGGACCCGCTTACTAAGTCGCAGACATTTCTCGGTCAGGTTACCAATTCCTTCACACCTGAGGAATTCGCAGGTCGTACATGGAGTACCAAACAATGATCGCACTGTGATCCTGTGTTTACGCCACTTTTCAAGAGTTTCTGTGAGAGCCACATTGGCCGGATGATGATCACCGCTTTTCATCCACAAACAGATGGTCAGTTAGAGAGGACCATATAAGTTTTAGAGGACATGCTGCGAGCATGCGTCCTGGATCTCAAGGGTAGTTGGGATAAGCATTTTCCCTTGGTTAAGTTTTTCCCTCAGAACAAGCATCGCGTAGTATATGTATTTAAGCACCCTATGAAGCATTATATGTGAGGCTGCGGGGTCGCCTCCCAGCTATTGATCTGAGGTGGGAGAGAGCTCCACCCAATCGGTTCTAGTTGATTGCAGTCACCTCCTCAGGCTGATTTACACAAGATCTTCACGACTCTGTCAGACCCACGTAAGAGTTATGTCGGGATGACCACACTTAATTTAGCTCGAGGTCATGACATGCCTTCTCGCCGACGCCTACAGTGAGCCGGGTCGCCTGCTGAAAGCCATCGCCGAGATATATCGAGCCCCCTTCGAGTTACTCAGATGGTGGGCAGGCCATACTACCGGGCACTCACCGCCGAGTTTATCAAGTGTTCACGACAGATTCCATGTCTCCATGTCCCGGTGCAACGCGTACACTCCGGGATCCGACCAGGCTGGATCGGGCGTAGCTTCGTTGTTGATACAGATGAGACCTTTGAGGAGGGACCAGTGCGTATCATGGATAGCCGAGACCAGGTTTTGCGACGCAAGACTGTGAGGCTAGTGAAGGTGCTATGGCAGCATCGAGGAGTGGAGGAGGCAACATGGGAGCGTGAGGACACAATGCGTACCGCTTATCCCTTCTTATTTGAGTATGAAGGTACGCTCTTAGTCATTCAAAAGATTCACGACTGTCAGTGATACGATGTGACAGATATGGTCATGTGTATGAATTTCGGGACGATATTCTTTTAAGGGAAGGAGAATGTAAGACATAGGAAAAACCTAGAAATTTGAATTTTTGATAGGAAGGGAAAAATGATAATTTTGCCAAAATTCTTTCTAGATCTCGGATGACGAAACAGACTTCACCATTGGAATCGTCTCGCGAAATCTAGTCACTCAGGAGAATTTTGTTGAATTCCGAGACAGTCAGATTTTCATGAATTTCGAGGCGACAAGCATCGAGTGGACCCTGAAAACGAGATTTTTAGAAAAATCTTGAAAATGTCAAATATTTAAAGAATGTCCATTTGGGTATAGATGGAACCGAAATCGGACAAAATAAATTATTTCGGGTGAGAACGTAACGGAAGATGTTGTGACACGTGGTTAACGTGAGCCACGTGTCCACACCTATAAATAGCCTAAAATATCTAACATTGTTTAAAGATATCTCATTTCGGGGTCTAAAAATGTGATAGAGAGAGAGAGAGAGAGAGAGAGAGAGAGAGAGAGAGAGAGAGAGAGGAAAGAAAAGCAAACCTTTCTCTGACGATTTCACATGGTTTCGCTGGTCGGAACTCGACAGACCGAGAGTTAAAGCTGCGCATGAGTACTGGAATCACAAAATTTTTCCAAGGTCCAAGGTTCTGTTTTTCTTGGAAACCGAGAAAAAGGTGGTGTCTTGGGAAATCACACTAATTGAGGTAGGGTTTTATCCTACTCGGTTTAATTTCTGTCTAAGGGCATGTGTGTGTGTCAAAGTGGAAAATGTTGTCCAGTTTTTTTTTCCTTTGACCCCATGACTGTGTTTTGTCAATAACTTGGCCATCCCTCATCCAAATTGAGTGATTCTAATTTCTGGGTAAACTAGACTTATAGGAGAACATATCTCCTTGAAATAGCTCTATCCAAATTCTGATAACTTTGGACTCAGAAATGCATTCAAATTGGAGCTATGTTCAGGCAGTTTTCCTGTTCTGTTTTGAGATCCCATGACTGTGTTTTGACCATAACTTGGCCATCACTCATCTGAATTGAGTGATTCTAATTTTTGGATAAACTAGACTTATAGGAGAACATATTTCTTTGAGTAGGTCTATCCAAATTCCGACCCCTTTGGACTCAGAAATGCATTCAAAGGGGAGCTATGTTCAGACAGTTTCTGGTTATGTTAGAAAACTGAGTAGTCCTAGTTTTTTAGGACATATCTTGAGTTTCGGTGATCCGATTTGGGTGATTCCAGTTGGAGAAGAACCCTAAGAACCGTATCTTCAAATGAGTACAAAGAATTAGTGTCAAATTATTGATTAAGACCCCTAAAATCGGGTATCACAGACTATTTCTAGTATAAGCAAAGTAAACTGACCAGTTTTGAATGAAAAGACCATAACTTCTTTGTCCGAACTCTGTTTCGGGTGTTCTGGGACTCTATGGAAAGCCCATTGAGTCAAGAACCTAGCCATTTTCCTATGGAAGGCAGTGGGTGTCCAAAACCTTTCTAAAAATATATGTTTACACCTCAAGTAAAAGTAAAGTTATTCGTTGTGTCGATGAATAGTTTCCGTTTTGACATGACCATTGCATGGCATGTTGTAGGCTATTGTATTGCCATGAGTTAGCCTAAGGAAGGCTATATGAAATTACTTGTTTAGAAATGTATCGATGAATGCTAATATGCATGATACTACGATATCTATAAAGATTGGCATGAAATGTATGAAACTTATATGCTTATATACGCAGATGGTACTTGACATGAAGTACTATTGATTAGAATGTTCCATGTAGTGTGCATCATACGTGTAACATAAGAACATGCAGTGGCATTAGCATTGCATATGTACAGGGACATTGCATATGTTGGGTGTGTGTGCATGGGTGGGGTCATCCATCATCATTGTTGATGAATGGGTAGTGAGCTCATACTTTAGACGACGTCCAATAAATGTCTCACGGATTAAAACATAAAAAGAAATATAAATAATGAATGTTGGGTGAAGCAAGAAGGGGATTGTTAACCCCTTTAGGTGAAAATCTTGGAACATGGTTGTAAGAGACCCGCGACGTGAGCCGAAAAGTTCTGTTGCCTAAAGAAGACACATGGTCATGTTTATCACATAGACTTCTGTCTGCAGGATGTGGAGTCGATCGACTCCGGGATTGGTTACCCATTGGCACTCTTGCATTGGGTACCGGGGTGGAGCCTGAGGCTATATACATGTGGGTCATTGGTAATACCAAGGATCGGTTTTCACACTCGGTATATGCATGTGCGAGGAGCTCATGAGTGACTCCTCAGATCTAGGCATGATGACATTTCATGCATGACATATGACATTCATGTAGACATTTTACTCGATACGTGTTTGTTGTGCGACATTGCATGCACTTAGATAGGAGTAGCCTCAGGAGAGCCGCCATCCTCTACCGGGCTTTGCTCACCCCTGCCGTGGGACCCCTTCGTGCACACAAGTCCTGGGCAAGGAAAAGGCCCGACCCGCATATGGGACCGCATGAGGGACGAGCTTCGAACGCGGCTATAAGTTTTTGCTTTGTTTTGCTCTGTATTATATTCGAGCGTAACCAAAACATGTATACTTTTTGTTGTATGAAAGGACCTAAATAGACTCTGGTTAAATAGTCTATCATATATTTTCTTGTATATTTTTGAATTAAATATATTGTGAATGTGTCTGAAGAGTATGAGACAAATGAGTGTGACATCTGACAATCCGATATTTAAGGTGCTCGTGAGGTTGACTCGTTGCCAATGGGACCCCCGGGATAGGGGTGTCACAGTGCATCCTTCATATTACTCTGCCATATGTCAAAATTATTTCGATCATCAAAATTTTCAACATCTACTTTTTGCATTTGTGATTGCCGTTTTTAACCCAGCTATTGTCATCTTTCCACAACCGTGTTGGCGTAATACCAAGGATAGATTCGTAGAAAGACCACCACCACCATACCCCACTTAGACAGAATAGTTTCAAGGAAAGGCTGGATTGGTCCAATTGAAGTCAAAATATCAATATCCTTAGACATAACTTCCATAGATATTCGAGATAATGGAGCTTCTCTTGAACGGATTTCAACTGCCAACGGTTCAAGAACAAATTTTTGATGTGGGAATTTAGGGCTACACCGCAACCATAGAACATACTTATAACTTCACTTGGACAAATTTCAACTATCAATAGTTCAAGTTTTGATGTAGATAAGGTTACACCCCAACCATAGAGCATACTTATAAAAGAACTTAAAGCTCTAATACCAATTGTTATGACCATACACCAAATAATGCAACAAGTAGAATAATTAAAAGCAGAAGAAAAAAAAACACAAGAAATTTAATGAGGTTCAGTATAAATACCTACGTCCTCGGGCGCAGTCGAAAAACTTCCACTAATCCAAGAGAATTACAAACTGTGAGTGACAAATCAATTTCCTAATAAATTGAGCCAAAAAATAAATATCAAAGCAATTTAGGTAATACTACAAACACTCAAAGTAAAGAGGGAAAATGTATGAATATTACAAAAAGGGGAAAACCCTTTTATCGGTTAGGAGGTAAAAGCAAACTCACTTATATGGGATTACATATAAGACAACATAACACCAACATCATGTCTTTTTTTGTTTTAGTTTTTTCAAAAGATACAATCTTTCCACGCAAAAAACAATTTTCATATAAAAAATTACTTCATATAAATTGAAATTATAAACATCTTGAATACTTTTGAAGTTATGAATGCGATTTTAATGTTTTTTTTGACAACTAAATACTTTAGTTATATAAGCCGCGTGGGTCATATGAAAAGCGGGTATTGATCGGGGCTGTGTGAAGGGGTTAGTGAGTTGCTTGGGTGAGGGGTGGGTAAGGGTAGTTTTGATATTTTTAATTATTAGTGTTCTTGATTTTAATTAAATTAGATCTTGATTTTTAAGCTAAATTTGGATGCTTTTCTATCTTTTGTTAAAGAAGAGGGTCCATGAGACCCTGAATCATAATTCTCCCAATTACGAAGATAAATATCAGGATCTTTTTTAGATAAAAAAGTTTTGAGTGTAAATGAGAAATTTGAAAGGGTTCAGTTATAAAAAGCACTTTCTCAAATGAGAATGAGGTGATTTTATTTCTTGAGATATGTGTTTTCTCAAATAAAATCTTATTTTACACAGATCTCAAGTGATAAAATCATTATCTAATGATGTAAAACTCGTTCTTTGTTGCGCTTTGCTTTCTCAATTATAACAGCCCAATTCCCAAGTTAATATTTGTAAGACATCAAAAAGAAAATTACTATAATAAAATCAATAGGCAAAGTTCCCACCCCCGTAATCATTCTTGTTGCCTTTACAGATTCTACACCATTCTTTTCTCTCTCTGTTTTTTCATAGTATTAAGGTTTAATCTAAGCCTAATCAATAAAAGAAATTAAGGTCTTTCCTTAGTTGTGTGTATTTTCTTAGTTTTGTTCGAACTTAAGTTTTAATGAAATAAGATTAAAAAAAAAAAAAAAGAAAAGTAGAAGAAAAGATAATTTAAAGAAAAATAAAAAATAAGTTTAAACTTAATAAATTATTTTTATATATTTATTCAAATTCATTTTATGTATAAGGATTAAATTTTTTTAAAAATATGTAAAATTTTGAGAAATCTTAATTATATTTTATTTTATTTTTACCGTTAAACCAAATATGAAAATATCATTTTCGTATTTTTTTTTCTAATACTTTTCAAGTTCAAATGGAGCCTTATTTTTTTTTCTTTTATGGAAACAAGGGGATTGAGATGCTGGTCAATGAGAGATAATTTTGTAAAACCCGGAAAAAAAATTCAATTTTTCTGAAAAATGGCAAAATGGTAATTTACCGTTATAGTATAGGTGGAAAATCTGAAAATTTTCTAGATCTCGGATGATAAAATGAATTTCACCATTGAATTCGTCTCGCAAAATCTAGTTACCTAGTCGAATTTCGTTGAATTTCGAGATGGTCAGAATTTCACTTTTTTCGAGGTATCGGGTGTCAGGTGATAAATGGGGTGGTGCCATATGGCATGACCAGGGACTATCACATGACACCATAGGAGAAGGACACATGGCATGAGAGCCATGTGGTGTGAAAGTGTCACTTAGAACATGTGTCCACATGACATATGGACCATGGAAAAGGTGACACATGACAAGATGAATAGTAGAGTAAGAGGAAGCTTCCTCTCATTTGAAGGAAATAAAAAAAAAAATAGGTAAGGTGAGAAGAAAAAGAAAGGGAAAAGGAAAGAAAAAAAAAAGGAAAGGGAGATTTGGGCAGTGCGTGATACGGGAGAGAGGAGTAAGAGACTTGCGGTTCTCCTCAAGATCTCTGGCTTACTGACGGTCGAAACTTGTCGAAGCAAGAGGCAAAGTTGGTCTACGCGATAAGGGCTACGAGTGGGTACCGAAATCCGAATTTTTTGTTGAAGTTATAAAAAAAAAGAAAAGGTAGGGGTTTCTCCTACACTGGTTATTTCTTGCCTGGTGGCCATGTAAGGGCCATTTTGGTTAAACTCTAATCTTAGGGCTGTGGTTATTGACGGTCAAGGATCAGACCTATGGCGTTTGATGCGCCACTAATACTTTTACTTTTAAGATATATTCAAACACCAATACAAATACAAATACGTTTTCAATACCGTAGCTCTATGCTACTGTGCTCTGATACCAAAATAATATGTAACACCCTTTTCTAATTAATGAACCAGAGCTCGATACCAAAATAAATGTAAAGTCCAAATGGCCACGATACAAATACAAATATCGTTTTTTTTCAGATAATTATAGAATATATAATAATATGCATCAAAACATTTGCGGTAGGCCCATCATTTTGGGATAAATCTCACATTTGTACAATATGACATTATATGCCCTTTTCAATCGAATCATTTACAAAATATATTAGAGTTTTCAATATAAAAACATTTACAACATAAAATCAGAGTTTATACAAAATGGTCAAATCCATTTCATGAATGCATGGTTAGATGTTTACTTCGACACCGCAAAGCTTTGACGCTGGCTCTAAATTTCTCAGGGTCTTTGTCCTCACTGCTCAATTCGATACTACAGCGATGACAAAACAACGCTAAGCATTTTCAGCTAGTGGTTCTATACAATTTTCTTCAGCTCAATTTAAATCAATTCATGCAATGTTTATAAAACAATGCTTTTGTACATTTTTCCCAATGACCAATACAGTATAATACATATATATATATATATACAATCAATTACAATTTCATTTATAATCAATTACAATTTCATTTACAATCAATTACAATTTCATTTACAATCAATTACAATTCATTGGTCATTTCAAGTTATGCAATTTGATACTACTCAGCCATCGAAATATAAATATCACCCATTTTACTTATATTCATTTCATTCTTATCGAATTTAACCTATGCTTCAAGGCATAGATAATGGAATCACCGGCATGGTCCCGTTGGGCTACAAGCCGGTATAAAAACTGCTAGAACACAAGATGCTTCACTGGGTCACGACCGGTTATTAAAAATCAATTTCGTGAACACTACCGATACTATCCCGCTGGGTACGGATTGGAGTGACACTTCATTACATTCGGTGCAGTACTACTAATTTGACTCTTATTGGTATACCAATCTATCCTTAACTCGAATTTAACGGTTAACATTCTTTTAAGGGTCTTCAAATCATTTAATATAATTTACAATAGTGTATATACATTTGGATACAATAATTTATTTTTCAACACTTATGCAAATTTTCATTTGCAATTTATTCTGCAATCGGTTATCTCAAATCAATTGTTAAATCAATATGCACTTATCATAAATCATTTCAATATTTCCTCATAATTTTTTCACAATCAATTTTGAACGAAAGAAGAGTGTAGATCAAACTTTCACAAATTGAAACAAGAGAGAGATTGAAGAACAAACTCAAAAAGGTTATCGCTCTTCGATTCCTATCCTTGGAATCTCGTTCTTAGGTCAAGCTTCCTCGTCACCAACCCCTAATCCATCACAAATATGTCACAATTAAAGAACCACCCAAGAAAGAAAAATCAGTTGTGCATTATAGGATTTTTGGTTAGGTTGATGTCTACTCAATACTCCTTCACTTGCAAAATTTTCTGGGGACACATGAGCCATATTTTCCTCATGCTTCCTTCAAGAAAATGATAGCTCTATGAGTCTATTTTCAGAAGGAATTGGAATAATTTCATTTGGATCACCCAAACTCAAGTTATGGCATTTTAATGTCAAACTAGTCGATATGCCTAGCTCACTGGATCACCTACTGTTATTTTCGATTTCTAGGATCTTAACTTCATAAATTGGTAATGATTCCTTTACTCATTTGAAGCTATGGTTCTAAGGCTTCTTCTCCAATTGGAATCATCCAATTTGGATCACCAAAACTCAAGTTATTGCATTTTACATCTAGACTACTCTAATTTGCAAAACAGAATTTGCACATAGCTCCACTTTGACAAATTTCTGGGCACTTTGGGGTTACAAATTACATACACTTCCTTCAAGTAAATTATTTCCCTAGAAGTATAGTCTACCCAAAATTTTGAATCACTCTATTTGGATGAGTGAAACTCCAAAACACCACAACTACACCCAAAACAGAGCATACTCGTGAGCTACCCGAAATTCACCTTTAAGCCCATATTCAGGAGCTTTAGAGCTACAATTTGCTCCTAGTCCCTTCTATACATTTGTATATCTAGCTCTTATGGTTATTTACCAATTTGAATCACTTCATTAGGATGATTATAACTTAACCTATAGCCAAAAAAAGAACAGGGGTTTTGACAACAACTCCTTTGAAAACACAACATTTTCCTTTTTACGAACATTCCTCAAAACCAATCCAAACCAATACCAACCAACAATACACTTCAAAACTCAACTCAACACAACCCCAAAATTGATCTACAACCAATAAAAATCACATTTTCTCATATAGGGTTCCTAATCCAAACATAAGAAAAAGAGTTCCGTGGTTTGTGTTCTTACTTCCTGAATCTCTCTTGAAATTTCGTTTCTACCTCCCAAACTTTCTTGTAAGATCTTGCACCAAAGAGCAAGTTCCACACCAATATCTTGATCTTCACCAAACCCTAGCTTTTCTCTCTCAATTTCCAAATAATGCTTTTTAACAAATGACCATTCAGGGATCAAATGGTGGTCTTGCAACTTAACATCATAAGGCCATGTTTGGCTCTAAAACCCATTTCTGAGTTAAGTTCTCCCAATTTTCCATATAACCCATATATTTTCTCTATTTTCACTTCAATTTTCACTATTCACACTTAGACATATTTTCTTTATCGTAAATGACCCTTAGGTCCTCATTTGATAATTTTTCCCATTTTGCCCTTAACACTTGGGGTAAATTTCGAGTTCATTCATTGAAACATAATCAATCATTTATCATTTAATATTTAACATATGATCATTTAACAATACACGAAAAATCCCCTAGTTTTCTCAATTTATACCCTAAACACATAAGAAAAATATTATAAAAATACTAGGGTATTTTTTGGGCGTTACAAGACCTAGTGTTTTGAGACGTAAATTCTGATCTCTACACCGTGTAGCCTTGGTTACGACGGAAAGTATTTAGTCTTACCAGAAATACGGATGATCGCCCTAGGACTCAACCTGCATCGCTTGTGGTTTGGGCTACAGGTTACCGTGGGTGTAGTGTTTGCTGGGGTCCCACACCACACCCATGCTAACTTCTCCACAGCCTTCGACTTCAAATGACCATAACTTTCTTGTTTGAACTTCTATTTGTGAGTTCTTGGACTCTACGAAAAGTTCTTTGAGTCTATAATTTAACTCAGATGCTGAATGACATTTGCACAATGAAGTTTCGTGTTTTCGTTTTTGCCAAAATTGAGTGTGGATTGCTTTGTGGTACATATATCACAATCGATAAAGGGCACAAGTTATCCTTGTTTCTGTATGATTACTACCTGGTGTTGATATATGCTTGAGACATGAAAAGTGAATAACATGTTTATTGTAATGTGAAGCATGTTGAGATATAAGACATACGGGAAATTAAATGAATAATTATATGTATTAAATATGATTATCCATGATATTTCGCAGAAGTATGATTTTGAACTGCTGCACGTGGTATTCATTTTGCATGTAATATGAGGATACATGTACGACATTGCATTGCATTATGGCTGGGACATCGTATGGTATGGGTGTGTAAGTGCAAGGTAGAGATCGACACGTGTTTCGTGTTTGACGGTGGGCTTTAGTAAAAATGGGACAACGCTCTAAAATGAGTCTCACTAAAGCATACAAAGAAAAGGAAATGAAAATGACGGTGTTGGGTATAGCAAGTGAGGGATAGATAATTCTCTCGAGTGAAAACCTAGATTTTTGGTTGTATTATATGTATCCAGCATTTAAAGTTCGCGAAAGTGTCTAAGCGTATGGCTTGCCGCAGAGCCCGTAAATTCGCTACCCACAAAAACATACGGGACTTGGCAAAAACAAGTGAATATTAGAGTTTGTCTAATGGATTTTGACTTATAAAACAAAAAACTTTTGTTTTGGAAAAATGGTCATTGATGGAACATAAATGGCGGTTTTCATACTTGGCATTTGCATATGTGAGGGAGTCTGTAACACCCCAAATTAGACCCTAGTAGTTTATTACAGTTTTGTAGTATAAGAAAAGTAAAATTTGTATTTTTTTGGAATTTAAGTGCTAAAAGTGAAAAAAGGATAAAGCCGGGATTAATACAAAAGCTAAGGTTAAAATAGTAATTTATAAAATGAGGACCCAAGGGTCATAACATAAGAAGATTGCATGCTATTGTAGGAATTTAGATAAGTTGAATTACAAATTGATGGGAGATGAAGGACCTAAATGCAAGGGGGTGAAGTGTGACCCAAAATTGTGATAAGGCCAAACATGGCCTTATGATAAGACCAAAAATATCTCTTTTTGGCGTTGGAAGGTTAGGCATTCCGGTGGGGAGAAGGAGAAAGAGAGAAAAGAAGAAGAGAAGAAGAAGAAGGAAGAAGGAAGAAGGAAGAAGAGAAGAAGAAAATCCAGGTTTGGAACATCTTTCTTGTTTGGAACTTTGGTTTGGAACATCTTTCTATTTGTTGGTTAGGAAACCCTCTTAGCTCTCTCCTTGCCTATGTTTGGGGTTTGAAGAACCCTACTTCTGTATAAAAGTGATTTGTGTTGGTTTAAGTCAGTTTTGGGGTTGGTTTTGAGTTGGTTTAGTTTTGGTTGGAAGATTTATGGTGAAAATGGCCAGAACTGGCCATTTTTGAAGAAATCGCAAGTGAGTATCGGTACTAAAAGTTGAGTACTAGTACTCAATATTGTTTTTAGCCTAGAGGAGGTTGAGTACCGGTACTGAGAGTTGAGTACTGGTGATGAGCTTAAAAGTCATCTCTTTTCAGTCCATTTTTCTGTTTGATTTTCAGTTAAAATTGAATATTTAATATACAGAATTATGAAGAAACTCACCAATTTGTCATTAGCAGAAGGAAGCAAGAAAGATGAAAATGCAAACAATATGGATAAAAATGCAAATGATAGCGGCAGCGTAAATAAAAGCAATCAAGTTGAAATATACTAGATCTACACAAATTGGGCTCGAGGTCGCGACATTAGAAGATTAAAGGAATTTGAGGCAAAGACAGGATCACAACAGAGGTACTGAGGAAAGAGCAGGAATTAAAAGAGTAATGTCGCGACAGGAAGTATGAAGTCGCGACATCATAAACAACCAAATCCAAGAAGATTTCAAGTAGATGTCGCTGGGACAAGAGGGGATCATACCTGACACCAAGTACAAACTAATTGATACCAAAGAGAGAATGATGGATGAAGTCAAGACATCACAGTGAGAATATCCAAGGCTTCAAACTCAGAGCGATGTCACACGACGCCAAGAAGCACCCATTCACAACAACAAGCACTTACTCATGTCGCGACAGTTAAGACCGACGTCAGCGACACCACAACAAAACAGAGAAGAGTACAAGAGACGTAGCCGATGTCACGACATCGTGGAACACTCATTCAAAGATGCAAGATAAAGAGCCAAGTCACACAAGAGAAACGAAGTCGACATCCGTAACGATCATCCGAACAAAGTAAAGGCTCAGCCAATGTCAGACATCAAGAAAGCACCACGCCGCAGTAACTGTGGTGATGTCGCGACATGAGATGTCGCGACATAGAGACTGTCATGTACAAAAAGAACTAAGTCGCGACATGAGCAAAGGATCTGGCCCGGGTACTTTGAATCCACAAAGAAATACATCAGTTTAGGGGCCCAACCATGAAACCCAGGTCAGAAGCACCGCATCAAACGTTGTGCTGTGCTCATCGAGGAGATCCGTAGCCTAGGCTTCACTTTATTTTTCTTTTTTTTCTTTTTCTTTTTCTTTTTCTTTTTCTTTTTCGTCATTTTAGAACGTATTTGTTTATTTTCTTTTCTTTTCGTTGCTTGTTAGGATCTCGAATGTTATCGCTGAAATGTGTTTCGAATTGCCGAAATCACTCTCTTTTCATGTTACCTGAACATGGAATTCTGTGACAAATTCTCGAAATTCGATTGTTCCAGCTTTCCAATTGCAAATGTTTCTATTGATCGCTGGAATGCTCGTAGGGCTTAATTCAAGAATCATGAACTCAAATTTCTCCATTAAGGAGAACTTTAGTTAGAATTGATCTTCCGTAGTATTTCCAAGATCTTGTTCATTTCAGTTTCACGAATTTACTTCAGATTATTGGCTTTTATTGATGTTGATCTCGAATATCGCTTTCCTATACCCTGCTAGTAATCATGCCGTCACCCCGATTTCAAGGAAGTCCTCCGAAAGGACACAGGAAGACGATCCCAGGGGTAACGTACGCCTCGAAGGTATACTAACCCGTTATTAGGGATCCAGCTTGCAAGTCTGTACTAGATAAATCCTCTTCTCACTCTTGAAGTCAAGAACCAGTCGAATCCACTTATCTATTTAAACAAGCGGTGAGATTTCACCCCTCAATCTCGGATACGAGGCCAATCCTCGTGGTTAGCCGAGATCTAATCAAGGAAAGGTTGATCTATTCTAATTTCGAGGAAGAGTACTTGAAGCTGTACATCCTTGCTTGACCAATAACTTGGAGCTAAGGTACAAATCTATGTGGTATGAAGTATTGCAAAAGAAAAATACCAAGATTAAGGAAGTTCTTGTTAAAAGTAGTTATCTAACTTCAGAATTCGAGAATCAGAAAATGAGATAACCAAACGTGGAGTGGAGAGATCCAAATGCACCACTACTACCTTGACAGATTTTTGGAACTTTGAGATAATCAAGAAATTCAATCAATATCACCATTACAGAATTGACTGCCACTACAAATTGCTTTCTTGATGTGTCTCTTTATGATACCACCAAGATTCATTTCGTTATGTAATCCGCTTTACTTTCCTTCATTTATTTCAATTTAGTTTAATTCTCAGTTTTGAGATTAGTTATTTTCCCAAATTTACGCCAATGCTATCACACGTCTATTGTCTCTGTTCTGTTGTTTTATCATCCATCTCGTAATAAATAAATCCATGTCCAAATATATGAATTTCTCGAAAGTAGTCGTGGTAGTTGATTTAAAAATTATGAGATCTCGGGATCGATATCCGGACTTAAATCCATTTTATTACTTGTCGACTGTAATGCAGATTATCTGCAATTTAAACCAAGTTTTGAACATATGAGCAAGAGATTGCGGGGTTATATAGTAAGGATGAAACGAAAAAGTTTTGATAATGCTGTCGGGGATTGTGACAATAGTCCTTTGGTAATAGGTAAATTTATATGTGTTCATCAAGCTGTCAACAGTTTTATGGCGCTGCTGTCGGATTAGACAATAGTCCTTGTAATAGTCAAATTTGTATATGTCCTTTGGTTTATCATCAAGTTTTTATGATGCCATGTTTTTGGACTAAAAGCACTTATAATATTAAATCAATATTCGATGAAAAGAAGTTAAAATACTAATTTGGACAATTATTTTAAAAAGAAAAAAGAACAAAAATAGCTAAGCAAAGGTTCAATTTGGCCACTAACTTAAAGCAACGAACACATTGAATATTGCTCGATAATTTGATCAATCCTATTATAATGGAGTGTGTTTTGGCTTTCGTAGAAACTGATGATAGAAACAAGACACCGATCTCTATCTAAATTTGATTTAAATAAAGACGTCGTAAGCTCGAGAAAGCACTTCTCTCAAGAAGGCAAAACTCAAACATGGCAGAAGAAGGGCAGGATCAGTTGAAATATATGAGGGAGCTGTGAAGGCCTACCACTAATACAATGGAGGATTTTCTGTGGAGAGACCACTATACAGAAGAATACTCGATAAGACGTACCGCAGCTGACACTAATAATTTTGAATTTAAACCGAAGATCGATTATAATGGTCCAAGAAAGATTGGCCATCGGGTCATCCCACGTAAGATCCAAACGAGCACCCGAAGATTTCTCAAAGATGGCTAATACCGTGTCGAACAAAGTGGAGACCGAAGTTATAAAAACCGCATCTATTCTATCTCTCCCTAAGATACGTTGTACCACATGGTATGAACTCACACTGATATGGTTCCTGCATACTTGGGAGGAAAGACGAGTCTTCTTAGGCAGATTCTTCCCCACCCCCAACCAATACGTAGCTAAGGAGAGATCAATCGTGTTCCAAAGAAGGAAAACACGTAGTGCCCGTATGTAGCCCTCGAAAGATTCAAACGGTCGAGGGAGATGTCCACGTACGGGATAGATCCGAAGACCTCGATGGACATTGTATATCATGCTATGAAACAGATATATCAAAGGGGATCATTGATGCTTCATGCCGTGGAGCATCTAAACGAAAAGTGCTGAAGAGGCAAAGATTGACACAGCGATCATCCGCTAATAACATGAAACCCTCTGAGCTTTCAAGAGAAGCAGCAGAGAGTGGGGGACCCATGGAGTCGAGCAAAGATGACGTACTCCCATGGAGGCCAAGTTGGATGCCATTATGCAATGTTAGACAAGTAAGAAAGAAAGACACTCACCGCCGCCATTGCAGTAGGAGCACCGAAAGGAGCAATGAAGTGGAGCACAGAGTGAATCTAAGGACCTGTGATGACGCCGAAGAGGTTAATTATTTGGGTGAGCCAAGGGCTTACCATTTCAAACCTAATCCTAACCTTTCCAAAGACATTACACCCACACTGTGGAACCACAGAACTTCTCGTATGGGCGGAGGGGCTTCTCAAGGCCCAAGGCAGTGACGTAACCCCATCATGTATCGCAACTACCACCATGTCCTGAAAGAAGAAGAAGAACATGAAATGAGGCACAGAACGAATATCGGGGAGTCAGAGGAGAGCCCCATCTTTGAGGAACAGATGCTGTAGTTTATGGGGGATAATAAAAAGCTGTTGAACCTCCATGAACAAAAGTTTGGAGAATTGGAAGCAGCTGCCACCAATTCTCAAATTTTTCAGAACACTACCAATGCATCCCCTAAGAACTGAGACACAAGTAGCACAGCCCTAACCCCGCAAAGCCTGTAAGAAGGATACATTCCCTAAAAGTGATACAAGGAAGAACCCACAAAAAGATCCCGCATGGGCCGTGCAAACGAGGAAATGGGAGCGATCAAGAGAAGAAGGAAAAAGGTGACAATGAACAAAGAAGTAGCAAGACCCGTATAAGAGACACCGAGAATGACAGCATGAGTAGAAAAGAAGAAATGTCCAAGGAACAAGGTTCGCAGTCCCATTTCCACAAAGACTACAGAATCAAACATGAGGGATGGGGCTTGCGCTGTTCTTGAAAACTTTCCGTCGAGATCGCAGATACCATCGAAGTGGTGAATTCAGATGCCACCTGTATGCAAAATTTCAAGGACATACCGAGCAAGAAAAGAAAATAGTAGAAGAAGGAATAGTGAATCTCACCGCCACTGGTGAATGTAGTAATCGTAAAAGAACTAACAAGAAGACGGTGACCCGGTGAGTTTCACAATTCTCCTTGTATTGTTGGAGGAATGGAATCTTAGCCTCTCGTGACCTCCGTGAGCTATATCAATCCGATGCCTCTTCGCTGCCAGCAATTGTTTGGGGTGTTTGCATCCCACAACTATGGCCTTCAAATGGCGTACAGATCGACGGTGAAACCCCGGCGGGCTCATCAAGACGTGCTGGTCACTGTCAGTTTGTATTCCCCAAAGACTCCCATCATTCGACATGGAAGAAGATTCACAAGTACCCTACTATTAGCACCATTCCTAGCTACTGAGCAGCCTTGATTGACATGCAAAGGAAGTTCTCATCTTAAGGGTCGAGAAGAAGTCACTATTAACCTGATTAAAAGTATGCAAGGTATAGATAGGGAAAAAGAAGGCTACAATGTAGCTGATTTTGTCTCTATTTCCAACCCTGATGTTAACAATGATTGTAACACTCCAGTTTTTATCAATGAAAAAGAGATGAATTTCCAGATAGGCCTAAGATGTCTATTCAATTTCCATGCAGCAAGCCATGATATAGAAACTGTGGTTGAGCTTGAAACAAAACAAAAAAAGATAATGGGAAGATAAAGGAAAAGAGGAAATTCATCAAGAGACCAAGCATTGCAGGTTTAGTTTGAAAGAGTTGCCGGTCACTTAAAAGTATGCCTACTTAGAATTACCAAGGAAAACCAGTTGATCATTTCATTGAAAATTAAGTGAGAATGAGGAACAAAGATTGCCGGAATATACAAGACAAGGAATCGCTTAGCTCGGGTCCATCAAGAGCCGGGGCGGTATCACCCACTAAATTTGCATGCATAAGACTCATAAAGAGACTTCAAACCATCCGTGAGAACACCGCAGGAGGTCGGGAACTAAAGATTTGGCGAAGTAGTCGAAAGAGCCTAAATTGTTAAATGCCGGTTTTATCTATGCTATATCGCGCTCCGCGAGCCCATTCATGGTTCCAAAGAAAGTGGGGGCTTATCGTGGATCGAAATGAAAAATGAATTGATTCCAACAAGAATGCGGATGTGATTGGTGGATGTGATTGACATGTAAAAGTCAATACAAGAACCGCATCATTTTCCTTTGCCTTTCATCGAATAGACGTTGATAGTTAGCAGGACACCTCATACTTTGCTTTCTGATGGGTACTCAGGATATAATCAGATTGCTATTGCACCAGAGGATCAAGAGAAGACTACGCTCACATGGCCCTTATGGCACCTTGCATCTCGTATGATGCCGTTTGGGTTATGTAATGCCCAAATGTACACCCGAGGTGCATGATGTCTATATTTTCGCATTTGGCTGGAAGTATGATGGAAAATATCTGATGATTTTTGACCGTGTATGGATCCAAATTTTTGATCAATGTTTAAACAATCCGGAAACAAGTTTCAAAGATGCCAAGACAAATGCCTAGCACTCATCTTAAAAAAATGCCATTTTATGTGTCGTAAGGGCATTACTGGGCATAAAATTCTCGCATCGACTAGAAGCTGATCGTATTCAAAGTATCCATTATCAAAACCTTGCACCACCTACTACGCTTAAAGGAGTAAGAAGCTTTTTAAAGGCCAATACAGGAGATTTATCAAAGATTTTTCAAAATAGCCAGACTATTATGCACATCGAAAGTATACAAGGTTCAATTACGACTCTCGCAAGAATGCGCTGACGAAATCAAGCTCAATTTGGCAGGTGCACTGTAATTGCCGCACTGTAACGGGATCGTGGGTTTGAAATAATGTGTGATGATTTTGCTATGGGAGCCGGTTTGGGCAAAGAAAAGAGAAAGTATTCAGCCATATACTTTGCTAGTAAGACCTTCAACGGGGCTAATGTGAGAACTACTCAACAACTGAAAAGGAAATGCTAGCCATAGTTTTTGCTTGTGAAAAATTTAGGCAATACATTTTGGGATCCCATGTGGTAATTCACACTGATCATGCAACAATCAAGTACCTGATGTCGAAAAAGGAAGCTAAGCCAAGATTGATAAGGTGGGTGCTGCTGTTGTAAGAGTTTGATTTGGAAATAAGGGACAAAAAGGGATGTGACAATGTGATAGCCGACCACTTGTCAAGAGTAGAAAGAAGCAGAGATGAAGAAGAAAATGTACAGTTAACAGAGAACTTCCCAGATGAGCAATTATTCAAGGTTTCCTTCCAACTCCCATGGTATGCCGAAGACAGAATTTATCCGCTCATGAGTAATGCCTTCGTGACCAAATACCAACAGAAGAGGAACCTTAGAATCCACAAACAGAGAACAGGATGGGATGACCCACTTTGTTCAAAAGAGGTGCTGACATGATAATAAGAAGATAGCTAAGGCATCAAGGCACATTTAAATGAATGCCATGCATCACCATATGGGGGACATTTTTCAGAGTAAGAGCAAATACAAGATACTCCACTGTGGTTTTATTGGCCCACTCTTTTTAGAGATTGTGCAGAGTGGGTGAAAATGTGTGATCGATGCCAAAGGATCGGAAATATCAGCAGCAGGAATGAAATGCCCTAAAAGGTAGGCTATGGTGATACAAATTTCTTGATGTCTGGGGGAATGATTTTATGGGACCTTTCCCACCATCATTTGGAAACACATACATACTACTAGCAGTAGATTACGTCTCCAAATGGGTGGAAGCAGTAGCTTGTCCAAGGAATGATGCTAATACAGTTTTGAGTTTCAAAGAATATTTGAAAGTGTGTTTGGAACCCCTGTAACCATCATTAGCGATGGGGGGGAACCCATTTTGCAAATAAAATATTTGCAAAACTCATGAGCAGGTAGATCATACGAGAGTTTAGCCTATCACCCCAAAAACCAATGGACAAGGTGTAAATTTCCAATTGTGGAGATTAAAAAGAATACTTGAAAAAGACCGTGAGCTCAAGCGTAGTGGTCGGGTCTTCCAAACTTGATGATGCACTTCACAGACAGACCATACAAAACCCCCATTGGAATGTCCCTGCACCGAAGTTGTTTTCGCAACCATGTCATCTACCTCTTGAATTAGAATACAAAGTAACGTGGCCATCAAGAAGTTAAACTTTACTCTTAAGTGTCGTAAGGGAAGAAAGATCGCTTCCAACTCCGTCTCGAACTGGAAGAACTAAGAAATGAATCATGATGAATGCAAGAAAGACAAGACAAAAGAAATGGCATGATCGTAAAATCTCGAGGGAAAGAGTTCCAAAACAGGGAACAAAAAGCTACTTTTTACCCTAGACCAAGTTGTTTCCTGTGCAAATTAAAACTAACCGATGGACTATACACAAGGTATCAAGTACTACATTTGGCAAGAAATTAAAGTCCAATGGGGAAGAATTCAAGGTCAATGGACAAAGGTTAGCATTATCTCAACAAAAGAGGAAAGTGAAGAACCTAACCGGTTCTCGAGAAAAAGAAGAAGGCACACAACAAGAAAGCTCCAGCCATGGACTAAACGAGCATTTGATGGGAGGCAACCCATAGGAAATCGAATTCTAATTTTCTATTTGAATTTTAGTTAGAATTCGTGTTGATTTATTAGCAATTAATACAGGACTTGTTTTAGTTTGATGTAATCAACTCTGTTAGTATTGCAGGTTGCGTGAGCAAAAATGCAAGGAAGCAAAAAAGAGCAACCGATGGACAACTTCAACAACTCACAGGAGAGAATACAGGAAAAAGGGAAGCATTCTTTTCTCTATCTGAATTTTATGAAAAGTGAATTGAATATATGAATGAATTGTTGTGTGAAATTGATTTATGATGGTCAAGATGCTGGTATTAAAGAATGAAAAGCTCTTGCACTTTGAGCTTGAGCACGGTCATGGCAAAGAGAACTTCCTCCAAAAGGAAGTCACGCGACATCATAACACTCAGCTGAAATACTTGGTATCACAACCAAGGGATGACTTGTCCCACCAAGGTTTGAGAATGTCGCGACAAGAAATGTTATGTCGCAACATTGATGCCAGCTGGCAATTTTAAAGTTTGCCCTAATTTTAAATGACAGCATCTTGTTTCCCTGTGGCATTAAAGCCGCGACATGTGAAATTTAATGACATAATCATTTGAGCTCATAAATGTTGATTCAATTGCAACGAATGGTGAACTTTTTCCAACTTCCACTCCAATTTTTAACCCGATCATTTCTACCCCTCGATTCACCCTCCGATTCTAAGCCCTAAAAGTTCCTGCTCAAATCTGTAAACTTTCCTTCTTCCTCAAATGGTCGAACCTCGTGACAAAGACACCTAACCGTGAAGTAACCAGGAGGAAAACGCAAGAACCAAAGTTATAAGAAACCAACAGAAGAACCGAATTAAGGAATGCCCGCCAAGCATCGAGGACTAATACTGGCCAAGCACCAAAAAGTAAGGAGAAAGTGAAGAGGAAATCGAAGACAGTCGAAGAAGCCTACTCGAACTGGAGAAAACATTACGCCGGAAAGGGTTTTGTAGCCGAAAGACGATTCAAAAACCCTATCACCCCCTTCAAGGAAATGATTGAAAAAAGAGGTTGGGAAACCCTCTGCGCACATCGAAGAGCAGGATATGCAAAGGAAGAGTAAGTGAATTCTACCGAACTGTAGGCAGAAGGACAATACAACTGGCCGCCGAGGAATATAGGTGCCATATGGAGCACAGGCCATTACCCAAGTCTATGAAATGGCAGGACATAAACATGGGGCGAAATTCAAAAAGCTTATAGAAAAACCAGATTTGAAGAGAATCGTTAAAAACTCACCGACTACAACTGGCAAGAGAAAGGAGGACCAAACACCCTGAACAGGGGAAGCCTCACTGAGGAGGCCAAGGTATGGTTTTATTTTCTAGCTCTGTTGGGTTCCAACCGTATTAACTGAGCACAAATGAGAACTACCGTGATGTTATACGCCATTCCTAAGGGGTATAAGATCAACATAGGACAATAATAGAAAATTCCATAACGGTATCACTAAGGAAACAGAAGAGGATTGATCCTCACCTAAAGAATAGCCAATCTTATGCTCAAGGTCGAGTTGCAGGGAATCGGGAAGTGTACTAAGAAGTCGACATCACCAATTTTGTATCGACAGGAGGAGAAAGGACCCAAACCAAGGAAAAAGGGGGGTATTGATTAAAACAGGAGAAGAAGCTTCAACAGCAAGAGAAGAAGAAATGAACACAGAAACTCCTCCAGATAGTCATAATTACATTTGGCAGACACCGTGCTGCGGTGATGACAAGTCCAGTGGATTTCCTCCTTCCCAGCCGCTCCCTCCATGCACAGACATTCAGAACATGAAAGAAAGCCTGGGGACAAGAGAACAAGACAATCATGGAAATGCTCCTCGCATGCAAAATAAGACATAAAGCAAGGGAAAAGAGTGAGGTTGCAACAAGAGTTCAGGGAAGAAGTTTATGAAAAAGAATTAAAAAGAAGAGATCAAGAATGGGAAGAAGAACTGCAGAGAAAAGAAGAAAGGTTTGAATCAGAACTGCAGAGAAGAGAAGAAAAGTTTGAATCACTCAAAGAAGAGAGAACAAAGAAAGAGAAGCAGAAAGGGTAAAAGGAGAGAAGAACAAATGAAAGGGATATTGGCAAAGAAGTGGGAAGATTTCAAGAAGGAAATTCGAGGAAAGAGATAGCAACTAAGCAGTAAACTCAAGTTGATTCATGAGACCTTCTATAACAATCACGAAGGCGATTCCCACCTCTTAACCATCATGAAGGAGAAAGAAGAAAACATAACCAAATGGGACGACGATCAAGGATCCCACCCATACAAGTCTATACAAAGGATTTCAAAAGAAGTCGGATGACGTGGACAAGAATCAAAGGGAGACTGGGTTTGCCAGCAGTAGAGTGGTTGGAAAACCTGATCTCACCAACAATAATCGAAATTTCCGGAAATAATGATCTGAGATGGAAAATACAATGAATGGCCCGGGAAGAGACAAGACCAATCGAATGCGAGAAGGTGGACTACTCCAATCAAATCTCTATCAAGAACGTCGAGAAGGAAAGAAAAAAAGAGAAAGGAAAGAATGGAAATGAAATTTCCATTCCCACCATTTAGATACCCTGCACTGATCCCCAAATATCTACTCCAAAGAAAACAAAAGAAATAAATCCATTCCCTAAGTTGCTAACAACCTTCCTCCCTTTCACTCTATACTGCGGTTCTAAATCACTGCAAAGAAAATCGTAAATAAAATGAGAAATTTTAAATTGAATTGTTCGGGTGCTACTTGCATTTGATCGTTTCAATGTTATGTTACTGCGGGTCGAATGATTAGGAAATCAAAGTTGGAAATAGTCTCAGAATAAAACCGGCCGAGAGGACATTATCTTAATCAATAGCAAGCAGGAGCAAGCTGAAATGAGGAAAAATTTCAGAATAAGGACAAAAGGTATCTAGTTTAATTGCAGAATAAGTACTTATATTTAACTGATAGGTCCAGTTTAGAGGAAGGTAATACAACAGATGGAACAAACATATTTTGAGTTTGTGGTATGAAATAAGAAGTCAAGGAACCCGTTGAATATCAATTAACTTAACTACTCATAAAAAATGGGTCAAGATACTCCTTAAGGCTTATCACAAATTATAAATCCAAGATTCGTAATTTGTTAGATTATCGATCAAGTGAAACTTAGGTGATTCAAATCGACAAGAGATGATACACAAAGCCATTCTCGATAGCCTGGGAGTCATTCTTAGCCATCCCTATTCATATGCCGAGGCATATACAGAGTTCCAGAACAGCCAACAAGCCTATTTTTTTAAAATAGACTCCATGGAAACCCCAACTCATCTAAGACATCAACCTTCCGCAAAGAACCTACGATCACCTGTGAATTCAAAGAGAAGAAAGGAAACGGTTCGGGGAGTTTATATTTTGAGAAACTAAAAAGGGAAATGATAAGAAAGGCAAGGAGCGTAAAATGCAAGCAGAAAAAGAAGGCTTTATAGGATAAGTTTTATCTTGTGGCCTAACTCTCGAACAATTAAGTTCTTAGGGGTGTTTCAACACCTAGTACCCTAATGCCATCCGGGTATGGGAGTTACTAACCCAAAGTTCGGCTTAAGAGTGTTAGAAAGCCTAAAAGTTAAACATTGCACTATCCCTTAGTGGTAGCAACCAAGAAATTCCTGAAATTATAAGATTCAAATAGAATGCGGGCTCAAACGAAGAAATCAAAGAGATATCCCAAACATGAAGTTTAGGGAGCTTACTAGAGAAACTATAAGAAAGAAGGGGAAGAAGAGAAGAGAGAATGTTCAGGTGATCTAACCTAAAATCTTCCATCCTACCCATTACCCAAGCTCACAATATAAGCCCAAAAGACTGATTGATTCCAGGTTATCGAATTCACCACATTATGGAGATCAATATGAAAATAAGCCTATGGAATTTGGAAGAAAGGAAACATTCAAATTGTGAAGAACTTTAGAGCAAATGACTACCATAAATTGAGAAAAGAAATTTGATCTATTATTCAATACCCAGATCCAATGAGTATATTGTTTGTAAAACAATCTCAACATGAGAAGCTTGTATACGCATAAAAGAGTAGAGAGACCAACCTTGAACTGACTTGAAGTTAAATGTATAGAAAATTTCAGATACCTTGCATTGCACCGAATCAAGGCCACAAACAAAATGTAAAATGTCCTTTGGTTGAGGACAAACAATTCTTTCTTTTTCTATTGAGGATACAAAATTTTAAGTTTCGGGAGTTTGATGAGCTTAAAAGTCATCTCTTTTCGGGCCCATTTTTCTGCTTGATTTTCTAAATTGAATATTTAATATACGACTGAATGAAACTCACCACTCATTAGCAGTGAAGGAAGCAAGAAAGATGAAAAATGCAAAGAATAAGTGGATAAAAATGCAATGATAAGAGAGCAGAATAAAAGCAATTATTGAACTATTGATACTCTTGAGATTCACACACCAATGGAGGTCGCGACATCAGAAGATTAAAGGGAATTCGAAGTGTGTCATGCATGTGGATCACAACGAGAGTAAATTATGAAAGAGCAGAATTAAAAGAGTAATGTCGCGACAGAAGATGGTGTCGACACTGTATAAACAACCATGTAACTCCAAGCAAAGATCAAGCAGATGTCATGATAAGAAGACCACACTGACACCAAGTAATAACCAATTGATACCAAACAGAATGACGACAAAGTCAAGACATCACAAAGAGAACATCTGAAGGCTTCAAAACCGTGAGTTGATGTCGCGACGCCAAGAAGCACCCATTCACAACAGCAGTTAATTTACTTGATGTCGCGACAAGAAGACTGATGTCGCGACACCACAACAAACAGTAGAAGAGTACAAGAGAATTTAGCTGATGTCACGACATCAGGGAACACTCATTCAAAGATGCAGTATAAAGAGCTGAAGTCGCGACAAGAGAAACGAAGTCGCGACATCCAGAACGCATCATCCAAATGTGCAAAGTGCTCACCAATGTCGACATCAAGAATGACCATTTCGCCAAGTCGCGCATCTTCGTGGTGATGTCGATATTGAGTATGTGATAAACGCGGATAGGAGACTGCCGCGACAAAGAATCAAGTCGCGATATGAGTAAAGTGACCCGGCCTGGCACTTTGAAATCCACAGCAGTCATATCACGAGGGCCCAACCGAGAAACCCCATAAATAAAGCCACCCAGATCGAAACGCAGTCGCAGCCTCACGTAGGAGAGATCCGCAGCCTCAGCTTCACTTTATTTTTCTTTTTTTCTTTTCTTTTCTTTTCTTTCTTTCGTCATTTTAGAACGTATTGCTTCGTATTTTCTTTTCTTTCTTTTCGCTTATTGCTAGATCCAATGTTATCGCTGCTGAAATGGTTTAATGTCAAATCAATTTCTTTCAGTTACCACTGAACGTGATGGACTGGCAAATTCCTGAAATTCGATTGTTCCGCTTCCACCAAAATGCTCTATTGATCGCGAAATGCCAGCTTTAATTAATTCGGCGAACTCAGCCTCCATTAAGAGTAACGTTTTAGTTAGAATTGATCTTTCCTCGTAGTATTTATTCGTTCATTTCACTTACGGTTCTACTTCAGATTATCGGGGTTTATCGATAAATGGATCTGAATACGCTTCTATACCCGTTAAGAATCAAGGCCATTACCCCCGACATTTCAAGGAAGTCCTCCGAGTGACACGGAAGACGATCCCGGGAGGTAACGTATTTTCGGGTGTATACTAACTCGCTATTAGGATCCGCTGCGCTCAGTAAGTTCACTTAGATAAATCCTTCTGAAGTCAAGAACGAGTTGAATCCACTTCTATCTATTTAAACAAGCAGATTTCACCTCAATCTCTGATAATGAGGCCAATCCCTGTGGTTAGCCGAGATCTAATCAAGGAAAGGTTGATCTATTCTAATTTCGAGAAAGAGACTTAAGTCAGACATCCTCAAGCCAATTCTACCAACTCTGGGAGCTAAGGTGTACAAATTCCATAAATGGGTGAAGTATTGCAAAAGAAAATACCCGACATAGTTCTCATAGTGAAGCTATCTAAACTCAGACCGAGAGAACTGCGAAATGAGATAACTAAATGTGATGGAGAGATCCAACCGCATCTACCATTGCCTCGATGTGATTTCAACTCGAGATAATCAAGAAATTCAATCAATATTCACTACAGGAATTGATCGTTCACTACAGATGTTTCTCTTGATGTGTCTCTTTTATGATAATTGTCTTCAAGATTCATTTCATATGTAACTTAGTTTACTTTCTTCATTTTATTTTACTAGTTTAATCTTTCATTTTCGAGATTAGTTATTTTCCTAGCTTTTACGCTCGAACAATCGCTATCAACCGATGGTCCAAATAAAGGAATTTCAGGTAGTCGTGGTAGTTGATTTAAAATTCATGAGATCTCTCAGGGGATCATAACCGACTTTAAATCCATTTTATTACTTGTCAACCTGCACTTGTGTATCGCACTCAAAACCAAGTTTTGGAAACATGAAGTATTTTAAGAGATCGTACAGTATACAAAGGATGCAACAAAGTTTTGATAACAAGTGGTCGGGATTAGACAATAGTCCTTTGGTAATAGTGTCATAAATTTTTATATGTGTTCATTGGTTTGTCAACAAGTTTTATGGCGCCGTTGCCGGGGATTAGACAATAGTCCTTTGGTAATAGTGTCATAAATTTGTATATGTCCTTTGGTTTGTCAACAACTGGTACTCAAAGTTGTTTTCAATCTAGAGGGTAATGAGTACCGGTATTAAGAGCTGAGTACTGGTACTCAAAGGGATTAAAGGTCCATATGATGTTAAGTACCGGTACTAAAAGTGGTTTAAGGTCCAAAAGATGTTGGCAATCGTACCGAAGTTGAGTTCGTACTCACAGCTTGCTTAAGGTCCGAGCATTCGCCCCGCACTGTTTTATGTTCTCCGCTAATTCCAAAATGAAAGGGGCAAGCCTTATGCATAAAAGCTATATGAAAAATGCTCAGACTCGTCAATGCTTCACGCTGGGCAAACATTGTTTCTTGCCCTCATTTTCTAATGGGATTAATAATGATATAACTAGTTCTGAAACACATATAATCATATGCCTACTTAAGACTGAATAGTGAACGAATAGACACCTCTGATCAGTGTTTCGACACTCCTTCTAGTGCTATGATACTTTTGTTACGTGGGCAAGCACGTCTCTAATTAGTGCTTCGACACTCATGCTAGTACTACTACACTTCATGCCAAGACATCATTCTCGAACAAGGTTTCTAAGACTCCCGCCAGTACTCACGACACTTCCTATGTAAGTGCAGACACATTGTGCTTCTCGCACCTCATCTGTGCAATCAGACCGTACTTCTGTATTTATTGTGTCGTGTCCCTCTCATTCAGTATTTCCGGTCTATGAAAGCAAATACTTATATGTTGTATACATGAATAATATGATACATGAAACTAAAAGTACTCAGTTATGTTCTGAGGTCTATACAGGCAAACATTTATATGAAAAGTATCTGAATAAAATGACGTGTGAAACTATTATATGATAAGAATATGAATAATGAACCATAAGAAATATATGGTAATCGCCTGGGTCAGCCTGTAATGTACTGACGGTGCCTTTCCTGTGCCAAGACTGCCTAACTCCATGAGAGATAAGTGAAACCCCACATAAGAATGATAAGAATCAGTTGGGCCTTCAATGAAATAAAGAAGAAAACATAAGGAACCGCTCTATTCTCAGAATGTACCTACGTACCTTCAGATAAGATCCTCCTGCCTCGAACTCCTACAGAGACATGAAAATCTGCTACAAGAATTATGTATACGAAACCTGTTATAAAATTCCTGTGATACACGAACTCCGACATATACTACTAAGTATATCCTCAGAATTGTGGACCACTTCTTCAACTGGTCATATATGTTATCTGTTTCCCACTAAGCTATAAGCTTAGCAAGGGTGTTTCATCCGTGTAGGTACTGAAGAGGACATCCGAGGAATTCCTCATACAACAGGGCCAACACAACAATAGGAGTCCACCTAATATAGGTTTTGATTTTTAGTTTTGGAATGTAAATGTAAGAGTTTTTGTAATAAGGGAATTTGTTTATGTACAAGTAAGTGCGACTCAGGAATATGTATAAGACAGTTTAAATACCGCTACGGTGGTGGTATTAGAATTTTATTTCCTTATGGATTTATATATGAAATGGGCCCACCAATGTCCGAAAAGCAAGATAAAGAGTCCCAGTCTCGTGCCTTGCCTCCTTTCTCGCCTGTGCGGTGGTGGCGTGTGATAGAGCCTGAGGACTCTGAGACATGGGATTGTGGTGGTGTCACGTTTCATCCATGACATGTAGACATTTGAATAGGAATGTATGTTTTCTACTTTGAATGTGTGAAATGATACTGGTATGTGCACTTAGGTGGGGAGTAGCCTTTGTAGGAATTATTCTCTACTAGGCATTGCTCACCCTGTCGTGGGACCACATTTCATGTTCAGGACAGGTACTGGAGGACAACACTCAATAGAGGCCTCAATTGTGAAGAAAGCCGGATTGTTGCTTTGGTAGTTGTTTTGACATGTATCTATATGTTTTGTATAAGAGTGTTGTAATAAACTCTTATGGACTATTGTGATATAGTTGTATATTGGGGATATGGACAGATGGACCTTGTGTGGTCATTACTATTTATGTTGAGACCCTGGATGGGCTGCTGAGACATCGTTATACAAGCTCAGAGACAGTGAGCCTCCCCCGAACAAAGAAGACTCGCCTCGAGTTTTGTGAAAATATGGATCTTGGATAGGGACATAATTAGGCACAGGGGATCAAGTTACCCAAGTCCACAGAGTTCTCGCGAGTCAGACGGTTGTCAACGAGACCCCCGGGTTTTGGGGTGTCACAAATTTAGAACAATATAAATAATTTTTATTTAATTTAAGTGTGGAACAACTACCAGAATCCACGGAATCAATTCAGAATATTAATTCCCTTTTAAAGTCTTCGATACCTACAAATTTATAATTTAATAAGCTTATAAAAGGGTTCAGCTAAAGAAGTGAGGGTCTTGAGTAGTGAGCTATGTCCTCCATAATATAAAAGGGAATTACAAGAAGGGTGCATCAATCAATAGATTTATTCACAAAGGTCGGTAGATAATTCCTTGGAAGGTGGGTCTAAAAAATGATAATTAAAGAGAAGAGAAGGACAATTTTATAATAATACCTAAATCCACGTTTTAAAACCTAATTCGATGTTTAATTGAAAAAGCTACCGCTCACCTGCCTATCGGTCGAACCGGTGACGTCATAAATGAATAACTAATATTTATTAACTTTAAAATAATTATAAAAATAATAATTTTTTATAAAAATGGTCATTTTTTTTTATAAAACTTTGACATCATCTTCTCTACTTGTTAAGCATTTTTATAAAGTTTTCTACCTATAAAAAATTAAAAATCACGAGATATCACATTTCTAATATAATATAAGATGTTATATTTTCATAAGCATCTCCTCTATGTGATTTATGTTTGGATCAGTAGAATCCTAATAGATTTTCTTCCATTTTCTCAAACATTTTCTCAATAACAACAATAATGGTAAAACAAAAAATGAAGACCTTATCTTTTTGTTTCTCCTTTATTTTCTCAGCAAACAAATAGAAATCTAAAATTAAATTTAGCTTCTTTTTCCAGCTCCTCAATATTTTCCATTGGTCCACACAAAAATGCATCAAAATAACACTACAAAAAAAAAAAAGCCCGAAAATTTGCATATTCGATGCTAGTTTCCATTTTCCTACGTTTTCTCGGGAACCAAATAGAAAGCTGAAATTGAATAAATTTTACCATCTTTTCGTAAAATTTGCATATGTTGTAACTTGTCACCGACTCACTAATCAGTTCCCCACCGCCAAAGTTGAGTATTTCTAGAAATCGAAGAGGTTGTTGAGGATTTGGGGTTACAATTTTACCTAGCCCTTTTGGATTTGTTGTCATGCTACTCGCCTAAAGTCGAGGAAGATTCTATACATGGCCTGAGTCAGGAGGAGAGAGGATCGCAAATGGCCATCAAGTAGGGGAAAGGGAGGAACATAGTTGAACTTGAGATTTGAGGGAGAAAGACAGAAGAGATCGGTTCAAGGAAGGCTGAAGAAGAAAACTCCATCCACACGACGCCATTTTGATAAAACACAAAATGAAGTCGTTTTTTAACTTGTAAAAAATTTCAAAAAATATATGAGTGAACTCCGCTTGAGTCATTAAGAACCGCCTGATTCAAGCTGTCATACGAACGCTTAGGTCCGGCTCAAAGGTGAAAAGGGTTTAATGCAGAATCGATCGGTTTTTATGTTTGGTCGTATAGTCCAAACTTGGCCTGACCCCAGTCTCGGTCCTGCTTTAAAACATTGCCTAAATCTACTAGTTATAAAAATACCATTTGTTTTACATTTTTTAATTCCAAAACCATCTTTTGTAATACTGTTTTTTTCCAAACTACCCTTGTTCTATCTTTTCTAATCAATTATAGATAAATGTTATGTTGTTTACTTATAATTGATTGCATGTCTTTCCTAATAAGTTATAAGTAATTACCTCGATTAATGGTATCTAAACGGTAAAAAAAATTCTATTTCTCTTACCTAATTAATTGTTTATATTCCATATTAATTGTATCTTCAGTTGAATTCCTTTTTTATTTCTTCTTCTTCATCGGGATCTTCGAAAAATTACTAATTAGCATATCTCGCGAATGTGAATCAATCTCATTCTCGGGGTTTGAGAGCATTTTACCACAGGGTGTCTTACAACCCGCAACTACTAAAAAATCAACTTGCTTGTCATCCTTTGCATCATCAAACATCTCACTTATTGATGCAAAGTCAAGACATGACCTTTAAGGCTGTAGTTAAAGTTTCTAAAAGGCAAGTTTATACAAGAAAGTTAAAGATCAATGACATATTCAGTTTACTAATTCGAGTTCAGAGAACTCAAGACGATTAGGATGTTTTTAGATTATATCGCATGGTTTCGCATGCCAAGTTATTACTTTCCTTTAGTTTATTTATTTTCCTTAGTTTATTTTTATGTAGATTTGTTTCATTTTCTTGTTTTAAATGTGATTGTGACACCCCAAAACTCAGGGTCTCATTGAATAAACTACAACCTCAAGTGGAATACCCAGGGATAGCGTGAGATCTCGGCATCTATGCTGTCTAATCCCCATTGATCAGATCCATCACCAAGTCCTAGGTAACACATACCCACGCCACACCATCCTCGTAGTTGAGGTCGAATTGATATGTGGATATCGTGTGTCTCGATACCACACTATCCAAGCCCATTTTATCGGGTTCTGTTTAGCCACATTAAAGAAACTTTTTATTTTATTTTCAAAACATATTACTGTGAGTTAATCACAAACTCTATTACATACACATACATATGCAAAAACTAGTTCTTTCCAAAGTTTTTACAAAAAGAACTATACTAGCCACAGGTTGGCTTTCTTCAACCTCTCAGCCTCGAATGAGAGTCGTCATCCGGTGTATACCTTGCACCTTAAAACTTTTTCCATAAAATGGTGAGCCACTCAGTAGGGACCCTGGCGTAGGCTATTACCCCCAATGCACATGCAATGTCTTCACTTAGATACATCTCATATATATCAACATTCCAATAGAATGATGCAATTTAATGAATACTACATGTCATGCCATGAAATGAGATGAGACTCACTCAATGCATGGAAAATCCAAGTTAACATAGACTTCATCACACAAATGCATAGCCAATGTGTGAGCAACATCCATCATCGATTAATTTTATCCAATGATCACTTTGAACAAAATCAAGTTTTTAGAAATAAAACTTATTGGATGTTTCAATTTCCAAGGATCATTTTAACAAAACATGTGTCTTTTCTTCGGGTAGTGAATTTCGAGGTCTCACCATGTGCTTCGTGATGCCTTCCTATACCCTACGGGCTTTCACCACTGGAAATATGTATAACCAATCTACCACGTCTTTCACCTGAGGGGTAGCTCCATCCTACTTGCTACTAATTCCACACACAAGTTTTCATGCTCTAATAACAGTGAACTCCGCTCAAATGGGGCATTAAAACCACTCATCAAGCACCAAGATGGTGTTTGATGGCACCATGAATTACACCATGAATACGATGTCTCAAAGCAGATGTAAGACAATGTATTATGCCACTGCATATCAACTCCATGTCCTTATGTAATGAATGCCATATGGACAATAAATCATATATCATGGACACCATATTGGAAAGCATATGATTTCCAACATTTCATCTCAATGTCAATATATTAGAATTCATATATCAACATTCAATAAATAACTATCACTAAGTAAGTCAATCAAAAGAAAGCAAAGACAACTTGGTTCTCAAGACCATTTATGGCATAAGAGATGCCCACAAAGTAGTCCACACATACAACCATCACAGACAACACAAATATACCACCACCCAGGCATAGAACAACCCCAAATCCAGCCCCAAGACTGTCCAAATCCAGGCTAAAACCAGGCCACAAACATGCCATACTCAGGCCACACATCTGGCCCCACACGACCACAAGACATTCCTGAACATTAGTCCAGATTTTCAGTCCCAAAATCAGTATGAAATCAACACTGAAAACCGGTCCCGAAATCTAGACACAAATTGAGAGACAGCCTGCCGCAAGAATTCGGGAAACGGATCATAACTCGAGCGCTGTAGAGGTCCACCTCAGATTCAAAGCCTAACATCAAGTTAAAAAATGAAGCTACAATTTTTATGAAGGATCTAAGTCCAATTCCCTATGTTTCTCAACCTAAAACTGGTGCTAAAATCCGGCCAGTATGTAGGATCAAAACAGGGCAACATTCCCATATTTTAGAAACAACCCCTTAGGGTGGAAATAGACCAAAGTAGGAAGAATCCCTACCTCTTAGAGTGTAGCCCTCATCGAATATACCGACTTTGCTTCTTGGTCCGACGAGTTCCGATCGTCAGAACACCGACTTCCTTTTCTCCCTATCTCTCTCCCTTTCTTCTCCTTTTCTCTTTCTACTTTCTTCTCTTTCTTTCCTTTCTCTCCCTTTCCTTTCCATTTTTCCATTCCTCTCTTCATCTACGAATTGGTATCATCTCCCATTTATACAACTCCCACTTGCATACATGTTGACACATGGCTTGCCATGTGTCACTCACATGGCTTTCCATGTGTCCTACATGCATGCATTTTGACACATGGCTTGCCATGTGTCACCCGACACTCATTACCTCGAAAAATGTGCAATTCCGACTATCTCAAAATTCAACGAAATTCTGGGTAACTAGATTTCGCGTGACGAATCTAGTGGTGAGGTATGTTTCATCATTTGAGATCTAGAAGATTTCTAGGTTTTATGGTGGCAAATTACTGTTTTGCCTTTCTTTAGAAAAATTTGATTTTTCTTGGGTTCTACAGTGATTTAGGTTAAAGATTGTAGTAGATATTTTGTTTCTATTTCATTTCTAGTTTGTAGCCTATATAAAGACATGTTTATAATGTAATTATACATAAGAATATAAATTAAAAATTGTGAGAGTCTTCTCATCTTTAGTTCTCCAAACAACTTTTGAACTTATCGGATTTTTCCGTGGTGTTCATCCTATCGGCTTATCAATCAACCCTTCCATAGTTGATTGTGGCGTCTTCATTCCATCGACTTATAAATCAACATTTTCTCTTATAGTTGGATTATAATACTTATTCTGATCACTTATCAATCAACCTTTCCATAGTTGATTGCAATAGATCCCATCGACTTATCAATCAATCGTTCCATAATTGATTGTGAATTCTTCCTTTTCCTTTCAACCCGACCAATCATCCGAGAAAGTATTTCTGTTGCAGCCGCATCGGTCCATAGTTTACCTTGGTTTCCATATTGGTAATGAGTTAGTCTTTAATTCCATCGACTTTATCAATCAACCTTACCATAGCTGATTTGTGGCGTCTTCATTCATTCACTTATCAACTCATCTCTTCCATACCATCACATGCCTTCACTATCCCTGACTTATCAATAATGATTGATTTGTCCATGATGCTTTTTATTCTAAAGCTCTAAACATATTAGAGTTTGGAATGCTTATTAATGATTATATAGGGGTGGCAATTCGTGTTCACGGGTCGTGTCAATAATAGGTTTCTCATTACATTCATCAACCCTAACACTATTACGAATAATAAACTGTCATAAATAACAAACTTAATCATCATATACAATTAATAATCGTAACATGATAAGACACGCTTAGCCTGCTTATTAATTTTGTAATTTAAAATAATATAAATTATAACTAATCTATCAATATTTAATAATATATATAATAGGTTTATCTAGGTTAAATATTAATTAATATAATAACTAAACTGGTTAAATTTGTGTTTTGTGGATTGACATGAATATAACTTGTTCATTAAACGGGCTATAAGGGTCATCTGAATTTGACCTAAACACCTAAACTGGTCAAACATGAATTTGACCTACACGTGTCGAATTTGTGTCGTGTTGTATCAAATTTTACCGGGGCCTTTTAGACATTTAGTGTAAAAAAGAAAAAATATTCCTCAAATAGAAAAGGTTTAGAAATATTTCTAAATCTAGTGTAGTTTTTGCCACATGGATCTAAAAGTGTCTTTTGAAGAGACAACTTCTACATTGAAAATATACTTTCTCTAATTTTAAAATGTTTTAATGTAAGCTGAAAGTGTCTTTTGAAGATAAACCTTCGTAATTTTGAAAATTTTAAATTTACACTTTGAAGAGACACCTTCTTAATTTTGAAAATTTTGAATTTAGACTAAAAGTGTCTCTTGAAGAGACACTTTCTAAATTGTTCAAATGTTATATTGAAATTGTCTTTCAAAGAAACAACTTCATAATTTAAAAATTTTTTAATTTATATTGAAAGTGTCTTTAAAAGAGACACTTTCTAAAAATTCAAAAAACAATTGTTGAAATGTTATACTGAAAAGTGTCTCTTCAAAAGACATTTTCTAAAAGTTCAAAAAAGTGAAAGTGTATTTTGAAGTGATACTTTCTAAATAGCTTTTATCTCAACTTTTTTTTACTATCAAAACCCACTTTTCGAAACTTTATCTTAAGCATTAAGATTATATGGAGAAAACTACAATATACTTGGCATTAGTATACTTGCCCAAGATTTTAGCAAGGTGATCCACCATTCTTAAAAAGCCATCTTAGCCTCTGATGTATCCGATCAATTCACCTTAATATGATATGTTCCTTTACTTAAGAAAAAAAAACCTACAATTTGATACACTTTAAAAAATATTAGTTAAGAAGTGTGAGTCTTGAGTAGTGAGCTCCATCCTCAATATTATAAGCCCATCAAGACCTGTTTTCCACTTCCATCAAGACTTGTTTTTCACACCAATTATAAATTATAATAATCCATAATCCAATGCTGCATACTTTGGACCGTATCAATTCCCACCTACTTTATCAATCTAAAGTAGGAACACTATCATCACGGTCACTTCGAGCGTTGTGCAATAATAGTGAATAAAACTAGATAACCATGCAGAAAGTAATTGTATTTAAGTTTAACAAAGATGATATGTTATTTTCACATATGTGTTGAGTATTTCATTTTGTCTTAATGTTTGTAGGTATTTGGTCAATATTTGTATGATTTGAGACTGAGAAGTGATGATTGAGTTAGACCATGGATGAAATGCCATTTAACTATCATGAGATATAAATATAAATGAGATTAGGTTAGTATTATTAGGTTTCGGAGGTATTGTACTATAGGTTTCTGAGTAGAGATGCCAAAAACACTTAAATCCTTATGTGGGTAGTGTCACGCCTGATTCCTGTCCTAATCTCGATTGGAGAACTGAACCTAAGCTGGGTGCTAAACCATATAATCGGGACTCCTTACTTTTTTTTTTTTTTTCGTAGCTTAACCTTATACTGTGGTATAGCTAAACAATTTCAGATAATCCAAAATCATTTACATATACAAAGTATCTACTACTGAGGTATCCATTAAAATCTATACACATATGCTAAGTCCCATTTTCTTATACAAATTGATATATATACGTATCTAATACAAACATCGAGATTATGGAAAACAAAGGCCGGTGAGCACCTATCTCTCGAATGGTCTGCATCAATAAGTGGAATGTCCCGTCATCTTTATCTCCTCTTGTGCACTTATACTGATTGAAACACTCGTGCTGTTTACGCTTAGTGGGAATGATATAGACAGTAACGACTGTCAACAAAATCGTCAGGCTACTCTTCTTTTACATTTACTTTTACTTATGCATATAATCTAAGCCTATTCTTATGTGACTTCTAACTCATCTCATATTATATGCGAGATTTTATTGTTTTCGCATTCTTATCATTATCTTGTTCATATTATCCCCCGTGTCATGTCTTTACAGGTTGTAACTCATATCTACTCATATGTATGATAGAACTCAAATCATATTCAAAGTAAACTTTATACGTATACAATGGCAACCTGTAATGTGACGTCATGAGTTAAATTCATACAGAGTCAAATCTAAACTAATAACAATACATATTAGACTCCTTATCAATATCACTACAAGCCATTAATCAACTCCTTTAGAAATTACATTTCATGATCTGGGGATGCCTCTAAACTTTTTGTTTTGTTTTATTTACCATTAAAAGTGTCGCACTAATCCCCTACTGACCCGGCATGGATCCAAGTCGGGAGCCCTGGCTTATATCTCTGACTGTTTCAATCAAAACATTAGATTCTCTTTATTAACTTTTCATTTTCAAAAGTGTCGTGACCCTAACTCTATCTTTAACCCTGTGTTGATGATCCAAGCTGCCCGCCATCTCACGCTTTCAATCAAAACATTTATTTCGCCTTATTAAAATTTTATTTTCAAAGTACGCGAATTCGAATCCCTCGACTCAATCTCGATCATGATCCAAGTCGGGAGCCCATTACTCCGACATTTTCACTATCTTCCAAAACATGTTGTTTATGTTTATTCCCATTTTAGACCTTTTTTTAATTAAGCTGCGCAATTTTTCTATAATCCACATGACCATTTACAAATCCAAAGACCCATAACATTCACATCTTAATAACATGCATTTTCAAATAATGCCTTTGTATCCACATATACTCATGCTATTCCATATTTTCACATGCTTCATTTTACACTCATTTATCATATCACAACATGCATTTCAATGCAATAATTCAATCTACCCATTCAATTTATTAGATTTAAGTATATATATAAAATCTCTATTTATACTCACAATATTGGTTATTTTAATTTTTACCATTCTAATTCATTTCGACTGATTCGCGAATGAACTCATCTTTATTATTTATTCCTGCAGGTGTCACAAGATTTTACACCCGCCAACTCTACCGCATCTGAGAATGTCGCTTTAGTGCACTCCACATGTGGTATCAATTATTCTATTTCCCATCATGACGCACGTCGCTTGGTGCACCCCGACATGTGGTATCAATTATTCGGTTCAATCTCCCATCATGACGGATGCCGTTTGGTGCATCCCGACACGTGGTATCATTTATTTGAATCTCCCATCATGACGGATGCCGTTTAGTGCATCCCGACACGTGGTATCAATTAAATGCCATACGCCATCAAGACGGATGCCGATTAGTGCATCCCGCTGATTAGTGCCCAAAAAGTGCTATTTTGAACCCTATATTAGATAGGTTTTGAGTGCTTTTTGCGCGCTAATCATGTCATTTATGCCAATTGAAGTGTTCTGCTTCCTTAGTTTCACTTATGCGCTTAGAGGTTATTTTGTGGTTGTTTTATGTGTTCGCGCATTTTTGGGAGTTCAATATCGGAGATAAGTAGATAATCATGGTGGATTGAACCCTGCCAATTTGTCAGCCATCAAATAGACCAAAATCAAAGAAAAGAATGAAGGCAAAGTGATGGAAATCAACTTAAGAGGAGCAGTGGGTCAATGTAGTGAAGATCACTGAATCTGGAATTTCCTCGCTTAAGATTGCAAAAATTTACCGGGATTGCGAAATTACGCCTTAGCTTAAAATTTCGCAACTTAGCGAAATCAGTGGAATTTTCATGTAATCTAAAATCTTCAAGCACTCATTCCTGGGCCGAAATTTCATCGCTAAGACACAAGAATTTCGCAAAGCATAAATTTCGCTATTAGATTTAAAATTGCCAAGGCCCAGCGAAATTTCTGCTTTCGCTTATTCTTGGTGATTTCACATCTAGCTTAAATTTTCGCCGTCAATAAATTCTAGAGGTGCTCATTTAAATTCACCGCCTTGTCACACTTTTTTGTAATTAATGCAACCACTTCAATTCTTGTGCATACTCGTCCCTAAATTCAGCCAAAAATGTTAGGCTTTATGGTATTTTCATACATTGGGTGGGCCTTATATATGTCTCTCCCATTTTGTAACAAAAAGAAACAAATTGAGGAAGCAATTTTTGGCAAGTTTTTATTTTTGTAAATATCTTTCGTAGCTTTAGTTAGGGTTTTGCTTTTCTCTCTTCTCTCTCCTCTTTCTCTTATTTTCTTGGCTGCCAAACACCCCTCTTGAGGATGACAACTCAAGAGATGCTTGGCTAAGCCTCTTCTTTGAAGATAGCTGCTTACTGGAAAAGGGGCATAATGATGCTCGTCCTCTTGTGTTAAAAGCCACAGTAATCGTGGTTTATGACCCATATCTTCAAAATATGGTTGAATAGCATTGAATGTTAGTGATTTGGCCAATACTTACCATGCTTTAGGATACAAAGGTGGTACTTATTGCTACGCACTGGGTTTTTTAGATGGTCTTACTTTGTTTCACTGAAATGATGTTTAATGTTGTGGTTTCAAACCTGTAAAGGGGCCATAGATGCATGTTATCCGTGTTGACTCAATAGGAGTTGGATTTAGGGGTGAGGTTTGCTAGTTAAACATAGATCCGCAAGTGGTTTTGGACTATAGAATGCTTGTCATAACGCGAGGATAAAACCCGAGGACACTTTGCTTTTGCCCTGGGTTACCAAGTTAGTGACCTAAATCTCAAAGTTAACTTTCACACTTCATTTCGAGTTTTTTTACGCTTAATCAGTTTTCAAACTCATTACAATCGTTGAAACAAAAATCCAAAAAAGTCCAAATAGAAAGCCTTTGCATCTTTACTACACTTATGCAAATCATTCTTAGGATGAAACCCATCCCGTGTTCGACCCTAGACCACTATAACAAGAAAGAGTTTGACTACTAAGTAGCAAGAGGAACTAGGTATATAAATATTGCTTGATTCAGCTCAGCCTACTGCGGGCACTAATCAAATGGCTACTGTCGGGATGGTGCCAAACCACCAATGATGGAGTCAAGTGTATTTGTGATCAACATCACAAGTGAAGGTAACCTTTTAACTCTTTGTAACCCGGGGCCAGTGGAACCACAGCCATCACTTTGCAAGAATCCCACCTGCTTTGTTCTTTTTATAATCGCTTATTTTTGAATAACAATAACCCTTTTAGTTTGTTTGTGCTCTTGTTGTCTCTTCAATTTTGTAAACAAAGTGTTTATGCAACAGTGGGATAGAGACACACGTACCATAGAATCGCACACAACTCACCAAAATGTTGAAGTTAGTGTACACACCGAAGGGTCAGTGGATCCACTACCCGAAGAAATGCAGTCAGCCAAAATTCCCAATGAATCCAACAACAACCTATAGAACCATGAGACCACATCCACCCTCCTAGGAGTTAGTGCCCCTCCCTGCATCATACCTCATGTCAAGATGTAGCAACAGGCCTTACTTGCACTCCCCATTCCCACTTATCATGGTATGGAAAATGAAAACTATACACTCATATTAGGATTTTGAGGAGGTTTGCACAACCTTTAAGGAAGGAATGATGCACATGGATTTGCTTAAGCTGAAAGCATTTCCACTGACCCTAAAGGACACATAAGATTTGCCCAACTCATTGAGGCCAAGAACCATTAGAAATCGCTAAGTTGTGCAGTATGCACCCAAGAAGTTCTTCTGTAAGGCTCATAAGACTACAATTTGAAGAGACAAATTTATACCTTGCAAATTCTTTCAAGATGGTGAGAGGTTTTATCAGTGTTGCAGAGATTTATGGAGACCATCAAGGCATGCCCACATCATGGGTTTGATACATGGATGTTGGGTAAACCATTTATGTCTCCGCTACGAGGCAGCTTGGAAACCATGGAGGAGACTTTCGCAAGCATCCCGACGGCTTGCTGGATTTTTTAAATTATGTGCTGAAACTCTAAGGGTTGGGAATACTCAAACCCAGGAAATTGGAAACAATGAGACCTTCACCAACCCTAGTAGGATTTATACACTCACAGAGAGAGAGAAATGAAAGCTAGGATTTCAACCTTAGCTAGGAAAGTGGAGGAGCTTGAAGGAAAAAGGCTCCATGAAGTTCATGCAGTGTCTGAAAATCCTGCACACACCAATCTTTGCACTAATTATCAATCCCCTGTACATCCAGTAGAACAGTGTCCTATGGCCCCTACAGTGAAGGATTTGATGTCAGAATGTGCAAATACTGTAGGTCAATACAAGCCACCACAACCCAATGCTCCATATGGTGGCGCCTACAATCTCACTTCTCCTGAGTGGAATCCAATTTAACCTCTCTCATGGAGACCCAACCCCCAAGCTTATGTACCAGGTGCCAAACCGCTTGGTTCCCAATTTCACCACAAACCACTACCATCCTCTCTCTCCCTAAAGGAACAAGCCATACTGAATCTTGAAAGTAAGGTGTGTGGCAACTTTGTTGTGGAACAAAAGGAACTAATGTGCAACCGCACAAAGGATTGATACTGCTGGAGAATACACTGAATAAGAGAGTAGATGGGTCTGAGAGCACCCACTGAAAATTTGACAACCCACAAAAGATTCAATCACCAAGATCAACAAGTTGCTGAGGTATAAGAAGGAGAAGGTCTCTTCCCAAACAAAAAGCAAACCTAAAGGGAATCCATGAGGCATCATCCAACAATTCAAGAATGGAGGAGGTGAAGGCATAATCACCCCGGGAAGTGGAAAAAGAGGTTGATCGCCTCTATGCCAAAGCCTCGTTAAGAATCCAAGCAAGGAGAAGAATCATAGTTTGAGCATATTCTAAAGGAGGATTCAATGAAATACCGCATACCACCTCCATTTCCACAAGCACTTAGAGGTAAGAAGAAGGCATCTCGCCATGTGCATTTTAGAGGTCTTACAAGTATGAAGGTTAACATACCTCTTTGGACATAATCAAACAAGTCCCCGTGATATGCAAAATTTTGAAAGATCTTTGCACAATCAAAGAAGGGATTGTGGCATTGGAGAAGAAGGCATTTCTCACTGAACAAGTCAAGGCCATAATCCAAAGAAAGAATCCAAATAAATACAAGTATCCGTGATCTCCCACAATTTCACTAATATTTATGTGGAATCGTGATAGACAAGTCATTACTTGATTTAGAGCCAACAGGAACCTACCGCCGTATTCCGTACAAGCAAATTAGTTTAGGTGGAACTCAAACTGGACCAACATCACACCTCTACTGGGCCGATAGATCGCAAACCCTAAGGGGATAGTCAAGATGTTCAGGAAAATAATAAATCTCTACTACCCAAGACGCCTTGTAGTGCTCGAAGACCGGTTTCAATCGCGAATGAACCCAATCATGTGCCAATCATCTTAGGAAGACCATTTCTGGCTACAGCCAATGCAATAATAATTTGTCGATTGAGTCATAACTTACCTTTGGTAACATAGGACTCGAGTTAAACATCTTCACTTGAACAACAAGCCAAAGTTGCTAGAAACATGAAAATCAAATAACCCGATGAAGTTGTTTCAATGTCTAAGATGCAGGGAAGCACAAAGGTCCAGGAATTGCAAGGAGTAATCAGCCAAGGAGACAGCTATATATCGTTCTGCCACCAAACTAATCGCAGCCAATTGCTCAATTCAAAAGCCATCGCTGAGGACCACTTCAACAATTGACATCCACCACTTTGCGGAGTCAGCCCTGTTATCAACAGGGGTTGAGGAGAGATCATTCCTCTCGACCCTCCCTGAGTAATTTTGAAATTGAACTGTCCTGTTTTCAAAACTGGATTGCAGCCAACAATTTTGCTTTTTGTCTTAATTTTTAGTTAATTTTGATAATTTCGCTTATTTTTCAAAATTTCCAACAGCGCTTTTCCTTTTTTAATAATTACATATAATGTATAGTACTTTGTATTAAATTTTTTAATTTTGGTTTCATATAGTAAATTTTATTATACACTTTTTATTTCACATACTAATATTTTGCTTAGTAATTTTTTTCAATTGCAAAGGTGGATTTAGCAGTTGAAGCCACCATAAACCAAATGAAATAATGAGGACAAAAAACCCCTTCTGGCCTCATTTGCCTATAAGAAGAGGGGTGGGCAGTTTGTTTATTTGGTCACTTCACATTCTCCTCCCCGCGGTCCTGAGTCACCCGATCCACCACCGGGTTCAGCCATCCGCTCCTTTGCCACCAAGCACGTGACCATAGCCACTACCGCGCTTTACACTCAGCACCAGCTGTACCGAGCCCCGTCATCGCCTGTTGTTCTCACTTCACCGCACACCACGACCGAGCCACCGTTGCATCTTCAAGCTCCGCCTAACCCGAGTCCCGGGGCCTTCTCGTCGTCGCACTCCCACTCGCAGCCAGCAAGGCCCCCACACCGATTCATTTCGCCCCATCCCGAGCCATCTCCGTCAGCTCATCAAGGCCTCCACGCTAGTTCAGACCCTCGTGCTCCCTGCCCGCCCAGAGGCCCTCGCCTGGCCGAGTGACCTGGCCACCCCAAAGGAGCCTCTTCGCCAGTATTCAAGGCCTTAGTTGCATTTTTAAGGGAGCAGCCCCTCCGAGTATTATCCCAGTGATTTCAGCCATGGTCTGCACTCGAGGGTCCCGCCGCACAGCGGTTAGATTCCAAGACACCCGAGAGAGGTCCCAGCTCCACCCCACCTCCAGACCATCACCGCCCCGAGGCAAGACCTGAGAGCCCTCGTGGGTTTCCTGGCTGGCACGGTGATGACCTGATGGGGACCTCAGTCCCACTCACCCCGTACTCGTAGGAGAGCCAGGAGGGCTCCCGGGCCCCTCTCCGCTTCGGCCCGTACACTCCGGCCCAGGAGTCATCTTCCCTCTCAGCCGCAGCCATCACCACTATGATCTACCGTAGAGGCTTTCACGCTATCGCTCGCTTGTCACTCACCTCCAGGATCAGAGGCCGCTGTTTCGCCGGGACCCCATTCCTGGAATAAATGCCCACCCAGACTTTCATCGGAGTCGCACTACGATGTCCAAGCTACCGAGGGCTGATCCCGTGCTTGGGGTGGATTCTATGAGGTTGATCGAGGATTATTCACCATCGCTCATGACTCGAGGCAAAAGATATTATTACTCCAATGAAAGTGTGCCAGCTCTATCACCTATGACATCTCGAGGAGCAGATGAACCGCGTGAGCTTCGCCTCTATTGATGATCGCCGCGAAAGTACCTTACGCCGATATCGAAGAAATTGGGGCCCCAGCGTGATACCGCCACGCAGAGGGTTATAGAGATTTGGGCCCACCCACTTCATCGAGATGTTCGAAAGACCGGGCCAAAGACACTACAACCGACCAAGATTTATAGAAGGTACCCCCGCCGTATGCCGCGATCGACCATTTATCTCTGACGAGTCCGGTCCAAATACAAGACACGCAAATGAGGGATCACTCCTGGGAGGCTCTTACCCATCTCTGAGGGATATCGTCTCACTCCCTCCGAAACATAGACACCTCCTTGATACATTTCGAGGAGGCGGTCCATCTGAAGAACTCATAGCACTAGCAGAGAAAGCATTCCACCACCGATGCCGAGACTACTCCGCCGTGCTCTCGGTGCGATATGGGATCTTTATGGTTTCCAGGATCGAGATGCGAGAGTCTGATGCCCCCTGGTTCTCACAATGGAGCGGTAGGATGACCATGCCCGTGATCTTCCATCTCCGACAAGCAGTAGACTGTGGAGGAGGTACCGGGTCAGTGGCCGAGGACTCTTGTAGACATGCCTCGCCCCGAGCCCCGAGATGCAGGAGTCCAGCCTCCCATGTCACCTCCATCCTCCTCCACACACCACATCCAAGAATGCAGCAGATACACCTAGCCCATCCTATCAAAGCACACACTCACACCACCCCAGTGAGCACCACGCCCAGCCCGCGAGAGATGAAGGTGCGTGATGATGCTATTTCAGGCGAGCAAAATTACACAGCAGCCTAGTAGGACTCGAGGCTGGCCCAGTTGTCACTCTGTTTATGCTCAGCCAGACATGACGACTCGGGCCTTCCCCATGTTCCCGACGACAGACTCGCACCACGCACGCAGCCTATCGGATGTTCATGCAGCATGAGCGCTGCACCGCACCACCACCACAAGAAATACAGTGTTAGGTTTCTTTTATGATTTCAGATATAGTTACCACCTTATCAACTCCTACTTATTTTGATTTTTAGATTTATGTATTAGCCATAGTAGGCAAGATACTTTTATATGTTTAGCTTTGTATTCATGTATTGTTTACTGGGCTATATCAAAAGCTATCTCGCCTATATATATGTATTTTGTATACTATGTTTGCATCCACCATGTGTAAATGTTTTTTATTTTCAATCGAACAATTGAATTGCTACAATCGACAACTGAATCGGGCCAGGTTGGAAAATTGAATCATTGTTTGTCACCTTATGTTAGAATAAACCCATGTTTTGAAACAGCTTTTTGTCAATTGCAATTCTAAGATGCCAATCCAGGAAAATTTCCCTGGCTTGACCACACACTACACAACTCTGATTGTTTCAATAGGCTGTGAATTTGTTTGCTTCCTTTCGCTTTGCATAGCCGGCCTTAGGTATGTTAGCAACTTAGGATAGGTTTTTGTTACCCACATTTGAAGACCAATGTAGTCTTCCAAAAAGGAAAAGAAAAGAAAAAGCAAAAGAAAAGAGAAAAAGAAAATAAAGTCGTGGAAGCTCGCTTAAACCCTGAGCACCCGCCCGCGGGTGTAATGCATAAAGCCTTTGAAGCCCGATGCCCTAAGACTTAATTACTGGAGTCATCGACGAAGGTGTTCATATAATGGGTGGATAGTAGAGTTCATAACGATTTGTAGGTGCTTGATTTCAAGCCACGGAGTCCCTGGTGAAGCCTGCATAGCTTTCGTCACCGATCCTTCGCTGATGCCCTAAACCTTAATTGGTTGGGAGTCATCGGTGGACCCCCGTTACACGGACTTTGGTGAAGTCGAATTTTAAGCTTTGCACCCAAGAATGTGTAGTTGAATAAAGAAAGAAGAGTGTAACTAAATTTCTATCTAGGTTGTTCAACAACTTTAAGGCCATGTCAAGGTTAGGTCAGATGTGGACAAATTTTGCACTTACTGGTTTAATCATATTTAAAGAGCCATTAGACTTAGGGTGGAAATCTTCACAGAACTCATGGAACTAATATTGACCTGAAATTATTCTGTATGGTTTTGTTCTTTCATAATTTGCCAAAACTTCGTGTCACAATTTTTCAGTTTAAAGGTAATGTTTATATGTGTACATAAACCCTTTTTGAATTCATAAACCTTTGAAAACTCACAAAGAAAAATGTATACCTTTGAAGCTTTCTGTATTGCCATGATCTAGCGCTGTTAGTGATTAGTACCCAAAAGTGCTATTTGAACCCTATATTAGATAGGTTTTGAGTGCTTTTTGCGCGCTTAATCATGTCATTGATGTTAACTTCAGCTGTCTAAGCCTCTAGTTTCACTTATGCCGTTTATAGAGGTTATTTGTGGTTGTTTTGCGTGTTTCTTTAATACAGATTTTCAGAGCTCAATAGATTTAGACATGATGAATCATGAAGATCGGAATTAATTTGGCTACCATCAAATAGACCAAAAAATCAAGAAAGAATAAAGGGCAAAGTGATGGAAATCAATGCAGAAGAGGAGCAGTAGGCAATGCAAAGCAAGATCAGCACTCAGGATTCAAGATTGCAAAATTTTCACGATTAAAATTGCAGCCTAATTAAAATTTCAAGTAATCTTTAGCTTTAAATTCGTGAATTTTCGCTAGACCCAAAATTTCGTTGCACTATTCCCAGTTTAAATTCTTCACGTCACATCACAAGACTTCATTAAGCTAGCTAAATTTCATTTTCTTTTTAATAATAAATTGCCGCTCAATGTACTTATTATTATCTCTTGGTGATTTTCATTTCATAAATTTTCACATTAATAAATTTTCGTCACTAGCACCCAGATGCCTTGGTAAATAATGGGAAACGCCTTGGGTCACACTTTTGTAATTAATGCAAACTGACTTCACCTTAGTGTATTACTCCCTTGTCTCCTAAATTCAGCCAAATGTTAGGGCTTATGGTATTTTCATACATCGGTGGCCTATAAAGCCCTCTCCCATTTTGTAAACAAAGAAACAAATCGAGGCAATTTTTTGGCAAGTTTGGCTTAGTTTATCTTTCAGAGCTTTAGAAGTTAGGCTTTGCTTTTCTCTCTCTCTCCTCTTTCTTATTTTCCACAACACCCTCTTGAGGATGACAAATTCAAGAGAGATGCTTGGGCTGCTCTTTCTTTCAAGATAAGGAAGCTAGCTTTGGTGCTGGGCATATGCATGTCGTCTCCTTGTGTTAAAGCCATGTGTACTGTGTTTATGACCCATATCTTTCTCAAAATATGGTTGAATAGCATTGAATGCTAGTGATTTGGGCTAATACTTACTATGCTTTAGGATACAGCATATACTTATTGCTAGATGCACTGTGGGTTTTTTGGGGAGGCAAATATTCTTACGAGCCACTCAAATGATGTTTAATGTTAGGTTTCAAACCTAAAGGGGCCATAGATGCATGCTATCTGTGTTGACTCAAACAGGAGTTGATTTTAGGTGAGGTTTGCTAGCAAACATAGAACCGTCAGGCTTGGACTATAGGTTGCTTGTCATAACGCGAGGATAAAACCCAGGACACTTGTTTGCCCTAAGTTACCATGTTAGTGACCTAAATCTTCAAAGTTAACTTTTCACACTTCATTTTGATTTTTTACAGTTAATCAGTTTTCAAACTCATTACACTGTTTTTGAAACAAAATCCAAAAAAGTCCAAATAGAAAGCCTTACCTTTTTACACTTATGCAAATCATTCTTAGATGAAAAACCCTATCCTGAAACACCTAGACACTATATCACAAAGAGTTGACTACTGTAGGAGGAACTTAGGTATGAGTAAATGTTGATTCAGAACAGGTGTGTGTTTTGGCACACTTAATGTACTGTGTACACAGCCACAAAATGACTGCAAATTGTGCACTGGTAAGATGTTCAAAGTACCAGACACATCACCCAGGAATTGCTTCTAATGTATCTTTTTCTCTCCTTTCTTTTCCCATGGCTTCTTTGATACCCAATTCAACTCTATACCAAACACACATCAAAACCATTCACATGTCTTTGTAACCCTTTTCTACCTGATCATATCATTCAATCCATATCCTTCATCAAAACCTTTCATGATTTTCTCTCAAAACCACTCTAATATGAGTCCTGACCCATACCTGAGATCAAACATAATGATTATTTAAGGTTTATTCTAAACCCTAGCTCAATTACTTGTTATTTAACATGTATCAATCCTTAAGCGGAGGATTTCATACTTATCTTGGGCCATTTAGAGTTTTTCCAACCCTACCTTCAATAAATCTTTGATTAGGAAGAAATCATAACAAACCCTAGCTTTGGAACTCATAAACTTTTCTAGAATCCCATACAAAATCCATGTGATCCATACAAAATCCATACTCAAAGTAGTTTCCATACCTTTTTGGCTTGGCTTTCCTCTTCTCTTCTCTTCTTCCTCTCTTCCTCTTCCTCTTATTCTCTCCTTCTCCCATCCGTTTTTGAGCTCTCCCCTAAAATGGAGACCAATTTTGGTCTTTAAATCCCATGTTTGCTAAGGCCATGTTTGGCCCTCCAAAAACCCATTTTTGGGTTTATTTGCTTTATTTGCTTTTTGGTCTTCCATTTTTTGACTATTTGTATTCCAAGTTCCCAAAATTGTATTTTGGCCTCTATTCTCATCAACTATGACTTTTAAGCCCCCTTTTTGGACAAATTACAATTTTGTCCTTAATTCTTATAAAATCTCCGGGTTTCTAATTGCCATGTTAGCATTTCAATTACGAAATTTTCAAATTATGCTTACAAAATACCCTAAACATGTCGAAAACGACTAGGGTATATTTCGGGATGTTACAGGTAGGTTGTGAGTTATCGAGAGAGACTCACAGCTGCATTAGTGAAATTGCCATCAACATAATGAAATGAATATTGATTAGTTGAGTTAGGAGGTTTATATAGGATTGCTTAGGTGAAGTCTATGCACTAGGGTTTTGAGTCTTGTTTTAGTTGTTGTAGTTAGGAATTTGCATGCTAGTTTAGTTAATTTGAGTCTTTTATAGATTTTCCATCATCCAAATAGAGTCTAAGTTAGTTTAGAATTGGTAGTTAATAGTCAATCACCGTGGGATGATACTCGTAATTACTCTTTATTATTTGAACATCACGTGTGCACTTGCGCACTTTGACAATTTATATTTTTATACACGTTTCATGCCTTATCAAGTTTTTTGGTGCTGAATCGGGGATTGGTACTTTTATTAATATTGATTCAAAATAGTTTTACTCTACTTTGGATATAGTTAGTCTTGTTTATTTTCCATTTTTGGATTTTTATTTATTTATTTGTTGTAGGAGTTGATTAATAGGGGCTTTTCATTGAATTATCAACTCAATTCCTCTCCTAATTCAACAACTAAAAATGAAACATGAGCCTAAGGTTGGTGGCAGAATCCGATTTGGCATCCGTTATGCCTTTGAGACGGATTCGGTATGTGGGTAACTTATACTTGAACACATGATTTGGGATGCTAACATCACCCACACCTCTTATGGGAGCTTTCAACTTTGGTGAAAAGATGATGTTCTTTAATTTCTTCATCTTTTATAAATGTAACATGGGTTTGGGTATGCAATGTTGAAGAGAGAGGAATGAAAGGAGTTCATTCTGAATTCCACTATAAGTTATTAGGTTTCAAGAAGGGTTGTGGGTCGAGAGGGGGTTTTGTACCACATAAGACTAATTTTAAGCCTTAAATCATATCAGTGGAAATCCTTGCATCTAGGCACAACCCCGTGGACGTAGGCAAGATGCCGAACCACATAAAAGAGTGTGTGTGCTTTTATTTGACTACATATATATTTTGCACACTAACTGTCCCACACTGGAGTTCGGACTGCCCCCACAAATTCTAAACATGTGAACAACGTCCCAACTTCAAGAACTGAGTCTGAGCATACCAAGGAAAGTTCAGACTCACTTTTATGAGTCGAACTGGTGTATGCGCATCGGGCTGGCAGTGGACATAGGGTTCTTGAACCACGTAAAGGATTGTGTGTGCTTTTACTTTATTGTAAATATATCACATATGATTTGCACACAATAAAACATTCAGGGGAGTTCAGAAACACTACACTAAAATGTCTGAGCGGATCACGGTCAGTATCAAGACCATGACTGAAAATACACTTTGTAACAACAATAAAGTGAGTGGTTAAACCTCATTTTATTTTTCTTCAATTTTTTTCCTTCTACTTTTCCTTTCTATTTTCTATTTTTATTACTTTTCGGTTTCTAAACGTAGCCTAAAAAATATCTATGCTAGGGCAAACAATAAAGATAAATTTGCCTGTGATGCTTTTTATTCTAAAACTCTTAACATATGAGAGTTTGGAATGCTTAATAAATGTGTCGTGTTCGCGGGTTGTGTTTGGGTTGTGTCAATAATATTTTTTCTACAATATTTGTTGACCCAAACACGACACAATAATAAATGGGTAAGAAATAGCAAATTCAAATACGATCCAATTAATAATTGTGTAACACGATAAGACACATGTAACTCGTTTATTAATTTTGTAATTTAAACTAATATAAATTATAACCAATTCATCAATATTTAACACAAATGATATATAATAGGTTGATCTAGGTCAAATATTAATTAAGATAAAAACTAAACTGATCAAATTCGTGTTATTTGGATTGACATAAATATAACTTGTTTAATAAACAGGTTATGAGGATCATCATGAATTTGACCTAAACACCTAAACTGGTCAAACATGAATTTACATTCTACGTGCCGGTCGGTATTTATTTTTAATATGGGGCTTTTAGACATTTAATGTAAAAAAGAAAAAATATTCCTCAAATAGAAAATGTTTAGAAATATTCTTAAATCTATTGTAGTTTTCCACATGGATCTAACGGTGTCTTTTGAAGGGACACTTTTTAAAAGTGTCTCTTGAAGAGACAACTTCTACATTGAAAATACACTTTCTCTAATTTAAATTTTTTTGAATATAAGCTGAAAGTGTATTTTGAAGATACAGCTTCGTAATTTTGAAAATTTTGAATTTACACTTTGAAAAGATACCTTCATAATTTTAACATCCCAAGTTAATATTTGTAAGACATCAAAAAGAAAATTACTATAATAAAATTAATAGGCAAAGTTCTCACCCACGTAATCATTCTTGTTGCCTTTACAGATTCTACACCATTCTTTTCTCTCCCTTTTTTTTCATAGTATTAAGGTTAAATCTAAGCCTAATCAATAAAAGAAATTAAGGTCTTTCCTTAGTTGTGTGTGTATTTTCTTTAAGCTTTGTTTAGAACTTGAAAAGTATTAATGAAATAAGATTAAAAAAAAAAATAAAGAGAAAAAGTGGAAGAAAAAATAATTTAAAGAAAAATAAAAAATAAGTTTAAACTTAATAATTAATTTTATATATTTATTCAAATTCATTTTATATATAAGGATTAAAAAAATTTAAAAATATGTAAAATTTTGAAATCTTAATTATATTTGATTTTTTTTACCGTTAAACCAAATATGAAAATATCATTTTCGTATATTTTTTTTCTAATACTTTTCAAGTTCAAATGGAGTCTTATTTTTATTTATTTTTTTTACTTCTCTATAAGTCCTGCTTCATCCAAAATAAGAAGATGAGTAAATGGAAACAAGGGGACTGAGATGTGGTGTGACACCCTATCCAGAGTCCCAGTTGACCACTGTCGACACAATGGAAATTCGGTGATTTTAGGTTACTAATACCACATGGTTGTTTCCCATTTATTGGGATCCATATTTCCACAAAAAATCGGACATAGTCTCCTTTGTTCGGGGAGCTCTACCCAACATACAACCTTTATAACAGTAATCCATAAGAGTTTATTTCAACACTCTTATACTGAACAAATATTAAAACTAGCTTGTTCTAATGTGGTTTATCCGACACCACCTCAAAAATATGAAAGTAACAGTTAATAGCCAGTCCATAGAGTCGATCATCCTCTTACCCTTAATTACATACCCGACTATTTACTCTGATAGTCCAAAAGAATTTAATTACAATTCTTGTTACATAAATACTTTTTATAAAAGTCTTGTCAAGGCTACATGTCGACCTTCTTCATAATCACGGCCTCGTCGGAGCGCCATCTCCTTGTACACCCCCTGTACCTGAAAGGGGATCCCATAGCAGGTGGCTTGATGCCCGATGAAAATTTCTCCCTACGAGGGCTACTACACCCTAAATGCACACCGAAATAGGCGTACATAAAGGCCAAACCATATTCCATATAAATTGTCACACCACTACTAGCGGCGGGTGTGCGGAACCTCCCTGAAATCCCGGTCGTAACCTCTACTTGACTAGAAATTCCTGTGAAGCGAAGCCGTGTTGCTTGTTGAACTCTCGTATAGAAAATTTTCTTTTTCTCAAATTATGATTTTGAAAAATCTCGGCAGCATATCAGCTGCATAAAGGACATATTCCAAATCCTGTATACACAATTTACACTTTTCCCAAATATGGCAACCAACAATATCCTTTCAAAAGAGCCTCAAACTCACACATTTTCACAAAACTACACTATGTACATACATATGCTCCATTATACAAATTCAAAGTATTTCCTTACAAGATTATTAATTACAGCACTGATACAAAAGTCAGGAGAATCCTACTATGCTCCAGCTTCCGGCGTGCTTGTACCTGGAAAATAGTTTTTAAAACAACAAAATAATGAGCTAAACGAGCTCAGTGAGTGTATGCTTTATAAAATGTTTGCTTTTAAAGAAAATATCTCAAAATTATAAAAAAACTCTCTTTTTCTGAGTGTTTTAGAAGTCTTCCAACGCGTTCTTTCTAAAGTTTCTAAACTTTATGTACCCTTGCTTTTTAAAAGTTTATAAAACTTTTCAAACTTGCTTGCTTGCTTTGCTTTGCTTTTCTTTATAAGTTTATAAAACTTTTCTCAAATCTCTTGCTGGCTTGCTTTACCTTGCTTTGCTTTAAAAGTTTATAAAACTTTTCTCAAATCTCATGCTTTAAAAGTTTATAAAATTTTTATAAACCACGGAACGCTGAGCTCCGAATGTTTGCTAAAATAACCACGGGGGCTGGGCTCGGCCAGATTTTGCTTTAAAACAAACCACGGGAGCTTGGGAAACGGCCGTGCACCGTTAGTTGATTTCAAAACTGTATAAAATATGCTTATAAATCATCAACCACTGGAGGTCTTTCCTGCTTGTTGTACCCTAGTGAACATGGGATCTTGGGCATCGTAGTCTTAGGTGGGCTGGACACAGGTCGTATCACCTAGGTGGAAGAGCCTTGGCTCGATTCCCACTTTTTCTGGTAAATATGGTGGAATTGACGGGTCTCAAATCCTATAATTGGATTAACGCGTTAACCCTATATACTCTAGTACGTGCCACGGTCTCCTTTAAATGCCATGATGCATGAACTAAGTTTGCCGACCAGGCAAATTCTAAAATGCATGAATGATATCCTAACACCACCGTGCACGTACGGAATACCTCTGACAGGTATGCTTGCTTAAAACTAGGGATTTTAGTTAGGCTTGTTTTCGAAAATATTCTTTTTGCTCGCTCTTTGAAACATGGTTTAATAATTCAAAACCATTGTTTGCTTTAAATATGGTTTGATAATTCAAAACCATTGCTTGCTTACTAAACTCATTGCTTTCTTTTTTAAAAGTATGGTTAAATGAATCAAAACCATTACTTGTTTGCTAAACTCATTGCTTGCTTTTCAAATATGGTTTACAATCAAAACCATTAAATACTAGTGTAAAACAATTTATAATAATAATACACTAGGATTTGAAAAATAGGTTTAGAACACTCACCTTTTTGTTTACCAAAACTTGAGCACAACTCCACAACTTTCCCGCCTTTGCTTTTAGCCTACACACTCAAACGAGTACGGCGAAAACATTAATCGCCTGCGTATAGCGTAAAACTTAACGTACTTCACATGCAAGTCACTTTAGGGTTACACAACATTCATATAAAACCAAATGAACAAATTTACCCTTGAGTACCAAAAGCCCCTAACAAAAAAAACCACTTATTTTGGTAAACCTTTTTCCAACAATACTCTCTAGACTTTATTACCAAAAAATTATTCAAACGGTCTTCAAAATTTATTAAACACTCCAGATCAGTCCTTTATATATCCAATGACATCTCTTTAAATTTTCAATATAAAATTCCTTCTCAGACCTCAACCACATAACCTGAGATTCTGACATTTTTGTACCAAATTGGTTAGCTCACTGAATCACCTACTGTTATCCTTGATTTCTGGGGTCTTAACTCCATAAATTGGAAATTTTTTCTTCACTCATTTGAAGCTATGGTTCTAAGGTTTCTTCTCCAATTGGAATCACCCAATTTGGATCACCAAAACTCAAGTTATTGTATTTTACATCTAGATTACTCAATTTGGCAGAACAGAATCTGCACATAGCTTCACTTTAAAAACTCTCTGGGTACTTTGGGGTTACAATTTGCATACACTTCCTTCAGATAACTTATTACCCTAGAAGTCTATTTTACCCAGAATTTTGAATCACTCAATTTGGATGAGTGAAACTCGACTTATGGCCAAAACACTACAACAATACCCAAAACAGAGCATAATCAGTGAGCTACACGAGCTCACCTTTCAGTCCGTATTTGGGAGCCTTAGAGCTACTATTTGCTCTTGGTCCCTTCTATACATTTATATCCCTATCTCTTATGGTTCTTTACCAATTAGAATCAATTCATTTGGATGATTATAACTTAATCTATAGCCAAAATAAAAACAGGGGTTTTACCAAAAATTGACAGCATTTCCTTTAAAAAAAACCCAACATTCTCTTTTTTACAACCATTCCTCAAAACCAACATGGAATTTATCCAAAACAACTTCACAACACAAAACAACCTCAAACCCTAGCTCTAGGAACTAGATCAAGAACCCAAGAACCATGGAAATCCATATAAAGGTCCAAAAGTCCAATAATCTATACCAAAAACCCTAGAAATCCAAAATATACATGATTCCAAAATGAAAACATACCTTTTTGGTCTTCTCCCACTTCTTCTCCCTCTTCTTCATCCTCTTCCTCTTCTTCAAACGTGGAGCCTTAGCCCAAAGGAGAACAAATGAGATTTTTGTTTGTCTCATCTTTTATTTATAGTCTCAACTTTCACTTGAGTACAAATAAGTCATGTCCTTTAATATTTGCACATCAACTCTTGTTATTATTTCTATTTTGGCATCTTATCTTCTCAAAATATGGTTTTTCATATCCCATTTGATCAGTGCTTGATTTTACCCTTGTTCTATTACAACATTAGGGTTCATAAATTTATCATTTCACAATTTCTTCCAAAAATACTACAGTGACACTTAGTGCTCATGTGTGCCCCTACGGTTACATGTACTGTACATTCTCTCGGGACGGGGCGTTACAAATCCTCCCTCTTTAGAACATTTCGTCGTCTAAATGAACATACTAAATTCAAAGGAAAGGAAAATACCTCATTCGGAAAATAGTGAAGTCTTGTGAGCATCCCGAGCCTCTTGTCTCCCAGTAAATTTGCCTCCGCTTTCATGATTCTTCCATAGGCTTTAACGAAAGGGATCACCTTGCCCTCAACACTGTTCATACGATCTACAATCTGCCTGGTGTTTCCTCCTCGTCAGATTCTCATAGCTGCCTTGGTACGCTCTCTCAGCTCATGTGAAGGATCTGGGATGTACTTCCTTAACATCGACACATGGAATGTGTCATGAATCTTTGATAACTCTGGGGGTAACTTCAACCTGTAAGTTACTAGCCCCACCTTGCTCACAATCTCGTAAGGTCCTATAAATCTTGGACTGAGCTTGCCTCGCCTCCCAAATCTCAATACACCTTTCCAAGGGGAAATCTTCAAAAAGACCCGGTCACCTATCTCGAATTGCAAGTCTTTGCGACGGTTGTCTGTATAACTTTTCTGTCTATTTCTTGCTATCTTTAAGTTATCACGAACAACTTTTACTTTCTCTGAAGTGATCTGCACTAATTCAGGGCCTACCAGTCTTCTCTCACCAACCTCATCCCAGCACACTGGAGTCCTACATTTCCTACCATACGATTATCGAATGGAGCCATCTCTATGCGCACGATAGGCTGTTGTTGTGAGGCGAACTCCATCGATGCCAAATGAGTATCAGCTCCTTGAGATTCCGTCACCTGGCTCTCGGCTACATATCCTCCTAACGTCTGAATGGTCCTCTCGGTGACGCTCCGTCCCGAGGATGGAATCTTTATCTTTGAAATGAAAGCGAGTACCTAAAATTTGTTGCAAACTAGGCTGAAAACACGGATGTGAACACAGGGTCTCGATATGAAACTATAGAAACTGGAACCACATGAAGTCTCACTATCTCATCCACCTTCAAGTGGGCCAACTTTTCGGAAGAATCCTCAACGATGCTTGGCAGAAAATGAGCATACTTAGATCAATCGATCAATATCACCCATATATAGCATCATCGCGACCTTTGGTCAGAGTGGAAGACACGTCCTGAAATCCATAGTGATCTTCTCCCGTTTCCATCTTTGGAATGAGGGAGTAAGCATATCTTCCCTCTTAGGCCTCGATGCTCTACCTTCACTTGCTAACAGGTTAGACATCTGGAGACAAAACTTGCAATCTCTTTCTTCATCCCATTCCACCAGTAATGTTCTTTCAAAGTCCTGTACATCTTGGTACTACCTGGATGCATAGCATACGCAGATGAATGTGCTTCTTCCATAATGTCTCTCTTCAGTTCGCCATACTACGCACACATTCTCTGTCCTTTCCTTTGTCATGCGAAGTGTCACACCCCCACCCCTACTATCGGCGGTGTCTGAGCCCTCCATAAAATCGGCCGTTACCTCTAACATTGAAAATCCTATGAATGAGAAGCCCCGTATTGCTTAACCCCAGTCTTGTATAAATTTTTTCTAAACATGATTTTATAAAATTTTGGCGGCATATGACTGCATATAGGACTATGTCCCAAATCCACAGTATACACAATTTACACTATTTCAAATGTCATGGCAACCAACAACATTCTTTCAAAAGAGCCTCAAGCTCCACACATTTTCACAAAACCACCTTATGTACATACATATATTCCTTTATACAAATTCAAAGTATTTTCTTACAAGTGATTATTAATAATACAACATTGATACTAAAGTTAGGAGAACCTTATTTTGCTCGATTAATACAGAAGTATGCACGGAATAGTTTTAAAACGGGAAATAATGAGCTAAACTAGCTCGGTGAGTGTATCTTTATAAAAGGATTTCTTTTACGAAAATATCTCAAACGGTAAAACTCTCTTTACAAGATATTATTGAAATCTGCTTTGCTAGCCCAAAGTTCCTAAAACTTTTCATACTTGCTTGCTTGCTTTGCTTTGCTTTTCTTTAAAAGTTTCCAAAAATTTTTATACTTGCTTGCTTTGAAAGTTTACAAAACTTTTAAAAATCTCTTGCTTAAAAGTTTATAAAACTTTCTCAAACACAGGAGCACAGGCTCAGTAGCTTCTTTGAAATAAAGCAGGGCACAGGCTTAATCGTTTCTTTAAAATCTAAGCGGGAGCACGGACTCAAGTTTGTTTATTTTTAAATAAAAGGGAGCCTGGAAGCTCAATAGTTTGCCTTTAAAACAAACATGAAGTCTGGAAATAACCGTCTTACCGGTGAGTTGATTTTTTCAAAAGCGTATAAAACGTTCTTATAAATCATCAACCAGCTGGGAGGCCTTTCACGCTATTTGTACCTAGTGAACAAAGGGAGCACAGGCATCGAGCCCGTGCGGTGGGACAGGTTCGCATCACCTGGAGTGGAAGGGCCTTAACCCGTCACCTTTAATTAAATATGGTGGAATTGACTTGGGTCTCCATCACCATAATTTAGTTAGAGCTCTAACCCTATACTCCAGTACGTGCCACGGTCTCCTTTAAATGCATGATGCATGATCTAAGTTTGCCGACCAGGCAAATCTAAAATGCATGTATGATATCCTAACACCACCGCGCACATACGGAATAACTCTGACCGGTATGCTTGCTTAAGACTAGAGATTTTTGGTTAGGCCTATTTTACAAAATAGACTTTTGTTTGCTTGCTTGCTTGCTTCTTTTAAATATGGTTTTACAATTCAAAACCATTGCTTGCTTGCTTTATAAAAGTATGGTTGCTTACATCAAAACCATTACTTGTTTCCTAAATCTCATTGCTTGCTTTAAAACATGGTTTACAATCAAAACCATTAAATACCAGTGTAAAACAGTTTATAATAATAATACACTAGTATTTGAAAAATAGGTTTAGAACACTCACCTCTTTGTTTCGAGAAACTTGGAGCTACAACTCACTACTTTCCGCCTTTGCTTTTAGCCTACACACTCAACGAATACGGCAACGTATTAATCGCCCGCGTATAGCGTAAAACTTAACGTACTTCACATGCAAGTCACTTTAGGGTCACACAACATTCATATAAAGCCAAATTAACAATTTACGCCAGGCACTAAAACCCTAACAAAAAAACCCACTCATTTTGGCAACCTTTTCCAACAATACTCTATGGACAGTACTAAAAAATTATTCAAAATGTCTTTAAAAATTATACAAACTCAGATCAATCCTTTATATATCCAATGACATATCTTAATTTTCAATTTAAAATTCCTTCTCTGGGCCCCTCAGCACATAACTAGATTCTGACATGTTTTGATGCCAATTGGTTAACTCAACTTTGAATCACCTACTGTTATCCTTAATTTATGGGATATTAACTCCATAAATTGGAAATTTTCTTCCTCATTTGAATCTATGGTTATAAGGTTTTCTTCTCCAATTGGAATCACCCAATTTGGATCACCAAAACTCGAGTTATTACTTTACATCCTAGATGGCTCAATTTGTAGAGCAGGAATCCTGCATAATACTTTGAAAACTTTTATGGGCACTTTGGGGTTAAAATTTGCTTGCACTTACTTCAGATAACTTATTCCCATAGAAGTCTATTTTACCCATAATTTTGAATCACTCAATTTGGATGAGTGAAGCTCTACTTATGGCCATTTCCCCAACCATACCACCCAGCGAGGCATAATCGGTAAAGCTACACGAGCTCACCTTTCAGCCCGTATTTGGGAGCCTTAGAGCTAATTGCTCTTGATCCCTTCTATAAATTTCTTAGCCCTATCTATTATGGTTCTTTACCAATTAGAATCAATTCATTTAGATAATTATAGCAATCATAGCCCAAAGCAAAAAACGGGGTTTTTCTGAAAATTTTGTTATTCCCTTTAAAATGACATTCTCCTTTTACAACTATTCATGTATAAAGCCACATGAAATCTAACTCAAAACAACTCCACAACACTTGAATTGGTGATTTGAAATTCTTAAACCAAACCTAAAATCAAGAATTCAACCCAAGGTCACAATTCCTACAAAACCATAAAATTATGATGATTCCATGTTTAATTTTACACCAATTGGGGGTTTACCCACATAACCTCAACAAATCAAGGGTTTGGGTGCTCTTTCCACAAAACCCTAGACCAAGGAAGAACAATTCTCCAACCAAAACCTTAGGAATCCAAAATACCCATGATTTCAAGACAAAACATACCTTGGTTTTGGTCTTCTTCTCCTTCTCCTTAACTGCCTTGTTTCTCCCTTCTCCCCTCTCCTCGTTTTCCTTAGCCTTTGGAGACCAAGTAAAATGAGACTTTGGTTTGTCTCTTCCCCATTTTTATAGTCTCATATTTTTACTTAATCCTTAATTGGATCTCATCTTTCCAAAGTTGCACTTTAACTTTGTTATTTCTATTATATTTATCTACACTCATTTTATGATTTTCCTTATCCCTTATGGCAATTACAATTTTATCCTTGTTTTGTACACAATTAGTTCCATAAATTATCATTTCATACATATAACCCAGGAAATACTGCAATGCTGACACTTGGTGCTCGTATCGCCCCCTCTGAGTTCCATGTCATGCATATCTCGGGTTGGGCGTTACATGCAAATCATCTAATTTGAAGCTTCTGCTTTCTTTCCTTTTTCTATCCCTTCCTTAAGCTTAATCATGCGTGGATTCTGCGAATGCCACCTTTAGTCGATCCACTTGGAAAGTCTAACATGAAATGTGGCTAATAAAGGCTCTGATCACAGCCTCATCCTGCCCACAAAGCTCTGGATCCACCAACGAGTGGAAGATAACGATCATATGGGACGAAGAACTCTATTGCCTACCAGGCATGCATTCTGGCATTAGCTTTTCTGGACGGTGCACCAATAATGCGTCGTAGTCCTTGTCGCTCAAGCCATCTTCTTTGCCTCGGGTTTAACTCTTTTTGGGTGAAAATATATTGAGGCTCTTATGATTTTAAAGATCCTGCAAAGACACCATATAGGTAAATGTCTCCATATTTTCAGAACCCAGAAACATAGTACACCCAATCTCTAAGTAGGTGTGGGAGTAATTCGTCATGCTTCTTCAGCTGTCTAGAGGCATATGCAATCACCCTATCATTTTGCATCAAAACACAACCAAGGCCTTCTTAGGAAGCATCACTATAAACCCTGAGCCCATCTTTCCCATTAAGTAGCTAGAGCCGGATTTGAAGTCAATCTGCCATTCAACTCCTCGGAAACTCTGTCTGGTGAGCATCCACCCAATCATACTTGACATATGCCCTTGTTAGGCTTGGTCGGTGGGGGTGCATATCTGGGGAGCCTCAACAAACATCTGTAATGCCTGCTAAACCAAAGGAGCTTCGGCCTCGACATTCTTTGTGGTTCCCGTTTACCAGCTTCTATTTTACGGGGATCCTTACCCTCGGGCAGATCACATAGCCTCAGGGCTGCCTGTCAAGCCAGCGGCACTTGCTCCAACTTGGCATACAACTATCGGCTCCACGCAAGTGCACCCAACATAATCCTCGGAGTGCTCACGAATGTTCCTCGAACTACTGAATACACTAGGATATCATCGATCATAATGAACCTATCAAATGGTTGGAATCTTGGGTTCATCAAATCCTTCATGTTGCCGGAGCATTAGTCAAACCCAAACAACATCACGAAACTCTAATGTGTAGCGTGTTACGAATGCGGTCTTAGAGACATGCCCTCACGCATCCTCAGCGTGATACCTCGACCTCAAGTACATCTTGGGTATACTCGAGACCTTGGGTTGATTGAATAACTCATCGATCCTAGGGAGTGGATAGCGATTGCAGATGGTAACTCGTTCGGTGCTGTAATCTATACACAACATGAAGCTCAAATCTTTCTTTTTCATGAAAGGTGGAGCTCCCCATGGGGATATGCTCGGTCGAATGAATCCCTTACTTAACAATTCTTCTAGCTGAGCCTTAAGCTCTCTCTCAGCTCTGAGGCCATCTGTAAGGAGGAATGCGAAATGGGCTCAGTCCACAGGATCAAATAAATGGTGACTCACATATTTCTGGAGTAATCCTGATATAATAAGATACATTTGGGAACTCTCTAACAAGCTGAGATCTCATCCAATTAGACTCCCTCCTTCCTTGCCTCACGATTAGTGCCCAAAGTGCTATTTTGAACCTATTTATTATGGGTTTTGAGGTGCTTTTGTGTACTAATCATGCTAATCTTTCCGATTTGCACATTAAAGGTCCCTACTATTTTAATGATCTCATTTTGTGGCAAATTTTGCGGAGTTTTGCGAGCTAATTGTAAAATTGTTGAGTCGATCAAGCACGAAGGAATTCAAGTCAAACTGACATTGCGGATCAGGTGAAGGAAAGAAGAGCAAAATGTTAAGAAAACACCCTTGTAGGAAGCTTCTCTGAAACCTTGTTCCCAGCTCAGCCTTGTTCCCTCTTCTTTGCCGTTCCTGCTTTCATGCTACGCCTTTGTTTGCTTTTTGCTTTGGTTTTTCCATTTTACTACTGTAATAACCTTGATTTTGTTTTTTGTAACTTCCCTTGCGAGCATCTATATAAGTCTCGGTTCTTTAAATCAACGGACTGACTTCGGATATAGAGCGGGGAGGCGGTTCCCGCGGCTTCCTTTTCCCTTTTTCTTTCCTTTTCTTTTCCATTTCGGTTGCGAAACCTCCTCGGGATGACAACTCAGAGGATGTTCGGCTAGACCTCTTCCTCCTTGAAGAGGACGGCTGTTGGCTAGGGTGTGGAGGTAACTCACGGTTCCCCTGTTTTTAACGCACGTATTTATGGTTGTTTGTGTTCCTGCTTCTCACTTAGGTTAAAATCTCTTAAGCATGCTCTCTTTAATGTGTATTTGGCAAGCTTTTGGGTTGATGGATACTTTACTAGATCATTGAGGCTGGTCAGTTGTCTCCTGCTAGTTATGGAGTGGATTAGGGTTTTGAGATGCGTTTTCCTTTATTAGGAACATTTATGCCCATTTAAATGCTATGTTTCAAAGGGAAAATCATGGGGTTAGTTTTTAAAGCTAAATGAAGATCAGGTTCGAAATGACTATATGTCATGCTCCAGCCTTGAGAGAAAAAATGCCGGGGACATGTGGTTACCTTGAAACCCTAAACCAGTGGCCTAACACTTCAAGGAGTTCTATTTTACATTTTAGTTTATTTCTTTTCAGTTTGCAAACCACCAACCCACTGTTTTTACCCAAACCTTAAAAATCCAAATTTAATTCACCAATTTTGACTTCACACCGAATCATTTTATGCGAAGAAAACCCCATCCAGTGTTAGACCCTAGACCACTATACGGTAGCTTGACTACGACGTAGAAGGCCTAGGTATATAAATTTTGTTGATTTTAGCTCAGCCTCTTTGTGGCACTGCGTGGCGCGAATCACCGCCACATAAGCTAGATAACCACGACAGCCCGCCATAGCGACATCCTGCGCGCGCGGAAGCGGAGATCATACTGGAAGATAAATCTCTGCGTATTCCTATGAACTTTACCTCTAATTTCCCAAGCCTATGCAACTTTACTTCCTTTTTATAACAATCTAATGTGGCTCTATGGCGAGATAGCCAATCCATGACGAGAACCACATTAAATCCTCATATCTAAAGCTCTAGTCATTTAGAACTCATGTCCCCTAATCGAGAACTCTACTATCTCGACTACTGCATGCGAGAATAACGGATCTCATTTGGAAGGGAAACTCTCCTCGACCCTCTAATAGTTTGGGTCTCTATGCGGCTTGATCTAAGAAAGGCCTAGATGCAAATGAATGCGTGTCTCACAGGTCCACTAATGTATATGCATCATGATCAAGGATAGAAATATCACTCCCGGTAACCACATGCGGGTTGCATCCCCGAGATCCTGGCCGAGGTCACGGCATAAACTCGGCTAAGTACGGGTCTCTGTCTGCATCCCTGGGGCACTACCTCTGCCTACCGTTCGCCTCTACACAACGGCTGCAGGCCCCTGCAGCAGGGAAACCTCCACTGAAGACCTTTGAGTACTAAATCTCTTGGTCTTTGGGGTAGCTAGGTTGGCTACTGATGTCTCCGCACCAATCAACTGAGGACACTCCCTAATGAAATGGCCATCCTAGACATAGTGGAAACATCCTGTACTATATCTCTTACACTCCCCATGGTGTCGCCTTTGACACATATGACAGACGGGAGGAATACTCTAGGTGCCACTTCTAGCAACTAGGGGCCTCACTGATCCCTGACTAGAGGTAGTTCCTCGACCTGCACCTTGACCTCTGTAACCTCTACCCTTGTTCCTTTTTTTCTCACATCTTGTCCGAGCTCACATTGGGAAGTGCTTAGTGCACTCCTCTTCCTTTCCTGCCTACTTTGATACATAGCCATCGTACTTTGCTCGACTCTTAGAGCGGCCTCAACTAAGTCCCCAAATCTCTATTAGAGACCACAGGACAAATGCACTTTGATCGAATCACCTTAATCTTGCTAAAACCTTTTGCGCCCGAGGACTTCATCGGCTGAATATATGGAATAATCGATGGACCCGAGAACTTCTTGTATTCTGATATTGACATGTTCTTTTGTTCTAATCTAAAGAACTCCTCAATTTTTGAATCCTTGTGACTCTGAGGAAAGAATCTATCAGTGAACTCTTGTTGGAATTTATGCCATGATATACCATCAGGATACCTCCTATCCATAGCATCCCACCAATCCTTAGCCCTGTCCTCCATCAGAAAACTGGAAAACAAAGACTCTGCTCATCAGATGTGACCAACAACTCAGTAGCCTTATTTCACTCTATCTAACCGTAACTAGGCTGCCTACGGATCGCCACTTCTTAGTCATATGGTTTTGGCGCGCGGCCACGTGCTCTCGATAGACCTCCTAGGTTCTTCGAGGAACAAGACTTCTCTCTGGTGGCGGTGGAGGTACTTATTTATTGACGATGTCGCTATGGCCACTATCCCGAGCAATTTGTGCCACACAACTCTGAAGTAAACAAATCCCACGGCACTTGAGCTCCCTACGGTGGCCTAGATGGTCCTAATACGACACGCTCTTTGGAGGTTGATTCATAGAGGCGGTAGTGGAACCAACTACGTGCTCATCTCTCTCAGGTACTGCAGGACGCTCGGAAACCTCTGGAATGACTCTCCTAAGACGACCTCGCGTCCTTTGCCTGACATAGTGCTGTATTTGCAAAAAAAAAAAAAAAAATCAATTGTTTAATACTTTGAATCACCTCATATGTATGTACTTTGAGTTTGAAAATGCATGGTTGCAAGTAGTGTAAAAAAAATAGTGTATCACGAAAACTATGATGTAATAACACTAGGTTTCTAAGATCCTATACGTCTGACTTGTCACGCCTTTACTAGGCTTGTGGGTGTGCTTGACCTACTCACGAAATCCCTAGCCGTAACCTCTAACGACTAGAAATTCCTGTGAAGCGAAGCCGTGTTGCTTGTTGAACTCTCGTATAAATTTTTTTCTGTTTCTCAACTTATGATTTTGAAAAATCTCGACAGCATATCAGCTGCATAAAGGACATATTCCAAATCATGTATACACAATTTACACTTTTCCCAAATATGGCAACCAACAATATCCTTTCAAAAGTGCCTCAGGCTCACACATTTTCACAAAACTACACTATATACATACATATGCTCCATTATACAAATTCAAAGTATTTCCTTACAAGATTATTAATTACAGCAACGATACAAAGTCGGGAGAATCTACACTATGCTCAGTCAGAAGCGTGCTATTACTTGGAAAATAGTTTTTAAAACAACAAAATAATGAGCTAAACGAGCTTAGTGAGTGTATGCTTTATAAAATGTTTGCTTTTTCCGAAAATATCTCAAAACTGTAAAACTCTCTTTTACAAGATATTTTCCAAAAGCCTTGCTTGCTTACTTTAAAGTTTCTAAAACTTTCTGTACTTGCTTGCTTTTAAACGTTTATAAAACTTTTCAAACTTGCTTGCTTGCTTTGCTTCACTTTTCTTTATAAGTTTATAAAATTTTTCTCAAATCTCTTGCTTTCTTGCTTTACCTTGCTTTGCTTTAAAAGTTTATAAAACTTTTCTCAAATCTCATGCTTTAAAAGTTTATAAAACTTTTTATAAACACGAGAGCCTGGGCTCAATTTCTTGTTTTAAAATCAAAACGAGAGCCTGGGCTCAACTGTTTGCTTTAAAATAACCATGGGAGCACGGGCTCGGCTAGTTTCAACTTTAAAACAAGCGCGGGGCTACTGAGAACGACCGTGCACCAGAGGTTGATTTCAAAACTGTATAAAATATTCTTATAAATCATCAACCATTGGAGGCCTTTCACACTTCTTTATTACCTTAGTGCTTTACGGGGAACACGGGCATCGGCAGGTGCCGGTGGCTGGACACAGGTCCATCACCTAGGTGGAAGAGGCAGCTCGATTCCCTTTCAGAAGTAAATATGGTGGAATTTGACTGTGGGTCTCCATCACCATAATTTAGTTAATCACGTTAACCTATATACTCGATGCGTGCCACGGTCTCCTTTAAATGCCATGATGCATACCTAAGTTTGCTTGAGCCAAGCAAATCTAAAATGCATGAATGATATCGACACCCACTGCAGGTACGTCTGAATACCTCGGCGGTATGCTTGCTTAAAACTAGGGTTTTAGTTGGAAGCTTGTTTGAATTTATTCTTTTTGCTTGCTCTTTGAAACATGGTTTAATAATTCAAAACCATTGTTTTCTTTGAATATGGTTTGATAATTCAAAACCATTGCTTGCTTACTAAACTCATTGCTTGCTTTTTTTAAAAGTATGGTTGAATGAATCAAAACCATTACTTGTTTGCTAAACTCATTGCTTGCTTTTCAAATATGGTTTACAATCAAAACCATTAAATACCAGTGTAAAACAGTTTATAATAATACACTAGTATTTGAAAATAGGTTTAGAACACTCACCTTTTTGTTTACCAAAACTTGAGCCACAAACTCCGCTTTCCCGCGCTTTGCTTTTTAGCCTACACACTCAAGCGAATCACAGCGAAAACATTAATGTATACGTATAGCATTAAAACTTAACGTGCTTCACACGCAAGTCACTTTAGGGTCACACAACATTCATATAAACCAAATGAACAAAATTTACCCTTAAAGTGCAAAGCCCTAACAAAAAACCCACTTATTGTGGTAAACCTTTTTCCAACAATACTCTCTGGACTTTATTACCCAAAAATTATTCAAACGGTCTTCAAAATTTATGAAACTCTCCAGATCAGTCCTTTATATATCCAATGACATCTACTTAAATTTTCAATTTAAAATTCCTTCTCTAAGGTCCTCAACCACATAACACAAGTTACAACATTTTTTTTTAATGCCAAATTGGTTAGCTCACTAAATCACCTACTGTTATCCTTGATTTCTGGGGTCTTAACTCAATAAATTGGAAATTTTTTATTCACTCATTTGAATCTATGGTTCTAAGGTTTCATACTCAGTGGAATCACCCAATTTGGATCACCAAAACTCAAAGTTATTGTATTTTTACATCTAGATTACTCAATTTGGCAGAACAGAATCTACACATAGCTCACTTTAAAACTTTATGGGAACTTTGGGTTACAATTTGCAAACACTTCCTTCCAGACTTATTCCCTAGAAGTCTATTTTACCCAGAATTTTGAATCACTCAATTTGGATTAGTGAAACTCCACTTATGGCCAAAACACTACAACAATACCCAAAGCAGAGCATAATTAGTGAGCTACACGAGCTCACCTTTCAGTCCGTATTTGGTTGCCGTAGAGCTACAATTTGCTCTTGATCCCTTCTATACATTTGTAGCCCTATCTAGTATGATTCTTTACCAATTGGAATCAATTCATTTGGATGATTATAACTTAATCTATAGCCAAAATAAAAACAGGGTTTTACCAAATTTTGACAGCATTTCCTTTAAAAAAACGCATTCTCTTTTACAACCATCCTCAAAACCAACATGGAATTTATCAATACAACTTCACAACACAAAACAACCTCAAACCTAGCTCTAGGAACTAGATCAAGAACCAGAACCATGAAATCCATATAAGGTCCAAAAGGGTCCAATAATCTATACCAAAACCTAGAAATCCAAAACATACATGATTCCAAAATGAAAACACACCTTTTGGTCTTCTCACTTCTTCTCCCCTCTTCTTATCTCTTCCTCTTCTTCAAATGTGGAGCCCTAGCGGGGAGAACAAATGAGATTTTGTTTGTCTCATCTCCTATTTATAGTCTCAACTTTCCCTTAATTTGCAAATAGGTCCTTGTCTTTAACTATTTGCACATCAACTCTTGTTATTTCTATTTTGGCATCTTATCTTCTCAAAATATGGTTTTCATATCCCACTTGATCAATTACGATTTTACCCTTGTTCTATTACAACATTCCGGGTTCCATAAATTATCATTTCACAATTTCTTCCAAAAATACTACAGTGACACTTAGTGCTCATGTGTGCCCCTACGGTTACATGTACTATACATTCTCTCGGGACGGGGCGTTACATAAATAATGCAATCATATATGGAATGTTCCGTGTCATGCATGAGATGAGACTCCTCATGCCCACAACCCGAGTCCCGACCGACTCCCTCACACTTGCAACGCTAAGTGTGAAAAACTAGTCATTGGTGTTTCACCCAATGACTTAATCCATTAGACAACCATCAAATTTTAATTTATCAAATCCCGTGTGTTTATTTGGGTTGCGAATTTCCGGGGTCTCACCGCAGGCTTTGCAACGCCTTCCGACACTTTCTCGAACTTTCATCGCTGGATCCATATGTTTGACCAAGAATAAAATTTAGGTCTTTCACCCTGGGGGGGAATCTGCCCCATCTTGCTTCACCTAAACACACGTGATTTATTCTTATTATTGTTTTATACAATCGTGAGTCTCGATTTTTGGACATTGTCCCATTTCCGAGCTCACCACTCATTCACCAAGAATGGTGAATAACAGTACCATGCACCCACACGGGCTCGGCCCAGCGATGTGGCCAGGTGCATATGAATTGCATGATGCCAATGCATTTTTCTTCATGTTACATGTATATATGAGTGCTACATGGAACATTTACATACCATGGATAATTATAATTTTTACATATAATCTACATCCATGCAATCCATGTTAATACATCAATTAGCATGCATCAACAATATTCTCACACACTGCATGTTATTCATCAAAGCCATAACACACAACAAGGTCACAATCTTGGACTAATCCAACAGGGTACCTCACGGTCCCTTCACAAACCTGAACCAGTTTGGTTCCACACATCCATACAATCTTTATATCACAAAACAAGCAACCAAACCCCAAAGACATCAGTATCGAAATCAAAACCAAACCTGAACTCAGTTCGAGATTGCCCGGCTTGATCTTGAAATTTCGGCATGGGTATTAAATGATAGTCCAAAAAATTCGATTAGAATTTTACAATAAGCGATCCACGAAATTCAACGGTATGCGAAACGGTCCAGAAATTCCTAAAATTCCCTACCTCGGTCAAAAATTTGGGACTGAAATTCTGACCTTTCCGACCTCTAAGCAAATCTTAAGCCATTAAATGACCTTTAGGATAGAAATAACACAAGTAGGAAAATTCCCTACCTCGTGGAGTTTGATGAAACTCCAAGATTTTGGTACCCATGTGTAGCCCTCGCTGCGTGGATCAACTTTGCCTTCAGCCCTGATGAAAACCTACGGTCCGATTTCCTTAGATCTTAGAGAGAAAAAAAGAAGAAAAAAAAATAAATTTTCTTTCTCTCTCTAACGCTCTCCCACACGCGACGCCCCCCTTACTTTTCTTTTTGATTTCGTTTTTATCTTTTGTTTTGTTTTGTTTTTTTGTTTTTTGTTTTTCGTTTTAATTATTATCTTATTATTTTAATATATGACTCATATTGCCTCGTGGTCGTTCTACCACGAAACAATTTATTTCTTTTAGGTTCACTTTATTTTAAATGAACTTAGCCCGAAATTTCGACCGGAGATTTTCGTAAAAATCACGTCTCACGAAGTCATTGACGACATAACTTGAATCGTAAAATATTCGCTTGTCTCGGAGTCGATGAAACTTTTAAGGTCACTAGATTTCGTGAGGCGAATTTACTTGGCGATCCGTTTGTCGTCCAAGTCCTGAAAATTTCTAGGCTATCGAACCATTATGACAATTTATTCTTATTATCATTTCCATTTTTGAAAATTTCCCTGGTCACTGGGACATTCTTCCCCCCTTAACATAATTTCATCCCCGAAATTCACACATACTAGCACACATAAACACAGGCATGTGCAATAATATTCTAATGCCAAATATTAGACCACACACATTCGTCCTCAAATAGGAAAGGATAGGTGGCCCGCATCGTGTCCTAGCATTCCCACGTTGCTTCCTCCACTCCTCAGTGTTATCACAACACTTTTTTACTAACCGCACGGTCTTGCATCACAAAACCTTATCCCGACTATCTAAGATACGCATTGGTCCCTCCTCGAAGGTCCCATAAGTGTCAACAGTAATCTCTCCCCAATCCACTACATGAGCTAGATTTGGAGTATATTTCCAGAGCATGGAGACATGGAACACCTTATGGACACTTGATAAACTCAGTGGTAGCGCCAATCGATATGCAATTGTGCCCACCCTCTCGAGTACTCAGGGGCCCATTATGCCTGTTATTGCTTCCTTGCTTCTTGAGATCTGATCACTCCTATCTTAGGCATCACCTTTAAGAAGATGTGATCACCCCCCTCAAACTCTATAGGTCGACCTCTGTTAGCGTAGCTCTTCTGCCGGCTTTGATCCGTAAGAAGGCGCTTTCGAATCAAATCCACCTTCTCAAAGGTGTCTCTAATCAGATCCGGACCAGTGATGGAACGCTCTCCCATCTCTGTCCAACAAATCGGTGATCGACATAGCCTCCCATATAAGGCCTCATAGGGTGCCATCTTAATACTCGCCTGATAACTGTTGTTGTAGGCGAATTCCACTAAGGGTAAATGCTCCTCCCAGCTACCCTTTAGATCTAGGACACATGCACCTTGGCTTATGTCCTCCGTCTGTATGTTCCTCTTTATTGACCATCACGTCTGGGATGAAATGATATGCTCATCGTCAACTGTGTCCCCATAGCTTTTTGGAAACTGTGCTGTAAATCCGGGATCCCTGTCCAATACGATAGAGACTAGTACTCCATGTGATCGGACAATCTCACAAATATACAACTGGTGGAATTCCTCCAGTGTGAAGGTTATCCACACCCATTAGAAAGACAATGGGCTATAACCACGACATCATGCCTCCAGGGTGTCGGTGGCAAGTGGGTCTAAAATCCATTGTGACATCTTGCCACTTCCACTCGGCTTACCTCTAATGGGTAGGTAGACACGTTGGCCGATGCTCGGCTTTTACATCTTTGTACGTGGACACCATTGAACAAAATCTGCAACGTGTTGTTTCATCCCGCTCCAATAATACTGGTGACTAAGATCTTGATACATCTTCGTGCCACCCGGATGCACAGCAAAACGAGAGTAGTGGAACTCCCTGTGGATCTCCTCTCTCAAATCGGTCCGCTGGGGAACCACAACCCATCCCCTGTACCGAAGAATACCATTTATGTGGATAGCCTAGCCTTCGTCATCTGTACCTGACAGTACTCGATCCCTGATGGACGATATCTCTGCGTCCTGTCCCTATGACTCAATCACTCTGCTCAGTAGGGATGACGTAGCTACCAAACTCCCTAGCACTTCCTGAGCCTAATCACTGTACTACAACCTAAATTGTCCCACAGCCTTAAGCATCTGCCACTCCCGGGAAGCTACACTAGCTAGAACTCCCCGTGACTTTCGACTGAGCACATTAGCCACTACATTTGCCTTACCAGGATGGTAATGCAAATTGAAGTCATAATCCTCTAGATACTCCATCCATATGTGTTGCCTCATGTTGAGGTCCCGCTGTGTAAATATATACATCAGACTCTTGTGGTCTGAAAATTCCTTAAACTGCTCACTATACAGATAGTGGTGCCAAATCTTTAAGGCAAAGACTATGACTGCCAACTCCGAATCATGTGTAAGGTAATTCTGCTCATGATGCATGTCTGGAACCATAAGCCTGACCCTCCACGGGTTTGCATCGGGCCATCGAGTCCATCCCTTGAGGCATCACGATTGCAGGTGTATCTCTGTTCTTTTGTTAGGGACTATCAGAATAGGAGTTGTAGTAAGCCTCCTTTTAAATTCTTGGAATGCCTTCTCACATAGGTTATTCCACTCGAATTTTTGACCTCTTTCCTAGTAAACCGAATCGGAGGGCTCCAAGGTGAAGTGCTCGGTCTAATTAAACCATTGTCCAATAATTCTTGCAGTTGGACCTTGAGTTTCTGAAACTCCACCGGTGCCATCCTATGAGGAGTCATAGAAATGGGCGATGTACCAGGGTGTAACTCAATGATAAAGTCCACATCCCTGCACAGAGGTAATCCCGGTAGCTCATCCGGAAAAACATCCTCATACTCTTAAACTACCCGAGGTAGATCCAATTCCTATCTCACCTCGTCCTCCGGGGGTAGAACGCTGGTAACCCGTCAACTATCCACTCCATGCGGTCGGTGCGGTATGGGGTAAAAACATCATGCTTCTCCCTCTGAAACGTAACACAATAACATCCACATTGTGAGCGGTAACCCACCTACGATCATAATCAATGGCGACTCTATGGGCCCCGTCCAACAGTCCATCTAGGATGACCTTAAACTGATATGTCCATGACCTCGGGTCCGCGGTGAGTAGAATCCACAGATCGACTCTGAATCGACATATCACGATCGGCAATCACCCTAGTTCCTAGGGGAGAATTCACATACAATGACTTTTCCAAGGTTTCAGCCTCCCAAGCTGACACTACTCACATTATGCAGCAATAAACATGAATATGATGCATTCGAATTTAAACAACACTCTTGTGAGAGCGGAAACGTACCCACATATCAGACTGATATGCAAGCTCAGTTCTCGAGTACCACGACATAAAGCAGCCCTAAGTCCCGAGTATGTTTCGAAGTCTTGTCCTCGACCTCGGCCATACCACTGGCCTCTTTGGCCTATCAGGTATGGCAAGGCACTTGTGCGACACCACAGGCGATCTTGTGGTCCACTACGGCCTTATTTGGGTGAGAAGGAACAAACCGTGTGAGCTTTGTCCACGATGGCTGGGCGTGCTATCCATAACACAGGGATCTTTGCCTTTGTGGACAATCCTTCTCATGTGCCCGGGCTGATGCTTGTGAAGCATGTCATTGGCCTGGTGTACGATACTGGTTGCTCGTGGGACAGAAGTCCTCTGTCTCTTTCCCAAACTAGAAGAAGACTGATCCTTCTTCCTCTTCCCACTAGCTTCGCATCCGAATGCCCGTGCGTCCTCCATCTCTCTACATGCTTAAGGCGTCACGACCATAGTCCATATCTGTGGCGGAGCTCCTGATCTTGCCCCGAATGGACAACTTCAGTCCATGTCTGTGGTCACATAGTCATCACTAAAATGTGCCAACTCGGTGAATCTGGCCATGTACTCCATCACTGTTATTGTTCCCTACTTTAGCCCTAGGAACTCTTGGGCCTTGGCCGGAAAATACTTGCTCATAAAGAGCCCATGGAACTCTGTCCAAGTCATTGCCTCTACGTCCCAAGAGGTCTTAGCCCAGTCCCACCACACTTGGGACTCACTCTTTAGCTAGAACGCAACTAGCTTGATCTTGGCCGCATCAGAGGTAATATCCATAGCCTCCAATACCTTCTCAATCTGCCAGAACCAATGGTCTGCCACCATCGGATCCCTTCCCCCTGTGAACGTCGGAGGATGATGTGACTTGAACCTCTAGAGGTTATTCGGACCTCCCTGACAGATGCACTTGCTTGTGCAATGGTAGTAGCTGCAACCCCAACAACTTTAGCAAAGGCCTACTAGTAAAAAACAGGCGGTGCCTAGCTGGCACCTCATGACGACCTCTACGTCATCGACCTCGACTTGCCATCTACACCTATCAAATGGCAACAAACTTTATTTAATTTCATTTCAGTCTAACTAGTAATGCACATGCCAATTACTAATAGACTTGCTAACCATGAACTGACCCGTTCATCACCTAAGTTGTGCTACTTGCCAACCACTCATTTTATTTATTTCAATAAAATTCAACACTTTCAGGTTCAATTCATTTTTCGAACCCTAAGGTTATAGTTCCTAACCTTAGCATTCCACTTTTTCCTATAAACATTATGCCATGCGTAGAATTTTCCTGCGCAATAACCACGTAATCACATTTCCCATATACATCATACCGTGTATATGTCTTTTCGCACAATTTGTAAACGTTTTCCACGCAATGTGTAACACACAATCACGCAATCACAAACATGGAACACATATCCGGACACAACATGAAACACATCATGCATGCAGTGGTCTAAACCCATCCCATTAACTCCTAGGTATTAGTGTACCTAAACTTCGATACTAAGCTAAGACGCTGGTATCAATTTCACCACAATAACCATGGCCTAAGCCCATGTCCCTCAAGCCCTAGGTAGTCGTATACCTATTCTCTCATACCATGTTGTGAAGCTGGTACCAGGATAACATGGATCCCATGCAGAGCTCCCTAGTGTCGTTTACCTAAGCTGATACCATCTTTGTGACACCCTGCATCCGGGGGCCCCGTTGACCACCCGTCAACCTGTGGAATTCCTGTGGATTTTGGGTTACCCGATACCCCATGGTTGTGTCCCATTTATCGGGATCCATATTTTCACAAAAAAATTGGCTAGAGTCTCCTTTGTTCGAGAGCTCTACCCAACATACAACCTTTATAACAGTAATCCATAAGAGTTTATTTCAACACTCTTATACTGAACAAATATTAAAACTAGCTTGTTCTAATATAGTTTATCCGACACCACCTCAAAAATATGAAAATTAACAGTTAATGACAGTCCATAAGAGTCCGATCACGACCCTCTTACCATAATTACATACCCGACTATTTATATAATAGTACAAAAGAATTTAATTACAATTCTTGTTACATAAAATAATTTTTATAAAAGTCTTGTCAAGGCCACATGTCTACCTTCTTCATAATCATGACCTCGTCGGAGCGCCGTCTCCCTATACACCCCCTATACCTGAAAAGGGGTCCCACAACGGGGTGAGCAATGCCCAGTAGAAAATTTCTCCTACAAGGGCTACTCCCCGCCTAAATGCACATGAAATAGCGTACATAAAACATCAAACCATATTCCATATAAATAATGCAATCCTATATGGAATGTTCCGTATCATGCATGAGGATGAGACTCCTCATGCCTGACAGAGTTGTCGATTCCCTCACACTTACGGCGCCAGTGTGAGCTAGTCCGTGTGTTTCTGATGACAACATTAGACAACCCTTAAATTTTAATTTATCAAATCCCGTGTGTTTATTTGGGTTGCAAATTTATCAAATCCTACACTAAGTCCAAAAAATTTAGGACTAAAATTACGGCCTTTCATGGCCTCTAAGCAAATCCTAAGCCATTAAATGGCCTTTAGGATATAAATAACACAAGTAGGAAAATTCCCTACCTCGTGGAGTTTGACGAAACTCTAAGATTTTGGTACCCACGTGTAGCTCTCGTTGCGTGGATCAACTTTGCCTTCAGCCCCGATGAAAACCTATGGTCCGATTTCGGTAGATCTTAGAGAGAAAAAAAAAGAAAAAAATTCTCTCTCTTTCTCATGTCTCAGCGGCGCCGCCCTCACTTTTCTTTTTGATTTCGTTTTTATCTTTTGTTTTGTTTTGTTTTGTTTTTGTTTTTGTTTTTTTAATTATTATCTTATTATTTGAATACATGGGCTCATATTGCCTCATTCGGGTCCGTGTCTGCCCCGAAACAATTTATTTCTTTTCAGTTTACTTTATTTTAAATGAACTAGCCGATATTGCTTTCGACTTCCGAGATTTTCATAAAATCTAGTCCACAAATCAGCGACATCACTCAGAAAATTTTAAAATATTCCGCTTGTCTCATAATTCGACGAAACTTTTATGGTCACTAGATTTCGCGAGACAAATTTAACTGCACAGTCCATTTCGTCATCCGAGATCTAGAGAATTTTCTAGGCTTCCTTGAACCATTCTGGAAATTTATTATTCTTATTATCATTTTGCCATTTTTTAAAATTTCTAATTTTCCTGGGTTTTACATGTGGATCCGTGAGAAATAATTTAGAATAATATAAATTATTTTTATTTATTCAAGGCGAACCGGTGGCAGAATCCACGAGAATCAATTCGAGAATATTAATTCCTTTTAGTCTTCGATGCCCACAAATTTATAATTTCATAGCTTTAAAAAATATCGGCTAAAGTGAGGGTCTTGATGTGGGCCTTGTTCTCCATAATATAAAGGGTTCAGTTATAAAAAGTTCTCATATGAGAACGAGTTTTACACCGTTAGATGGTGATTTTATCTCTCAAGATCTGTGTTTTCTCAGATAAAATTTTAATCTACACAGATCTCAAAAGATAAAAACATCATCTAACGGTGTAAACTAAGATTTCTCATATGACGAGTTTTTATGTGAAACTTAATATAAAGGAATCCTGAGAAGGATGCGTGTCAAGAAATTTATTCACAAAGGTGAGTAAATAATTCCTTTGAAGGCGGGTATAAAAAATAATAATAAAAGAGAAGAGAATGACAAATTTATAATAATACCTAAATCTATACTTAGTTATAAAAGTACCATTTGTATTACATTTTTTAATTCCAAAACCATCTTTTGTAATAGTGTTTTGTGGCCTTTAAAACCCGGGGGTTGAATTGACCACCGTCAACTTGCGAAACACAATGTCTCATATCATAGAGACACATACATGAAGTAAAATGACCCAATGGGGCCCATCATCATACTCGTCCATATGGTTACAAGACCATACATTTTACATAGATCCAAGAGTTATTACATCACTTCTAATACAACATATATTAAAACTAGTTCGTTCTAATATATACCTGAAACATGAATTAAGGCCGCGATCCGGCTTGCTTCATAATCGGCCTCCCAGGAAGCGTGGATTTGCACATTACTGTCTTGTACTGAAAGGGGGTCTATGACGGGGTGAGCTAACGGCCGATGAGATAAATCCTACAAAGAATTTACTCCTACCTAGGTGCACTTGCAAATGATCATTTCACAGTCGAACCAACAACCAATCTGTGCATACATTTTATCCTATCATGGAAAAAAAAAACATGTATGAGACGACACTTACGTTCTATGTACGGTCAACCTCGACCCACCACCAAATGCAAGTGCCAACTAGGGAAATCAATCGTGTCGGGCCCCGACTCCCATCTCACGTTCTCGTAGTCTATGTGATATTTATTTAATCGCTTTCGTGGTCTTTTTGGGCAACAAACTTTCCGGTCTCACCGAGGTCCTTACACCCTCCGACATTTTTCTAAGCCACCGATGGATACGCTGTCTAACCAGGTTTTCAGGTTTTTCACCTGAGGGGGTTGTCTATCCCCTAGTTGCTACGCCCGATACTATTTGTTTTCCATTTTCATTTCACATTCTGGAACTCAATTGGACTTCGTCCCATTCCCGAGCCCACACAATCACCACCAGACGCAGTGCCAAATCAGTATCATGTACACACACCCATGTAATGCGGTGTTACCACACACCAATGCAATGCAATTTGTGTAAAACCCGAGAAAATTCTAATTTTATAAAAAAGAGTAAAATGGTAATTTCGGTCAAAATCCAGAATTTTTTTAGATTTCGGATGATGAAACGGACTTCACCATTGGAATCATCTCACAAAATCTAGCTGCCACGTCGAATTTCGAGACAGTCGGAATTACATGTTTTTCGAGGCATCGAGAGGAGTGCGGGACACTTGGCACTTTATGAGTGGCTCAGGAGGTGCCACGTGTCCTGAGCAGAATGGGTCAAACAATGAGCCAAGTGGGGCTCACATGAGACACATGGCATCATGCCATTGGAGGAAAAGCCATGGTAGATGGATAAGGGATAAGGTGAAATCAAAGTTAACCAATGAGGGGTTGACAAGTGGCAATGATAGGACAAGTCTCTTGACCCCAACTTGACCCAACCGTTTGGATGGGGAAAAGAGAGGGAAAATAGAGAGAGAAAAGAAAGGGGAAAGATAAAGGAAGAGAGTTTTAGAGTGAGAAGCTCTCACTTCTCTCTAGATTTCCTGGTGATTGGTCCGGGAAAACCTCGACGAGAAAGAAGCAAGTCGGGCTCCACGCTGCAAGTGGCTACGCGGTACCAAGCAGGGAGTTTCGACAACTCCGAGAGGTAGGGGTTTTCTCCTACTTGTTTTATTCTTTGGCTAAGAGCCATTTTAATGGATAGGGATATCTTGAGGCCTGGATGACCATGTTTTCGGTTCCAAAAGATTTGGACTGAGTGAAGAAATCCCTATAGTGGTTTCTCACAGTCCCGAATTGACCGTGGACTGTTTGTGTGTGACCTTGAGTGAATATGTTATTGCTTGATTGAATAACATGTTATGTTATTTGTTTGATGCTATGGGCAATCCTAAGACGGACTGCCGGATTTTATATTAGCCAATGTGAGCTAATTTTATGTTATTGCTATGTATGAAAGAATAACATGATGATTGTGGATAAATTCTGTTAGTATATGCATGCTTAATATATTAACATAGAATTGCTGTGAATGGCATATTGCATTTCATATGCATTGGGATAATCCTAGAATAGGTGTGAGTGCATGACAAGGAAAAAGGTGGTTGCTAAATGGATTTCTTAAAGGAAGATTTTCCGAAGAATCGCTGAGAGTTGTCCAACAACTTCATCTCGCAGGAAGACTCATGTCCGTTTTTGAGAGTTATCCAAAGAATTCACATCTAGGTTGTCCAATAGATTTTATCGAATCCTCAAATATGTTTTAAGAACAAAACCTTTTGTTTTGAAAATAGATTTTTCTCACTTCAAGCAGCATGCGTGAGGGAGCCGGTTGAGGGCTCGAGAAGCCAGGAAAGGGTGAGTCACATTCCCATCCACAAGGGCATTTGAGTAGGAAACATATATGGTTTTGCTTGAATGCTGGTTTGCCATTGCATGAACACTTAGGTGGGGAGTAACCCATGTAGGATAATTCCACTACTGGGCATTGCTCACCCTGTCGAGGAAAAATTATTTCAGGTACTGAAGGTTCACCTGGGGATGGGTCGCATCCAAGGTCTTAGAGACGAAGAAATGACCTATATGGCCTTGTTATGTATTTTTATAAAAATCTGGGTAAAAGACCCAGTTTTGGATAATTTGTAATCAAAACAAATTGTAAATTAACTCTTTTTTGTATAATATATATATATTTTGGTGAGTATGGATATATGGGCCGACTTGGCCATTTTTACTCACGAATGGGTCTCATGATATGAGACACACAAGTTTTCGCAGGTTGACGGTGGTCAACGAGACCCCCGGGAATGGGGCGTCATAGCTTGGTATTAGAGCCTAGGTTTATAAATGCCTAGAACTCAATGTCGGATACTAGAGTTATAGCTTAGTATCAGTAAGTTAGGTATCCGATTACATAGGACTTGATGGGCACGGGTTAGATCATGCATTCAGTGTGCATTTTGATGATTGTTGCATAATTCGGTGTTGTATGTGTTGTGTGATTGTATGCTTGGTAAATAGAATATAAGAAAATGTTGAACACTAGGGTCGAGAAAGTATAACCCCTAAGTTTGAGGAATTTTGGGCAAAATAGTCTAGAAAAAAAAAAAAAAAAGAGTTGTAATTAAGCATTTTAAATTGTGAAATGTATAAGTAGCAGTTGTTTAGGCTACTGCATCTTAGAAGTAGTAGGCAGACTACTGGAGGATTTTGAAAAAAAAAAAAATGTGCAGGGGAGAAATGGAGGGGTTACTGCCCATTTTTGGTTCTTGGTCGCGATACAGCACGTGGTGTCACTACAGGGGCGGCGAGGTGTGTGCAACAGCGCCAAGACAACAAAGACGCGTGATACGCTTAGCTCGGTTCCACGACTGGCATCACTGCGGCGCGACATGTTTTTCAGCTCCCAGTCGCGACATCAATTTCCAGTCATGACATGGGTGGCAACTAAAGTGGGCTCACGACATGGGCAGTAGGGCGCTACGATCTAACTCCTTTTGGTCCTAGGTTGTGACATCGATTTGAGGTCGCGACATGGTTGAGGCTGGGACTGGTTGGTCTTGGTCGTGACATGAATTTCATGTCGCGATACGGGCTGCATAAATGAGGTCGCGACATAGCTTCAGGTCATGACCTGGCCGGATTGGCTAAATGAAGTTTAAGGCCGCAGGGGGCAAGTATGCTAGTGTCAAGCACTGTTTGGCCTTGAGGGCGTCACAATGTGGTTTTGATGTCGGGACATGGGCCTTTGGTTGTGGGAAATTTCGGTGTCGCGACATCATTTTTGAGGTCGCGACATGGGTGGCAGTGTGGGAGGTCGCGACTTGGATTTTGGTTTCGCGACCTGGAAATTCAACTGTGGGCAAAAATGAGGTCGCGGCATGGAATTGATGTCACGACATGGGTTAGTCTCCGTGGGGGTCGCCACTCGCTTGGGGTCGGGTAGGAGAACGATGTCGCACTTCGCCTGAGGTCTCGACCTCGCCTGGGCCTCGCTCGAGGTTGCGACCGGCTCAAGGCCGTGACGCAGGTAGGCCGCTTCGCATGTCGCAACCAAAGACGTGGGTGCTCAAGAAGACGAAGGCGCTGAATGCGACATGCGCTACGCCGATGCAGAAGCTATGCAGAAGCAACGTAGTGTGCTGCGGATCAAGTTCTTAGGGTGTGTGCATTTCAGCACACGATCTAGCTTTGATACAAAGGCACTTTTAGGGTCATCATAGATTATTGCTCAGTGGACACTGTTCATAGGGTTTTCAAAAAAAAAAAAAAAAACAAAAAAATTAAAATTTTTGTTTGTGTATGATTCAATATATGGAATGTTTACCTTGCATTACCTATGAATGCATTGACGTGGTGTTTGAAAAATTTTTTCGGTGTGTGAATAGTGTCCCGGGACTGTATTTACACCCTTTGAGATGCTACATTTAAAATAACGTTGTTGCCATTTGACATGTGTAGATGGCTAGTCACGAGAGAGGACATAGAGGTCGTCCACGAGGTGTTAGTCAGGAACCACCGGCCAGTAGGCTCACTGGCCGTAGGTTGCAACCGCTTGCCTTTGCACAAAGCAGCGTAGTCGGGGGCGGAGGTCCAAGTCACCTGTAGATCCAGTCCCACCATCCCCACGCCCATGTGGGCGAGATCCAAGGGCGGTGCACTGGTTTACGTAAGCCGAGAAGATATTAGAGGCTAGCTGAGATTACCTCCGATACGACCAAGATCAGACTACCTGCATTCCAGCTAGAGGGCAAGGCCTAAGTGTGGTGGAACCGCGAAGACTCTCAAATCTAGAGGCAATGACTTGACAAAGTTCCATGAGCTCTTTAAAGTGCAAGCATTTTCCGCACTTCTAGACATGCAGCGCCTCAGGATTCCTGTATCAAGTAGGAGCCATGATGTGCTGATGGAGTATGTGGCTAGATTCACAGAGTTAGCTCGCTTCGCTAACAACTATGTGGCCATAGATATGACCAAGGTCAGGAGATTTGAGAATGGGCTGAGATTGTCCATTCGGGGCAGGATTGTAGGACTCTGCTTACATGACATGGACTCTATGGTTGAGACGGCCATGACCATAGAGAGGGAGATGGAGGATGCACTAGAGCACTCCTGGATGCGGTGTTAAGGGTAAGAGGAAGAAGATTTAGTCTTTCCACTCGGGAAAGAAGCAGAGGGCTCTAGTTCACGTGGATCTCCAGAGTCGCATCATCCGGCTCTAACAGATCAGGTCACAAATAAACAGACGGATGGTATGTTTCCAATACATAAATGACATACATGAGGATTTGCCCGTGAGACAAGGACCCTGTATTTGGGGGGGCTAGGGCAATTCCAAATAGCCATGGGATAGGAGAGGATATAGTTTACTCCTTCACACCCTAGTATGGGTCAGAGGAGCCAATATCAGTCTCAGGGAGCGGCACGGGCACCTCCCGTTTATTACTGTGCAGCCAGTGAGGCCAAAGTTATGGGCCGAGGCAGAGGATCGAGGCCCATAGTGTGGACATTAGGGATTCAGGCGTGTTCACTATCACACCACCTACTGAAACGGCTGACCATCCAGCTTATACATGGTAATGCTACTAATCCTGCCTATGGCAAGAGATATTCACTGGGTGCATCGCAGATTCATTCATTAATGATCACCGTGGGATATCGGGATTAGAGGTCGAGACCTCGGAGGAGCCCTCAGATGTGAGTTCTCCCCAGACTAAAGTAGTATAGATCCGATATGCCTGGGCCGCGAGCTAGAGATCTCTCGGGACTTTACCTTACAAGGACCCGAGGGTCAGCGGACATGTTGGGAGTTCACGTCATCCTTGATGGATTGCTGATCGCATACGTGAGTCACATCGATTGTGAGCGCAGTTGTTACCGCCGTACATGCGACGCCTGCATTCCCGTTATGTCTTTAGGGGGCATGGTGTTTTTCCCCGACCGCGGTAACGAGTCCGTGCATTACGGACGCTTAGTGGGTTGGCTAGCAAGCTCATCTTCAGAGGACGAGGTGAGATCTCACTTAGATCTACCTCGAGTAGTCTCATGAAAGTATGATATTGTTTTCCGACAAGCTTACTGATCGCTTCCCGTAGAGGGTCAGACTTCATATCGAAGTTACACCGTACTTTGCCCATCTCTATGACTCCACATAGGATGGCACCAGCTTGAGTTATTAGATATTCAAGGTCCAAATGATAGAGTTAATGACAAGGGGTTTCATTAGACCGAGCACTTCACCACGGGGCGCTCCGGTTTTGTTGCGAAAAAGAAGGACAAGATCCTTCGACTGTGCATTGATTACGTACGCTGAATGTGGTTACGATCAAGAACTCCAGATCCCTACCGAGGATTGATGACTTGTTTGATCAGTTGAGAGGAGCACGAGTCTACTCCAAGATAGACCTTCAAAAGACCGGTTACCACTACCGAGGTTGTGAGACAGATATCCTTAAGACAAAGATTCGTATTTTAGCATGGGCACTTTGATTTTACAGTGATGCCCTTTGGATTAACGAATGTGCCAGCAACATTCATGGATCTCATGCATAGGGTATTCTAACCCTATCTAGATCAGTTTGTTGTAGTCTTTATGGATGACATTTTGATCTACTCCCGCCGCAGGAAGAGTATGAAGATCATCTCGAGATTGTTTTGGCGCCTGTCGAGAGACCATCGCCAGGGCGCCAAGTTCAAGTATACGAGTTTTGGGCCATCGAGGTGAGTTTGGGACATGTGGTACGGCTGTGTGTCGTGACCCTGAGAAGGTCAAGGCCGTGATTTAGCTTGAGAGACAAGTCGCCTTCGAGATATGTAGTTTCTGGGAGCTACCGGGTGCCACAAGAGATTCATTGAGGATTTCGCTCCTGATTGCAAAGACTTATGATGAGATCAATTCATGAAGTCAAGCCTGAGGGATGACCGATGCAAGGAGGCATTCCAGAGTTTAGGAATAGAGGCTCACCACAAGGTTTCATCTCGATAGTCCCGCATGCAGGACAAGTGGCACACGTGTATTGTGATGCCTCTAAGGCCTGATTGGGATGCGTTTAATGCAAACGGGAGAGTAGTAGCTTATGGTTCCCACATTGAAGAATCATGAGCAGAATTACCCACACACGATATGGAGCTGGCGCCATAGCCTTGCTTTCAAGATTCGCGCCACTACGCATATGGCGAAAGTAGTCAGGTGTACTGCACTCCACAAAAGTCTCAGCAGATCTTGACGCAGCCAGACCTCAATATGAGGCAACGAGGGTGGATGGAGTTCTTAGAGGATTATGACTTCACTTTTCATTACCATCCCAGAAGGCAAATGTGGTGGTCATACCACTTAAGTCACGGAGCATTGGCCGTATAGCTTCGAGTGCGTATACTGAGACCGGGTGTTTCTGACTACGAGCGAGCAAAGCATGGGCACATTAGGAATTTGGTAGCTATGCCAGCTCTATCGCGCAGGATGAGTCTCGTGGTAGGAAGCAAGAGTTAGTGTCTATCGTGACCGTACAAGCCCTGTGGTTGACGAGGGCTGGACCATCCACATAGATGGTAGTCTTCGGTATGGTGGACGGGTAGTGGTTCCCCAGTTGATCGATTTGAGAGAGGAGATTCTTAGGGAGTTTCACTGCTCCCGTTTTAATGTACATCCAGGTGGCACGAAGATGTACCGTGATCTTCATCGCTAGTACTACTGGAGCGGGATGAAGAGACACGTTGAGGACTTTGTTCGACGATGCCTCACGTGTCAACAGATTAAGGCTGAGCATCAGAAGCCAGTAGGGCTACTCTAGCCATTAGAGGTAGCTGAGTGGAAGTGGGAGCATGTCACGATGGACTTTGTGACCCACCTGCCACGGACACTGTGGAAACATGACGCGGCATGGGTGATAGTGGATCGACTCACGAAGTCGGCGCATTTTCTAGCTGTGAGGATGACCTTCACACTAGAGGAATTCTGCCGGTTGTACATCCTAGAGATTGTCCGGCTACATGTTGTGTCGGTATCCATAGTGTCGGACAGAGACCCAAGGTTTACAGCGCACTTTTGGAAGAGTTTCCAAAAGGTTATGGGCACACGGCTGACCATGAGTACAACCTTCCACCCACAAACAGATGGTCAGTCAGAGAGAACCATACAGATATTAGAGGACATGCTCCGAGCATGTGTCTTGGATCATAAGGGTAACTGGTAAGAGTACTTGCCCTTAGTGGAATTCGCCAACAACAACAGTTACCAGGCGAGTATATAGATGACACTATATGAGGCATTGTATGGGAGGCCATGCAGATCACCGATATGTTGGATGGAGGTAGAAGAGAGCTCTATTACGGGTCCCGATCTGATTAGAGACACCTCTAAGAAGGTGAGTTTGATACGACAACGTCTTCTCACGGCTTAGAGTCGACAGAAGAGCTATGCTGATGTACGACGTCGATCCCTAGAGTTTGAGGTTGGTGATCACGTCTTTTTGAAGGTGATGCATGTTGAATACACAAAAGAGCAACATTTATATCGGATTTTAGTACCTTCAGCTCATATTTTGCTCACATTTTGTATAAGAATAGGTGCCTTTGATCGTTCTCATGTTTTCGATCATATGTGCTCTTTTCTGCTCCGTATAATTATTATAGGGGTTTGTGTCCAGAGAACAGATATAGGCTATTGCTGTTGATGACAGCTGCTATCGTGAAGCTTCAGGGAGTATTACGTGAGAAGGAAGGCAGTGGTACCGGTACCATGCAAACCGGTACCGGTACCCCAAAGCAGAAATCAACAGTGGCCAAGTGGTACCGGTACCACTCTCACCGGTACCGGTACCCCCAAGCATAAATTCACTAGTTGAGGGCGGTACCTGCACCACACTTCATCGGTACCGTACCAACATGTAATATTTATGGATTTGAGCAAAATTCAAATTCCGGTGCAAGGGTACGTTCGTCCTTCGACCACCAATTCGAGATCACAATGGAAAAGGGTATAAAAGCCAAAGGAAGGGTGGAGAGGAGCAGCTTTTGATTCTAGGTTTTTTTTTTTTCATAAAAAGAGAGTGTTTTTCTCATAGTTTTTTCTAGGGTTCATAGAGTAGGATTGAATACTTAACTTTTCTTCAGATTCTGGATTTCAATTTCATGTAATCTTTTAGTTAGATCACAAATCGCTTTCTCATGTGATTTTTGTTTTTGATTCTCTCGATTTACAATTGAAGAGTGATCTTCAAGTTTCGTTTATGAGAAGCCTCAGACACTATGAATCTCTTTCTAGTTTCAATGAAGTTCTAAACTCCCATGATGGGGTTCTAACGGTGGAAACTCACATCGATCAAGGTAATAACCCTAAATTCCTCTTTTGTACCTTAACGAGATTGTACGATGCTAAGCACTTGTAGAAAAATCTTATAAAACCTTAGTTGGGCATCTTCTTGACAACGTGTGAATGAGAGATCCTCGGAACACGTTGTGCTCGATCGCAAATGCAAGCTAAGAGTCCGGCAACCGCTTGAACAAGTGTTTATCATTGCTCGATCGTCTTTCGTTCTAAACAAGTTTTTAATGTAAAATCTTCCGTCGAAGACCATTCACCAATGGCTCCTAGATGAGATTGTGAATAAGAGGTGGGAATTACTTGATCGGTAGTGAGTGAAAACCTAAGAACCCCATCAATCATCTTCCTGTTTTAAAATAGTCAATTTAATCAGTTACTCAATCAACAAACCACAACCCCATAATTTACTTTTAAAAATACAATTTTTGGAAGACAACCCTTAAGGATCGCCTAGAATACCACTCCCTGTGGAGATGACCTGTGGACTTCCGCAGTAGTATAATGCCTGACGACATGAGTTCCTACGCTTGGGAATAATTTCGGCATACGAAATAGAAGAAGCATTTTTGGCGCCGTTGCCGGGGAGTGGCGAGCAATCTAGTTGATCTAAAGAGAGCTAGAGGTAGTTTGAAATTGCATTGAAAATCCGGTGCGTTCTTTACCTTTTCTTTTTAAATTGTTTTTGTGAGGAATCTAAGTGGGTGTCTGCTTGGAAGGAGTAGGGTTGGTGCATGTCTCTGGTTGGGCTCAGAATTTATAACGCCGACTTGTAAGAATTACACCTCCAAGAAATTCTGAAGAGTCCATAGTAAGTCAATTGTTTCAAGAGAACCCTACACCTGAAATGGACCATCCCGGGAGTCAGCAACCTCTTTTCAATCCGAATGCTCAAGGGATACCTGTTAACCCATAAGGACTCCATGAACCTCCACAACATGGAGATGGTGTGGCACTCCCAAAGAACCCCAAAGAGTGAGAGGGAAATGTTAACTTTCAAATTAAATCAATATCGGGCCCCCGCCCCTTTACTCTTAATGTGGAAAGAACTCTCCGAGAGATTTTGCAACCTCAAAGAACCACAACAAACTCATGTATTCGCCTACTTGAAGAGGCTAATCAATTCCTCATGACGTAGGAGATGATCCGCCTTCTACCTATGAATCAAGGGGTCGATTCTGAGAACCCCTACTCATTCATGAGAGACTTTGAGGATGTTTGCAATGCATTCCTCTCAATGATCACTCCACATAACTGTGATATTATAGCCCTTTCTATAAAGGAAAAGGCCAAAATCTGGTTTCATTCGCTTGCGCCCAATTCAATCTTTACCTAGGAAGACATGCCAAATGAATTCCTTAACAAGTTCTTCCCTCCCACACGTACCAATGCTCTCATGCGAGCAATCCAAAATTTTTCTGAAAAGCCGGGTGAACCTTTTGCTGTAGTATGGGAAAGATACAAGGACCTCCTCTATGCCATCCCTCATCATGGTTTAGATGTTGGACAACCAGGCTTATTTTCATCAAGGGCTATCCTTGAATAATAAACAATACATCCAAATGATAAAAAGGGAGAGTTTATGAGAAAAGTGCAGGGAGGCAATTCAATTCTTTGACACCATAGCAGAAAATGCTCGAACATGGGAGACTAATACCTCCGTAGATACTGCTAAAGTGCATAGTACACCTATAGGGGGAGGAATCCATCATTTAAGAGAAAATGATGATCTGCAAGCAAAAATAGCTAACTTAACGAGGAAGTTGGAAGCTATAGAGTTGAAAAAGGTAAACGAGGTAACTAGTGTGCCTCAAGTACCTCCTTCAGATTCAGACTTAGAGTGGAGGAGCCATGCATCACTTTGCGATGACCCCACGTGACTCAACTATTAACCTGCCAAACCTTCCTGCCATGGGAGCAATCCAAATAGAGCAAGCTACAGCTCTTAACTACCAAAGGAAACTGCCCACCCTCCATACTCAAACTATAATCCATTGTGGTGGTAAGCACCCTAATTTTAGTTGGAGAAATGAGGAGGCCCCACATAACTTGCCAAACAACCAAGGCCCCAATTTTATCAAAAACCAAGGTTTTTCAAATCCAGCCCCTCCGCTTCATAAATCAAGGTCCTCAACTTCAGGAACCCTAATCAAGGTCAACCGCCAAATCAAGGGAATCCAAATCCATAATCTTATCAACCTCCATAAAAGAGAAGTTTGGAGGATATTGTGACACAGTTCGTCCAGACCCAACAATCCACTAACACTGAATTTCGAACTGCCTTGAATGATGTGAGATCCCAAATCACTAAGCTAACCTCTTCTATGGAAAATTCTCAGTAAGAAAAAGGGAAACTCCTTTCTCAAACCATCCAAAACCCCCAAGGTCAGAATTGTGTCGGAGTTTCATGTCCAATTGAGGGCACCTTCGAACATTGCAAGGCTGTCACCACTCTTCAAAGTGGTAAGGTAATTGACAAAACCATTCAACCCAAGGAACTCGGGAGCACAGATTCTAAAATGAACTACGGATGATGAGTTGTCAGACAAGCCTCATGTTCCTAGGACATATGCTATTGATGGTGAGACAGAGCAAGACAAGGCCTCCCATATCCCTCTTGCTCCATACCCTCATAGGTTGAGAGCCCCAAAGAAAGTGAACAATCATTCTAGAATTTATGAGTTGTTCAAACAGGTGAAGTTGAACATTCCTTTACTAGATGCCATTAAGCAGATTCCGTCATATGCCAAGTTTCTAAAAGATTTGTGCACTGTAAAAAGAAAACTAGGTGTCAACAAGGAGGCATTTATGACTGAGCAATCTACCTCATTGATTCGAAACAATTTGCCCCCAAAATACAAAGACCCAGGAAGCCCTACTATTTCCATAGTGGTAGGGAATTCAAAGTTAGGACATGCTCTGGATTTAGGAAAGGTTAACTTGCTTCCTTACTCAGTATGTCGATCTAGGGTTAGAGAATTAGAGCAACCAATATATCTCCAATTAGCTGGACCGTAGGGAAGATTCCTAGAGGGATAGTGTGAAGGATGTATTGGTGCAAGTGGATAAATTCTATTTTCCTAGTGATTTTGTCGTGCTTCGACACTCAACCCGTGGAAAAAAAAAAAAAAAAAAAAAAGGAACCAAGGAACCCGCCTCCCAAAGGATTCAGACCATTCTTAGCAACTGCTAATGCCATCATACACTGTAGGGGAGGACTAATGACGCTCTCATTTGGTAACATGACTGTTAATTTGAATATCTTTAATGTTATCAAGGGAATGGGAGATGAGGAGGATGTTTGTGGAGGTCAATACGGTCGACTCGTGGTGCGTAAATACTTGATAGTGTCTCATACGAGGATCCTCTCATGTTTGTCTAGTAAGCCCGGAAGTTGGGATAAGGAGGTGACCACATCCGAATCGAGTTCCACTCCATAATTGAACACAACAGGTATTGGCTTAAATTGAGGGCACTCACTCAACCATCACACCAATCGAAGATAGGCACGCCTCTGAAGAGACCCACCTTAAACTTGAGTTAAAACCTTTACCATCACACCTCAAATATGCATTCTTAGGGGTAGAAGAAACTTTTCTAGTAATCATATCTTCCTCCTTAGAGTTAGACCAAGAAAATAAGCTGTTGGAGATATTGAGAATCCATAAAACTGCTATAGGATGGACAATTGCAGATATTAAGGGAATTAACCCCTTGATCTGCACACATAGGATTCACTTGGAAGAGGATCTTAAACCCTCTAGACAACCACAAAGACGACTGAACCCAATAATGAAAGAAGTGGTTAAGAAGGAAGTTCTAAAACTCTTGGACGTAGGTGTTATTTACTCCATTGCAGAGGCAAGGCTGGTCACCTGACTAAAGTAGTTCTAAGAAATCGAGTCACCGTGGTGTAAATGAAAATAATGAGCTAATTCCCACTCGTGTCAACAGCCAGGTTGAGGGTGTGCATAGATTATAGGAAGCTCACGCGGAAACTAGGGAAAGATCACTTCCCTTTTACCTTTGTCGCATCAAATGTTAGAGAGAGTCTGAGGGTACGAATTTTATTTTTTCGATGGGTACTGTGGTACAATCAAATTTGAGATAGCTTTAGAAGATCAAGAGAAACCACATTCACTCTGTCCTTTGGTACATTTGCCTCAGGAAAATGCCCTTTGATTATGTAATGCACCAGAACCTTCCAAATCTGCATGATGGGGATTTTCAGTGATATGATAGAAATCATTTCAGAAATTTTCATGGATGATTTCTCGCTGAGACTCATATGAGGGATGTTTGGAGAATCTACGTAAGGTTTTGGAGAGATGTCAAGAGAAGAACCTCGTGTTAAATTGGGAAAAGTGTCGCTTCATGGTAACACAAGGGATTGTCTTAGGTCACAAAGTATCGAAAAAAGGAATCGAGGTAGATAAGGCTAAAGTCGAGTTGATATGCAACTTACCTACTCCTAAGTGTGTTAGAGATATAAGGTCATTCTTAGGACATGCTGGATTCTATAGGAGATTCATTAAAGATTTCAGTGCCATAACCTGTCCCTTATGCAATTTGCTTGACAAGGACATCCCTTTTGCATGGTCACAGGCTTGTGAGGCTGCCTTTGATAAACTCAAAACTATGTTAGTGTCTCCTCCTATCATGCGATCTCCTAATTGGAACCTTCCGTTTGAGATCATGTGTGACGCTAGTGATTATGCTATAGGGGCTGTGTTAGGACAAAGGAAGATAAAAAGGCTTTTGTGATCTACTATGCCAACAAGACTCTAGATTCCGCTCTGCCAACCACAACTATGAAAAGAGTTTTCGTCATCATTTTCGCTCTAGAAAGTTCAGGTCATACATTGTAGGATCTCCTGTAACCATTTTCACATATCACGCAACACTGAAGTACCTGCTCTCTAAGCAGGATACTAAGCCTCGTTTGACTAGGTGGATCCTACTGTGCCAAGAATTTAACCTGACTATTAAAGATAAAAAGGGAGTCGAGAATGTGGTGAATGACCAATTTATCTCGTTAGTCTTAATCCATTTCTCGCCGCTACCCATAGGCTTACGCTTTCCGATGAGCAAATTTTTTGCTCTTGTTCACTGCCCATGGTATGCAGACATAGTCAATTATCTGGTGACAGGTCAAATTCCATCCTAATGGACTTCTCAACAAAAATGGAAATTTTTGGTGGACATTAAGAAATATTATTTTGATGACCCATATCTCAAGTAAATACCGGTCTGCACTAATAGATGAGAAGGTGTGTGTACCCAATGACGATCAAATTGGGATTCTCACTCTTGCCACTGAAGCTTGTGGAGGGCATTTCTACAAGGAAAAAACAACGGATAAAATTCGAAAAGCCGGGGTTTTTATCGCCCACACTTTTAAAGATTGCCAATTTTGCAAAACTCAGGTCGGTTCCAATACTAGAGGGTCACAAGAAGGGAATTACGATGCCTCTTACCCCCATTTTAACTTCTATTAAGATCTTCGATTGTTGGGGTATAGACTTCATGGGCCTTTTCCTTCTTGTGGGTACCTTTTACATTTTGTTGTCTCATACTTATGTGTCGAAGTGGGTGGAGGCCATTCCAACGAGAACTAATGACCACAAGATTGTTTTGAAATTTATAAAAGAACACATTTTTTCTCGCTTTGGAGTGCCTCGTGCAATCATTAGTGATGGTGGGCTCCATTTTTGTAATCAATATTTTGGGAATTTGTTGAAAAAGTATGGGGTCACCCACAAAGTTTCAACAACATATCACCCACAAACCAATGGTCAAGCCGAATTAGGTAATAGAGAGATCAAACACATTTTGGAAAAACAAAGAGGCCTCAAATCGCAAAGATTGGTCGCCTGACTTACTCGATGCCTTAGCTTACTGCACTTTAAAATTATTCTGGTATTGTCTCCCTAGGCTTGTTTATGGCAAGGCTTTCATCCGGCCTAAGAGAAATGGGAGCACAGGCATATCAGGGCTATTAAAACTCTTAATTTTGATTTGGCCCAGGCAGGTAAACAACGACTGCTGCAGATGAACGAGCTTGATGAATTGAGGTGTGAATCATATGAGAGCTCCCGGATTTACAAAGAGAGGCTCAAGCTGTTCCATGATAAGACCATTGCTAGGAAAACCTTTGAACCTAACTAAAAGGTATTGCTGTACAGCTCTCGTTTGCACATATTTCCAGGAAAACTCCGCTCTAGGTGGACTGGCCCGTTTTTTGTCAAGGCAGTTTACCCATATGGTGCAGTAGAGATTGAAAGTCCGGAAAATGGGAAATCCTTTAAAGTCAATGGCCAACGCTTAAAGCCATTTCTCGAGCACTTTGACCGTCAGGAGAGTAGTGAGGACTTGGCAGATCCGCTCTACTAGGATGCTCCTTCAAAGTAAATTCTATCCTACCTTATTGTATATAGTTTTTGTTTTCTTTCTTGCATTTCTTTTTGCTTTCTTTATTTCATCTTCTTTTATTACAAAAAAAAAAAAAAAAAACCAAACAAAAACAAAGTAAATAAACCAACCGCCTCCGCTCTTTCTCCGCACTCTTTCGTCGTGGGGGTGCCTGCAGTATCGGGACAATGCTCATTTCAGTAGTGGTGGACATACACTGGTTGGAACTAACTATGCGCATGTTACATGTTCAATGTATGGCAAAATTTTTCGATTTTCTATTTTCTGGGGTATAGTACTGACTTATCATGCAAATTAGCACGACCTCAAGGTATGCACTCCACGTAGGTAGTCTCAATGTATTTACACAATAACAACCATGCACAAAATGTTTGTGTTCATATTGTGGACCTTATCACCCCGAATTCTATTCTAATTCCCTACACAAGCCACAGACTTTCTGCTTCAAACTCTGCTACCCGCTTATCGTCTCCGCCCGTGCATCCTCTTAGCATTCCATGTTAACTACATGCACTATATTCTCCTCGAGGAACACCATGCACAACTGGAAGATGATTTGAGGCCATTATTTATGTGTTTCATTTTGTGAAATAATTTTGACTTACCCCTTGCACCCATCTTGAGCCTTGAGTTGCCAATTTAGTTCGAACCCTAGGAACCATGATCACGAGAAGTACAGTGGACTCCATGGTAAGAGTGAAGGTGTCAAGAGAGTGAAGTACCATTTTTAGTTATGTGAACACAAATCAGGTCAGTGCATTATGGGAAAGAATGAGAATCTTGAATCCGAGATGGAAGGCATTCGAAAAGGGTATATCTATATATCGGCACTGCTGTTCCAAATTAAAAAAAAAAAGGATAATGGTACCGGTACCACTCTCACCGGTACCGGTACCACTTGTGCAAAAAGTGGCAGTGGCCATTCGGTAACGGTACCGCCGGGCGAATTTGGGGTAACTAGGGTTTTTAAACCCCCTTTTTAAAAATTTTTTCATTCCCCTACTCCCCCATCACCATATAAGACAAACCCTAACCCTTTTATCTTCTCACACAAGCAAATCCGAGATTGCATGTTCCTGCCAACGTTCACCTTCGCACTCCGTAATCTTCCTTTTTCGGGCCACATACGCATGTGGTGTTAATCCCACACTTTTCAAAGCATCGCTTCTCGCGGTATTTTATCAGGTTCCATGGATTTGTTTGGGGTGGCTCAAGCAGGTGTTCACTTAGCAGGCTTAGGGCATCATCTGCTGATGGTATGGTGAGGAAGTTTTTGTTTGAACTGAATGGGGCCAGCGTGATACTTATGGAGATAGGCTATTGGGATATCAAGCTGCGGTTCACCGTCTGGGTTTATTTATATTCTTGCCATATTTATGGCAAGATCAAAAAACATTGGAAAGGGTAAGGCTCCTAGCTCTTCTATGGAGCGGGCTGTGAAGAAACGGAAAGCCGACACCTCGCAGCCATGTTAGCGAAAGGGAGCTAAGAGATTCATCTTCGAGCGAGGAAGCACGTGAGAGCTTCTAAGATGAGGAGATCAAGCCTTGTTCACGTCTTCCGCTCGTAACGGGAAAATTGGGCCTCCACCGATTGCAAAGCTGGTTTTCATTACTTACGGGTGTGAAAGTAGACATATTCTGTTCACCCATCCTATCGTGTGGCTATTATTCAGTGAGTAAAAATTATAGCTTGTTTATAGCCGGCGCAAGGGTATCTACCGACTCGTTCGTGAATTTATACCAATAGCTCACTCATTGCAGTATGTCCGCCCATGACCGACCTTACCCCCTCAGGGCCATTACTGAGTTCGATGCCCGGTTGTTTGCTGATGCCATGTGCACCCATCCGGTTTCCATGAGAGGTTTTATGCGCAAGGAGTTCGTCCCAGGGAAGCTCAAGCCTGAATATGCGTTGATGAACAAAATTATTCATAATATGATCGGACCGAAGGGTAAAGAGAAATTGCCAAGCAAGGAAGAAATTCAGTTTCTATATGAGGTGATGACCGGGAAGATCATTGATTATGCCTTGGTTATATGGTGCGCGATGGTGATTTTCTCAGCCCTAACCGAATGTGCATATCCCATTCCCGACTCTAGTTACAAATCTTGTGGAAGCTGCGGGGATGAGGGGAGTGGTTAGAGAAAAGAGAATTCTTCAGAAGCTGGGGCCTATTACAAACCAAACAGAGGCCAAGAGCCGAGCTGCATCCACGAGACCTTAGTCTTCACATCCCCCGGTGGCTATTTCTGGGCCCTCTTCATTCCCATCAGGGGTCAGATTTGTTATTCCTCCGAAAAGAATGGAGCGTCGGATCAAGGGTTATTTATGCATATTAGGAAGCAGAAGGTATTTGAACCATGGTGCCTCTAGTGCTCGAGAGTCACATCTACCAAGGAGAACTCGAAGGGGAGATGCCCCACCCGACTCGGGAAGCGGGATTCGGGAGGAGCCTAATGACCGTGTTGATGAGGACGCATTCTCTCTCGGCGTATGATGGGAGGATGTCGAGTAGCAGCAGTAGGCTAGACTAGGGTGGTGTTGGCAATTGGGTAGAGACTCGCCACGCCATGCCAACACCCATTTTGTTCATATGCTTCTCTATTTGTGTGTTTCTTGGGCGGTCGTTACAAGCCTTAAAGACCTTTTTGATTTTAGTTGTGTTGGTTGTTCCTCTTGACTTTTATGCATACTAGTCGCTTGGTAATGTTAAATTGTATGCCTTTATACTATCGTTCATTTTAGGCTTGAGGCTTTCATGTGTTTTTCATTCTTTTCAATTCCATGGTCCTTTATATGAATATCTCTGGGTTTTTGTAATAGTTTGTCGTTATGTTCATTGCTTGAGACTCGGTGGTTTAATTGAGTCACTGCTGCATACTTATCGTTAGTTATGTTCAATTTTGCCTTTGAGAAATCCTGTAAAAATTAACCCACCTAGCACATTTTGTTGGAAATCTTAATTGCAGGTGTCATTAGTTCAATCCTTTGCTGTGTCTAGCAAGATGTGTGTCAGTGTGTTGAATGTTGGCTAAAAAAGAGCAACATTTATATCGAATTTTAGTACCATCAACTCATATTTTGCTCACATTTTGTATAAGAATAGGTGCCTTTGATCGTTCTCATGTTTTTGGACTTGTGCAGGTTTTTCGGGTTCCATGCAAAATTATTATAGGGGTTTGTGTCCAGAGAACAGATATAGGCTATTGCGGTTGATGACAGCTGCTATCGTGAAGCTTCGGGGAGTATTACGGTGAGAAGGAAGACTGACAGAGGCAGTGGTACTGGTACCATGCAAATCGATACCGGTACCCCAAAGCAGGAAATCAATAGTGGCCAAGTGGTACCGGTACTACCTCACCTGCACTCACTCCGCTGCAAATTCACTGCTGGCAGGGCGGTACCGTACCACACCCATCGGGTACCGATACCAACATGTAATATTTATGGATTTACGTAATTCACCTTTGCAGGTAAGGGTACGTTTGTCCTTCGACCACCAATTTGAGATCACAATGGAAAAGGGTATAAAAGCCAAAGGAAGGGTGGAGAGGAGCAGCTTTTGATTCTGGGGTTTTTTTTTTTTCCATAAAAAGAGTGTTTTTCTCTTGCTAGGGTTCATAGAGTAGGATTGAATACTTAACTTTTCTTCGGGATTCTGATTTACCTCATGTAATCTTTCGCTAGGATCACACAACTTGGCTTTCTACAAGATTTTGTGTTTTTGATTCTCCGATTTTGGTAATTGAAGAGTGATCTTCTCAAGTTTCATTTATGAGAAGCTTCAGACACTATGAATCAAGCTTTCTAGTTTCCAATGAAGGTTCTAAACTCCCATGATGGGTTCCTCGGTGGGAAACTCGCACGATCGCTGCACAACCCTAAATTCCTCTTTCAGACCAACGGATTGTACGATGCTACACTTGTAGAAAATCTTATAAACCTTTAGTTTGCGATCTTCGATAACGTGTGAATGAGAGATCCTCGTACACGCAGTTTGATCGCAAATGCAAGCTAAGAGTATGAGTAAATCGTTGAACAAGTTCCTATCATCATCGATCGTCTTCTGCTCTAAACAAGTTTTTAATGTGTAATCTTCCATCAAGACCATTCATCAATGGCCTTAGATGAGATTGTGAATAAGAGGTGGGAATTACTTGATCGGTAGTGAGTGAAAACCTAAGAACCCCATCAATCATCTTCCTGTTTTAAAGTAGTCAATTTAATTAGTTACTCAATCAACCAACCACAACCCCATAATTTACTTTTAAACATACAATTTTTGGAGGACAACCCTTAAGGATCGCCTAGAATACCACTCCCTGTGGAGATGACCTATGGACTTCCGCAGTAGTATAATGCTTGACGACATGAGTTCCTACGCTTGGGAATAATTTTGGCATACGAAATAGAAGAAGTAATGCCTAAGAGAGGAGTAGTCAGATTCGGCAAGCGCGGGAAGCTATCGCCGAGGTTTATTGGGCCCTTCGAGATACTCGAGAGGGTAGGCACAGTGGCGCACTGGTTAGCTTTACCGCCCAGTATGTCAAGTGTTCATGAGGTATTCCACATCTCCATGCTCCGGAGGTACACTCTTGATCCATCTCATGTAGTGGATTGGGGAGAGATTGAGGTTGACACAAATGAGACCTTCGAGGAGGGACCAGTGCACATTATGGATATTTGGGATCAGGTTTTGCGATGCAAGACCGTGAGGTTAGTGAAAGTACTGTGGCAACACCGTGGAGTGGAGGAGGCAACGTGGGAGCGCGAGGACACGATGCGGGCCACCTATCCCTTCTTGTTTAGGGATGAAGGTATGCAGTTTAGTCATTAATAATTAAATGACTAGTTTACTGCTCATTTACATAGTGCACATTGTATATGCATGTGAGTTGATGATTACGTGGAATTTCTACCTAAATTCTTTAAAGATGGAGAATAAAAATCGAAAATTTAAATTTTCTCAAAAAGGGTAAAATGATAATTTTGGTCAAAACTGAATTTTTAGATCTGGATGATCGAAACTGACTTCACCATCGAATCGCCTCACTAAATCTAAATTTCTTCAACGCCGAATTTCTCGAGACAGTCGGAATTTCATTTTTTTCGAGGCATCGAGAGGAGTGCGGGACACTTGGCACTTTATGAGTGGCTCAGGAGGTGCCACGTGTCCTAGGCAGAATGGGTCAAACAATGAGCCAAGTTGGGCTAAGAGCCATTTTAATGGATAGGGATATCTTGAAGCTTGGATGACCATGTTTTCGGTTCCAAAAGATTTGAACTGAGTGAAGAAATCCCTAGAGTGGTTTCTCACAGTCCCGAATTGACCGTGGACTGTTTGTGTGTGACCTTGAGTGTAAATATGTTATTGCTTGATTGAATAACATGTTGTTATTTGCGTGATGCTATGGGCAATCCTAAGACGGACTGCCGGATTTTATATTAGCCAATGTGAGCTAATTTTATGTTATTGCTATGTATGAAAGAATAACATGATGATTGTGGATAAATTCTGTTAGTATATGCATGCTTAATATATTAACATGGATTGTTGTGAAATGGCATATTGCATTTCATATGCATTGGGATAACCTAGAATAATAGGTGTGAGTGCATGACATGAAAAAGGTGGTTGGTAAATAGATTTCAAAGGAAGATTTTCCGAAGAATTTCCTTGGAGAGTTATCCAATAGTTTATCTCGGAGGAAGTCCCATAACTGTTTCGGAAAGTTATCCATCAATCCACCTCGGAGGGTTGTCTAATAGATTTTAACGAAACTTGGTATTATGTTTTCAAGAACAAAAACCTTTTGTTTTGAAAACAGAGTTTTCTTAATCTTGGCTTAGGCATGTGTGAGGAGCTTCGTGAGGGCTCGAAGGAAGACAGTCACATTCTCATCCATTTAATGTAGACATTTGAGTAGGAACATATATGTTTTGCTTGAATGTTGGTTTGCCATTGCATGAACACTTAGGTGGAGAGTAGCCCATGTAGGATAATTCCAATTCTAGGCATTGCTCACCCTGTCGAGGGAAAATTATTTCAGGTACTGAAGGTTCACCTGGGGATGGGACGCATCCGAGGTCTTAGAGACGAAGAAATGGCCTATATGGCCTTGTTATGTATTTTTATAAAAATCTAGGTAAAAGACCTAGTTTTGGATAATTTTTATCAAAACAAATTGTAAATTAACTCTTTTGTATTTTATATATATATATATATATATATATATATATATATATATATATATATATATATATATTTTGCAGTATGGGATGTATGGGCCGACTCGCCATTTTTAATACGAACGGGGTCTCATGATATGAGACATGTGTTTCGTAGGGTTGACTAGTGGTCAACGACCCCCGAATGGGGCGCTGCAATTTGTTCCACTGCACTCAAACCCATGACCAATGTATGAAGACCTTTACATGGACATTCTACACCGTACACTATTTGTGTGCCATGAACACTCATGTCTAAAGCACACAACACTTCATATATTCTATTCAACATCAACATACATGCAGTCATGTTAATATTTCACACATTCATATTCAATGCATCACACGAGCATGCATCTCCACAATTCCTAACTTTAATTAAGCAATTTAATGACACAACTCACACCCCCAGGTTGAGTCATGATATATCAGTCCTACAACCTGCAAGATAGTGCCAAGCATGTCCATATTTAAGCCAACACATACAGTCCCAATTATTTGGAACACACACCTAAGACATCATGTCATCTCTTAACCAAGAGATGACAATTTATTCCACAATTCACAATGGCTTTAGATTCAAGCCTCATACCATCAGCATGGGTGTAGAGGCTAACCTCGTAAAAGTCACAAAATTTATGAATTAAAATCGATACAAAGGGGGCAGGAGAACAGAGTTGAAACACCGCTTTTAAACAGATCACTCGCTTTCAAACAGACTCAGAAACTGCTTGAACATACCATTTGAATGAATTTCTGAGTCCAAAGGAGTTGGAATTTGGATGCACTACTGCTGAGATATGTTCTCCTGATTCACTTCTAAAAACTAGAATCACTCAATTCTAATAAGTGATGGCTAAGTTATGGCCAAAACACAGTCATGGGGTTGAAGGAAAAAAAACTGGACAACATCTCAACCAAAAACACAACATTTACCCTATATAGAAAATCTCCTCCATTGAGGGTCACAACCATACTCAACCAAATGCCATTTCCATGGCCCCAAGCAAGGAATAAACCAAATAGGAGAGATCCCTTACCTCTTGTAGTGTGTGGGATCAAGTCCTTGATCCTTCAACCTTGCAACAATGGAGGTTTTGGCTCATCCTCCTTTTTCTTCCTTCCTTTCTTTCTTTCTTTCTTAGTTTTCTGGTTCCTTCTCCTTCCTCAAATTCTATGAACCGACCTTGCCCACTGAAGAAACCCCCCCTTCTCTCCCCGCCACGAATCTTTAGCCCTCACAATGCTTGATTCATTCCAACACAAACCACTAAGCCTAGGCATGTTCTCAAACATGCATGACACATGGCCTAAGTTAAGGCATGTGTCACTCATGCTAAAACTCATCCCACTATAATGCATGCATTCACAAGGGCATGACACTTGGCCCACCCATGTGCCAAGTGTATCCCATGCAAGTTCCACATGACACCCTATGGTTGGCCCGTTCCGTCTCGAAATGCGTGAAAAATCGAATGTCTCAGAATTCAATGCAGTTTGTCTGGTTAAACTAAATTTCGCGAGATGATTCTAACGGCATGATCCGTTTCGTCATCAAAGATCTAGAGAAATTTCTAGGGTTTTGCCTCAGATCGTCCTCGCAAGAATTACCGATTCGCCATTTTTTTTAAAAACGTTTCCGGGTTTACATTCTCCTCCTTAAAAGAATTTCGTCTCGAAATTTCTGCATAGATACACACAATCAAACACATGCATATGTGACAATCATTTAAAACATTAATGACTAGAAAACGCACCTTCTTTGTCGAACAAGAAGGGATAGTTGGCGCGCATGGTGTCCTCACGCTCCCATGTCGCCTCCTCGACTCCTCGATGCTGCTACAACTCCTTCACAAGCCTCACAGTCTTGCCATGTAAAACTTGCTCTCGGCTATCCATGATAGCACTGGTCCCTCCTCGAAGGTCCCATCCTCATCAACAACAAGTTCGACCCAATCCACTATATGAGTTGGATCTGGAGTGTACTTTCGGAGCATAGAGACGTGAAACACCTCATGAATGCTCGACAAACTTGGCAGCAACGCTAACCGACACGCAATCACATTTCACCCTCTCGAAAGTACCCCGGGCGTCCAATGTACCTTGGCGACAACTTCCCTCGTTTTCCGAATCTTATCACTCATCTCTTAGGCATCACCTGCAAGAAGACATGATCACCCACCTCGAACTCTAGAGGTCGTCGTCGTATATCAGCGTAACTCTTCTGTCAGCTCTGAGCAGTAAAGAGACCCTTCCTGATCATACTTACCTTCTCCGAGGTGTCTTTAATCAAATCTGGACCGGTGATGGAGCTCTCTCCCACCTCTGTCCAACATATCGGTGATCGACATGACCTCCTATAGAGATCCTCATAGGGCGCCATCTGAATACTCGCTTGGTAACTGTTATTGTAGGCGAACATTACCAAGGGCAAGTGCTCCTCCCAGCCTACTCCTTGAGATCCGTGACCCGCACCGCAGCACGCCCTCTAAGATCTTTAATAACCGGGCCTGATTCACCATCCATCTGAGGATGAAAAGGGGTACTCATCGACAGTTGTGTCCCCATGGCCTTCTAGAAACTCTTCCAGACTTGAGCCATAAACCGAGGATCCCGATCCGATATTATAGAGAATGGCCCTCCATGTAACCGTACTATCTCCCATATATACAACCTGTAGAAACTCAAAGCAGGAAGGTCATCCGCACGCCGTAAAATGTGCCGACTCGTGAGTCGGTCCATCAACCCACACCGCATCATGCCGCGATGTCCGTAACAAGTAAGTTGGCAAAGTCCATCGTGATGTGGCTCACTTCCACCGCTATCTCCAATGGCCGAGTAGCCCCCGCCGCCTCTCGTGCTCACCACTACTGGGCACGTGAGACAATCGGCCGGACAAAATCCCCCGACATGCCCCTTTTCATCCCCGCCCGGGCACATCAAGACGGCGTCAAGGATACACCTTCTGATGCCACTTAGATGCACAATGAATCTGAGAAAGGGAATCACCCTCGAGGATCTCCCTCCCCAACTGGCCGACGGGGACTACAACTACCTCATAATCAAGACTACCATCCGTGTGGATGACCCAAATTTCATCCTCGTATCTGACTCCAGACTCTCGGTCCTCGATGGACACTAGTTCCGTCCCGCCTCGGACTCTATCACTCAAGCCAAGAGAGACTAGCGATAGCCACTGTGACTTTGCAAGGTACCCCGAGCCCGAGCCATCATACCGAGTCCGACCGCCTCTACTGCTCGAGCATCCGCCACCTGGAATCTATAATAGCTAGTACTTTCGCGGACTTTCAATGAGTGTAGTCAAATCCAATTACATTTGCCTTTCTAGGATGTAATGCAAAGTGAAGTTGTAATCTTCCAAACTCCATCCACCCACGTCATGTTGAGGTCTCCATCGGTGAAGATGTTTCGTGACTTTTGTGGTTTGAAAACACCTCAAACTACTCACCATATAAGTAGTGGCGCCAAATATTCAAGGCGAAGACTGCGGCTGCCAACTCCATTTCATGTGTGGGGTAATTCTTCTCGTGATTCTTCAACTACTGAGAACCATAAGCCATTGAACTTTTCCTGACCGCACGAACACATCCCAAATCCTGGTCTCAAGCATCACAAAGACACTCGTACCTTTATCCCCTTCCAGATCTATTAGGAATAGGAGCCTAAGTAAGCCTCCTCTCTTTAATTCCCGAACGCTTGTCACATAAGTAATCCCATACAAACCACCTCCTTCCGGTCAATCTCGCCATAAAAGTAGCTCCGGGAGAAATCCTCTATAAACCTCCTATAATACCTCGCCAATCCCAAGAAACTACGTATCTCGAAGACTAACTTCGGTCTCTCCTAACTCATCATAGCCTTAACCTTCCCAGGGTCCACTGACAGGTCTAAAGCTTACACCACGTGTCTTAAGAAACCCACCTCAGTAAGCCAAAACTCGCACTTACTGAACTTGGCATACAATTGATGATCCCTCAAAAGCTGTAGTAATATTCTCGCGATCCTCGCGCTCCACCTCCGACTGGGAGTAGATCAAGATGTCATCAACAAAGACCACCACAAATTGATCTAAATAGGGCTGGAACACCCTATTCATGAGGTCCATGAATGCTGTCGGTGCATTTGTCAATCCAAAGGGCATCACCGTAAACTTATAGTATGGCCCATACCGCGTCCCCACGTCGGCCTTAGGATGTCCGCCCCTAACTCTCGCAACTAATGGTAACTAGTGTGAAGGTCTATCTGAGTAGACTCGCTACGCCCCTCACCTGATCAACAAGTCATCAATCCCTGCAATGTATACCCGATCCTGATCGTAGAACCTTGTTCAACTGTCTGTAATCGATGCATAGTCGAAGGGTCTTATCCTTCTTCTTCGCAAATAAAACCGGAGCACCCCATGGTGAAGTGCTCGGTCTAATGAAACCCTTGCCTAGTAACTCCGTAGACCGAACTTGAGCTCCACAACTCAACCTAAGTATCATCCTATGTGGAGTCATAGAACGGGCGACGCACTGTGATGTAACTCAATGTGAAGCCCATCCCTCGGTGGAGGTAATCTCAGAGCCTTATCCGAAACATCCTCAGATTTCTGGAAACCAATTCGAGGTAGACTCATATCCCATCTCACCTCGTCCTTGAGGGTAAGGCTAGCTAGCCAACCCGTTAACTGTCTGTGTGATTAGTACCCAAAAAGTGTTATTTTGAGTCCTATTTAAGATATGTTTTGAGTGCTTTTTGCGTACTAATCATATTATTTAAGCCGATTGACATTTGTAAGTCCGATTAGTACTACTGATTTTGTTTCGAGGTTATTTTTGGTAGTTTTGCAGGTTTCATAAACCTTACCATCATATCAAGCTTGGCATCGAAATTGAGCTGATTTAGGCCGAGTTTAGTATGAATTCTCGTCGATTTCATCAAGCCTGCGATGAAGAAATAGCAAGCTAGGAGATGCATAATGCAGGCTGGAGAATGTAGGAAGTAGTAGTAGAAGATTGGCAATTTCGCAGGCATAGAGAAATTTTCCCAATGATAGCGAAAAATTCGCTATATGCTGAATTTTCACTATCATAGAGAAATTTTCACTATATAACAAAATTTCGCTATGATAGCGAAAATTACTGTGCATAGGGAAATTCTGCATCGTGTTTTTGTGATCCAAACGACTCCGTTTTGATTAATTCTTCTTTTTCCCTCAATGTAATCATATTATTTAGGTTAGTTTGGTATTTTCGCATGTTTATGGGGCTATATAAGCTATGTTAAGGAATATTTTGTAACCTAGCTTTCATTTTAAAGCAGCTTTCATTTACTACTTTGTTTTGGTTCCCATTTTCTCTTCTCCTCTTTCCCTATTTTTCTAGGCTGCCAAACACACCCTTCGAGGATGACAACTCAAAGGATGTTCGCTGCTTCAAAACCTTGAAGAGGGGGTTGCTAGGTTGGTTGATGTGGGTTTGCAGTGGATCCTCTGCTTTCATGGAAGGTGCACGCATATTTGTGTTTCAAACTTTCCAAAACTAGGTTTAAATGCTATTTAATGTATTTTCTGTCAAGATTGGTATGTTTTAGGTTCAAGTGTATTCTTAATGGTAGATTAATCACATCCATTAGATGTCATTTAATGAACACGAAAGTAGGTTAAATGCTTTATTTTCAAATGCAGGAACATTAAATGCTCAGTAATTTCTATGGTTCAAATAGGAATGTTACTAAGGGTTGGTTTTTAAAGTTAAACAAAGATCCGGTTTTGGAAATGACTATATGTCATTTGCCCTAACGCAAGGAAATAACCCGAGGACACCTCTACAACCCCATCATACCAAACTAGTGACCCAAAACTTCAAGGTATTCTTTTTACATCTTATTTTAAACTGCTTTCAGTTAGCTTAGTGACAACAATAACCACACTTTTTATGCAAATCCGGAAATCCAAATGAAAGCCTCACCATTTTGAATCATTATACAAGTCATTTGTAAGACGAAAACCTATCCTTGTGTTTGATCCTAGAGCCGCTATACTGCAGTAGTTATGCTACGGCAGTAGGAGCAACTTAGGTATAAATTTTGTTGATTCCGGCACCCCTACTGTGGCACGAATCAAATGGCGCCAAGTAGTTTCGGGATGGTGCCAAAACTGGCTGCATGATGAGTTGATGAGTACTTGTAATCCTCATTACAAGTATTGGTGACCTTTTAACCCTTTTTGAATTTCATTGTTTAGAGTATCAAGTTTTTTTTTTTACCCAAAGAATTAACACGCCAATGCTTTTATCATTACGCTTTTTATTTTATTAACACTAATCTTTCTGGAAAGCCTTGTAGTTGTTCTTTGCTTTGTCTCTTTTTGTGTCACAGTGTTTATGCATCACTGGGATAGAGATATATCGGAGTGAGCGCAAGAGTTAGTGCAAATTGAACAAAGTTGTGGTCGGTGTGCCACGATGTTGGTAAATGGATCCTCTACTGAGGAACATCAAAGTCGACAATGACTCTATGAATCCGACAACATACAATTGATGAGGACCACATCGCCCCTCTAGAGTTAGTGCTCCTTCCTGCATCATACCATCTGATGAGGATGTGGCAGCGAGACCTTATCTGGTGCCCTTACTCCCAAATTTTCATGGTATGGAATCCATACACACACATCCGGGATTTTGAGGACGTATGCACTTTTAAGGAGGGTGCAACCGATATGGATTTGTTGAAGTTGAAGGCATTCCCATTACCCTCAAAGACAAAGCCAAAAACACTGAGCTAATTCACTTTGAGACCAGAACCATTAGAAGTGGCGGAGGCTGCGACGAGTTTTAAAAAATTCTTCGAGTGCTCCGCAAAGACTAACAATTTGAAGAGGCAAATCTACACGTTTTACTGACTCATGTGATGAAAGGTTCTATCGGTCTTTGGGAGGTTCATGGAGACCATCGGTGCATGTCCACATCATGGTTCGATACTTGGATGCTTGTGAATCATATGGTGGTATGTCTCGGCCGTAAAGCAACTCGCTTGATGTGGAGGGGACTTCACGAACAAGCACCCGGATGAAGCCATGGACTTTTGAATTATGTGGCTGAAACTTCCAAGGGATGGGGATGAACCAAACCCGAGGAGGTGGAGAAAATGAAGGCCTTGACCCACGAAGGGGAGGCATTTTGCACTTTACGAGGGGATATGGAGATGAAAGCAAAGATATCGACTTAGCTAGGAAGTGGAAGAAATTTGAAAGGAAAAGGCTACATAGTGCGAGACGTGGCGAAATCCACGCCGCGAGACGACCCATGCATCAATTGCCAATCAGCGGCCACGGAGGAACGCGTCGGTGCTTCCTCGGTGAGAGATTTGATGGAAGAGCATGCGATGCGGTGAGCGTCTGACCTGACCCGATGCCACAGTATGTTGTACATATAATCCTAATTGGAGGAACCACCCTAATCTCTCTTGGAAGTCAAATCTCCCTGCTTATGTGCCCCCTGGTGACAAACAATAGTTTGGTTCCTCGACTCAACCACAGCCATCACCATCCTCATCCCCTATTGAACAAGCTATTTTAAATTTGAGCAAGGTGGTAGGTGATTTTGTGGAAGAGAAAAAGGGAATCAATGTACAATTAGCTCAAATAATTGATACTGTGGAAAGCACCCTGAATAAGAGAATAGATGGGCTTGAATGTAGCCTTAATCAGAAAATTGATAATCTACAGTATTCCATCACCAAGATTACTAATTTGCTGGAGGTACAAGAGAAAGGAAGATTCCGCTTCAGAACCTTTATGAAATCGAAGAAATTAATGAAATAGTTTAGCTCTGACATTGAATGGATGAAGTAAAGGCTATCATCACTTTGAGGAGTGGAAAAGAAATTGAGCAACCAGTGCCCAAGATTGCTGAAGAAACCAGAAAAGAAAAGGAAGATGAGCCTGAGAGAATAATAATCAGAGAAGATTCAATGAAGGAAAACATGCCCCCTCCATTTCCTCAAGCACTTAGAGGTAAGAAAAAAAATCACAAACCAAGCTGAAATTTAGGAGGTGATAAGGCAAGTGAAGGTAAATATCCCCCTTGACATGATTAGCGGGGTCAACATATGAAAAATTTTAAAGGACCTGTGCACGGTCAAGAGGGTTGGGCATTGAAAAGCCTTCCTAATAGAGCAGTCGGTGCAATCATTCGGTAGAGACCAGGTGAAATCTGAGGATCCGGTCGACATTGGAGAATTGCATAGATAAAAGCCTTGTTGGACTTGGGGGCGGTCTTAAACCTCTTTGCCATACTTTTCGGTATATAAGCCGAGTTGGGTTTGGGAGCTTAAACTACTGACATCACTATCCTTAGTGATCGATCGGTAAAAATTCGCCCAGGGGCATAGTTAAGGATGTGTTAGTGAAAGGTGGACAAATTCTACTATCCGATGGATTTTGTAGTGCTTGATACGAGCCGTCCTTGATTGGGCGATCATGTGCCAATTATCTGGGAAGGCCATTTTTGGCCACTTCCAATGCGATAATCAATTGGCAGAGATGGGTCATGCGACTCACGTTTGTGACATGACCTTTGGAGCTCAGCATTTTCACACGAGCAACAAGCCTGAGCCATCGAGAAAGATGAGAGGCAAGATTCAGATGAAGTTTGCTTGATTGGTCCAAGTGCAGGGAAACCAAATGCTCACAAACTACAGGAAGAATTGATGAAGAAAAGTGGAGTAGTTGATGGAGAATTGACTGCATCAGTCATCTGTGAGCAAACCAGTTCCCCTAGCCGCAAGTGAAAGAAGCAACACAAAGGGTGGCGGGCATCAGACGATCTTTATCTGCAGTAAATCAGCCTGCAGTCCTCCATGAATGAAACTCCGGCCAGCGGTGGTTTGATTCTCAGAGACGAACTTCTGACTTCAAAATTTTGATTTTAGTTTAACCAAAGTCAATTTTTGGTTTATTTTATTTTTAGTATTTTTTATTTTTATTTTATATATTTTAGTTGTCATTTATTTTAGTTTTTATTTATTTTGGTTTTATTTTATTTTATTTATTTTATTTTATTTTAATTTATTTAAATTAATTTTGTTTTTGTTATGCAGGATGGAAGCTGGTGCAAGGCATAAATTTCGCAATAATAGCGAAATTTATCCTCCTGAGGCTCTTCGGCTACAATGGGGGTCATTTCAGTTGCCTAAATGCTTTATAAAAGGAAAGCACCCCAGATTCTTGAATCCGCGACACCTTCTCTGGCGCCACCCAAGCGAGAGCCTATCCGGGTGCCTACGTTTACGTCTGCTAGCATGCCTTTGCTGAGCGACCCTCTCTTGCTGATGCCTGCTTGCCTAGCACCTCTGCATACTGCGCTACTATGGGAGCCGGCGGGGCCCAGGGCACGCCCTCTGCTTGTAGAGCCACGCCGCTGGCGCTGCCGTTGAGCCACAGCACTGGCTGCCACGCGCCACTGTGGTGGTGCCCTTTCCCGGCCGATCCGGTCGAGTTAGACTCACCGGGACATGGTTCGCACCCGCGATGCCCATCGTTACAAGCCTAAGGTCCAGTTCAGTACCCTTGAGAGAGAGGGTAATTTGGCGTAAAGGCTGGTGCACTCACTCTCAGGACCGAGATTCTGAGACACCTCACCACATTCATTTGCCACAGTGCGACACGGGGTCACGCTGCCCATTTGAAGGAGGCTCGGGCTTAGGCCCCAGGTAAGCGATACCGGACTTCGGGTGGACCTCGGGCCCTTCTCACGTGCATCGGGACCATCTGAAGAATTTGCCTTCAATGGGGACTGAGTTGTCGGGCGGGTGATCATGCGGTGGTGACGGCACCTCTCCGTTGATGGGATTCGACCACGGTGCCGCCCCTGCCTGCATTCGAGAGGAGGCTCGGGCCGAGCCCGAAGCCGGCGATACAGTTGGGTGGGACCTCGGGCCCTTCTCTGTGCATTCGAGACCATCTTGGAGGGCCAGCCTTCAGCGGACGGACATCGAGGCCGGGTAGTCGCCCGCCCAGTCTTGGCGGGCGTCATCTCGGAGTTGATCGAGTTCCGTCGCCAGGTTATCCCCGCATGCGAGGATCACGCGTCCGTGTTCATTGCGATCCGATTCGAGACATCGATCGCCGTGCGAGACTTCCATGGAGAGTCATACTACGACATCACGGCGTGATAGCGGACGGCGATTCGAGGAGATTTGATGTGGTTGATCGTGACCATCCCTTCGCTGCGTTCAGCGACCGTGATTTTTCTATCCTGGGTGGTGGCAGGTTTATCATACTATGACATCACAGGAGCGCTGGTCGAATGGAAGTCGGGTTGCGATATCGGCAATGCCCTTGGAGTGCCAGCGAATATTACATTTGCTTTTGGCACGCGATGGTTGGCGAATTCACTTGCTCCCGGCGGTGGCCTGCTTCCATCCTGAAGATGGTCCGCTCTCTGCTGGGGGTCACCTGGCCAAGACTATACTGCCATCGGAGCTTTCCCATGAATGCCACGGTGGACCGTACTTTGGACCGGCTTCCATTCCCACTTGACGTATGTACGGTGGGGGGCCATACTTTCGAGACTCATGCAGAGGATATCAGAGGATGCAGTTCGGTCCTTGAGCTTCGTCATGGTGCGTTGCTACACTTTGGGGAGAAGGTCAGCGTAAGGATCGGCTGGGCGGGAAGCGCCCTGTTGATCTCTGGGGGTTCTTTGGGCCGAGTCTTCGAGCATCTGGGGTTCCCTGAGGAGCCACGCATAGAGCGTGGCGGGTTTGTCCTCGAGGTTTTATCCATCGGCGGTCTTTATATATGCCACTCACCATTCTTCTGGCCCAGCGGGAGGAGCGCGAGAAGATATTGCGGAAGGACTGCAGAGGGTGGCCGGCTTGTTCCGGTGGAGTTAGAGAGGACCTCAGTTCGGTTATCTCCTCGGCTCGACTCATCTTGCCCCAGCTCCTCCCCCAAGGCTGGCGGCGCTGCTCACATCCGCGGCGATCACGAGCATATCCACATCGGTTAAGGGATTATCTGGCTGTTATGGATCTTGTTCGCGCACTTGCTCTTTGCTCGGGCATCGTTGGCCAGAAGCGGATGGCCAGTAGGGTCACTCTTGCGCGAATCCGCCATGCTTCTTCGGTCCCCGAGCCACCTCGGTCTCCTTGCCAGTCGGCATGGCGAGGCTACCACGACCATTTACTCGTGATCGGTCAGCCCAGTATTCATTTGCGGCCTCCTTAGATGTTACGGCCGGCCGTGCGGCGGTTTCGGATCTGCCGGCGTCTGCGCCACCATGAGGTGGGGTGGTGCTCCTTCTCTAGCTTTCCGATCCCTACCCAGTGGAGACATGGTTATACTTTGGTTGGGGGGAAAAGTTAGAGTTGGAAGTGTCATCTATCATATTTTGTTTTATTTTTGCTTTATCATCTGCCTACTTGTTTTGTATAGGGTTTTAGGATGTATGTATTAGCCTTGATAGTAGCGGTGATCTTTTTGTTGTGTTTAGTATGTATTGTGTTTAGCTAGCATTAGCTTGTACTAGCCACTTTGGTTATATCAAAGCTTTATAAGCGGTATTTACATTTTCTGCGCTTTTGAAACCATTTTTTCTTTATCTATTTTGTGTTCTTCTCTTACCTTGAGTTGAAACATTGAAGCACTGTATGCTACCATAATGCTAGAATAGTTCCATGCATGATTAAGTTTTTGGTTGGTTGAGATTCCAAAGTATTGAACCTTGTTCATCCGCCTTTAGCTAATCACACACAGTGCACATCAGTTTACATCAATAGGTTGAGAAGGCTGCGTGCCTCTTTTTACTTTGCAAAGCCCAGGCCTTAGATTAGATTTGACGACCCATAATAGGTTTTAGAGATTGCCCACAAATGAAAGACCAATGAAGTCTTCCAAATGAAAAAGAAAAGCAAAAATAAAGAAAGAAAGAAAAAGAGAATGGAAAGCGTACTTTTCCTTGAGAGCAAAATAGTGCACGAGGGGTATATGGCGAAAGCCTTTGAAGCCCGGTGCCTTAAGCCAACTGGTTGGGAGTCATCGACTTAGTGTTCGCTACATGGGTAGATGGGTGGAGTTTAGCGAGTTGTAGGTGCTGGATTCTCGAAATCATTCGAAGTCAGGAGTGAAGTCTGAAGAGTTAGTGGTCGACAGATCTTTTTGACTTGATGCCCTAAACCTTAATTGGTTGGGAGTCATAGGTGGACCCCCATTACACGGACTTTGGTGAAGTCGAGTTTTCAGCATTGCACCCTACAATACAATAGAAGTAAGAAATATGTATTGTAACTGAAGATCCTATTTAGGTTGGTCATCGGTTTAAGGTCTGACGGTAGCTTGGTTGGGGGAGGGAATGGCTTAGCGGCTTATTGGTTCAGCGGATTTTTAAGAACACTTGATTTGGTGGGATTCGAGGTTGACTTCATGGAGTGCTATTTGCCACTGAAACTTGTTCTATATGGCAATTGTTCTCTCATGATGGTTTGTACAGAGTTCAAATTTTTCATACTAAAGGTAAAGCCTGTATTTACTTTTGAGCAGAATACTCTTTGCAAAAAGCATAGCACATACCCTTTATTATTTTTAGCATTGCTGAGGATAGCAGTAATGTCGGTTGAGGGGGTGTAATTAGTACCAAAAGTTCTATTTTGGTCCTATTTAAGAATGGGTTTTGAGTGCTTTTTGGGTATAATCATGTGTTAAGTCGATTGACATTTGTAGGTCAGATTAATTGCTACGATTTTGTTTTAGAGGTTGTTTAGGTAGTTTTTCGGGTTTCATAAGCCTTTACCATCATATCAAGCTTGGCATCGAAATTGTCTTGATTTATCTTAGAGTTCGTATGAATTCGTCGATTTCATCAAGCACAGGATGAAGAAATAGCAGGATTAGATGCATAATCGGTACGGAGGATGCGAGGAAGCGGCGGTAGAAAATTGGCAATTTAAGCTAGGCATAGCGAAATTTTAACTATATCTTGAATTTTTGCCCACATGTGTTTCGCTATGCGAAAATGCGTGCATAATTACGCATCGTGTTTTTGTGATCGAAGCGACTCAGTTTGATTAAATTCTTCTTTTCCTCAATTTAATCATATTATTTAGGTTAGTTTGGTATTTTCGCATGTTTATGGGGCTATATAAGCCATGTTATGAATATTTTGTAACCTAGCTTTCATTTTAACGCAGTTTCATTTACGGCCCCTGTTTTGGTTCCCATTTTCTCTCTTCTCTCTCCTCTTTCCCTCATTTTCTAGATTTTGCCCAGGCACACCTTTGAGGATGACAACTCGAGGATGTTTGGCTAAGCCTGAAACATAAAAAGAGGAGGTTGCTAGGTTGGTTGATGTGGGTTTCACGGGTGATCCTCTGTTTTCTTTAGGCAGTCTTTGCATATTTGTGTTTCAAACTTTCAAACTAGGTTTAAATGCTATTTAATGTATTTTCTTTGAGTCGTTACTTGGCATGCTTTGGGGTTGAGTGTATTCTTAATGGTAGATACTTGACATCCATTCAGAATGTCATTACGAGCCAACGAAAATGAGTTAAATGCTTTATTTTCAATTCTTGAGGAACTGATAAATGCTTTCATTAAATGCTATGGTTCAAATAGGAATGTTACTAAGGGGTTGGTTTTTAAAGTTAAACAAAGATTAGGGTTTTAGGAAATGACTATATGTCATTTACTTTTATGAGAAATAACACAGAGGACTTTCTGCAAACCTATCATATGAGCAATGACGAAACTTAAGGTATTCTTTTACATCTTATTTTAAACTGCTTTTAGTTAGCTTAGTGACAATGGCAGCCACACTTTTATTCAAATTCGGAAATCAAGTAAGCCTCACCATTTTGAATCATGTCTGAGTCATTTTGTAAGGCGAAAACCCATTACGTGTTCGATCCTGAAGCGGATTATCTTTGCAGTAGTTAAGGCTACGGCGGTAAAGATAACAGAGTATAAATTTTTTGTTGATTAGGCACCCTGCGTGTGCGAATCAGTGCCATCGTGAATCGTACCGCGATTATGAGATAACATCGTTCCATTCACGAAGCAAAACACAAGTGCAGGTATGGTGTGTAGGCGGTAACTCTCATGCAATCGTCATAATGACCCAGGTTGTTGTCGACGGTCCCGTCATGAGGATTACCTTGAAATCTGACATGTCCATGACCCGAAGGTCCACCGTGAGTAGAATCTCGGAGATCTCTAACTCACATCCCCTACATATTCGATCAATTCTCGCCTTAGTCCCTAGGGAGAACTGCATCTGATGGCTTGTCTAAGGTCTCAACCTCTAAGCCAAATACTCTCACATAAGATACCTTGATAACAAAGGAATGTGATACTTTGGTCAAATAACACCCTTGCCCACGGGTGAAAGAGTAGAAACGTACCTTGAATCACTTATTGATCTCTGCCTCGATCTGTAGATAGCAACGTAGACACGCCCCTGGTGTCTGAGTCTAAGGCTGTACACTTTGCTCTAGAGCCTTAACGTACTACGGCCCTTTTGGCTATCTATGTACAGATGCTAGGTGGCGCCTCACTGAAGCGATCTGTTCCTTGGCCCATCTTTGGTAAGGAGGAACATCTTTTGAGTCTGCTCATGTCCACTAATGATCGGAATTTGTGGTGTCCCCGATCCACAGAAACCTTTATCTATGGGCGATTCGCCTCATGTGTCCGGCCCGATGGCGGTGAGCATGTCATCTGCCTTGACCCCATTAACTTGGACCTAGCTTTTGCCACTGTTGGTAGTGATCTAGCCCCAATTCCTCGGTGAACATAAGTCTCTGCTTCTTTCAGGAGCTTGGAAGAAACGGCTCCCCCCTTCTTATCACTAGCACCCACCTCTTGGATGATATGAGTGTCATCTACCTCTCATTTCGATGATCGGTACATCTTGACCATCGAGTCCATATCACGTATGTTATGCCTGATCACGCCGGGTTAGACTGACTTGACCCGTCCTCAAACTTCACGACCTTGGCGCGTCGGTGGCCATATAATCATCCGGCGTGACTTTGTGAATTTGGCTGTGCTCGAGTCTGATCGCCGTCCTGTCTCGGTCGAGGAACTCTCGGGCCTTGCGTGTCTAAGCGAAGGCGAAAATTACTTCCCATGAATAGTCTATGAAAATCATCCCGTGTCGTAGTCTCCCGAGTCCACTGGAGTCGTGACCCGCTCGACCCGGGATCCTAGGACTCACCCTCAGTGGAATGAAGCGGCATGTCAGAGTAATATCCCGAACCATCGGATTCGATTCACTGAACTCCTAAGGTTCACGTTTCTCCTTCCCTAGTGTTCGCATTTCCTATACATCCTGCAAAGTATATAATTCCACGCCCTTGATTTTAGTAACACCTGTTCGATCATACGATCCGAGCATACCTTTAGAAAACACCAGCGATGCATGTTGCCAGTCTAATCACGTCTATGGACTCTGGGTAACCTCACTTACCTATGCCTTGTCTGACTATGATTTGGATATCATTTTTGAGCACTAGGTAACTCGCTCAAGGCTCGACACGAGCTATACCAAGGATTTGTGATGCTCTACACGATATGACATGTATCTAGACCGTACCACGGCAGGAGCTCTAGGTAATCGTTAACTTTGACGCGATGCAGTATGGCCTTCGTCAGGGGTCAGTTGATAACAGATCAGCTGCTTGGAATTCCTATGGTTCGGGTGACCAATCTGCAGTGTTGTGTCCATTCTGCAGGGATCTTTTCACAAAATCGATGGATTTTCCTTTGTTTGGGGAGCTCTACCTAACATACAACCAATATAATAGTATAATCATAGCCCATCTAAGGGTCTCAGCGAGTAGTATTAGCACGGGTTCATCATCCATATCTATACATCCCTTTATCGGGACCCATTCATTCATATTTAAATCTAAAATATGAAAATAAAACACTTGTTACGGTCAGTGAAGTCCCAGATCCACGACCCTCTTTTACCATAATTACATACCGTATTTAGGCAATGGCGCAGGAATTTAGTTACAATTCTTTTATACAAAATATTTGTTTGCTAAAAATGTTACTCCAAGGTAATATCAAGGCCCGCACATCGGCCTTCTAATCCTGACCTGCGTCGACGTCTCCACATCACCCCCGTACACTTGAAGGTCCCATAGAAGCGTACTTATTAGAAAAATTGTTCTCCCTCTGATTTACTCCCCCGCCTAAAATGCACATGCGATAGTAACCATGGAAAGCGTCAATCACATTCCATATAAATAATGTAATCTATGTAAATATTTCGTATCGTGCATGAGATGAGACTCCTCATGCCACGGCAGAGTCGTTGACTCCCTCACTGCAATGCCAAGTGTGAAAACCGATCCATTAGTGTTTCACGAATGACTTAAACTCTGCAGGATAACCCTTGATATTCCATGAATTTTTATCAAATCCAGGTGTGTTATTCATGGGCCTGTTTTCCGAGGTCACAGTAGGATTGTGGCGTCTTCAACATTTTTATGGGCTTTCACCATCGGTGATCATGTCTAACCACATATAAATTTGGGTCTTTCACCCTTGGGGTGGGGAGGGGCGGATCTACCCCATCTTGCTACTCTCAAACACACGAGATTTATATTTATTATTGTTTTATACCACCGTGAGTCTCGATTTTGGACGTGGTCAATTTGACTCACCACACATTCTGAAGCGGTGAATAACGGTACCATGCACCCACACGGGCTACGACATGATGTGACCGAACATATGAAGTGCGATCATGCCATTTCATGCTATGTCATGCTACATGCAACATTTATAGATTCCAGATAATTATATTTTCTACATATAATTGCCATTCATCACAATTTTCATGTTGATACATCAACATGGCTTACATATTAACATGGTTTTACCTGACGATATATTATTTATTTTTCCAACAATACACACAAAATGACCCAAATCTCGGACCCTTATAAAGCAGGGCACCTCTTGGTCCATTCACAGTTCGTCACCGAATTACTGTGATACCAAAACACACCATAAAACTTGAAGACATCAATCCCGGGATCAAAACCAAACCTCAACCCGGTCAGGAATGCTAGAACGATCGAAAAATTTCCAATATTCAATTCAAAATCTTTAGGACTAAATCCTGCGGCTTTATCACGACCAGGAGCAACTTATGCCATTATATGCCTTTTAGGCTAAAAATATTCAAAGTAGGAAAATTCTCTACCTCATGGAGTTTGATGAAACTTCAAGATTTTGAGGCTTACAGCGTAACTGCGTGCGTGGATAAACTCTTCTCGGCTTCAGCGAAAAGCGAGTGGCTCGATTTTCTTTGGAATGTTGAGGAAGCAGACCTTTTTCTTTTCTCTCTTTGCTCGTTCTCTTTCTCCCTTTTCTTTTTGTTTCTTTGTTTTCCTTTTTTCCTTTTCTCTACTTATCCACCGAATTTGATCCCATCCTTTTTTTTTTTTCTTTTTTTTCTTATTTTCTTTTTTTATATTTCCCATTATTTCCTCCACTTGACACTTTGCTCAATGTGAGTCATTCACACAAGTGCACCACATGTCATGCTATGTGTCACTCCCCTAAGGTGCCATGTGGAATCCATAGGATTATGCCATGTGGAATCCATAGGATTATGCCATGTCACGGAACACTAGATGTATCGAGCGTGAAATTCCATTGTCAGGAATATGTGAATTCAATGGGGTAACTAGATTTCACGAGACGAATTCAATGGTGAAGTCCGTTTCATCATCTGAGATCTATAAAATTTTCGACTTTCAACCGAAATTACCGTTCTACCATTTTTCAGAAAAATTGAATTTTTTCCGGGTTTAACATAAGCACTTTGTTACAATGTAGTAAATAGTTTCCACTAGGACTCGAACCTGGGACCCCTCCCTTACTAGATGTCCTGTCTTTTTAAACTCTGAATGTAGATTGTTAATCAATTTATTATTTTTAAAAACTATTAATTTTTATATTTTATTTTTTGAAGAGAAAAATAATTTCATAGATTCAAACTAGTAATACATCTATAGAAACATAAAATCAAAATCTCTAAAAACCACAAAGGATGAAACAACATCCAGGTTAATAGTATAATGAACGATTCAAAGCCTAGACATTTGATAGTTGAGTCTATATATTTGATATTGCTATTGTCACTAGAATACCTATAACTCTAGTTTGATAAAATATTGATGATTTTATATATTTTATTTTGATTATATAAAATAAAGAAATATAATAATTAATTTTAAGAATGGTAATAATAAATTATTTATCATAATAATTTTATTATTTAAATTTTTTATAAATATGTTAAGATATTATACCATGTATTACTATTTTTATTTATTATAATAATAAAATTATATTATCATTATTTATCCATAATAATAAAAATTATATTATCATTACACAACAAGTAGATAAATTATTTTTCTTAATATATTTAAGTTGTTTGATTTTAAGCATATAAAACAACAAAAATTTTTTTTTTTTTGAAACATAAAACAAAAAACATCTTAATACTTAATATAAATACATATTTAAAAAAAACTTATTGTGACACCTAAGATAAATACATATTAAGCCTTATTTAGCATTCAATTAAATAAACGTTCTATTCAGCATTAAGTAAAAAAAATAATTGCCCCCTAAGATAAAACTTTAAAAAAAATATATATATATTGTGGCGCTGAAATACGGGGTCTGGATGCCGTCGACATAAATTCTGTCGTTTTGATTGACCAGATACTACCTTTGTTGTGTCCTATTTATCAGGGATCCATATTTAAAAAAAAATCGAATTGATCTCATTTCTGTTTGAGGCTACGCAACATACAACACAGTATAACAATATAATCATAACCCATCCAGGGTCTTAACAGAAGTAGTATTGACCCCACAGGGTCCATCTGTCCATATCCCCAATATACATCCCTTTACAGGACCCATTCATTCACATTTAAATCTAAAATTTGGAAATAAAACGCTTAATTACAATCCATCAGAGTCCGATCATGATCCTCTTACCATATTTACATACTTGGCTATTTACACAATAGTCTTAAAGAATTTAATTACAATTCTTTTTACATAAGATACTTTTTATAAAAGTATTTTTAAAACATGTTTGTATACTATTTTCTGATCCATTCATTGGGGTGTGTTTCCATATACCCTGCTTTTGAGGGATGATGGGTGACGTTGATGAAAATTTGAAGTGCTCCAGCTGGCCTTATGAAATAGGCGTACGTAAAACATCAAACCATATTCCATATAAATAATGCAATCCTATATGAAATGTTCGGTATGGCATGAGATGAGACTCCTTGTGCACCTGACAGGAGTCTCGTAGGCTCCTCACACTGCAGCGCTAAGTGTGAAAAACCCAGAATATTGGTGTTTCGCTGCGATAATTAAACCCTTGGACAACCCTCAAATTTTAATTTATCAAATCTCGTGTGTTTATTTGGGTTGTGAATTTTCGGGGTCTCACTACAGGCTTTGCAACGCCTTCCGACACTTTCACGAACTTTCATCGATGGATACATATGTCTGACCAAGAATAAAATTTGGGTTTCCGACACTTTTGCGAACTTTCATCGCTGGATATATATGTCTGATCAAGAATAAAATTTGGGTCTTTCACCTGGGATCACCCCATCTTCTTTCACCGAACACATAGAAATTTATTATTATTATTATTTATACAACGAGTGAGTCGATTTTGGGCGTTGTCCATTTAAAACTTACCACTCATTCACGAAATGGTGAATAACGATTACCATGCACCCACGCAACTCGGCGATGTGTAGTGCATATGAAATGCAATCATGCGGTTTCATGCTATGTCAATACCCGCATGCATAATAAGAGCTTCATACAACATTTATAAATATCGGATAATTATATTTCCTACATATAATTTCCATTTTATCCTATTCCATGTTAATACGTTAAACAAGTACATATTAACATGATTTTTACACACAACATCATGTTATTTATTTTTCCAACAATAACACACAAAATGGCCCAAATTTCGGACCCATATAAAATAGGGCACCTTGTGGTCCCTTCATGGTTCGATCAGCGGTCACAGTGGTAGCAAGACACACCACCGAAAATACGTAAACATCGATCCGGGTTAAAGCCAAGCCGAACTCGGTCTTAAAAGCTCAATGAGTCCAGAAAATCCTGACCGGACTGTCAAAATCAGTCACAAATTCAACACGAACTATCGAAGCGGTCGAAGTCGGCCGGATGTCAAGTAATCTCGAAAATTCCTAAAAATTTCGACACTCAACCCCAAAAATTTGGGACTGAAATTTACGGCCTCTCATGGCCTCTAAGAAAATCCCAAGTCATTAAATGACCTTTAGGCTAGAAATAACCTAATTAGGAAAATTCCCTATCTTGTGGAGTTTGACGAAACTCCAATATTTTGGTACTCACGTGTAGCTCTCGATGCGTGGACCGACTTTGCCTTTTGCTCCGACGAAAACCTACGGTCCGATTTCCATAGATCTTAGAGAGAAGCGAAGAAAAGAATTGTTTTTTTCTCTCTCTCTCTTTCACGCTTTCTTTCTCCCCCTCCTCTCGGTTCTATCCAAAATGACATTTTACTTCTTTTTGTTTGACTTTTTTTTGTCCATGTGTCCATCTCTCATTCGGGTCCATTTATGTCCCAAAACAATTTATTTTTTTTCAGTTCAATTTATTTTAAATGAACTTGATTTCAGTAATTTCGACTTTGAGTTTTCGTAAATTCTCATCCACTGGAGTCGTGCGATATCACCCGAACCGTAAATTTTCGATTGTCTCAAAATTCGACAAAATTTTTCTGGGTCACTAGATTTCATGAGACGAATTTAACGGCATAGTCCGTTTTGTCATTCGAGATCTAGAGAATTTTCTAGGCTTCCCTAAACAATTATGGTAATTTATTATTATTATTATTATTATTATTATTATTATTATTAGTATTATTATTATCATCATTTTCCATTTTGAAAAATTTCTAATTTTTGGAGTTTATTCTTCCCCCTTAAAAAGAAATTTCGTCATCGAGGAATTCACATACATAACACACACAAACATGCATATGCAATGGTTATTCTAGTTCTAATATTAGACCAATATTAGACAAGCGCGCCTTCATCCTCGAATAAGAAAGGATAGGTGGCCGTCGTCCTCGCATTCCCAGAGTTGCCTCTCACTCCCTCGGTGTTGCCCTGACACTTTCATTAGCATACGGTCTTGCGTCGTAAAACTTGATCCCGACTATCTAAGATACATGTTGGTCCCTCCTCGAAGGTCCCATCTGTAATAACAATAATCCCTCCCCAATCCACTACATGAGTTGGATCTGGAGTATACTTCCAGAGCATGGAGACGTGGAACATATCATGGACACGATAAACTCGTGGTAGCGCTACTTGGAGTAATGGGATGTGCCCACCACTCTTGAGTACCTGAAGAACTAATACCTCGGCCCCAGCTTCCCTTGCCTTAGATTTCTGACCACTCTTCTCTTAGGCATCACCTTGAGAAGGCGTGATCACCCACCTCGAAACTCTAGAGGTCGGCCTTGAGTCTGTCGGCGTAGCTCTTTGCGGCTTTGAGGGCATGAGAAGAGCGGCTCATGTGTCGAACCGTTCTTCGAGAATGTCTCTAATTAGATCCAGACCAATGATGAAACTCTTTCCCACCTATGTTCAACAAATCGGGGATCGACATGGCCTCCCATATAAGGCCTCATAAGGTGCCATCTGAATACTCACCTGATAACTGTTGTTGTAGGCGAATTCCATTAAGGGTAAGTGCTCCTCCCAGCTACCCTTAAGATCTAGGACGCATGCTTGTAGCATGTCCTCTAAAACCTGTATGGTCATCTCCGACTGACCATTGGTCTGTGAAAAAAAAAAACGTGCTCATCTTCCGCTGTGTCCCCATGGCCTTCTGGAAACTCTTCCAAAAGTGTGCCTTAATCTAGGATCCTTGTCTGATATGATAGAGACTGGTACTCCATGTAACCAGATAATCTCACAAATATACAACAAGAAAGAATTCATTTGCAGCTAGAAAGTGTCTGGAGCTTAGTGAGTCGGTCCACTATAACTCCCATACGACATCCATAACGCCTCCATTGTGTCCATGGCAGAGTGGGTCACAAAATCCCATCGTGACATGCTCCCCTTCCGCTTTCTGACTACCTAATGGGTGGGTAGCCTGCGCATCTTACGATACTCAACCTTTACACTGTGGCGAGATGTGAGACATCGTTGAACAAAATCTCGACTTGTCGGCACATTACGCTCCGATGTCTTGGCGAAGAAGATCATGGTACATCTTCGTGTCGCACGGATCTGAAGCACAAAATGAGGAGTAGTGGGGAAAACTCTTGAAAGTTTCCTCTCTCAAATCGGTCAATTTGGGAACCCACGGCCCATCCTATGTCGAGACTTCACCATATGTGTGGATGGCTTGACCTTAGATCACCGTGGCGTGCTAGTCCTTGATGGACAATTTCTCTGCATCTTGCCCTTGGGACTTAATCACCCTGCTCAGTAGGGATGGCGTAGCTACTAAACTTCCTAGCGCTCCCTGAGCCTGATCACTGTACTGTAGCCTAAACTGTCCCACAGTCTCGAGCATTTGCCTCTCTCGGGAAACTACACTAGCCAGTACTCCCCATGACTTTCGACTGAGTGCATCAGCCACTACATTTTCCTTATCAGGATGGTAATGCAAAGTGAAATCATAGTCCTCAAAATACTCCATCCATCTACATTGCCTCATGTTGAGGTCTCGTTGGGTGAAAATATACTTTAGACTCTTGTGGTTTGAAAATACCTCAAATTGCTCACCATACAAGTAGTGGCGCCAAATATTTAAGGCAAAGACAATGGCGCTGACTCGAGATCATGTGTGGGTAGTGTTCTCATGATTCTTTAGGTACATGCCGGAACCATAAGCTCTGACCTCCCGGAGCGCATCAAGACATCGATCAGATCCTTAGAGGCATCACAATGCAGGTGTACCTCGTCACTGTTAGGGACTATTAGAATAAATTTGAAGTAAGCCTTCTTTTTAACCAGGAATGCCTTCTCCTGGTCATCCGATTTCGAGCTTGACCAGCCCCTTCAGGGTCGTCCCCAGTCATAAATGCGCTAGTAGGGAGAAATCCTCAATGAACCTCTATAGTACCCAGTAGTCAAAAGCGTATCTCGGCCACGACTTCAGCCTCTCCTAACTCATAACAACCTCAACCATTTCAAGGTCTATTGACACACACGGGCGACCTTCGTGCCGAAAATCTCACCTCGGTAAGCGAAAACTCACCTTGCGAACTTGGCGTGTCTTAGAAGTTCTTTAACGACTGAAGAACAATCCTCAAGTGATCCTCATGCTCCTCCTTTGATTGGGAGTAGATCAAGATGTCGTCAACAAAGACCACAACAAGCGATCGAATAGATTTTGGAATGCCATGCATGAGATCATGAATCTTGCATTTGGTGCATTCGTCGGCAGGCATCGCGTGAACTTTCGGCGAAATGCCCGTCTGGCGATCCTAAATGTGTAGGGATATCAGTCTCCCTAACTCTCAACTGATGATAACTGGTGCGAAGGTCTATCTTGGAGTAGACTCGCACCCCTTTTAGCTGATTAAACAAGTCATCAATCCTCGGTAAGGGATACCGATTCTTTATCGTAACCTATTTAGCGTAGGTGTCATTCTGTCAAAGGTCTTGTCTTTTTCTTGATAATAGAGGCAGGAATTGCCCCATGGTGAAGTCTTTCGGTCTAATAAACCCCTTATCAACAATTCTTGCGAGTTGGACCCCTTGAGTTCTATGACAGCAGGATGCCATTCTATGAGGAGTCATAGAAATGGGCGACGTACCAAGGTGTAACTCAATGACAAAGTCCACATCCCTGTGCGGAGGTAATCTCGACATCTCATTTGGAAAGACATCCTCATACTCACAAACCACCCGAAGGTCCACTGTGAGCAAAATCCTTAAGATCTCTAATTCTGATCTCAGACATATCGTCGACCCTCGGCTTCAGTCACAGAGAGAACTCACGTATAACGGCTCATCCAAGGTCTCTACCTCTAAACCCAAAACATCCACACTAGATGCAGCCACAAAAGAATGCGATGCACTAGAATCAAACAATATCTTAGCCCATAAGCGAGATAGTAGAAACATAACTGTATCAGCGATCGGCCTTTCGATGTGGTGTGATAAATAAGCACGACCCTAGGTCGTGATGTCTCATTTGAAGTGAACCCTCTCCTCGACCTTGACCTCGACCCATACCCTGGTCTCTCTAGCCTATCTGTATAGTAGAAGGCACTGTGCGGCACCAGGCCAAATCTTGGTCCCTCAGCACTTGGGGTTGAAGATTCCCAAGCGTAATGCGCACATCCCGCTAATAGTGGGGCTGCGTTGTCCAGATACGGGATCCGCTTCATACGTGGGCCGATCGGAGTCTCATGTGCAGGCGTGGCAATGATAGCATGTCATTTGCCCCATCCTTGAAATCCCTGTGTAATAGAAGTCTTTCGCTTCCTTCCTGAATTAGAAGAAGATTGATTCTCCTTCCTCTTTGTACTAGTACCCATATCTCGGATGCTCCGTTTGTCATCTACTCCTCTTCGATGGCGAGTTGTCGACCATGAATCCCTCTCCATGTATGTCGAGGATGATGTGGCAGAAACCCTAAAAATTTTCGTCCACCCTGACCGCCATTGCACTAGTCCATTACGTGGTAGTAGCCATCAGCAGCTCCGCTGTCTGATGATGGCGGCTGCGGCGCCGTATCTTCCAGGTAATAAAAAACAATGACCCGCCCTTAGCCGGGTCTCCTCGCTCCCAACGAGTAGTAGGATCATGTGCCTCGAACCTCTGGGATTTACTGACCCCACCCCAGTTCCCGATTTTCCGCTTGTCCTGCGCGATGGTGGCGGCAATCACACACACTGCATAAGGGTGGCCGGTTGTGCGGCAACAACGGCCTACGCAAGAGTGCGGTAGTCAGCGGTGGTCGTGGGTTGTGCTGCCGCATCCGGCGTCTTACCAACATTCTTCTTCATCTACAAAATTAATAGGATAGCAATAGTTTCCCGGGTTTTACATATATAGCTAATGAGGCGTGGTTAAGTGATTAAGGGTTGGATGTGGCATATGTTGAAGGGACCATGTTAAGTCTACAAGAGCATGTCATAACTTTAATCTGAAAATGAATAGATATATAAAAAAAGTGATATATAAATAGATGAATAAATTAAATTAATAGAAAATATAAGAAAAAAAGAAAATTTATTAAAAGCTTTATAAATAAATTGAAATAATAATTTGAAAGTAATGAAAATTAAATAAAGAAATTGATCCTAAAATTATTCAATTCTCTTAATAGGAAAATATATTTTATAAATGAACTTGGTAAAGTATATTTATGATTTAATATGAAATAATAAATGAGTGCATATGGGAAATATCTATGATAGATGAAATAAAATGAATGATTGTAATCAAAGCTCTTGGTCACTCACCATGAAATATGATTCCTTTTAATTTGATTTGTAGAAGTTTTTTATAACATGTTCTCTAGCAATGACAAAAGGAAGATGTGAATATTGACGGATGATGGTTGATTTGTGTCCACTACATTGTAGGTTTCGTTTCGAGAAGCTTGGAGAATTAAATGTAAGTGGTCTTTCATGTTGAAGATGATATGGCATCCCCCGACATGAATACTCACGACAGGCTGCGGATCTTAAGAGTGTGTATTTGTCTTATCTGTTCAATCTTATCCCCTCTTATTTGTTCTGAGGTTCCAAAATTTAGAAGAGGTAGTTATTAACGTGATTGTGAAGTCCTAAACTATGTGTTTGACGATGAAGGAATTCTCCCAAAAATAGAAATCCTAAAGTTAGAAGAAATACCTAAGGCTTATTTTTAACAATGGGCACAAGAATGACAACATGAGATATCTTTTGTCTCTTTCCAAGTTAGTTTTGGAGCGCATCATTTCTGTATAAATTAGCTGTGGAAAGTCATCCATAAAGGAGGTGGATTTTCTCCCATATTTTTTTCTTTTCATATACCACTTCAAATATTTAGACATTTACTATAAAATATATATATTTTAAAGTAGTATAAAGTACATTAATCTTTAATATGCATTTATTAAATTAATTTAAATTCAACATAAAATAATAAAGAATTATGAATAATACGTAAATTAAAAATAAGTTGAAAAAGATATAAAGTAAAAATTAATTTTACAAAGGATAAATGTCAAAAAAAAATTTTAAAAAGTAAAAAATGGCAGTTATTATTTTAATTTAGAAAGGAAAAAATAGTGTGCTAATTAAAATAAATATTGTATTGAACTGGAAAAAAAATAGTGAAAATTTAATTCAAACAATATTTTTTTTAAATTTTATTATATTTAAAATTCAATAAAATTTAGGAAATTTGGGTTAAGATGTTAAATGATTAAGATAAACTTTTAGTTTTGAAAATAAAAAAAGTGTAAAATATAATTTATTTCATGCAAGAAAATTAATGAAAACATATTCCATTCATATAAGGATACTAATTTATTTTGAGTTTAAAATAATCATCAAAGTTAATAATTTTATTATTTAGTTTCAAAAAAGAAAAAGAAGAAAAGAAATAGTGTATCATAAATAAAATATAAGAGTTGAAAACAAGAATAAAGTTACAATTGAATTTTTATTTTAAAACCATCAATACTCCTGCTAATGGCATAGTATTGTTTTATCCAATACTCCTGCTAATTTTATTTTATTATTAACCAAAATTTAATTTTGTTTATTTTAATTACATCTCTAAACTTTCCACGATAATAGAAATTCTCTGAATAAATCCGATTTAATATTTTGATTAGAATTTATCAGGCTCTCCATATGTTTAAATTCAATTTTCTTTATTATTTGATATATAAAAAGTCTTTATAAATAAATATCAATACATTAACTAATTATTGATAATTTATTTATTTATATAGCATTTTAATTTTAATTTTTAAAAATGGCTTAAAAGTTATTTTAATTTTTATAAAATAAAAATTAAATGGTTTAAATTCTTGGAAATGAGGTAAAAGGAATACATTTTCCTTACTCCAGAAAAAAAAGGAACAAAATTCAAAGCCCTTGCTCCATTATATTAATAACATAATGAAGATATTAATTAATTGTATTATTTTGTTTGGTTTTTTTGGAATATTGTTAATTTACAATGAGAACTAGTTTTTCATTCCTTAACCAAAATTATTTTATAATATAACACAAGTCAGTATGCCCTCGTGTTTGAGAGTTGAATTGAATTATATATAAAGAATATATACATTTATCCGGCCTATCACAACTTTTCAATTAATACCATTATAATATTGTGACTTAGCTACAGGTTCCATTATTTGATGGAGGAGTATGTAATTATGAAGCTTTTGAATCAAGAGCTCCTATTTTCGACAAAATTATGGATGTCTTAAGAGACGAAAACATCAACTCCATTGGAGTAGTGGGGATTGGGGCATGAGCAAAACCACAATCGTCAAACAAGTTGCTCACCAAGCAAAGCAAGAGAGGCTATTCACCAAACAACTCTACCTTGATGTATCATGGATTCGACATTCAGATAAACTTCAACAAGAAGTAATTTCAGATATTCAAGAGAAAATTGCAGAAATGTTCGACTTGGAAATTGCTGGTTCATGGATGAATCCGAAAGAGCAGTTGAGCTGAAGAAGAGGCTGAAGAAGAAGAAGACCCTTATAATCTTAGATGACAATTGGAAGGAGATTCATGATTTGGAGGAAATTGGAATTCCTTCTTGTAAAGATGATGATGATGTTGGAAAAATGGGGTTGAGCACGATAAATTAGCTATCTTTGAGCTAAAATTACAATGGGTCCCACAAACTCTTTTCGGTGGGTCCACATGAGAATGTGTTCTCCTCCATGAGGAGATGAAAATTATATATTGAGTTGCTCAAAACCGTTAAGAAGTGAATTGAAATTCTTCCCAAACATCGCTTTTATGAAAATGGTAACTAAAGGTTTAAGCAGTAGAAAAAACGTATCGATGGGGAGCAAGACTTTTAAAAGGGGCATATATACCACCTTTGTGGTGGGTTTGGGCCCCAGGGGCACCCCCAGTTTTAATGGAAGGGGAGAATTCTTCGACTTGGTTCACCACACAGCGTCTTGTCGCGCAACCAGCAGTAAGTAGGGATCGGGATCGGGATGTATATATCCTTAATTTTTTGGGCTTGAAACGACAAAGCGCTATCATTTTGGGGTTTACCATTGAAGTCAAAACGTCGTCGTTTGATGGCACTTGTTATTTGAATCCTGACGACGTAATGCGAACCTGTGATATAGGTTACGCAAGTTGGTTTTTTTCATTAAGCGTTTTATTTGTTCACCAAACATGGATTTGTTAAGTTTCTATTATATAGAGTTATTGAATATGATGCAGGATCCCCATGAATGAAATTATTTGAAATTAATGCAAATGACATCATGACAGAGAGTTCAATTGGAAATTTTTGTATAGAGGGAAGGTAGCTTGTGTATAAACGCTTCCTTGAAATCTTTATCGAGGTTATTGATTGATCGAGTGTGAACATGATGTCTTGAAGTATTCAGTATTGTTTTGTGTAAACAAGACAATAGCATTCCACCTTACGAGAATCTTTTCTAACTCGATGAGTTGGTTCTCATGAGATTATGTTCATTTATTTTGAACAATTCACAGTTTCATGGGTATCTAGAGAATTTCGCCTTTATCATTCTCATAGAAGCCAGGCCTAGTTCTCACTCACATAGGTGACTACTTATGGAAGGAATGATATAGCTATACCCCACTTGTCTTTAACAAGATATAAGAATCATTAACGTGGCTTACCTGTTCATGGCGTTATGGCATCTTGTTAAGTTATAGAGCAATGATAGGAGATTTGTTGTGTACGTAGTGATCTTGATAGACCCACCCTGAAAGTCGGTTGTCCCTTGAGAAGCCTAGATCTTGGGATCACCGAGTCGATTAGGTTGGGTTGCCGTTACAGCGACTCTTCGATCATAGACTTTAAACCCGTTCTCTCTGATGATTTACTTACTTGCTCTACGGTGAACCTTTGGTTAGCGGATCAGCAATGTTCTCTTTGACCTTATGTATTCAGCGTGATTATCTAGCCATTGGGAGAGAAGTTGTCTTACGGTATTATGTCTTCGAAGAATATGTCGAGACTTACCGTTATATATATGACTCTGTGCTCTTCCAATTGTTGATTGACTATCGCAATGAATGCAAATAGCAGACACAGGTTGTGGCCATATTGGAATATCTTCTAAGAAATGACGAAGCCACTCTGCTTCTTCACCAGCTTTATCTAGTGCAATAAACTTAGATTCCATCGTGGATCTAGCAATGCACGTTTGCTTAGAAGATTTCCAAGACGAAGCGCAGCACGAAAATATACCTGATCGTTTTTCGACATGTTTAGGGTATTTTGTAAGCCTCAATTTGGTATTTCGTGAGTTAAATGCGAAATACGAGCTTGAGGGCACGGAAGTTACAAAACTTTTGGAGACAGCTATGTAAATTGTCCAAAAGGAAACCAAAGTTATAATTTGAAAGGTATAGACTGAAGAGAATAATAGGAATTGTTATGTAATTCTGAAGATGTGACAAGCAAATAAACAAACTTAACTTAAAAATGGGTTTAAAAGGGCAAGCAGGCCTTAACAAATCTGAATTTAAAGACCAAATTGGTCTCAAGGAAACGTGGAAGGAAGGAGAAAAGAGAAGAAGAGGAAGAGGAAGAGGGAAAAGATGGAGGAGTCGAGTCGAAGCTAAGCAGATTATGAGACTGAGATTTATGTATGAATTTCCATGTGCTTTGATGGTTATAATCTTGCCCCGAATCTAGGGTTTGTGCTAGGGGTTTTCATCTTGGCAAAAAATGATGGCAAATGGAGGTGGGTAAAACCCCGTATGGCACAGAAACTCATAGGAAATCTCTTTGAGAATAGATTCATGGTTGAAATTGAGAGTAATTGAATTAGGAGTTTAGAATAAACCCTAACCAAACATTATGTTTGGTTTAGGGATGGATCATAACCCATGTGGGAATGATTTTGGGAGAAATTCATGGAAAGATTTTGAAAGAGATAAGAAATGAAAAGATGAATTGAATATTGAAAAAGATTCCAAAATTGAATTGGAAATGATTTTGAAGTGTATATGAAGTATAGATTTGGTTTGGGATGGAAAAGTGCATGAAAAATGGGAGAAAATACACATTCAAGGCACTTTTCGGAGACTTGTACCGGTACAAGTTGAACTTGTACCGGTACATTTTCAGTTCTGGTCATTTTGGCGGCTTGTGCTGAGCTCTGCAAGTTAGACGTAATACCAGTACAACCTATTCTGGTTTTCCTGTTTCGACCAGTTTTTCGTATTTTGGCCATAACTTGCTCATTTCTTATCCGATTTGAGTGATTCAAGTGGCTACGTAAAAAATAGACTCAGCAGAGAAAAAAACTTGAAATAGGCATCATAAATTCTGATCTAAGTGGCCTAAAAAATTCACTCAATGTGGGGCCATGTGCAAAACGAATTCTGGTTCCAACTTTGAACATAAGAGTAGTCACGGGTTATTTAGGATGTCAGCCCGGAGTTGATTATCGAGGAATTGGGTGATTCAGTTGGAATAGAACCCTTAGCACCTTAGATTTAAAGAGTTCAAAGAAATAGTGCCAAATATGAAGTTAAGACCACGGAAAAAGGGAGTATCTCAAACTATCCTGGGTAAATCGGTAAAATGACTAGTTGGCATGAAAATGCCCTGTAAGTTTGTATAGATCCGATTGGAGTGATTCCTTTCCCAGGTAAGTAGATTCATAGAAGAATAAGAATCCATGAATAAGGTGTGATTACATACTCATCATACTTACCTTACGGTATATGAAGGGCGATCACGTAAGCGAGCACTAAGTAGCTAGAATGCTACTGATATAAGATAGTGATTCTTGACCTCGTATAATTGTAAAACCACCTAGACCAGGTTATTAAATGACACAACAATACTATCACGTTGTACTTCGGTACTCCACGATTAGTGCTCCGGCACTCTACGATTAAATCTTGGTACTTGATTGAATCTTTATGTAACTCTGATACGATTAGTACTGGCATCTGATTAATTGCCGGTACTCGATTAGTGCTCAGCCTCCGATTAGTGCCGGTACTTCGATTAGTGCTACGGCACTCACGGTACACGATTAGTGCTACGGCACTCTTGTCTGTTAGGTGTTACGACCTCCTGTCACGACTAATGCTAAAGCCGCCGTCTTGTATAGTATCTTGGTACTTATTAATATTTGTATCACTTGCTCTGTTCAAATCATTACAGTGCAGGGAAGTGACGAGTTATATGATAAGACTCTGAATAAGAATAAGAATAAAGATCTGAAAGTACCTCTATATCTGTTATGTAGTACCTACGGGTACTCCTGTGGCTGATCCCGGCTCGCGAGTACCCTACGGGTACTCGCATGCCACGATTAAGATCTGTAGTACCTACGGGTACTCTTGTACCTGAGTAAGCTCTGTAGTACCTACGGGTACTCCTGTTTCTGATTAAGTTCTGTAGTACCTACGGGTACTCTCGTATTTCATCAAGTTCTGTAGTACCTAAGGGTACTCCTGTATCTGATAAGTCTGTATTTGAATAAGTCACCACAGCCAGTACTACGAGGTACTCATGTATCTGAATAAGTCGGCTCTGCACGATCTGGTTAAAGTAGTACCTACGGGTACTCACAATATCAAGACAAGTTAATCTGTATCGTTAAGTTACGTAGTACCTACGGGTACTCATGTATACGAGATAAGTTAATGCCGCCTACGATTAAAGTTACGTAGTACCTCTTGTCATCTGTGTTTGATTAAGTTATGCGTATCTTATTAAGTTTTGTAGTACCCTACGCGGGTACTCACAATATTCGATTAAGTTAACGAGTACCCTGAGGTACTCTTGTCTGATAACATAAGTATAGGATTACGTAGTACCCTTAGGGTACTCATTATCGATCAAGCGATATCGATTAAGCGAATGAGATATAAATTCGATAATTACCCTACGAGTACTCTAGTATCGATAAGCAGTATAAGTCGATGAGTACAGGGTACTCTTGTCGTAAAATAAGTATATGTCACACATTTACGATCGTACGCAACTCTTTGGACTAATGTCATACCTAATAGAAATATCGTATCGTCGTCTGACCCATTATGTAATCTGATTGATTCAGATTAGACTTATTGTACCTCTACGAAGATTTGCATGCCGCGCGAGATAAGTCATTATAAGAATAGGATTACGCGATATCGGTATCGTTAAAGTAATTTTACGACGATACTGCGGGTACCTCAGAATAGGGTAAGCAGTAGTATAAGGGATAAGTTCTATAACTCCATTAGAGTCACAGAATGAATGTAAAGTACGGTATAGTAGAGGGTGTGCATAAGATAGGATTACGTAACTCTACGAGAGTCTGGGAATGAATGTAAGTGCATTTATAAGTAAGTCTGCGAATAAAGTTATGACTCCTCTTGAGTCGAGATGAATGTAAGTACGTATAAGTAGAAGTCACATAAGATAAATTGTAGCTTTCCTACAGGAGTCCCGAATGAATGTAAGTCTGTTATAAGTAGAAGTCCTGCATAAGATAAGTTACAGCATTATATCTGGTACTCCGTGCCGGTAAAATAAGTATAAGTCGATAGTACCTAAGGAGGGTACTCTTGTATCAAGACGGTATAAGTTTTGCGATGCCCACAAGTACTAGTATAAGAATAAGTTACGTAACTCCTAGATCTGAATAAACATAAGTCCGTGATATGAATGCATGCAATTTCGATATTTGTTATGGTTATACACTTATTATAATTGTGTATATGCATGTGTTTTACGTATAAGAAATGTTCCCACTAAGGCGTAAAGCAGCACGGGGTTTAATCAGGTGTAGGTGCGGGAAGACATCGGCGAGCATGCGCATACGTTTGGAGCGACACAACATGGGTTCACTACATGTAGGATTCGGGTGCTCACGATTTGCCAATTATGAAATCACAGGTTTGTATTTTGTAAATGGGACTCGGTATATGTGTATAGATTTTGATGGACACCACTCGTTGGTAGTTCTTTTGATTACATTGATAAAGGTGGGCGTACCGCGGGTGCCCGGATTAGGCTTTTAAAAAAAAATCGGGTCGAGGTCCATGGTCTGAGTCTCGCACGATTCGGTTCGGATCGTCTGGTATGTCGGGCCAAGGTCCGGATGTGACACCGCTCCACCACCAAGTGTAAATAGATAGCCACTTCTGGACTTTGAGTCTTTGGTATCGAATATCCAATTCGAGTCACAGTATCCTGCAAGTACTGCTGGATAATTTGAGTAGTGCAATCCATAGTTTTGGGTGTTTTCCATTACCGCAAAACTCTAACTGTGCCTTCAATGATGGGACACGGATTACTTGTGTATCTACTCAATTCACCCATTAGTGTAAGTATGTGGAGCTGATGCACGAGTTCATGACATACATAAAGTACGCAGTGCTTGTGCATATTCTTATTTGTGAAAAGGCATTGCATTGTTTTTGGATAAATGTAGATTTACATCAGTGTTCTCATTAATTTGTTATCAATTTTGTTTAAATTTCTTGAGAATTTTCTCAATGTAATGTGATTGAATAATATTAGTCCGTCGATGTTTTGGGAGATCTTTATCCCAGTATAACATCAACAACACCTAAGTCCTTTATAGCCAAACTTATTGTTGAACATTTCCTTGGTAGTTTTAATGACTTTATTATTGCTACCTAATGAGTATATCATCGACATAGAGACAAATGTGTGAATCCACGTTGAGTGTTCTTGACATATACATGTTGTCACACTCGTTGATTTTGAATCAGCTGTCATATCATTACAACTGCATCACATTTCTCATGCCACTTTGCATTGGTGCTTGCCCCAATCCATAAAGGGATTTATGAGCCGACAAACTTTCTTTTCTTGACACGGAAGCGATAAACCCTTCGGGTTGTTCCATATGGGTATTCTTCATCCAAGTCACCATTTAAGAAAGTTGTCTCTACATCCATTTGATGTATCTCAAGATTGTGTATAGCTGCAATAGCTACTAACATTCAAATGGATGATATTCTTGTTACTAGTGAATAGGTATCAAAATAGTCCAAGACTTCTTGTTGCTTATAACCTTGATAACCAGTCTAGCTTTATATTTATCAAAAGATCCATTTGCATTCATTTTCTTCTTGAATATCCATTTATATCCTAGAAGTTTGAACTTTGGTGGAAAGATCCACCTAGTTCCTAATATAATTTTTGCAAGATGGATTCTACTTCATCTTTATAGCCTCTTTCCAATATGGAGCTTCGAGGGCTCGACATAGCTTATTAAAGCTTTGAGGCTCATCTTCTTTAAATACGTTAGAAAATTTGGACGAAAAGATTTTGGCGTTCTAGTTCTTTTCTTTGCGTGGAGTTAAATCATCATCTTGTTGGCCTTGACTACTACCTATTACGATATCATGAGCTCTTTTACTTGAGTTCGACTCTGCCTCCCGGATTTGTAAGGAAATACATTTTCCAAAAGAAGATGCATTCCTTGATTCGATAATAGTATTGGCATGCATATCGATAATTTCTGATTTATGAATCGAGAAAAGCGATATACACTACTATTATTGCATATCCAGTGAAAACCTGATAAAGCGTTTTTGTCCTATTTAATCTTTTTAGGTATAAGTACCGCCACTTTAGCTGACACCCCCACACTTTTAAGTATTTGTAAGAAGGTCTTGACCTTTCCACAACTCATAGGGGATTTATTGGTTTCTTGTGAGGTATTAGGTTGAGAAATATAATTTCGGAAAGAATTGCTTCCTCACAAATTTTGAGGTAGTCGAACTTAATAGTAATGCATTCATCATTTCTTTTAAGAGTTACATTCTTACGTTCGGCCAACCCCATTTCTTGAGGTGAATAGGGTGCGATAGTTTGGTGTATTATACCATTTTGTGAACAAAAATCACGAGGTGCTTCATATTCACCACCTCTGCTCACTTCTTATCCACCTTGATCTTCCTATCAAGTTTAGTTTCTCCCACCTCATTCTTGAAATGTTGAAACATTTTCCAGTACCTCATCTTTACTTCTCAATAAAAGTAACCTAACAATATCTTATGCAATCGCTCGATTAATCATGAAAATATTTCTTACCTCTCGTTTGAATAAATTTCCAGATCACCAGATATCACGAGTGTATGCTCTGGGGTTATGCTTCTTTCAATTGATTGGAAAGGGATTCTTCTGGATTTAGATTCTACCTGAAATCACATTTATGATTTGGATCTATAGTTTAAATTTGAAATGACATTCCATATTATTATATCACTTATTGTATCATAATTAACATGTCTAGTCTACCATGCCACATTTGAAGATTTAAGCATATAAGCGACGTGTTCTTATTAATAATATTCTTAGTATGAGAATTAAAGCAATCGGCCCCATTTTATTTTGAAAGGCCCATTGCTCTTGCCCCTTCCCCACATACATCCCATTTTTGGTGAGGATGAAGTTGTCACGGGAGCAAACACGAAACTTGACCCTTCTTGCGACTAATAGTCAGGACAAATTGCTTTCGAATTTCGGCACATACAACACATCATTGAGAGTAAGTTCCTTGCCGATGTCATCTTGAAATGCCTACCTTCCCTTGGCCTTGCCGCTGGAAGAAGGAGTTGCCCGTAAGAGTTGTTCTCATTATCTATGGACGATGGTAAGAACATCTTCTTATCCCGAGCAAACATGACGAGTAACCCCTGTGTCCACCCACCATTCCTTGGTATTGCTGCCAATGAAGTTCACCTCGAAGACTACTGCTGAGAGGTTCATGTCTGAGACATCGTCTACTTCAGTCACATTCGCTTGAGGGTGTTTCTTCTTTGTATTCCCTTGTTCCTTGTGACTATGACAGTCCTTAGCACGGTGCCCTTGCTTGTTGCACACATAGAACTTGCCTTGGAACTTTTTTGTAGGACCTTTCTTGGGACCATTGTGATGTACTTCCTCTTAACTTTGTGATTATTAGGAAGTCTGCCCTTGTTCTATAACATTGGCCTTGGATTCCATGATGCCCTTGCCTGCCTTTTTCTTAGATGCATGGTTGTCTTCCTCTATTCTCAGCCTCACTGTCAAGTCTTCAAGTCTCATTTCCTTCTTCTTATGCTTTAGGTAGTTATTGAATTCACTCATAGATGGTGGCAATTTTCTAATGTTCTGACCACTTGGAAGGATTCAGCGAGAGATTCCCTTACGCATGCTCATATTCATGCGGAATCATAATAGATCTTGAACTTGGGCGATCAACTGTCTTGGAATCAAGCATACTTGTAATTACAGGAATTTTCCTTTGCCAAACTAGTGAGCCTGCATCCCTCAGTCTTGTACTTTTGTCGAGATTCCCACGAGTTCTCTTCGCGATTATTAAAGTTGTAATACATTATATAGTGTGTTGTCCAAGCCATTCAAGAGGTAGTTGTGACATAAGAAATCGGCATGCTTCCATGCTTCCACAGCGACAACCACTTGCCTATCGGTTTCATTTTTTAGCCAATATGGGAACATCTCTCTGGAAAGGGCGAGTGCGAGTGGTAAGGTAGAACAACATCTTTTGTTGCCACCTTTTGAATTATGTCCCATTAAACTTTTTCGGCTTCTTTCCATGACTCACAGTCATTGGAACCATAACAGGCGTTGGAGGAGGCACCACAGTAGGAGTAGAATCAATAGCCATTCTACTGAACCGAATTCTGTTTGCAGAAACAGTATATTAAAATTAAAAAAATATGACTTAGAAAAATTCTGTTTGCAAAAATAAAAACAGTATTAAAGCAAACAGATTACTATTTTAAGAAATAACAGAACTAAAAACAATATTAAAAGAAAAAGTGCAGTAGAATTTATGTAATTCTTGCATAAGCAAGAACATAGTCAATTATATTGAATTTAAAGCGTGGAACTAGATATGACATTAAGCAGAAATAAGCGAGAACTAAAACAATATTAAATTGATTGAACCAAAGCCAAGTGACCGATCAACATAGAGGCGTAGTGTATATTTAAAATAAATAAATATAATTAAGGTAGTTACGTATTCCCAGTGTATTCGGGAAATGATATATATTTAAAATAAATAAATACAGTGCAGCGGTTCTGTATTCTAGAATTGATATCTATATTTAAAATAAACTAATTTGTCTTAAGACTGTTATCCAATAACTCTATATAATAGAACGAACAGATCAGAAGCGAGAACAAATAAAACATTTAATGAAAAAAAAAACCAGTTTGCAGAACCTATATTAGTGTGTCTATGAGGAACTGTTTGCAGAAAAAGAACATAATAAAATTAAAGCAATAAGTAGGAACTAATTTGCTGTGTCGGGAACAGGTGAAAGTGGTGGCGGCGGCGTGTGTGTGTGCAGTGAACCCGGCGCTATGAACTAGGTCCTTCGCATTTCCACAAGCTGAAAGGGTGCCTTGGGGCCCAGGCCCAAACTCTGGGGTAGGTGTATATACCCTTTAAAAAGTCTTGTTCCCATCGACCTGGCTTTTCCTGAAGCTTAAACCTTTAGTTACCATTTTCGAGGTGATGTTTGGAGGCGATTTACAATTCACTCCTTAATGGTTTGAAATGACTCAATATATAATTTCGTCTCTCCTCATGGAGGAGAACACATTCTAAATAATGAATTTTAGAAAGAGTTTGTGGGACTGTGTAATTTAGCTCAAAGATAGCTAATTTATTGTGCTCAAACCCATTTTTCCAACAGATGATGATTTGAATGAATGCAAAATAGTGTTGACTAGTAGATCAAATGGAGGCTTGTTATCTAAGGACATGATGATGGGCGCACAAACATGTTTTGCAGTGGAAACTTTATCACTAGACGAAGCTTTGACTTTATTCAAGAAGACAGAAGTGGGAGGTGCTGATTTTGTGGTGGAGGAGAATATTGTAGAACTGATTAAAGAATGTGAGGGTGTACCACTTGCAATCGTGACAATTGCTAACACATTAAAGGATGAGGAGCCGGTGGATCATGTGAAGAATGCCTTGGAACACCTCAAGGGTGTAGCGTAGCTGATGTGGTAAGAAAGAAGGTGGTTTACTCGTGTGTGGGTGGAGTTACACTTGTTTGAAGGATAGCGATGTTAAGTCATTGTATGCTGGTCGGCTGAGTTTCACGGTGATATTTCAATCGATCACTTGCTACTATATGTTATTGGTCTCGATTTGTTTGGCACTAGCGACTCATTGGACCAAGTAAGAAATAGATTGCTTGAATTGGTGGAAATCCTAAAATCCTCAAGTTGGTTAATTGAGATGGATCATCGTCCTGATCAAGATAGACACAATTTTGTGAGGATGCACGATGTTGTTTATGATGTTGTCAGAGAAATTGCATCCAAGGATCCCTGCCCATTTGTATTCAAAGAAGATGTTGGATTGGAAGAATGGTCAAATAGTGATGAATCCAAAAGGTGCGCTTTCCTCTCTTTGCATTGCAAAGTTGTTCCTAAGCTTCCTCAACAATTGGTATGTCTAGAACTCCAATGTTTTCTATTATGTAACAACCCTTCCTTGAATATCCCTATCCCGAACACATTTTTCCAAGGGATGAAAAAACTCCAAGTTCTAGATTTGTCTGATACAGATTTTACAACACTTCCTTTATCACTTGATTCCTTGAAAATCTTCAGACATTGCGTCTAGATCGGTGCCACAAATTGGAAGACATTTCTCTTATTGGAAAGCTAATGAAACTACAAGTTCTTAGCTTGGTGGGTTTTTCAATCCAACAATTTCCTGATGAAATGGAGCAATTATTAACCTAAGGCTGTGGACTTGAAACGTTGCAAAGGAGCTTAAAGTTATTCACTTTGTGTCTTATCAATTTTTTCTAGATTAGAATGTTTGCGCATAAGACTATCAAATGCCAAGTTGCTACCAAAGGACATTCAATTTGAGAACTTGACAAGACACGTGATAAGTATCGGTTATTGGAGTGGTGGGGGATAGCAGGTAAGATTATTGAAGTTGAGCAAAGTCAACGCAAACGATTTGGAGGATGGAATTCGCAAGTTGTTGGAGAGAAGTGAGGAACTGGAGTTTAATGAATTAAGTGGTATTAATTATGTTCTTCAATACCCATTAGGTGGGGAGAGTTTTGTAAAACTAAAGCATCTCAAAGTTAGTAAGAGTCCCGAGATTGAGTACATCATTGATTCAAAGGATCAACGGGTTCTAGAACACGGTGCATTTCCTTGATTGGAGTCATTGGATCTTTGGGATCTGGAGAACTTATGAAAAGTATGGCATGGGCGCTTGATTCCAGGAGGGTCTTTTGGTAACTTAAAAACTTAACATGTGTATCAATGTCATAAATTGAGATATCTCTTTTTGCTTTCCACAGCTAGAGGCTTTTCCCAGCTTGAAAATATGACAATTCAAAATTGCAAGACCATGGAACAAATAATCACAAATGAAAGGGAGTTAGAAGATGAATATGATGAGGGTGGGACTAACTTGGAACTATTCCCCAACTTGCAAACCTTGAAACTCCAAAATCTACCAAAGCTCATCAATTTCATCCCTGAATTAGAAACAAATGCAAGGCAAGACTCCTCTTTCAATCATAATGTTAAAGCTTATCACAATATTACTTTAACTTTTTACATCACACATTTATTCCTCTTCACATATAAATTTCTTAAATTATTTTATTAATATTTCTTGAACATACCAACACAATTTATTGATCATTAATAATAAATTTCTTAAATCATTTGACAAATTTAATCTTAAATAATGTAAAAGTAATTAATAATAAATAAAATTCTTAACTTCTTTATTTAGTATAATTTCTAATATTATATCTTAAAAAACTGAAAATTTAATTTAAATAATTAATATAAAAATGTAGAATAATAAATACATTATGAACTATGAATGAGTTGAAAAAAGAATTAGGTTAGATCAAATTAGTTTTTTTTTTTTTAAATTCAGTGGGCTGGAAAGGAAGTACTCGAAAGAAAAAAAATAGTAGGGAAAATGGATTTTTCATATTTGGTTTATGCATAGAAAATATACAATAAAATCAAATATAATCAAAAATCTAAAAAATTTTATTTTAAATTTATGAATCTTATATAATAAAAACATATAAAAAAGCAGGTTTGAATATATATATAAAATTAATTTATTAGAGAATTAAATTTATTTTTATTTTGTTTCAAATTTTCTTTCTTCCCACTTTTCTCTATATTTTCTTTGTATTATTTTTCGGTTCTAAACGGAGACTAAAGTATGTAGTAAGCATTTAGTGGATAATCGAGTTGATAAATTATATCAGGGAAAAAATATATTTATATTTTTTGTAACTTTCAATTGATGATGTGATGTTTTTATATTCTGGGTTTCATTTCTCTAAGTTAGAGGAGTTGGAACTTCTTCGAGTACCAGTTGAAGGGTGTATGGAATCCCTCAGTATCCATTTGGGTCATAATGTATGGATGCCCAAGGTCTGCTTATTATATTATTAATTGAGTTATGTTCCATTCTCTATAATATAGAGCTTCCCAAAATTTACAACATCTCATTAATTGTCCAGTGGAAGACTTAAAAATTTTTACAATTTCATGAAAAGGTTAGTCTTCAATCTCTTATATTTTTTTTTTTGTTTTTCTCTCCCATACTCTCTATGTCTCATAATACTATTTTTTTTTGGGATTATTGATAGAAATATTCAATTGATGTTTTTTAAGTATAAGATTCTACTAATGTCTAATTTAAAATTTAATTTTAACCATATATTTTAAACAATTAACTTCATTTGTTTGTGAAACAGGAAAATTAGAAATTTTCCAAAAATAGCAAAATGATAATAAAAATAATAAGTACGGAGGTTGGGAAGCTATAAGAATTCTCTAGATCTCCGGACTGACGAAACGAATTTGCCACAGATTAAATTGTCTTGCGAAATCTAGTGACCTAGAAAATTTTTGTTGAATTCTGGGATAATCGGAATTTTTTACGATTTTCTAGGTGATATATCGCCAGTGATTTTAGGGACGAGATTTTCTTGAAAATCTTGAAATCGAGAAAACGACTGAGCTAGCTGTTCCAAATAAAGTGGCTGAAAATAAATTATTTCGGGCGAAGCAGGACTCGAATAAAGTAATATGAGCAGTATGTCCCGAATAATAGCCGTAATAAAAGAAAAAAGTCAAAAGGGGTGTGGGAGAGAACAAGAATGAGAGAGAGAGATATTTATTTTAAATTTTTTTTTCTTCATTTCTCTCTAAGATCTATGGAAATCGGATCGGTAAGGGTTTTAAAGTAGACGAGTAGAATTTAAGTTGATCCTAGCGAGGGACTCTGTGATGGAGTACGAATCTTGGAGTTTAGTTAAACTCCATGAAGTGAGGAATTTTTTATATATTATTTCCTTTAAAAGTCATTTAATGGCTTAAGGTTTCTTAGAGGCCATGGTAGTAAATTTCAGTCCCAAAATTTTGGGTAGTGTGAGGCCACAGGAATTCCGGGGCTTGTTTTAGGATAGTCGGGGTACGAATTTCACTATTGTTTTTCGAGGCGATTCGGGTTGAGGCCCCCGAATTTGTTTTGAGATGGACCAGTCGGATTTTTGAAATTGTTTGTGTTATTGTTTGTAGAGCCTGGTTGTGTGTTATTGCCTGAATAACATCTTTGTGTGAAAAGTATCATGTTGTATATGCTCATTTGATGTAATAACATGGATTGCATAGATATAAATTATATGTAAAATGTATAATTATTCCATGGTCAATTAATGTTTCATGTAGCACTCATATATACATGTAACATGAGAAAGGAAAATGCATTGGCATCATGCATTTCATATGCACCGGTCACATCGTGGCCGAATCGGGGTGTGGATTGCATGGTATTGAGTATTCATCGGTGTTAGTAGATAGGTCGCGAGCTCGGGAAAAATGGGATTCGAAGTCAAAGGGGTTGTTCACGGATGTGTAAATTGATCGAAATGATAAATTACATGTTTTGGCGAACAAGTTAGAGTGAATCCCCGGGGTGAAAAAGACTTGATCATTATTTATGGTTAGGCATGAATCGTGATGTAAGTTAGAGCGAAAATGTTGGAAAGGCGTGCGGCGTCTGTGGTGAAGCAGAAAATCCATGGCCGTAAGGGAAAAAAGAAAATGTAAGAATGATAAATTAAAATTAGAGGGTTGTCAATGGTTTAAATCATTGGAGTTGCCACCAATGGCTGGTTTCCACACTTAGCAATTGCAGGTGTGGGGGAGTCGGTTGGGACTGAGGTTGTGAGAGCCATAGAGAATTCAGCATCTCATGCATGACCGGAACATTTCATATAATGTTGCATAAATTGTATGAAATGTGGTTGATGTTTATGTACGCTGTGCATGTGCATTTTAGGTGGGAGTAACCGCTTGTAGGCTTCACCATTGGGCAATTGCTCCACTGTTGGTGGACCCCTTTCAGGTACATGTCCAGTGCAGGCGTTTGACTTGCATATGGGACGGCATGAGGGATGAGAGTCAGATGCGGCTTTGTTTTGTGTATTTGTGAATTAAATATGCAGGAATGGGTCTCAATATATGAGACAAATGAATGTGATATCAGACACTCGATATTTGAGGTTCTGCTTGCGAGGTTGTGGGTTGTCATGAGACCCCAGGGATAAGGGGCATGCAGTTTATTATCTAAATTAACTAAATAATGCACCTTAAAAAAGCTTTGGTGATTAAATTAGTATAGTATGTGAATGATACTATATAACGTTATGATAACTATAATTTCCAAGATGATTACTAAAAAATTAATAATATTTTTGTATGTCTATAGTTAAAACGCAATAATAATTTTTTAAATTAATTACAAATTTAATTTCAAATAATATAAAAATGTATAGTAAATAAATATAAAGGAGTTGAAACACAATAAGATTAAAGAAATTTTCACTTTAAAAAACATTAAATATTAAAAGAATGGAAGTAGAATCCCTTTTTATCGATTTTTTTTTTCTTTACAACATATTCTTCTAACACTTGCTGAGTTTCAATTTATTTATACAGAAATGGTATCAAATTCTTTAGTTCTTTTTTTTTTTTTTAAATTCTTTAGTCCTTATCATTTCCAATTTATAGGTTCAACATATTTGTTTTATATTTTCTTATATTTCTATTAAAACAGTATTGTTTGTATTTGTTCTTATCATTTTCAGTGTTTTAGGCACATGGGATTTGCTTTGTGTCTTGCTTATCTTGGATGAAGTGCAATTTCAGTCTCCATATGAGACTGTAAAACCGGGAAAAATGGCAAAAACAGTAAAATTGTCAAAATGGTTCACGAAAGCCTGAAATTTTTTCTAGATCTTGGATGATGAAGCAGAGACTTCACTTAGTTAAGTTCATCTCGCGAGAAATCTAGTTACCAGGCCAATTTCATTAAATTGAATGATCGAATATTCCGCGATTTTAGCGTCGGTATATGGTGGACCCAAAAAGTAGGATTTTTTTGAGAAAAATCTCGAAAGAGGAAAATAAATTAAGTGAAGTTTATTTAAAATAAATTGAACTTGAACCGGGACGAAATAAATTGTTTCAGGGTAGAAACAGACTTGAATGAGTAATGGACACATGGCGTGATGTGGGCCAAGTCTCCAAACTTAAGAATATCCAATAATTTTAGTGATTTTTTTTTTTTTTTGATGTTAATTATTTTATAATTTGAAGAGTACTAAAGAGGTATTTATAAAAATAAAAAAATCGAAATTATCATGTGACTTGAATATTTAGTTTTACATTTTTGTCATTTAATTTCATTTTTTGTATGTTAATCTATTATTTTAAATGTACATGATTCTCACTATTTTTGTTTTTTTTTCTCTTCAAGTGGCTTTCATATTTCAATTTTTTTCTTATAAGTTCACATTAAACCTTTGAAAAGAAAGTATCCCTTCAAAATGTAAAAATAAAATGTAATGTAAGACTAAATCAACCTTGGTTTTGATGCCAACCCATATGTAAATGCAATCTGATTAATCTAAATTAACCAAATCAAATTGAAATAATTGCGTTCAGACCAACTAAAGTATGATATGTACCAAATTGCTTTTATTAAAGTTAAAATGTTATTATTTTATATCTTATGGGCAACTTACTTTGAGAGTATTATCTCCAAAAAAAAAAGTCTGAAATTATTTTGAAAATTTTATTTTCATATAAAAAAGAATCAGTTAAGTATTCATATCTAAATGAGAAAAAAACCTAGCTGCCTTTCTCTTTCTTTTATATTGTTCTTTCTATCGCCTTTTCTTTAAGAAATGAGGGGTAATTTTTTTGTCATTCTTGGCTTAAAATTATCCCTCAACATCTCTTTATACCTTTTAACAGAAACTGATAAAGTGGTTTCTTAATAAAAATTTGGATTTTTTAAAATTTTATTTTTCCATTGTTTTTGTAGGTAGTCTTATATGAATGCGGTTTATCTCGTCTTGATGCAGCCGGTTGGTTCCTATTTGTCTTGTTGTGTGACTTTCTTATATGTGGGTGATTTAGATGCGGCGCGCCATCAAGTTATATGTATTTTTAGTAATGTGAATTATGAATATGTAAGAACTAGCCGGTCGTTGTCTTGATAACTGGATGTTGCATCATCCTCTAAAATTTGTAACGAATTTGATTATGTATTTTTATCAAATGTATTACTAATTTGAATCAATAAAATTATTCCACTTTCAAAACAAGTATTCATATCAAGCATCATTTTATATTTTTAGGCCAAAAAAGAGGGGCGGCCTATTAATATATGTGTAAATAGCTCTTTTTATTTATTTTAATTAATAGATTGTAGACTGATAAATTCCATAACCATAAAATCACGTTGATGATCAAATCATGTTAAAATCTTTTATTATTTTACTTTTACACCCGTGATCAAATTTCACCTACCATCATATTTTACTTATTAGATTTTTATCATTCTTTAATAATTACATAATCTTGATAATATTTAAACATTTTAATAACAATATAGTAATATGTTCTCATTGAGATTTAAACCCAGAACTCTCCCTTTCTTATCCAACCTTTTTTTAAATCGTTATTGCTACTATATGAAATAGACACAATGAACTTTTACTAATTATATTTAAGAAATCTCACTTTCCATCATTTGATATTAGATATTAGACTTGGTGAATCAAATCTGTAGTTTGACTAGTAGAGGTTGATTTGGTGCTGCCTAACCTGAAACCGGTGGTTCAATCTTAAAAGTAAACTAATTATATTATTATTTAGTGCTGAATTAGGTGGGTGTGGGCTAGTACTGCTCCATTAGTGCATATTATCTTTATCCTACCAAGAATCTTCCAAGTTCCATCACGTTAAATTTAGTCAATGCCTTTTTTCTAAAGAAAATATTTTTATTACTTCAAATTAACAATACATCCATGAAAATATAGATACTAAATTCAAATTAACAATACATTCATGAAAACATAGATACTAAATTACTAAAAACACAAAAGATAAAACAACACACAGATCAATATCATATTAAATCTGCCTAATACCTACAAATTTGATAATATAATTAGAATATATATAATTTCAGTTCTATAATATACTGACAACCATAATTTAATTTATTGCTTTTGTCTCAACAAATATATTTTGTCGATTTGAATAACTTGCATACAAATAAAACATTATAATAAGACGATGCAAGACATGACTAGTATGGGCGGCGAGATCATGTGAGGGGCGTCTATAATTTAATATTTGCATCATGCATACGCTAGGCGAGATTAAATTTTAATATATGATGGAGTACATATGTGGGGCAAAGCCGTGGATTACATCAAATTTAAAAAATATTGATTAAAAAATTATGACTCCAAAACTATTGATGGAATTACCACAAGTTTAGTACTATTCAAAACTCGTCTTTTGAAAAGACGAGTTTAGTGCAAATTCAAAACTCGTCTATCAAAATGACAGGTTTTGTGCAAATTTAGAATTCGTTTATCGAAAATACGAGTTCAGTACAAATTTGGACGTCATTATAAATATAGATCTCGTACGTTGAAAAGGCAAGTTCTATGTAAATTTAGAACTTGTTTGTCGAGTTCAATACAAATTAAGAAATTGTTTGTTAAAAAAACAAGTTTAGTATGAATATAGAACTCATCTGTTAATTTTTTAGCACATGTGACATCATGCGTTGCATTTCAATCAATACTTTTAATTATGTATTATTTTAATAGATATTTATTAAAATTATTATTTTTTTAAAAACGTCCTACACATGTGAGGGGCGTGTATAATTTAATATCATCTTTCAGCAGAGATTAATGAGGCCCTACGTGATTTGGGTTAGTTGGGAGTTGGTGTAGGAATTATGGTGAGTGTCGGGTGCCAATGCAATCAGCCAAACATTCTTCACTACGGTGAAGGCAATTACAATATCTCCATATCTTTTTAATTTTTGTAGTATTGTTTTTATTGCATCAAGCTTTAAGTGAAAAGTAATGGAATCATGCCTTAATTATTAGGGATTTTCTGGCTAGTTTAGTTACATTGATCGCATACACCCTTTCACCTTCTTCTTATACTCCACTTAATTAGTTGACTTTAATTAGACGTGGGCAAATTCAGCTTGGGCTTAGTGTGGCATTCATCCTCATTGAATTTTTTTTTTAAAAAATAAAATAAAAATAATTATCTTCAGACCAAAGAAACACAAATTTGAGATCTTGCCTATTCCCAATTGAATATTATAACCGTCATTCATAATTTCTTATCAAATATATGCTACTTAAACATGCGTCAATGAAAATAAATCTTAGATTAATATTTGAGGAAAAAAGATAGAGAATATATATATATATATATATATATATATATATATATATATATATATATATATATACATATAATAGACTATGATGTATAATTAAGGAGGGGAAAATGTTTTTTGAATTCTTAAGTATTCATCGCTTATAGTCTTAGAATCTACCATTTTGTAATCGAGGAAACAACCCACGACAAACTTCTTGGCCCTAGCATCCTTGGTTTTATATTTCCAATCTAGTGATTCCCATAGCTCCTTGGCTGTTTTCTTATCTGAATACATATTTTATAAAGAATCAGTCAAAGCATTCATGACATAATTTCTGAATAGAAAGTCATAATTTTTCCAAGAATCCACAACAATAATGAGTTGTATATCGTGCTCATCCTCTTTGAGCTTAGGAGCATCTTCAGTCAATAATCTCGCAAGATTCAAGGTGGTTAGGTAGAATAACATCTTATGTTGCCACTTTAAAATTAAGTCTATTGAACTTCTCAGGTTTTTCTCCAAGTGAGACAAAGATAGGCGCAATAGTAAGCATCACTGGCGCTTAAGCCATAGTAGGGGTTGCTACTTGGGCAGATGCGGCTGGAACAACATTGTTGGAATTAGAGTCTATTTCATTGCAAGATTGTAGAAATTTTGTCAATTTTTTATTCCCAAAACCAATTCTCAAAATAATTGAAAATAACATGAAACAGATTATTCCAAGGAAAAACTAGTGGGGTATAGAAACCCAGGCTAGAACTAGCTTCATTAGACAGAATATTGAGTTCGTAGGAAAGATTGGAGGGATCGTGTGACGCCCCAAACCCGGGGGTCCGTTGATCAATCTTCGCTCAACCCGCTGAACACAAGTGGATGCCCAAGCCATCCACCACTTCAGAAAACTCCAGCCCCTTTGTACTGAGCTCACCCAAATACAAGACTGCATATCCCCGTCCCAAATAAAGGCAATATATATCCAATACGGCCACATGGGCCCATAAACAATTCTCAATATGCATACCAACCATGAATCCAACTATATATCCTATAGTTTCAAGAGTTAATAAACATTTTATACAAATACATATTAAAAATGAAAAGCATTCTAATATACATGTATACAATGTGACAATCAAAGCCACATCCCTGACTCTCTAAAACACTCTCAAGGATCTAACTCGTCCCTCGCACGCTCCGTGTACTCCGTAAAAAAGGGGATCCACGACGACGGGGTGAGCTGAAGCTCAGTAGGAGAATCGCCTTAAATGGGCCATCACCACCTAAGTGCAAGCAATGTTCCAAAGTAAACACACACACCAAGCAAATGCACGATCCTCCACTAATGCTATATACCTTAATTAACTCAGTTCCATCTGGCTCTCACACTCGCCCAAGCCCCTTTGTATGAGAATTATTGTTTTATTAGTGACAACCTCAGGATGTATATATATTAATTGGGCCGCCCAACGATTGATATATTAATTGTTTGTGGATTCATCTCGATGAATATCAATCACGCCCGACGATTGATATTTTTAGTTTGTGGACTACCCTCCGATAATTACTATTTTAGACTACCTCCGAACCATTTTCTAGACTCATCTCATGCATTAACTCTTATAGTCCTAGATGTTCCAAAGGTATAAGTGGAATGCATGTGTGCCAATTTAATACAAGCCTAATCACATGCAAATATATACACGAATAGGTCACACAAAAATTAAATCACACAAACAGTTATGTAATTATCATTTCAAGCATCAAAATTTCAGCTCACGGCTAATGATCAAACACGGAGCAATTTAATTTAAACCACCTGCCAAACATGCCATAATTTCACAAAAATATATTTTGAGTAATATTCAAGTTTCGGAATAGTGAAACCCTGGCTACTATTCCCGAAAAATCATTAAATCAATCTGCTCACTTTAGAACCCGAGTTTCACGGCCATTTCACCCATAATTTCAATCAATACATGATTAACACCAAAAACACAATTTCCACACCAACATCACCGCGGAGCGTGCCACGCTACCGCTTCCATTTGATTTTTAAAAATTTGTATCAATTCGTCCCGCCGGACGATCAAACGGCCCTCACGACCTCATTCAACCTAAACATTTTGCCAGCAGGTTAGCAGGGAACAAAACCAAGTAGGAGAAACCCTACCCTTGAGCTTCGAGAACCCATAAATCTAGTACCCACGAAGCCCCTCTCCGTTAGGGAGCAGCCTTTGCTTCTCTGGTCTCGAAGACTCGCGACTGGCCTATCACTGGTATTTCCCCCTCTCTCTATACAGAGAGAAGCCGAGACTCTCTCTGTAACCACCATTTTCGTTCTCCCAAACACGCATCCCCCTCCTTCATTTCACGCTTTGGCCCTTTGTTGAATTTGTGGGAGATGAGCACTGTAGCACCTTTGTCTTTAGTAACTTTAAATCAATTTCAAAATGACCATTTCTGGCCCCTTCATTTCCCGGGGATTTGATATTCTGACTCATTTCCGACCAGTCCATTTTCATTATTTCTCTACTCAGTTACCAATTTGCGGTACATGAGTACTTATTATGTGTGACCTTCATCGCACGTAAATTGCTTTCACGCTGACCAAACGCCGAGATGCCCTGTAAAAACGTGTCACCCGACCGCTCCGGGAAAATTACTAAATTTGATACGTGGCAACTAGATTTCGCGAGACGATTCCAACGGTATAATCCATTTTGTCATCCGAGATCTAGAGAATTAATTACGGATTTTTAACCGAAATTACGATTTTGAAATCAAAATTACGATTTTGTCCTTATTCCAGAAATTGGAATTTCTCGGGTCTTACATTCTCCCCTCCTTAAAAGGAATTTCGTTCCGAAATTCAGGACAATCACTATCACCCACATGCATATGCAACATGCACTGTACCATGCATGTAAACTAGTCATTTAAATCTTAACGACTAAATTACGTACCTTCATCCCTAAACAAGAAGCGGATAGCGCCCGATCGTATCCTCGCTCCCACGCGACTCCAATTCATAGTGCCGCCATAGCACTACTAGCCTCACGGTCTTGCGTCGCAAAACCTGATCACGGCTATCAACACGCACACTGGTCCCTCCTCGAAGGTCCCATCCGTGTCAACTCTACCCGCCCCAATCCACCGCATGAGTCGATCCCGAGCATATATATCGTGGAGCATGCAGACGCGGAAAACACTGCGTGACACCCGACATGCCGGGGCGGTAACGCCAACCGCACGCACGCGCCCACCCTCTCGGTGCATCTCCCAAGGGTCCAATAAACTTCCGCTGGCACCCGTGTCACAAACCTGACATTCTCTGGTGCATCACCTTCAAGAAGACGCGATCCCAACCTCCTCGAACTCTAAGGTCGACGCCGCACATCTCGTGACAGCTCTTCGCTTGCGCCTGCCATAAGAAGACGCCGCCCCCATCGGGCCTACCTTCTAAGGTGTTCTGAACGATCGCACCGCTGGATGCCGAGCCTCTCTCCACCTCTATCCAACCTAACTAAGTGACTCGTACGGCCTCCCATATAGTGCCTCATACTGCCATCTGTATACTTCTCGCCCGTAACTCGTTGTTGCAGGCGAATTCCACTAGAAGGGCAAATGCTCCTCTACCCTTTATGACCTGTGACACATGCTCACAAAGATGTCCTTTAACATATGTATATAATCACACAACGTGATATCCCTTACACAACCCTTACTGTAAACACCGACTTCCAAGGTTCACAATCATCGACAATCCAATGGATCTGGTCAATCCTAGTCCATGCTCATAAATGCATATCCATATAATGAGTCCTTGCTGACTTCACCACACCTAAATGCAATTTCCAATGGGTATCCAAATCGAGTCACTCCTCTCACTCTCTATCATTCAACTACTTAAGTCTACATGATACTTGATCGTGTTTGCTTAGTAAGTAAATATAGCTTTCTACTTTACACTTCGACCCTTTACATTCACGTAAATTTCGATATCTCCCTGTGTCTCTTACACTTATAATCCTAGGATTCTCACCTTAGGGATTTCACGTCCCTTTTTGCTTTGCCTCACACACTCTAATTACTCGCCATTTCCTGTAATAGAACTATGAGTTTTCATCGACGAAATCCCAAAAGACAACCTAAACCCACACTCACTAAGAGTGGTGAATGATTCCAGATCGTGCACACACCACTCGACGCGATGTTACCGCGGCACATGAACGCAACGATGCTATATCAGGACACCAATCCCGGGGGTCCACCATGAGCAGAATCTCGGAGATCTTCACTATAATCTGACTCTATCAGTCAACTCAATCTACATCCTAGTGGAAGAACATCTATACCGGGCTTCTCTAAAGGCCTTAACCCTCTAAGTTTAAATCCAATGCCGATCGACGACAACTCCTAAGAAAGGTTCACCATCGACAACCCGATGGTTGTCAACTCATCCATGTCAAGCCTGACATCAACAACCAATATGTCTACCACCTAAGGCCTACTACGCCCCACCGTGCAACCTCGGACCGTTCCCGACTTCAATCACCGCCCCTCCACCTATATCTCACGGCCGCGGCGCTTGTATAGCACTCAACCGGAACCGGTTCCTTCCCACCGCACGAAGGAGGAATGAACCGAGTATTCATGTTCTATAACTTAATCGATCATACTGGCCCCAAAATCCCGATCCTCGCTTCGGGGCAATCCCGCTCACATGCCCATAACTCGGCCCTAGTCCTGAAACTCATGCAGCGGTCTTCATTCTTCCCGAACTAGGAGAAAGTTGATCCTCCTTTCAAGTACCAACACCGTGATCCCGAAGTGTTCCGGCATCCTCATCTCTCTCATGGTCGTGGCCACCCCAACCATTTAGTCCATGTCCCGTAGGTGAAATCCTATAATCCTGCCCCGAATGGACAACTTCAGCCCATTCCTCGAGTCTCTCAGAATACCCGTACCTAATCCCAAGAAACTACGATTCAAGATTTATCTCGGTCTCTACCACCATCACCGCCTCAACCTTCTCCGGGTCGACCGACACTACACTACACCACGTGGTCCCAAAAGAACCTCACCTCAAAAGAAGCAAAACTCGCACTTACTGAACTTAGCATACAGCTGATGGTCTCTCAACAATTGTAAGATTTATCTCAACGATACCATGCTCCCACTCGATCGAGTAGATCAAGATGTCATCCACGAAGACTACGACAACCCATCTAAATAGGGTTGAATATCCTATGCATGAGATCCATATGAATGCAACCGGGCGATTCATTGCCAACTACTGAAGGGCATCACCGTAAACTCATAGTGTCACACTGTCTCAAACGCCGCCTTAGGAATATCAATATCCCTAACCTCAATCGATGGTAACAAGGCGGTCTATCTCGGTAGACTCGTGCCTCAATCGATCAACAAATCATCAATCCTCGGTAACGGATACCGATTCTTAATCGTAACCCGGTTCAACTGTTGGTAATCAATGCACAGTCGAAGGGTCTTGTCCTTCTTCGCAAATAGAACCGGAGCGCCCCATGGTGAAGTGCTCGGTCTAATGAACCCCTTGTCCAATAGCTCCTGTAACTAGACTCTGAGTTCCTACAACTCAACCGATGCCATCATATGCGGAGTCATAGAGATGGGTGAAGTACCAGGGTGTAACTCAATACCGAAGTCTACAACCCTATGCGGAGGTAGTCCAGGTAGCTCATCTGGAAAAACATCCACATATTCGCAAACTACTCGAGGTAGATCTAAGTCTAGTCTAACCCCTGCCCTTCTGGTAAGGCTCGCTAGCCAACTCCGCTTAACTGCCCCCGACACTTGACTCGTGATACCATCTGGGAAAAATATCATGTTTGTCCCCCGAATACCACACGAGTACACTGGGTCCCGTGTAAAGCAGAACTCTCCTACGCCACAATCGATAACGATCCCGTAAGCCGCTGCCACATCCATCCTTAGGATGACATCGAACTTTGACATGCCCATGATCCTCGTGTCCATCAGGAGTAGAGTCCTCACGATCTCTAACTCACAACCGACCTATCATTCTTACTCTCCCTAATTCCACTGAGATTCAATGACAATGGCTCCTCTAAGGTCTCTAGAGATCCTTGCCCATTTCCACCACATCCGGGGCCTCATTCTCTAGCTAGAACACAATTTAGTCTATCCGAGTCGCTACGAGGTAATCCATAGCCTCTGGATTATTCCCTTCCCCGATTCTGATAAACCAATGGTCTCACACCATTGGGTCTTTTCCCCTATGAATGCTCCAGAGGATGATACGCCTAAACCTCCGGAGGTTACCAGGATCTCTCTTATCTACCCGCTATACCAGCCTCGCGGCGATAAGATTCGCCGTAATACCTACGTACCATCAAAGTCTATTGATCAAACACCGAACAGGTTCGACCAAGACTCCCGGACGCCCTCTACGCCTCAGACTCGACTAGCCATCTACATATTTCCAATGGCAACATAAATCATTTAATTTTTCATTCTCTACCTAACTAGCAATGCACATGCCAATTACTAATAGACTTAAATAACCATGAACTCGATCTGCTCATTTTCTAATATGGCACTAAATTCCAACCACTAGCTTCATTTATTTCAATAAAATTCCAAGTTTTCTTGTTCATTTCATTATCCAAATCACTAAGGTCATAGTTCATAACCTTAGCATTCACCCTTTTTCCTATACGCATTACACCATGCATATAATTTTCTACGTTAATACCGCTGGGCTACAATCACGATTTCAAATGGTAGTTCATCCACAAAGATTCTAAGGCATAAACACAACCAGACACTAATCATACACATAACTCACAGATACAATAATCAATTTTGCATTTAAATATTGTTTTCAACAAAATTTTATTTTCGAAAATTTTATTTTTTGAAAATTTTATTTTTCGAAAATTTTATCTAAATTTATTTGATTTTATTTGATTTTTAATTAAATTAAAATATTTTTTTTTCGAAAAATATCGAGATGAATAAAGTTCAGAATCGTTCACGAACAATGTCCAAAATTTACTCAGAAAATACCAGTTGAATCGGCCAAAAACAGCCGAGGCTAAGTACAAACCGTAGCTAGCCCGCACGCCTGGTACCACAAGGCCGCCGCGCCGCACGCCCGCTACAGGCCTCGCGCCCGTCAAGACGCTACCGCCGCCCACCGCCAAGGCGCCTCAAGGCGTTTCGCCGCCTCGGCCAGGCCATTGTCGCGCCCTCGTCACATGAGTCCAATGGTCTACGAGCTCTACGCAGCCTACGCCCCACGCCGCGGCCTGAAGATGCTTCACACGCCCAACTACAAATTTAGCGCTACACAGTCATTGCATACAAGGGTCAGGACGTATCACGAAAGCATTGTATCGCGCAATACACCAGCCTCGTTTAGCCCCCTAAGTTGCATTACAAGGCAAAGGTATTGCAATACACCGTCCTCGCTCTCTTCTCGCAATACAACCCCAAATTCTTCTTCCCGGGGTTTTGCAATACAATTTCAATATTGCAATACAAACTTCCTCATTAATACACCGGGCAAGAGTTTCAATTCAATTCTTTTTTCCGCACCAACAAATTTTTTTTCGTTTTTCATTATAAATATATATATATATATATATATATATATATATCACTAAAAATAAATTTTTCATTTCTCGATACTAAATAAATTCATAAAATTTATTTTAATTTTTCTTAAATTTTACACCATACAAAACCTTAGAAAATTATTTTCACCATATAAACTAAATAAATTTTATAAAATTTATTTTCTTTCCGCTTTTTCATCAAAATTTTCTCCACTCAAATAAAATTTATAAAAACTCTATTTTCTTTCCATTTTCTTCATTCTCATCCAATAAATTTATTAAAAATTTATTTAAATTTTTTTTTAATTTTTTCCCGCTTTGTACACTGCACTAAATTAAATATTTTCTAAAATATTTTCTACACATTCATGTGTTAATCACTTAAGCACACAAGATTCCACAACACACATAAAACATGGCATACACACCATCATACAATAACTCACCAAATCACACAAAACACATCAACACAAGCATGTAGTGTCTTAGTTTTGTCCCGTGATTTTCTAGGTAATCTCATACCTAAACTCAACATCGAACCACACCTAGTGGTGATGTTCTTACACGACTATGGCCTAAGCCCAAGCCCTCATTCTCTAGGTTTCCACATACCTATACTCCACATCAAACCACCTAGTGGTGATGGATAATCTATAACCCAGCCCTTATAGGTATTCTGTATACCTAAGCTCAATAAGCCGTGGACAGCCTAAACCCGGGGTCCGTTGACTACCCATCAACCCGCTGAATACAAGGGATGCCCAAGCCACCCGACGCCACTTCAAAAATCGGCGCAGCCTCCCTTTCTGGGAGCCACCCCAACATGCACTGCATATCCCGTCCTAAACAAGCAATATATATCCAGCTACGCCACATGGGCCCAAACAATTCTCAATATGCATACCAACTATGAATCCAACTATATATCCTATAGTTTCAAGAGTTAATAAACTACTCTTATACAACATATATTAAAATGAAAAGCATTCTAATACATGTATACAATGTGACACCAAAGCCACATCCCGACTTTCTTCTAAAACAGCCTCAAGGATCGAACTGCCTCTCGCACGCCTCCCGTACCGTAAAAGGGGGATCCCACGACCAGGTGAGCAATCAAAGAGGGAGAATCGCCCCAAATGGGCTACTCACCACCTAAGTGCGCAATGTTCCAAAGTAAAGACGATGACATTCAAGCAAATGCATGATCCTACTTGAATGTTTGAGCATGACTAACTCGGGATCCCGGAAACCATCGACTCTCTCACACTCGGCCTAAGCCTTGTATGAGAATTCATTTGCTTTATTAGTGGACAACCCTCCGATGAATATATCAATTGGGCCGCTCCGACGATTGATATATTAATTGTTTGTGGACTACCCTCCGATGAATATCAATTGGGCGGCTCCGACGATTGATATTTTTAGTTTGTGGACTACCTCCGATAATTAATATTTTAGACTACCGAACCATTTTCTGGGGACTCATCTCATGCACTAACTCCTATAGTCCTAGGATGTTCCAGTGCATATGAAATGCATGTGTGCCAATTCCAATACAGTATAATCACATGCAAATACATATACATGAATATATTTGCATAAAAATTAAATCACACAACATGTTATGAAATTATCATTTCAACATCAAAATTAGCTCACGCTAACGATCAAACACGAAGAATTTAATTTAAATCACTCTACTAAAAACACATAATTTCACAAAAAATATTTTGAGAATGATCGGCTTCTAATATGAAATTTCGGTTACTATTCCCGAAAAATCATTAAATCACTGCTCACTTTGTGAACCCGAAGCCACGCCATTTCCGCCCAATTTCAATCAATACATGATTACACCAAAACACACACAATTTCACACCAACAGTCACTGTGTGGAGGCCCACTCACGCTTCCATTTGATTTTTAAAATTTGATCAATTCGTCCCAAGGTTTGAACCGATCAAACGGCTCCTCACTACTCATTCAACCGAAACATTTGCTAAAGTGCTTAAAAGAGGAATAAAACCAAGTAGGAGAAACCCCTACCTCTTGAGTTTGAGGAACTTATAACTGGGTACCCACGCCGAAGCCCTTCCACGTAGAGAGAAGCTATTTCTCGTCCCGAAGACCGCCGACGGCCTGATTTGGTAGTATATTTCTAGAGAGAAGCCAAAGACTCTCTCTGTAAACTACCATTTTCGGCTTTCTCCCCCAAATTAATGTGATCCCCCTTCCTTCATTTCACGCTTTGGCCTTTGACTTCGTGGGAGATGAGCACTGTAATACCTTTTTGTCTTTAGTAATTTTAAACACATCATAAAATGAATTCATTTCGTCCCTTCATTTCCCCCGATTTGATATTCTAAGACTGCTTTACTGGTCCATTTTCATTATTTGTCTACTCATACCACTTATGGTACATGAGTACTTGTTATGTGTGACCTTCGTCGCATCGGGGCTGCTTTTACGCACCGAAACGCGATGCCTCAAAAAAACGTGTCACCCGAACGCCTCTAAACGATACTATAAATTTTACGTGCTAACTAGATTTCGCGAGACAGATTCCAACTACATAATCTGTTTTGTCATCCGAGATATAGAGAATTAATTATGGATTTTAACCGAAATTTCTGCCATTTTGTAATCAAAACACGATTTTGCCCTCATTCCGTAAACTGAATTTCGGTCTTACAGATCAAGTAGCCTGCGAAGATCCAAACTCCCAGACAAAACCCTCTCTCAGATCGTAATTTCCAATTTCATAAGACCACAAAGGAATTGGCAGAAACTAAAAAATGAGTGTAGAGTTTAGCTTAGTAGGCTTATCTCCTTATCATATATTCTTGGCAAGGAAAAACACAACCAATACTAGTAACCTAGTGGTTGAGGTTCTGTACTATGAACCCAAAGCCTTGTATTTTATAACAAGGATTTTCCTATAAACAAACAAACCAATTTGTTTGTTTGGTTTCCAAGTTTTTTCTTTTAATTATAAACCTTTTTGTTCCACTAAAAAAACCTTTGAGGTTTTTTTTTATTTTATTTTATTTTTTTATTTTTTTTATTTTTATTGATACAGATGAAAAAAAACTTTTAAAAATTTTTTTTTATTTATTTTTTAAAGGAACACTTCAAAACTTTTTTTTTTTCCTCAAAAGTTTTCCAAACTTTATAAAGATGATTTAATCAAAACGTTAAATTTTTCCAAAGATATCAACTGTGATAAAAAAAGTCCAAATCTTTTATTAAGGGAAAAAATTTAACTTTGTCAAAAAGGATTATTATTATTATTTTTTTCTTTACAAGCTTAACTTAAAACTTGAGTTACTTTTTCCTTTTTTTTCCTCCATTTGTTAAAAGAAATTACAAATTATGTTTTGCATAATTTTCGATGAAGTCTGTCTTCTCCGACTGACCCTTTGGTTATAAAACCCTATTTTGTTTCTCCATCTTTCTAGTCTGCTTTAAGCTGGTAGTAATATAGCGCAAAATAACTATACAACTTGAAGAAGAGGAAGGGGAAAAAATAATACAGAGAGGAGAAAGACCGAGTCTTGTTGCATAATCCCCTTAAAGCAGATTCGTCTTCTCTAGTAGTGCTTTGAGATTTTGCTAGTGTCTACCTCCCAGTATAAAACAGTTTATGGAGAGACAGTGACAACACCTTGTCTGAAGTCTATCCTGACCAACTAAAACGATGTTCGTAATCTTTAATCGGAATAGGAATAAGATCAAATAGAAACTCAAAGGATTTTAGAGAATTGCTCTTCAAATTTCTACTCCTAAAGAAAGTTGGATTCTCTCTTTATATATAGGCTCGGACAACAAAAAGGTTAATAGAAGAAATAAATTGAAAATTTAAAGGGAATTAAAACTACTGAACATTTTCAGACACGTTTTGGAAAAAGAATTAAAACCAAGTTGATCCATCCGTTAAAATGCAAAACCAAAGTTAATTTCATTCACCCTTTCAAACGAAAATTCTAATAACTACATTGTAACTAAAATGTTTAACTTTAAAAAAAAAGTATAACTAGCTGTTACCTCCATTTTAATCATATAGATATTCACAACTCTAAATTTAATGAATCGTCACAATTTTAAAACACATCTATATAATTAAAAGGAGTTTTACTAAACCTATATTTTATAGATTTGCACCAAACAAAATATTCACATATATAGGGAATTATTATGTCCCATTATGAAATAGAAGAGAGTATATTATTACATTGTATTAGAACTAATTTTCTCCAGATGTAGGAATTCGTTTGGCCTATTATAAATTACAATGGAAGATATTATATCTACATATGGAATGATTGTGATATTTTACATTAAATAAAGTAGAATATTTATAAAGTTGCAAATAAATGACTTTTAATCATTTTAACATGTTTTAAAATCATATACAGATCTAACTAAAGTGTTTAGTTGTAAAAAAAAAAAAAAAAGCATGACGCCCTAGCTCATGTGGTAGAGCAATCAACGTTCAAAAAGACAGGGCATAGGGGTGGGAAGGCTCTCGAGTTCGAGTCCTAATGGGAACATTTTACTACATTATAACTAAATTGTTTAGCTATTAGCTAGCAAAATCATATACAGATCTAAGGAACTCTTAAAAGAAAATATCTACCTTGTTAGAATAAGTTCTATAATTACTTCTTATTAAAAAAAAACGTCTCTTTAAAAAGTGAAAGATATTTGATCATTGAATTTATTAACTTGAATCAAAGAATTTAATATTACTCTTCTAAAAAGTGGATCACACTATAAAAAAAATCTCTTAATTCTCATGGAAAATCTCAACAAGATGGTGAGTTTTTAGTCAATAAAATAAGAGTCATATTTCAACATAATGACCATCATGCCTTTAAGAGGGAGTGAAAACTAGGGACTTCAAAAGATATGTTAGGTTTAGAATTGGAACTATCTTCATCCCCATTTCTTTATAACAAGATGTTTACTTCAAAGTTCAAGTTCGATGAAGATTTGAAGGTTTAAACATGAAGTCATGGTAGGGGCCAATATCGAACCCCAGCTTTAGAACTAAGCGTAGGACTCTGCAGAGACTCGCTAGTTGATCTGAGCTTCTGGGAAGAAGCACCATGATGAGTGAGATTTATCGGCATCATAGATCATGGAATGTCCTCGATTTGATAATCTGACAATAGACTAGATTTGGAACACATTGGGGTTTAGGGTGTCGATATCTTTGTCTTTAGTATTCTATAAGAAATTGGTTACTTCACAGATGAAGTTTGATAAAGATTTGATGGTTTAAATATCACATCCTTAGAAGAGCTTGGAAGAAGTCTCGACTTCAATCGTCCTACAATGCATGGACCTGCTAGACTTAGAGTGTTTGGAATGTTGGAGATTTGAATTGGATTTGATCTCTGCCAAAAATAAATCATGTCCTTGTTGCTGATGGAGAACTAAGTGGTAAGTCATGTCGTGACCTCTATTACCTTTCATGAGGTGTATATATTCTAATAGTGGATCTATTATTAATAATGTCTTCTTTGTGATGGTTTAAGAAGAAATCAGTAATATTGATCTACGTGATAAGAAAATCAAGGTTTGGGTGCGTGCGATTTCTTTTCTTTGGAAAGAAGATATTCTATCTCATCAAATATGGTATGGCTTAGAGAACAAGACTGGAAATCAGATCTCTTGAAATATTGAGACACTAGGGTGTCATGTGCCTATAATAAGAAGTTGAAGTTGTATAGTTAGGAATCAATTCAATCGAATTGTGAAGGCACACAAGGGAGAGTGATTGGGAAGCTATCCACGTTGGGAGTAGCTATCACAGGTACTACTCTTGTTCATGATAGTGACCAGTCTTGACACTTTTTATTGATAAGAAGTGGTTGGGCTTTGTAGGAGTTCATATGTTATTCAAGGGGAAATAAATGGATTTTATCTCCATTTTTCACTATGAGAGAATTAGGAGAAGATAGTAGTGAGAAAGGAGGAGCCTTGTCTCACATAAGACATACATGTAATCTAATTAATATATAGTGGAATCCTTTACATCTGAGCTCAACCCCGTGAATGTAGGCAATTGCCGAATTGTGTAACCAATCTCTTGTCTATGTGTATGTTTATTACTTTTTAATACAGTACTTGGTCTATTTTTCATTCACTTTGTTTATCATAATCCCATGAAGCAGTGTTTGATCTATTGAGTAAATGCCTAGAATTTTCACAAATCTGTGATCTTGTTATTTGTAATCCCGAGTTTGAAAGGCGGAAGCTCCATCTTGGAATATATCGATGTTACGTATTGTTTTCTGCTCAACTAGAAAGAGTGTCATAGTTCGAAATATTGAATTTATTTAATTGGTATTGTTCTTGAAGCTACTTGTTCAGAATATTAGTAGCATGTACCTAGAGAAGGGTGTATCTTGCTGCGATTTCAGGGAATCCCTCTGGTGACCTTACGAGAGATGGAGATTCTAAAATTATGGAGCAATTACTTGGGATATGTTAGACTAATATTGTAAGACTCTTGAACTCACAAAAGATTACTTCGATAGATCACTAACTTACTCATGGTGTGAGGATAGTTGGATGATGTATCAATTTAATTGATCAAAGGTTTCTCTTCTATCTGATGAAAGGATCTTGATCCCGTGTTAGGATAGATCTAATTGAGGAGATAGAGAATTTTATAAGATTTGATGGATGAGTTACCAATTAGATTGGAGAAAGCTTGCAATAACCTGTGTATAGGGGCAACAATTCTACAGTCTTAAGATTTGAGTGTGAAGTACTAAAAAGGAAAAATACCCAGATCTTAGTAAGAGGTTTATATTCTACAAGTAACTGATTAGACTCATGTATCCGAAAGGAACATGGATCTCTAATTAGTGAAATGTATGATGTATGGAGAAATCTAAACTATACTACATTGCATCTTTGTCAAATTCAGCTTTCCAACTAATGGCTGAATTATGAATGAAAATTATGCATAAATTGATAATTGTACACAGTCTAATTCGTTGTTTTCTTTACTGAATGAACTCTCAAATCCCACTTATATTAAATTCTTTATGTATAATATTAAAAGTCTGATTAGTATTATTTTCCTTTAGTTTAAACAAATCATTTTTAAACATTGGAGTTCAAATAGTAAGGATCTTGAGTAGATGAGATAAGTGATATTTTGATTTATCCAGCAATCACCAAGTGAATGACATCTGGACTTAAATCCACTTTTATTACTTGTATGACCTATGCACTTGCAGTGATCTAGACCAAAATCAATTTTTAATGGATCTCTTTCACGAAAGGGTTAAACACATATTTTATTCAAATTTAGTCAACAAGTTTTTGGCATTCTAGCTAGGGACTGAAAAGTCTTTGGATGGAATTGCTGATTACTTCATCAGATTTGGTCTATGTATAAAAATCAGTGAACAGTTTCCAATCCAATTATTTTGAATTCTTCATATACAACTATAGAATTTTAATTAGTTTTTTTTAATAATTCCTTTAGTTTAAAAACCTGATCAATTTTAATTTTGGAGTTCAAATAGTAAGAATCTAGAGTAGATGGGGTAACTGAACTTTATATTTTTAATCAATCCTCGTGGGAATGATATCTAGACTTAAATCCACTTTTATTACTTGTATTTGACTTGTGCACTTACGAGGAACTAGACCCGAAAACACATTTTCAATTAAAGTATTTTCATCTGCTTAAGCACATCTTTATTATCTTGGATCTCAACAAGTTTTTGGCACCGTTGCCGAGGATTAGACAATAGTCTTCTGGTGGTTGAGTTTAAGATTTTGTTTGTATACTTTGGACAATATCAAGTTCTTGGCGTTGTTGTCGGGGACTGAAGAGTCTGTGGTAGCAATGCTAATTACTTGGTCAATTTGGTGTTAACAAGTTTTTGGCGCCGCTTTCGGAGACTGAATTGTCTTTGCTAGTAGTGCTAAATACTTGGTCAATTTGGCCTTAACAAGTTTTTGGGGCCGTTGTCGGGGATTGAATAGTCTTTGGTAGTAGTGCTATTTACTTGGTCAATTTGGTCTTAACAAGTTTTGGTGTCGTTGACGTAGATTAGACAATAGTCTTATGGTGGCTGAGTCGAAGATTTTGTTGTTCGTTTGGTCGTATCGCTTTTTAGCGCCGTTAATCGGGTGAATAGTCTTTGGTATAGTCTTGATGTATTCGATTTGGTCTTATCGAGTTTTTGACACTTAGTTGTCGAGGAAATTGAATAGTCTTTGGTGTACTTGATGTGATGTGATCCAATTTGGTCATAACAAGTTTTTGGCGCCGTTGTCGGGGACTAAATAGTCTTTGGTAGTAGTGCTAATTACTTGGTCAATTTGGTCTTAACAAGTTTTTAGGCGCAGATTCTTATAAATGGATCGAAAAGAAGAATCCTAAATATCAAATATTCCAACCAAGAGAATTGCTAATTTGGACATTTTTCTTTATTTTATTAAAATTTGAGAAAAATTACAAAAATAGTTTTAACTGCGTAGTTGATTAAGCTACTGAAAATATTTTATGAGCATAAATTGAATATAACTGTTTTCTAGAGATTTGATTTGATCTTAGTGTGTTTCTATTTCAGGAAGATTTTACATACATAGAAAACCAGAAGCAAAATTGCTGCCTTTGTAAACAAAATTGGAAAGAATACTTAGAAATATTAGGAAAGTGAAGAGTGCTGAATCAACAACTATGGCGGAAGCTAGAGAAGGATGCAGCTTTGTTCGAGCAGTGACGAGAGAGACCTCGAAGCGAATGACTATGGAGATTTTTTGAGGCCAACTATTTAAGATGAATACTCTGCTTTGAGTCAACCTGCTATAAAAGCCAATAGTTTTGAGCTAAATCTAACTTTGATTACAATGGTGCAACAGCATGTCTGCTGCTTGGGCATCTGGTAGAATCCTGATAAGCATATGGGAGATTTTGCGGATGACGAGCCGCAGTGAAGTTGAATGGGGCTAGACCTGAGGTGATCAAGCTACAACTATTCTCTTTTTCACTGAGAGATGTAGCAGCTACTTGGTTTGTATCACTGCCATATGGATAAGTGAATAATTGGGAAGAACTGGTGGAGGTTTACATGAGCAGATTCTTCCCTCTTGCCCTCACTTCAGAAAGGAGAAGGGAAATTATAGTGTTTAAATAAGGAGAGGATGAAAGTCTCTACACTGCATGGGAAAGATTCAAGAGATTGTTGAAAAGATGCCCAATGCATGGCATTGATCTAACTACATAGATGGATATCTTTTATCATTCTATGAACTACACTTCTAAGGGCATAATTGATGCAGCGTGCCATGGAGCATTCAAAAGGAAGAGTGCAGAAGAGGCTAAACAACTGATTGAAGATCTTACCAAATGCAACTTTAGAGCTCCATCTGAGACTTCAGGGAGCAGTAGCAGGCTAAAAGGAGGAGTGATAGAGATGAACATAATGACTGCCATAGAAGCAAAACTTGATGCATTGATGAATAAGATAGGAAACCAAGATAGAAGAATGTACTTAGTACATGAAGTGGAAACAGTTGAAAGAAATGAGCAGAAAAGTAGTGCTGAAGAAGGACTAGGCCATAAGGGTCCTTATCAAGTTTAGGAGGCACAGTTTCTCAATGCTAATAGAAGCTACAACTTTAAGCCAAACCTTAACTTGCCTACACACTACACACCAGCCTTGAGAAACCATGAGAATTTCTCTTATGGATGCTTGGCACAGCAAGGACGAATCTGGATCTGCGAGACTTGTTAGCGCTGACATGGTGCTGTGGTTTCAAGGATAGCAGCAACAAGCAAGTCAGAGAGCAGAAAACTAGGGGCAAAGGAGATCTTATTCCTTTGAAGATCAAATTTTGACTTTCATGGGAGAAAATAAGAAGCTGTTGAATATTCATGAGCAGAAATTTGCTTAGCTAGCAGCATTTCAAGCAAACACAAATGTGTTGTAGGCCAACACAAACAGTTGCATGAAGAACAGAAACAGTTATAAATTCTCCAGAAAACACAAAGAAGCAATTGCTTGGTCAATAGAAGATTTAAAAGGAATCAGTCCTTCTATTTGCATGCACAAGATCCTCTTGGAAGAATGTCTGAAGAATTTTATTGAACATCGAAAATTTGAATCCGGTAATGAAAAATTGTCCAAAGAAATCTTTGAAATGGTTGAATGAAGGTTTTTATATATGTAATCTCGAACTGACCCTTGGGCAGACCCTATTCATGTGGTTCTAAGAATGAATTGGATTTATTTATGTCGAAATAAGAGAATAATTCACTAAGCTGTGACGAGGATGGAGGGTGTGTATAGACTATAGAAAGCTGAATCTTGCTACAAAAAGGATCATTGCCTCTACCTTTCATTGACAAAATCTTTGGATAGGTTAACGAGGACACCCCTAAATCTTATTTTCTTGATGGATATTACAGATATAACGATTGCGTAGCCGAGGATTAAAGAAGACTACATTTACACGTCCTTATGGCACCTTTTTTTTTAGAAGGATGCCATTTGGATTATGTAATGCTCTTGCCACCTTTCAAAGATGTATGATGTCTATGTTTTCAAATTTGGTGGAGGACGTTATGGAAATCTTCATGGATCTTAGTATACAGATTCAGTTTTGAGAAATGCTTAAAAAATTTGGAAACAATACTTCAGAGGTGCCAAGACAAATATCTAGCTCTGAATTGGGAAAAATGTAATTTCATGGTAGTAGAGGGTATTGTTTTGGGGCATAAGATTTTTGTAGCTGGAGGGGGGGGGGGGGAGGGGGGAGGGGAGGCGAGAAGAGAGAAGAAGAAGAAGAGAAGAGAAGTGGATGAGAAAAGTTGCTATTATAAAGATTCTCCTGCTACCTACAACAATTAAAGGGATAAGAAGTTTCCTAGGACATGGAGGATTTTACAGAAGATTTATAAGAGACTTCTCAAAAATCTCTAGACCATTATGCAGATTGCTGGAAAAAGATGCGAAGTTTGATTTTGATGAATCATGCAAAACTACATTTGAAGAAATTAAATATAGTTTGGTTACCGCTCCCATCATGGTAACTGATCGGAGTGACTTATGCATGCATTTAAGTAAAATTTCTATGTGTTTTTATTGCTCAATTGCATGATTTACATTCATATTCATTAATATTACACTAATCCCCCATACTATAATGTTTTATAGGACACGACGATATTGGAATAAAAAAGGAAGCTAAATAATAGAAGAAATGACCCGAAGCAAAGAATACAATGAGAAGTGCAACACGAGCCTCGTGCCTTGACGTGGCTACACTACGGCGTGTACTTGTAGTGTGGAGGCCTACGTTACGTGAACAACGGAACTCGGTAGTCTCGGGTGCATACGGCGTAGCACCCCTTCTCCTTGTAGCGGGTTTCTTCGGTCGGGAGTGTTAGAAACTGCGAAGTGCGGGCGATGATGGGCTTGTCTCGGGTATAAAAAGGAAGCATTTTTCGAGAGTGAGGATTAGGAGCGGATTAAAGACAAGGATAGATGGATAGAGAGAGATTGGTGGAGATGAATTCCGAGTCATGAAGACGACTTCTTCTGTATTCTTTTCCTGATTCGTTTGATGTTAAAAATCTTTCAATATGCAATGAAAGTCACTATGAACTTACTTTTCTTTCTAGGGTTTTGTCTACCCTAACCGCACCATTATGGATTAATACATTAATTGTGGTTTATTTAATATTAGTATGAATTTGTATGGTTGCTTTACTCCTGAATTTAATCAAATGTTATTATTTGTGTTGGCATGCTACTACTAAGTGCGCTGCTCGAGAGAAGATGACTCATAAGGACATGGGTAAGCGACACTTGGTCAATTAGAATATAGATATCGCGTTCGAGTGTAGCACTAGGGTTTGCACATTTAGCCATCTGAAGTCAAGGGTTGACGGAGATGCAATACACTAGCAGCGAGATGGCGGCTATTTCTCAAGAGAGAATATCTTGTAGGCATGTTCAACCTGCTAACATAAATCATATGAAATATTAAATAAATACGCTATCTAGGTTAAAATCCATCAGGTGTGGTAGGCGAAGGCAAAACCCTAGTTTTCTCATCATTACCTTAAATCAAATTTTTAATATTAGGCTTTCCTTAAATTAGTTAATTTAGTCATACTTCACTATAAGACTGGATCCAAATATTAATACAGTTTACTAAGCCGATGATGACACGCTTCTCTTCATGGGAACGACCTTGATTAACCTTAAACTCATTCGGCAGCGTATACTTGCACTGATAATAGATGCATTTTACTAACTTGTACTCACTTTTAGCCAGTCAAGAAGTTTTTATAGTGCCGTTCTTTGAGGAGAAGTTTAGTGTTGATATTGACAACAGTGCTATAGATTGTACTTTGGATCAATTTTAAATTATTTAGTTATTTTTACTTATTAATCATTTTTATTATTCTCTGTTTTAGTTACTTATTAATCATTTTTATTATTCTTTGTTTTAGTTATTTTGCCTTATTTCATCTGTGTTGTGACTTGGTCTCGACTTCATACTTGTGATTCCAAGAAAGCAATTAGTGTGCATGTAAAGACAAGATCGCAAGGAATTACCTCCATTTGATCCTGAACCAGAACGGACATTACATCGATTACGCAGAGAAGCACACGAAACCCAATTTAAAATCATGCAGAATCAAGAGGATGAAGAGCGGTTCAAGAAAATAATTGAGTGGATCATGTGGACAAAATCATAAGAATCCAAACCACAGGATCGTTTATCGACTGATAATCCTCATATGCTACTCAAGGAGTTGGCCTTGCCACCTACAGTTGTTTAGTCAGCTATACGACGACCACCCATTCAAGCGAACAACTTTGAGGTGAAAGGAGTAACTCTGCAAATGCTACACAATATACAATTTCATGGTTGCCTAGTGAGAATCCAAATGCACATATAACAAGTTTTATTGAAGTCTCTACGACCGTCCAGTATAATGGAGTATGAAGAAGCTCCAGTTATGTCTATTCTCACTTTGTCATAGCGGCCAGAGCTAAGCATTGGTTATTCTTGACCACCAGATTCCATTACCTCATGGAATGACTTAGTGCAGAATTTTTTAACCAAAATTTCCCCACTCGCAAAGATCACATAACTGGTGCAAGAGATTAACACATTGGCTGAATTTGAGGAAGACAATGAGGCGAGAGAGATTTCATGAGCTACTGAGGAGATGCCCACATCATAGGTTAACTAGGTGGATGTAGGTGCACACATTCTACAACGGTTTAAGCGATTCAACTAGGACAATCATTGATGCCTCAGTAGGAGGTGCCTTGACGAAGAAGACTAAAGATCAAGCTTATGAGATATCGGAAGATACAACCACTAATCTGTCGGTTGCCTCGAATGGAGTGCACCTAGGAAGTCCATGAGTGACGGCCAGACGAGTTCTCGGTAACATGATAAACCATGTCGAGTTAACTAAGCCGAGTTACGGAAGGAGCAGGAATGCGGTGAATTCTATTGAGGCTAACCGGGAGATCTGCGATCTTTACTTGAAGGACAACACGGTACTATGGATTGTCGGTTAGGCAGGATGATAGTAGAGACGAAGCGAGTATGTGAGGTCGACAAAACCAACGACAACGAGCGATATGGATGTAATACCCTATCGAGCGGGTATCAAAGAACCCGACATCAAAATCAGGCGGGGTTGGAGAAGTACTGATGTGAGCAATCGAACTATGTTGGAGGAACAGCGAGAATGATATGCCACCACTTAAAGCGAGCAAGCTGCCACTTGAGAAGAAAGTGGATTTGGAAGAAAGCCTTAGCTATGTGATGACTTACATTAGCACATTTATATGAATGAGACGAAGGCCACATTCCAAATCCCGGGCTCAGCTGACTACAAAATAATCCACCCGGCTACGAGGAATCAAGGCCCAGCTGCGAAGCACGAAGTCTGAATAGGCGAATGGCCACATTGTTGTGAGGTAGCACGAGCATTACTAGTAACTCAGAAATTGAACTTTGAGATGAGAAGGTAATGAACATATAAGCGTCACATTGAGAAGTGGCGGAAATTAAGCGATCTCAAGGCGACCACCGGTGATAAAGTAGAAACCGAAAAGTAATCAGACAGTTAGAGATGAAAGATAGAAAGGGAACAGCCCCAAGAGAAAAAGTCTGTGGAAGAAGAAACTAAGGCTAAAGATCGACTAACCACGAATGAACCCACTGTCTCAATTCCGTACCCTCAACGCCTGAAGAAGAATAAATTGGACAAGTGATTCACAAAGTTTATGGAAGTGTTCAAGAAACTGTATATAAACATTCCATTTGTTGATGCATTAGAATAGATGCCTAGTTATGTCAAATTCATGAAGGATATACTATAAAAGAAAGGCATGGGACCCGGGGCAGTGAATCTCACCGAGGAATATAGTGCCATCATTCAGAGGAAACCGCCACAAAAGATGAAAGACCCAGGCAGCTTTACTATTCCTTGTACCATCGACAACTCCATCTTTGAGAGGGCCTTGTGTGACCTGGGAGCTAGTATTAACCTCATGTCGTTATCCATATTACAGACGGCGATTAGGCTTCATGGCTTCTGATCACACTCCGGTTAATGACAGTCCCTTTAAATCCCGAGGGTGATAAATGATGCAGTGCGGGGTAGACAAGTTTATCTTCCCGGAAAATTTCATAGTTCTGGACATGGAAGAAGATAATGAAATACCCATAATATTGGGTAGACTATTTATCGCAACTGGTAGGGCAATGATTAATGTGTAGAGGGGAGAGTCGAAATTGAGAGTGTAGGATGACGAGGTCAAGTTCAATGTGTTTGAGGCTATGCGACACCCGGTAGAGAGTGATACCTGCTTCATGGTAGAGATCGTAGAGGATATAATATCTAGCGAAAGTGGTCTCACTGACCCTTTAGAGACTAGCCTGGTACATAGTGAATCAGAAGAACTGGGAGAAGAGGTCAAAGATGATGTGAAATGGATGAACTCCTTCGGCCTAATAGGAAGAAATCACTCTGAACCCTAGGCAAAATTACTCGGCTTGTCGATTACCGTCAGCCCGAACTGACCACGAGATGGAGCAAAAGCCACTACCCAGCCATTTGAGGTATGCTTATCTTGGGGACGCCTCCACCTTACCAATGATTATTTCAGCATCACTGATCGAAGAAGATAAGTTATTGAGAGTACTTAGGGATCACAAGGATGTGCTTGGCTGGTCTCTGGTTGATTTAAAGGGGATTCGTCCTTCTATGTGTATGCATCGAATTATGCTAGAAGCTGGTCATAAGCCTTTAGTGGAGGCATAGAGGAAGTAGATCAACCGTGAAAGTAATCAGTGAAATCTTTTGAAGTGGCTAGATGTCGGGGTTATTTATCCTATTTTTGACAGTGCATGGGTGAGTCCGGTACAAGTTGTGCCTAAAAAGGGAGGAACAACAGTGATAAAGACAGAGAATAATATATTGCTGCCTTCTAGAATAGTCACAGGTTGGAGAATTTGCATTGACTACCGAAAATTGAATAAGGCTACCCGAAAAGACTATTTTCCACTGCCATTTCTGGATCAGATGATAGATAGGCTGGCAGGGCATGAATACTAATGTTTCTTGGATGGGTACTCCGGGTACAATTAGATCGCTATAGCCCGGAAGAGGATCGAAGACGGCGTTCACTTGCGCTATGAATTTTGTTGCATTTGGCGAATGCCCTTTGGAGCGTGCAATGTACTAGCACATTCGTATGATAGCCATTTTCTCGAGATATGGTTGAAAGACAATTGAGAGGTGTTCATGGATGACTTTTCAGTATCAGGAAACTCTTTTGTGATTATACGGAAAACCTAAGGTCGGTCTTGATTAGATCATGAAAAGCCAATCTTGTCTTCGGTGGGAGAAGTGCCACTTTGTAATTACGAAGGCATAGTACTTGGACACGGTTGCAAGAGGAATAAGAGGTAGATAGGAAAGATTGAGGCAATAAAGCCTCTACATCGTACGGTAAGGAGCATGAAGCTTTCTAAGACACGCAGGGTTCTATAGGCGGTTCATAAAAGATTTTTCGCAGATTACAAAGCCCTTGTCCATTTTTCTAGTTCAAGGGACATCGTTTGATTTTGATGAGCAGTGTGTGCAAGCTTTTTCAATCCTGAAAGATAGATTGATATCAACCCCCATAGTTGTAGCACCAGATTGGGACCTCCCGTTTGAGCTAATGTGCGATGCCAGTGACTATGCGATCGGGCTTGATGCTAAAGCGAGAAAAAGAAAGGATATTTTAGGTTATCAGCATGCTTCGTACGGACTTTGAATGATGCTAACAGCTGAAATATGCACTAACGAAGAGCTATTTGGCCATTGTTTTTCGTAACTGATAAATTTAGGCCACACTTGATTAGTGACAAGGTAATAGTCACATTGATCCCTTGGCCATTAAGTACATTGACAAAAAGGATGCGGCAGAAATTTGTACGGTGGGTACTCCTATTGCAAGAATTTAACCTAGAGATTAAGGATAAGAAGGGAACAGAGAACCTAGTCACGGTTTGAAGGGCCTAGAGATGAGGTACAGGTTAATGATAATTTCCCATATGACGACTCTTAGTAGTGGAACCTGAATCCGTTCCATGGTTTTCTTGAGCTATGTGAATTACTTAGTGGCCAAGGTTATCCCTCTCGATTTTAGCTACCAGCAGAAGAAGAGGTTCTTTGCACATTTGAAGCGCTACTACTAGGAAGAACCTATCTTATACAAGCATTATGCTGATCAACTGATAAGGCGATGTGTAACACCCCGAAAAATACCCTAGTCATTTTCGACATGTTTAGGGAATTTTGTAAGCATAATTTGAATTTTTTGTAATTTAAATGTATGAAGTGAAAACTTCGGGTATCTGAATACAAGAGGCAAATATGTAATTTTCCAAAAGAGCATAGAAGTCATAAAATGAAAAGTCTATGGGTTTAAAATAGAATTATACTAACTTGATTTGCAAAGAAATTGAAGGGCTAAAGAAATAATGAAACCTTAAAAATGGGTTTTGAGGGCCAAACATGGCCTAAGAAATCTTTTGATTTAAGACGAAATTTGGTCTCATTTTGGGAAAATATTCATGAAGGCCCGAGAGAGAAGAAGAGAGAGGAAGAGGAAGAAGAGGAAGGAGCCAAGAAGGTATGGATTCCTTGATTTTTTGGTATGGATTTTATATGGAAAGCAAGGGGATCTTATGGTTTTGTATGAATTCTGAAATTTTATGAATTCCAAACCTAGGGTTTAATGTGGAATTGATCCCAACTCTAGGTTTGAATGAAGTGAAAGGTTGAAAAACTACAGCTTGGTTAATATAAGCATGGAATCCTCCTTTGAGGTTGGATTCATGAATTAATTACCAAAGTAATGGAGTTTGGGTTGAAAAACCTAACTAATCCTTGTGTTTGGTTTGTGTATGGGTTATGACCCATATTAGAGTGGTTTTGGGAGTAATTCATGAAAGGTTTTTGAAGAAAGATAAGTATTGAAAGATGAATTGAGTATAATAGAGATTACAAGATGAATATGAAGTGGTTTTGAGGTGTATATTGATTATTGAGTTGATTTGGGTAGAGAAATATGGAAAAATGGAAGAAAAAGCACGATGCGGGCAATTTTACGGCGATGCAGGTGCCGACGAGTGTCTGCGATACCATAAATTACGTTTTTCTATTTTGACCAGTATTCGTATTTTTCCCATAACATGCTCATTTAGTATCCGATTTGAATGATTCAAGTGGATAATTAAACTAGACTTCAAGGATAATAAAACACCCTGAAATAGCTACCTTCTAATTCTGACTCTAAGTGGCCCAAAAATTCACTCAAAGTGGGGCTATGTTCAAGGCAATTTATGGTTCAGTTTTTGAACATAGAGTAGTCCCGGTTGTTTCGGACGTATTTTGAGTTTCGGTGCTCCGATTTAGGTGATTCCAGTTGGAGAAGAACCCTTAGCACCTTCGCTTCAAAGGAGTACAAAGAACCAGTGTCAGGTATGGAGTTAAGACCCCTGAAAAAAATGAGTATTCCAAACTGTCCCTAGTATAATATGGGCAAAATGACTAGTTTGGCATGAAAATGCCATAAATTGAGTTTGGATAATTTAATTGGAATGATTCCAATTTCTAAGTAAAGTAGATTCATAGAGGAACAAGAATACATGAATGAGGTGTGAATACATAGGTATCCTACCGTACAAGTATATGAAATGTCATATGTAATAGGCATGAAACAAGAAAAATATAGGAAATGCAATATGTATAGATGTGTTCATGAAACATGAATATGATATGAAATATGAAAACGAACTGAAATATGAACATGAACAAGAACATGAAAGGTAATATGTCATGAACACAAAATGTGATTAAGATAGGTTATGAGTTCTGAAAGACATATGATCGTATGACTGCCTAGGACCGAAGAATGAATGAGTGGACGTCTTGATCGGTGCTTTGGCACTCCTGTTGGTGGTACGACACTTTTGTTACGTGGGCAGGCAAGTCTTGATCGGTGCTTCGACACTCCTGTTGGCGCTACGACACTTCTGTTACGTGGGCAGGCACGTCTTGATCGATGCTTGACGCCCGTTGGTGTTCTGACGCCTGTGCGTGGCGGGACACGTCTTGATCGATGCCCGACCTCTGATTGGTGCTCACGAGCTACGTGCGTGGGTAGGCCGCGTCTTGATCGGTCGCCCGGCACTCTGTTTAGTCTTTATGACGCCGCATTACGTGGGCAGACACATCTTGATCGGTGCTCCGACACTCCTGTTGGTGCTACGACACTTACGACGTGGGCGGAGACCACGTATCTGTTCGATCTTGTACCGTACCTTGGTTCCTAGTGTCTTTGTCCATCTCATTCATAGTTTCGGTCTAGGTAAGCGACCTTAGATATGTATATAAAAGTACATGAATAAGACCCGGAGTATGCCAGCTAGCATATACATCTTATCTTGTGTACCCTTGGGTACCATATGTTCCGATTTGTATAACAAAGTCATGAAACATGTAAAAAGGAGACGAATCAGATACCTTAACCTGAATATGTATAAGTCTGATCTGACCTTGTATGTATTAAGACTTTGAATAAAGAATAAGAGTAAAGAAATGAATAAGGTAAAGATGCGAATGTACTCTGTTTTCTATATATGTTACGTAGTACCTCACAGACACTTTTGTACAAATAAAATGTTACGTAGTACCTACGGGCCTTACTAATATCCAGAAATACAAGTATAAGTTTCGTAATACACGTATAAGATCCGAAATACAAGAATAAGCTCCGTAATTCAAGTATAAGTTCCGTAAGACAAGTATAAGTTCTGTAATACATGTATAAGATCCGAAATACAAGAATAAGCTATGTAACACAGTATCGTTAATTGGAACCGATTATAAGTTAAAGTAATACACGCATAAGATCAATCTGAGAATAAGTATAAGTTACGTAGTACTCACGAAGGCTACCTCTGTATCAGATTAATTTTTGTATTCTCTGAATTTGCCTCGTATAAGCTGGGATAAGGATAAACTCAGTAGTACCTACGAGTACCCCCGTATGAGTATAAGTTAGTAGTACCTACGGGTACTTTTAAATAAATATAAGTTTGATATAAGCACAAGTATGTGTCTTTTGGGACATTTGAACAAGTAGTACTTACGAATACTTCCGTATAAGAATAAGTTCCGCAATATCAGTATACGTTCCGTAATATCTCTGTAGTACCTACGGGTACCTCCGAACAAGTGTAAACTCCGTAGTATAAGTATAAGGCCCATGGTATAAGTATAAGCCTTATAGTATCTAAGGGTATCTCTGTATAAGCATAAGTTCTGTGAACTCCTACGGGAGATCTGAGATAGAGATAAGTATGAGTATATGGATAAGTGCCTCCGTATAAGTATATGTATAAGCTCAGTACCGCATACGAGGAAATCTATATAAGTATGTGTCTTACGGGAGATAAGTATCAGTATGTGTCCTACGGAATAAATACCCGGTATGTGTCCTACGGGAGATCGAATAAGAATAAGTTTTGCCTTAAGTATGAAGTTAGGTAAGTATAAGATTGCTAGAGTATAAGTTCGATCATAGTAGACGAGAGGTCCCGAACAAGCATAAGTTTGTTACAAGGATAATTATGTATGTAAATATGTTAGATGAATTCATGAAGATTCTGAGATAAGTTAATGTTATATGTTTATTATGATTTAGTATAAGTGCATGTGTTTTTGTATAAGTCATATGTTTCCCACTAAGCGTAAAGCTTAACACGGGTTTTTGTCAGGTGTGGGTATAGGAAGGCGTCTGAAAACATGCGCATGCAATTTGGGCTGACTTACCTTGTGAGGTTCATCACAGTAGGTTCTGCGCTCTGAATATGTAATTCAATGTAAAGTTGTTTTTGTATATGTGTATAGATATGGATGGACACCACTCCGGTGGTAGTTCTTTTGTGTATGGAAATGATTTTTGTTATTACAGAAATTGTTTGTATACCCACAGGTACAAGTTTAGCTCTGAGAAAAAAAAAAACAGGTAAAGAGTCCCAGTATATAGTCACCGGCGCCCAGGAACTCGGTTCGGATCATGTCGGGTCGAGGCAGGGGTGAGTGTGAGCATGTGTCTTAGGAAGATGAAATGGGTAATATTCTGAATCCTTGCCACACCTTATCATGTGGGGACACTTTGGAGTCAGGTACATTAGCAAAGTACTTGTTCGGGTTTCTACTAGCCTGGCGTTGATGATGCACTTAGGTTGTATCTACACGTTAAGTGCGAAAAATTGGCGGCATTTCCAAACAGGATGAACCACCCATGCGCACAATTCTAGAGGTTGAGCTATTTGACTTGTGGGGGATGGACTTTATGGGTCCATTTTCCTCTTCATTCAGTAACTTGGATATTCTCCTTGTAGTGGACTACGTCTCCAAATGGGTAGAAGTAATACCGACATGCACTAATGATGCCAGAGTGGTAGCGAAGTTTATTCGCAACCACATGTTTACATGGTTCGGCACTCCACGAGCATTGATTATAGATGGTGGTACTCATTTTTGCAACAAGATGGTTGATAAGGTCTTGTAAAAATATGGTGTACGACATCGCGCTACTAAACACCGCACGACAAATGGGCAATTCGAGTGTCGAATCGGAGATAAAGTCCATTATGGAGAAAACAATCAATATTTCAAGGAAATACTGGTCAAAGAAGATTGATGATGCATTTTGGGCATACAGGACATCATTTAAAACCCCATTGGGTATGTCACCATTCCGACTAGTCTATGGGAAAGTGTAAGACCCGAGAAATTTCAATTTATGGAATAAGAGCAAAATCGCATTTGATTACAAAAATTATAATTTCTGCTTAAAAACTGTACTTATTCTCTTAGATCCTGATGACTAAACGGATTGGTACCATTGGAATCGTCTCGAAAAATCTAGTTAGCACGAAATTCTCAGAATATTCAGAGACGGAGTCGACACGTTTTTTCGAGACATCAGAGCCGTAAAATAGAAACGATTTTCGATGTGACGAAAATCACATATGACAAGTACTCATGTGCCATAAGTGGTATGAGTAGATAAATGATGAAAATGGACGGCCGAGGTAAAGCCGAATGTCAAAACTGGGAAAAGAAGGGACGTAGATGTCATTTTGAAATTTGATTAAAATGAGAATAATGCCAAAAAAAGCTACAAAGGTCGCTACTCAAAATACACAAACGCAAGTGCAAGGTGCTACAGGAGGGAGAGCAGAACCTGGATTTGGGAGATTTTAGAGAGAGAGAGCACTTCTCAGAAATACGCCGCTGATCCGACCGTCACAGCCTTCAGACAAAGCATGAGAATCAGCCGACTAGGTCGCGTGGGTACTGACAAGGAGTTTAGACAAACTCCTCGAGGCAGGGGTTTCTCCCTACTGGGTTTTATCTCTCTTAAATACTTTACAAATGTTCGAGTTTCGGGATTGAGGCCGTGAGAGGTCGTTTCGATCGGTCCCGTGGGAATCGAATTGATATGAATTTTTGATAACGACTGAGCAATTCGCGGAGTGCCACGCTGATACTGGGTCAAATATGGGGATTTGGTATTAAAACATGATTGGTCTGATGATATTTAAATGGCCTTGAAACCCGTGTGTCTACTGAACCCATGTTTTAGGATTTTTCTAGAAATAGTAAACGTGGCTTCACTATTCCCGAAATAGTGTTCTCAAAATATATTTTTGTGAAAATATGTGTTTGGCCGAGTGATTTAAATTAAATTGCTCGTGTTTGATCATTAGCCCAAGTGAGCAAATTTTGATGTTTGAAATGATAATTACATAACATGTTTGTGGGATTTAATTTTTATGTGAATATATTCGTGTTTATATATTTGCATGTGATTAGTCAAGATTGAATTGGCACATTATGCATTCCCATATGCACTGAACATCCAGAAAATTCATAGAGTTAGTGCATGAGATGAGTCTTAGAGAAATGGTTCTGAGGGTAGTCTAAAATATTAATTACCTGGAGGGTAGTCCATTAAACTAAAATATCAACCGTCTGAGCGCCTAATCATATTCACTCCAGGGTAGTCCACAACAATTAATATATCAATCGCTCTGAGCTACTCAATCATATATATACACCTGAGGGCTGTCCACTAATAAAACAATAATTTCATACAAGGCTTAGCGAGAGTGAGAGAGCTTTGTGAGGACTCTAGATCCGAGTTGGTCACGTGACATTCAAGTAGGATCATGCATTTGCTTGAATGTGTGTTTACTTTGAACACAGACCAAGACTTAGGTGGTGAGTAGCCCACTTAGTATGACATTCTCCTACTGAGCTTAAATTTCACCCTGTCGTGATCCTTTTGCTGTGCATAAAGGAAGGTGTTATAGGACGACTCATCCTAGAGACCGAGGATTGAAGAAAGCCTAAGCCAGGGCTTTGATGTATACATGTATTAGAACTTATTAAGTTTAATGTGCTGTGACAGATAAGAGTAAAAACATATTAACTCTTGTAACTACTGGGTATATAGTTGATCTTATAGTTGGTATGTATATCGAGGATCAAGGCATGGGCCCAGTGGTCAGATTGATATATATTGTATATACTGGACTGTTTGGGGACAGATATGTGCATTGTATCTGGGCAGAGCCTCCGTACAAAGGAGACTCGCTCGATTTTCAAGCGCCTGCAACCTGGGACATCCACTTGCATTCCGCGGCCGACGGCAGTCAACCGACCCCGGTTTCAGCTACAAACCCGCATCGTGAGCTTAGGCATCCGAATACCCAGTGGAGCCTGCTCGGGGTATCCATCACCACCTGGGCTGCTCGATGAGTATAGGCATATATAAAACCTATAGATCGGGAGGATTCGGGGCTTAGGCCATCATGAGTGAGACATCACCTCGTATCTAAGAGAACAGGTAAGGAGATTGACTTAGGAGCACCACTTTGATAAAACTAGACACTACGCAACGTGTGTTTGATGTGTTTTGTGTGACGGTGAATTATCAGGTGTTCGTGTGCATGACATGTTTCATGTGTTGATATTTTTGTGTGTGCGTGGTGATTAGCACATGGATGTGTTAGAAAATGATTAGAAAATATTTTGAGGGTATGCAGTACAAACTGAATTGAAAGTAAGAAAATAAATTTTTAGTAAATTTATTGATGAGGATTGAAGAAAATGGAAGAAAATAAATTTTTATAAATTTGATATAGTGGAGAAATTCTTCAAAGGAGGAAATTGGAAAAAGAAAATAAATTTTATAATTTATTGTCAGAAGAGAAAATAATTTTCAAGATTTTACAAATTGAAAATTGAAGGAAATGGAGAAAATAAATTTTTATAAGTTTATTATTGTATTATGGATAATGAAAAACAAAATGATTTTTTATATTTTAGTGATTTTTCCACTGTTTGAAATAAATGAAAAAAATTATAATGAAAAAAACGAAAAAAATTTGTGCGTAAAATTGAATTGCCACGCTTGATTTAAATGAAAGAAAATTGTGGTTGTATGTCGCAAATATATTGCAATACAATTTGTGACTAAGGCGCATCGTGGGCCTGGGATATAAAGGTCAATGATACAAAATTTGTATCGTGACCGAGGGGCTTAGTTCGTCGGAATTTACCGTAATACAAAATATTGTATCAGGGCTAGGCAAATGGCAGTTTGCACAGCAGCGAGGCCAGGCGAAGCAGGTCGAGCGCCTGGCGAGGCATCGCCGCCAGCGTGATCGCGATGTGGCGCAGGCGCCACACTACCGCCGGCGCGGGCAACAGCGCCCACGACACGGCCGCTGTGGCCACCATAGCTTAGTGCCACAGCTACCTGGCACGCCAGCGACTCGCGTGCCTGGCCGGGCCGTGCCCGTGCATCCGCTTGGTTTTGAACCGGTTTTCGACTAAAGATATTTTTGAGTCACCGCTTGGGATCTGCCTCATGAACACTGTTCATGAACACTATTCATCACAAAATTTTTCAAAATTATTTTTAAATAAATTAATTAGAAAATAAGGTAAATCAAATAAAATTTGATAAAATTTTTGAAAATAAATTTTCAAAATAAAAATTTTGAAAATAAAATTTCATAAAAACAATATTTTAAATGCAAAAATTGGACGCTTCAGACATCGTAAACGCAGCCGACAATGCCAGATACACCTATTTACGCACGGTTATATCTTCGTGGTGCTTGCGCTCAAAGATACCGAATCGAACTAACGCGCCACGTTGATCGCGTAGGATGGCTAGCAGAGGACGAGGACGAGGACGCTCCAAGGGTACCGGGTCGTGCACAACTGCTCACCGCCAGACTTTTGATGAGGCCGTAGGTATTACAAAGAATATGGTCTATCAGCTTTCAGATAACAGTAGATAAGAAGATCCTATGAACTCCGTAGGTTTAAGCGCGATCATCCTCCGACATTCACAAGTGTAGTGAGGATCCGATGGCGTACCATTGGTTTACGCAGATCGAGAAAGCTGCTTGAGCTGCTGAGATTACCTCGACGCGACTCAGGATTAGACTTGAAGGTTTCAAATTTAGAGAATGAGCCCAAATATGGTGAATGGCAAGGACCCCAGAGACCTTAGAGAGCCTGTTGATGAATTCCTCCCCCAGGATTGTGTGGCATGCAGAACAGGACGAGTATGTCGAGGGTGCGAAGTTAGAGATCCTTGTGACTCTACTCACAAGGGACCTCGAGATCATGGGCATGTCAAAGTTCCATGTCATCCCAGATGGATCGGCTGGGATAGCTTACATAAGATCGTTAATTACTGTGAGCGCAGGGAGAGTTATCGGGGCCATACACAGGATCGCATCGTGTGGTGTTTCAGGGGACAAGATGATATTTTGGCCCTAGATAGATGATGAGTCCAAGTGTCAGTGGACAAGTAATAAGCATAATATGGCCTTACCCTAGAGATCTAGAAGAGACCGTGACTTTAGATCTACCTCGAAAGTGGTTTGCGAATATGTGGATGTTTTTCCGTATGAGCTACCCGACTACCTCCACATGTGGACGAGGACTTCAGACAGCACTGGTATTTCACCCATCTCTACGACCCGTGATGATGGCACCTGGCCGAGTCATAGAACTCGCAGTCCAGCCATGTGAGCCATTGGACAAGGGGGAAGCCTGATTAGACTGACACTTCACCAATGGGCACTCCGCTCAGTTTTACAAAAGAAAGACACTAATTTTCGACCGTGTATCGACTACGATAATAATACAATATTGATCGGTAATCGATACTCACTACGTAGGATCGATGAACGGCTTGATCATTCTGGAGAGAGGAGCAGCCCACCCCAAGATGTACCTCATCGTTACCATCAGCTGAGGTTGTGAGACAGACATCCCTAAGACAACGCCAGACGCCACGGGCACTTCGGTTTACGGTGATGCTTTCGATCGCACGAACGCGCCTAACAAAGATCACGGACCTCATGCATGTATTCTAACCCTATTTAGATCAATTTGTCGAAGTCTTCGAGATTATTTTGATCTACTCCCGCAAAGTGGGAGCAATGAAAGTATCAATGAGGATCGCTTTTACGCTTGTTAGCAGACCATCACCGACGCCAAGATCGCGAAGTGCCACCTTAACTTACTGAAAGGAGATTTCGGGACACGCGGGTGCTGTCACACTGTGAGTGTCAATCTAATCTAGAAGGTTGAGGCAATGATGAATCGAGAGACCGAACGTCAATCTTCGAGATACGGTTTCGGGATCATCGGATATTACAGAGATTCGAGAATGGGCCTGGAGCTGTCGATTCAGGCGTGATTATAGATTTCACCTATTTGACATGGACTCTGCATAATGGGTGCTCTGACCTGGCGGGGAGAGAGAAATCGAGGATACATGGAACACCCGGGATACGGTGTTGGTAGCAAGAGGGAGGACGCTCCTAGTTCCTGGGAAGAGGCGTAAGACTTCTCGCTTCACACTAGCTTCGTGACTAAAATGTGATCGGTTATACTGATGGGACCATCAGACGTGGATCCTAAGACTTCGGGACAATGCAAATTTCCAGCTTAACCGTAGGACGGAGAGAGAGAAGTTCATTCCTCCACACCCCAGTACGGGTCAGAGGAACTAGTTTCAAGCCACAAAGTATACAAGCACCTCAATAGCACGACGGGCCAAAGGGGCCGCAGTGTGGCCAAAGTCGTGACAAGATCGAGTCACAGCTGGAAGCGCAGCGGGACCCAGGTGGCAGACATATCGTCATTGGCTGTCGTGGTTGACATGGATGCCGACAACCATCGGGTTGTCGGCAATTGACCTTAGCCTGGCCGTCATAACCAACACGCCTCGATTCGCTTAGAGGTTAAGACCTGGTAGCCGTGAATATGTTCTTCCCTGTGGATGTGGGGGCGAGCTGACCGTATAGGTCGATTATGAATGAGGTCTCCAGGATCTCCGCTCTATGGTGAGAATCTCGAGCCAGGTGTAAGAGACCCAGAGATATCCAAATTTCTCGTGAGAATGTAAGAGGCTCAAGTGTGTCAAGAGTTATAATCGAGATGAAAAACACACCGTCAGCACACGCAGAACGAGGAGCTGAAAGTGATGAGCTCTGGGGTGACCGAGGGCCGATACCTCGGGAAATTGTATCGATGTCATTGAGCCGCAAGGGCTCAATAAATGGATGTCATTCATGGCATGGGATTGCCGAAAATCATTGGATTGTCGCGCTGATCGTGACCTCGAGAGGCTACACACCAGCGCGCCAGGTAGGTTACGGTGTATGGATTAAATACGGTGTTGTAGGACATGTCATAACATGTGTCCCGGATCATAAGGGTAGAGGATTAGTTGCCCTGAATGAATTCGCCTACAATAATAGTTATCGCGAGTATACGAATGGCACCATACGAGGTATCAGACTGAGGCCATGCAAAGTCATCGTTATGTCGGGACTGTCGGAGAGAGTTCCATCACCGGGTCCTGACTGATTAGGAGACACTCCGAGAAGGTGAGCTTGATATTTACAGCCTTTCTCACTTCGCCGTAGCCAGGCAGCTATGTGATATACGACGCCGACCCTTAGAGTTCGAGGTCAGTTCACGCCTTTCGCAGATGCCCCGCAAGAGGAGTGGTCAAACCAGAAGCACTCGGAAGCTATCGAGGTTTACTGGACCCTTCGGAGGTACAAGAGAGGGGTGACACCGCTGCGCACGGCGAAGGCGCATCACGATGACAGTGTCCACGAGGTATTTCCACGCCTACGATCCGTATATACCTGCATCCAAATTTCTACGCGGCGGGATCGGGGACGATTGAGGTCAAAACTTTACGAGACCTTCAGGAAGGACCAAGCAGGTATTTTGATAATGGGACAAGCCTGCGACGCAAGACCGTGAGGCTAGTGAGAGTACTATGGAGGCACTATGGAGTGGAGGAGTACACGTGGGAGCGTGAGGACACGATGCGGGCCACCTATCCCTTCTTGTTTAGGGATGAAGGTACGTAATTTAGTCGTTTAAAATTTAATGATCACATACGTGATGGAGTGTGCGTTGCATATGCATGTGCGTGATAGTGATCGTCCCGAATTTCGACGAAATTCTCTTTAAGGAGGGGAGAATGTAAGACCTCGAGAAATTTCAATTTCGAATACAAAATCAGAATTTATTACAAAATTATAATTTCTGCTAAAAATCCGTGAATTTATTTTCTAGATCTCGATGAAAACGATTATACCGCTGGAATCAGTTCTAAAATCTAGTTAGCACGTAAAATTTAATATTCTCGAGACAGCCTGAGTTGACACGCTTTTGGAGACATCGTGTTTCGGTAAGCCAGAAACGATTTTCGACAATTAAAATCACATATGACAAGTACTCATGTGCCATAAGTGGTATGAGTAGATAAATGATGAAAATGGACGGCCGAGGTAAAGCCGAATGTCAAAACTGGGAAAAGAAGGGACGTAGATGTCATTTTGAAATTTGATTAAAATGAGAATAATGCTAAAAAAGCTACGCAGGTTGTCTTCTTCAAAAGCAAAACGCAAGTAAAGGTGCTATGGGAGGAGCAGAAACTGGATTTCTTTGGGAGATTTTAGAGGAGATAGAGCAATTTCTCACTAGAAATACGCGCGATCCTACCGTCTACAGCCAGACAAGGAGAACTTACGCTGAGAGGGCTTCGTGGCAATGGATTGCTGAGTTGGGACAAACCCTCGAGGCAGGGTTTCTCCCTACTTGGTTTTATTCCTTTAAATACTTTGCAAATGTTTGAGCCGACAAGGTCGTGGAGAGGCCATTCTGATCGGTCCCAAACTGACCTAATTGATGTTGGGAATTCCTTGAGTACCATTGAGCACTCAAGAGTGCTACTACCGATCGGGTCACAACATGGGATTTGGTATTAAATCAGGATTGATTTGGATGAGGCCTAATGGTTTCGGAAACCCGGTTCACTAAGTGAAACTGGAGAGTTTCAGATTTTCTGAATAGTAACGAGGGGTTTCACTATTCTCAAGAATTGTTCTCAAATATATTTTTGTGAAAATACGTACTCGTCGAGCGATTTAAATTAAATTATTGTGTTTGATCATTAGCCCAAGCTTAGCAAATTTTGATGTTTGAAATGATAATTACATAACATGTTTGTGTGGATTTAATTTTATGTGAATATTCTGCTTATATATTTGCATGGATTAGTCGCATTGGAATTGGCACACATGTGATTCCAGAGTGCACTCTAAATATCCTAGACCATAGAGTTAGTGCATGAGATGAGTCTAGAGAAAATGGTTCTAGAGGGTAGTCTAAAAATATTAATTATCTGAGGGTGTGATTAGTGCCCAAAAGTGCTATTTCAACCCTATATTAGATAGGCTTTGGAGTGCTTTTTGTGCACTAATCATGTCATTTTATGTGCCAATTGAAGTGTTCAGTCTCTTAGTAACACTTATGCCATTTGTGAGGGTATTTTTGGTTGTTTTATATTTTTACACACTTTGTTCAATCTCAATACAAAGGATGAATCATGAAGTTGAATTCAAGTCCTCGCCCATCAACCACCCCCAAGAATCAATGAGAAACAAAGGCAAAGTGAAGAAAATTCATGCAAAGCTTGAAGGCGTGATGAAAAGTGCCAAGGATCAACATCGTAGGATTTTCATGAAAGCTATTTAAAATTTTCTCGCTAAGATTGCGAAAATTCGCAACCTTAGCGAAAAATTTTCAAAGAACCTTAGCTTAGCAATTTCGCGAACCTAAGTTTAAAATGCCAAATTTCGCTAGCACTGCTTCCGCCAAAATACTGATTTTCGCTTTCACAAGAATTCCATAGCTTAATAAATTTCGCTAGCCAGCTTAAATCGCTTCACCCTTAATTTAAATTCTCTGTTTTCGCTGGGACTTGTTGATTTCATTAATTAGCTAAATTCTTCAAATTCCTGAAATTGGCTGCCTCGCCATGCTTTGTAATTAATGCAACCGCTCCAAACTTGGTATTACTTAATCTGTCCTATAACTTAGCCTAATTTCATAGGTTTTTGGTATTTACACTGAGAAGTGTCTTATATAAGCCCTCTTGCTTTGTAACTAAAGGGAGGTGAGGAACAATTTCCTCAAACAATTGGAGGAGAGAAGATATTTTGTAAGTTTTCATTTTGTAAATAAAGTCTTTTTATTTTAGGTTTATTTTTAGTTTCTTTTCTCTCTTCTCTCCTCTTTCTCTCCCTTTCTCTACGTCAAACACCCTCGAGGATGACAACTCAAGAGATGCTGCTGCTTCCTTTCTTTGAAGAGGAAGGAAGTTAGCTTGGTGGTGGGGCATATGCATGTTAGTCCTCTTGTACTAAAGACACTGTAGTGTATTTATGCCCTTTCTTCTCAAAATATATAACATCAGAATGTCATTCGACCGCCAATACTTCCATGCTTTAATCCAAAGGTATATTCAGTGAGAGGTATCAAGTGGATTCTTTAGATGGTCTTTACGAGCCTCTAAAATGATATTTATATGTTAGGTTTCTCAAATTAGGTTGCATAGCATTTAATGTTATTGATTTGGCCAATACTTCCATGCTTTAGGAACGGATTCTTTAGATGGTTCTACGAGCCTTCGAGATGATATTAAATGTTAGGGGTTTTAAAATGTAAGAAGGCTATAAATCGCATGCTACCTGTATCGACTCAACAGAGCTGCTTCATAAGAGGCTTGCTAGTTAGTAGATCCTGCTATGCCAGGACTATAGTTGCATGTCATAACGCGAGGATAAAACCCGAGATTACTTGTTTGCCCTAACTTTTGCCAAGTTAGTGACCTAATTCTTCAAAAAGTTAACTTTTTTCACCTTTACTTTCATTTTTCGCAATTACTGGCCAAACCATTCCCAACGCTTTTGAAACACAAATCCAAAGTCCAAATAGAAAGCTTTACCTCTCGTGGCACTTAGAAAACCATTTTTGTGGATGAAAACCCATCCCCGTGTTCGACCCTTAGACCACTATATCAAGAAAGAGTCGACTACTAAGAAGAGTAGGAACCCGGTGTATATAAATTTTGTTGATTTTAGCTCAAATTTATCAGGCACGAATCGTAGTCAACAAAACTAAAATATCAATCATTTGAGCTACCCACCGATATTCACCTGAGGGTGTCCACAAATACTAATATATCAATCAGCTTGACACTTAATCGATATATATACATCGGAGGGTTGTCCACTAATAAAACAATAATTCTCATACAAGGCTTAGGCAAGAGTGGAGAGCTCTAGTGGAGGACTCCTGGTCCGAGAGTCAAGTCATAGACATTCAAGCAGATCACATGTACGGTTTTGAATGTGTGTTTACTTTCTAACATCGTAGTGACTCTTAGGTGGTGAGTAGCCCACTAGTGGCGATTCTCCCACTGAAGCCTTAGCTCACCCCCGTCAGGATCCCCTTTACAAGTACAGTGAGCTGGCGAGGGACTCGCCTGGCCCCAGAGACCGAGATTGTGAAAAAAGCCGGTTTCGTGGCTTTGATGATAAGGCTGTATTAGAACCATAAGCTTAATGTGTGTATCAGAGCAAGAGTAAAAAACATATTAACTCTTGTAACTATCAGTATATAGTTGGATCTATGAATGCATGGTTATTGAGTACTATTTATGGGCCCAAGTGGTCAGATTGATATATATCAGATATATCGGACTAAGCTGGGGATGTATACGCAGTGTGATCAGATTCAAGCTCTCCGCATGTGCTGAGACTCTCGCCCTCGATTTTCTCGGCGGCATCGTGTAACCCGACATCCACTTGTATCTTGAATGGTCGACGGAACAACCCGACCCCGTTAGCATGCAGCATACCATTTGTTAGCTGAATCGAATATAGAGCATACCGCAACTACAGTCGAACATTGATAGTAAAGTAGTCGGAGAGAGTTTTGATGCTACAACTCAGTAAATTAGATGAATTTCGCAATGAGGCTTATGAGAATGCTCGGATCTATAAGAAAAATATGAAAGCATGGCATGAAAAACATATTGTAAGGAATGAGCTCAGCCGGGTCAACAAGTCTGTCGCTCAATTCTAAATGAATCCTTCCCTCAGCAAGTCAAGTCAAATGGTCGTCGGTTCACAAAGGATTCAAGTATTTCCTTATGGAGGAGTCAGATAATCATCCAGAGAAGGACAACCAAAGTCAATGCCTTAGGATTGAACATTTGAGGAGAATTCCATACTGGAAGACAAGACACCATTCTAAAGACACCCTGTGGGCAGACAAGAAGGGTGGAAGGTCACTAAAGAATTCGCTTATTTTTCCGATCTAAGTGCTATAAGTCAGTAGTGAATGTGGCAACTACATTAAACATAGCGCTTTCTCGGGAGGCAACCCAAGCACAGAGATCCACTTCTCCTTTAAACTTGCATTATTTTCGCCTTTTAATCGCTTCGACATTTTTTTTGCTTTTGTGACTTCTACTTTTGTTTGTTTTAATGTGTCGTGAGTTTTCTGCTGTCGCGAAGGGTGCAAGAACTCGTCACTAAGGGTTTACATGAGAGATCCAAAATTCATGTTTTAAAAACTTGCTCCATACTTTCTGCAGCGCCACTGGAGTCTCATGCCGCTGTGTGGAAAACAAGAATTTCATGGTTTAGTCAGTAGTAAAGAATGGCGGGCACCCCTACAGCCACTGCAGATTCTTATATCAAACTTCCGGTACGCAAAGAAAGATAGAGCCCTATGTTGCACAACCATGCTTCAATAGAAGGTGGAGTTCAGACGCGCCGCAACAGAGCGGGCGCACTTTTTGATTCCTTAAAAAACCCGAATGGATTTTCATTTCTCTCTCACACGAAATTGCAAACTCTTCCTCCTTCTCTCTTCGATTTTTTTTTGTGGCTCAGAGAACCCACTCCTGGGACGACCACCATGGCTCCACATGGAAGCCCATCTCGACAAAAGATTTTACGGGACTAAGCCGACCTCACGGGCGCACCACCCCCTTGAAGATCCACACAGTTTATTTCTCTGGGAGGTCGAGCTGAGCTTATCAGAGTCCTCGCTCAACCACCATTGTCCCAAAATGAGTTTCCCACCTCCACGCCTTCTTCAACTTCATTATCCAGAATCGTATCGGGCACCTTTAGAACCCCAGTCTCCCCTGAGTAGCCCCGCTATGCGGAGTCCCACTTCAACTGGCCTTTCAAAGTTGGCACCCACCGGTTGGCCCGAGGCAAGTGGGTCGAGTTTCCATCAATCGGATTTATCGCCTGCTAGATGACAACAGTGCGGAATATAGATCATTATTTGTAGACACAGATTATGAGCGCTTGATGCAGGAGCTCACTCGGGTGATTTTACCAATTTTTAGATGCACTCTGTTACGCTAGTGGCTAATGTATAGTATAATTTTATGGTAACGCGCGCCCTCCACCTAAAGACGCTTACGGGCGATTAAGACGATCATCCTCTACGCCATAACCTGGTGGTTTTACTAACATTGGGTCCGGTCATCGAGAGGGTTGGATTGAGTCGACCCAAGGAGATGTATCAGATCTTGATCCACCCTCACCGACGGCCTCCAGCCAGCTCACGGTCGAACCACGTGTCAATCCCAGACCAAAAGAGCCGCCTACTCATACCATTACCCAAGGCAAAGTTTGGGAGCCCGGGTCCAATGAGGGAGTCGACGATGATGCCGCAGTTGTTCAACCTAGTTAGGGCACCTCGAGACGTGGACCCCAGGTCCCTCCAGCTTTGACTTAGTCCCCTGAAAACTGCATTCATGCTACCACCACTTATTGACGATATCGGGATGAGTCTTAGGAGACGTGGTTGCCTCGGGTCGTGTGACATGGACGCCATCAGTGGTCAAGATGGCCACTACTCGCTCCAATCGTGACCATATCAGCATAATAGCCGTCTAACTCCCATTTTCACACTCACCACGCCTACCACCACCACAAGGATTCTCCTGGGACATATCTCTATGCCCCATTTTCTTTCCTCGTCACTCAGACACCGCCAGCTTTAAGTCTGGGGTATGTGTATGCAGGGTGTATGAGGTGGCTTAGTTTTATTTTTATCTCTGCATGTTTTAGGCGTGTTTTAGGTCTAATTTTCGTCAATTTTATTTTGTTTGTTTGTTTTGTTTTGTTTTTTTAGCATGTTTAAAGACCGAGTTTTGTTCACTATGTACCAATATGTTGCGTTTGGCACTATTATGTTATGGTAGTTTCCAGAGTTGGTATTAATTATTCTCAGCCTTAATTTTGACCATGATTGCAAAAAGGGGAGTCATAGTAATCATAGAATGCATGGGTTTCAATGAAATAGGGAACTCTAAGGTTGTTTGATGATCGGGATTGCATTGTATAAAGTTGAGAATGACCATGTCTAGCCGCCCCTTTTAGATCTTAAGAAATCATTTCCCGAAGTAAGCTATCGCACACACACACACACATGATCTTCAGGGTATGCCTTGACTCCGGACTCACCATGCAAGAGTTCTATGAACCTTGGAAAGTTTAAACACCTAAGCGATGGGACACCTTAGAAAAAGCTTGACGCCTCGGTTCCCAACACATAAATATATATATATATATATATATATATATATATACAAAAAAGAGCAAAATAAGCTTATGGTTCGGAATATGGATCATCCAATCTAATCTTTAATAATCCAAGGGGCTTAAAGCCTAATGTTCTAAGCCAATCGGTCGGGGCCATTTGCCACCGCTCGCTACATGGGGATGTAGAGGATGGATGTGATTTCTACAAACCTAGGGCCTCGAGGTTTGGCTGGAAGTGTTCTAGGGTAGCTCAGGAACCGAATGCCCTATGTCTCTTAACTAATCATGTGGGTTACCAATGGATCCTCGCTAAAGGAACCCCTCACCCAAACTACCGGGCTACTCGTTCTTCCAATTTTGCCTTAGAGTGAATCCCCTTAGATTAGTTGAAGTGGAATAAATTGGTGCATTCTCATCCTTCGTGTTAAACTATTCCAACAGCAAGTTAAATCTAAGCTCGGGGTGATCAAGGTAGCTACATCGAGATCACACTCCACCGCACTTAGATCTCGGGAAAAGTTATTGAGCATAGGCAAGTTAACGTACTTTACCAACCTAGACGCTCTGTACGTATATTCTTGAAAGTTGAAATGAAGTAGATAGTCCCTAAATCAAATGGATTGGTTCATGTTGACCCCTTATTGCTGGTATCATGTGTACTGTAATCTATATCACGTTGTTAGTTACGCTTTTATTCTTACGTGGGCTCGTTAGATTCGTTCGCTAGTGGAAAAGCAAGCAGTTTAGCTCGGGGGTGTTGATCTGAGTGAATTACATGCATTTCAAGAAATTTCTATGTGTTTTTATAACTCAATGGTATGATTCACATTCATATTCATTAATATCGCATTAATCCCATACTATAATGTTCATAAGATACAACAATATTGGAATAAAAGGAAGCTAAATAAAGAAAGAAAAGACCCGGGGCGTAGAATATAATGAGAAGTGTCGCAGAGCCTTCGGCACGGCAAAGGAGGCACATCACGTCGCAGTTCTTCGCCAGCCGTGAGGCCCTACACGCAATGAACCAACAGCATGACCTGGCACTACATCGCCAGAGAGTACACCTCTTTATCTGGAACAGAGGGAGGTTTCTTTTCACTGGAGCGTTTAAAAACTCGAATTCTCTCAATGATGGGCTCGCATCTCGAGGTATAAAAGGAAGCATTTTCGAGGAAAAGAAGGGGGATTCGGAGGCAGATTAAAGACAAGGATAGACGGATAGAGAGAGATTGGGGGAGAAAGATTCCAAGAGATCGCGAAGATGACTTCTTATGTATTTCTTTTCCTGATTTGTTTGATGCTAAAAATCTTTCATTCTGTAATGAAAATTACTATGAATTAACTTTTCTTTCTGTGCCTTAATCCACCCCTCGACCAGTAATTCATTATGGATTAATACATTAATTCGGTTTATTTAATATTGGTACGGATTTGTATGGTTGTTTTACTCCCGAATTTAATCACATGTTATTCGCCAATTGTGGCATGGTACCGCTAGAGTCCGATATCAAGAGAAGATGATCCATGTGAGACGGGTGCCAAACACTCTCGTCAATCGCAACAGATTTCCCCGCGTTCCAAGCGTAGCACTGGGGATTTGCACATTTATATCTCTGAGTCAAGGGGCTGAAGTAAATGCAATACACCCCACCGCTAAGATAGGTAGCTATATCTGAGAGAATATCTTTTATGTGCATGATCAACCCGCAACATAAATCATATGAAATATTAAATAAATACGCTATCTAGGTTAAAATTCATCAAAGCAGAGTATGCAAAACCCTAGTTTTCTTATCACATCTAAATCACAATTTTAATATTAGGCTTTCCTTAAATCGCTGACTTCACATAATTCATAAGATCGGATCCAAATATTTGCCTAGTCACTAAGCCAGTATTCAACACGCTTCTCTTCGTGGGAACGACACTTGACTAGCCACTACACTACGTGAACTTGACGCGTATACTTGTGCGTACGGGTCTGTATTTTTACTAACTTTTACACACTCATCTAATTGGAACAACGAGTTTGAAATAATTTATGATGCTAGTGATTATGCAATGGGAGCAGTATTAGGACAAAGAATTGAGAACATATTCAAGGCCATATACTATGCCAACAAAACCTTCAATGAAGCACAAGAGAATTACTCTACTATATATTATGAGATGCTGGCAATGTTGTTTGCTTGTGAAAAATTCAAGCCTTACATATTAGGGTCCTATGTTATAATACACATTGATCATACTGCTATTAAATATCTGATAGAAAAGAAGGATGTCAAACCAAGACTGATATGATGGGTATTATTGCTATAAGAGTTTGATTTAGAAATCAAGGACAAGCAGGGTAGTGACAATGTGATAGATGATCACTTGTCTAGATTCAGAACATCAAGAGGGAAGGAAATTGTGCCAGCAGAGAACTTTCCCGATGAGCACTTGTTTTTTATCACCCCAAGTACCGTATAAATGATAATGTGAATTTTTAGTCAGGAAATTATGCCACCCGAGTTCAAATTCCACTAGCAGAGAAGAAATCAGAACTACAAGATATTTAATATTTGGGATGACCCAATACTTTTCAAGAGAGGAGCATATATGATTATCAAGAGATGTAAAATGTAAATAGAAATTAAGTGAATTTTTAATAAATGTCATTTAATTACATGGAGGACACTTTGCAGAGATGTAATCAATCCAATAAAATTCTCCAATCAAGTTTTTATTAGCCTACTCTATTCAAAGACTGTTTTGAATGGGTAAAACATTGTGATAAATGTCAGAGAATGGGCAACATAAGCAGAAGAAATGCGATGCCCCTATAAGGAATCCTAGTGGTGCATATTTTTTATGTATCGAGAATAGACTTCATGGGACCTTTCCCATCCTCATTTGGAAATCTTTACAGTCTCCTAGTTGTGGATTATGTATCCAAATGGGTGGAAGTAATAGCTTGTCTCAGAAATGATGCCAACACAGTGGTGGGGTTTATTCAAAGAAATATTTTGGGTAGATTTGGAGTACCTAGAACAATCATTAGTGATGAGGGGAATCTTATTTTTGAAAACAAGGGGCTTTGAAACTCATGAGCAGATATGGAATCAGACATGTAATGGGATTGGCTTATCACCCTTAGTCAAATCGGCAAGTTGAGATTTCCAATAGGGTGATAAAGAAAATTCTAGAGAAAACAATGAATTCAAGAAGAAAAGACTCGTCTCTAAAGCTAGATGATGCATTGTGGGCATATAGAACTGCTTACAAACCTCCCACTGATTTGTCCCACATAAAATTATATTTGAAACCTCACTATCTCCCTTTCGGGAACTCAAAATAAAGCTATTCAGCCATAAAGAAAACTCACTAGATTTTCAAGTCGCAAAGAAGAAGAGATTACTCCAAATGAATGAACTAGAAGAGTTTAGGAATGAAGCTTATGATAATGCCAAAATCTACAAAGATAAGACAAAGAAGTGGCATGATTAAAAGATTTTGAGGAGGGAATTCAAAGTAGGAGAACAAATTCTATTATACAATTCCACCTAAAGAAATGAAAATCAAGTCATGACGGAGTGGTCCTTACACAAAGAGTAGCAAGTACACCCCTTGGAGTAGTGACACTGAAAACTGATTATGGAAGTCAGTTTAAAATGAATGGTCAAAGATTGAAGCATTATCCTGGAGGAAACATAAATGAAGATTAGTTCCAGATTTTGAAGAGAGGAGAATTTTTCTGAAAGGAAAAATTTTGCAACAAATGTCTAACTAAAGACATTAAACTGAGTAGCTTCTTGGGAGGCAACACAAGAAAATTTTTTTTTGACCCTCACCGCTTTGCTTGCTAAGTTTGTGCGCTAAGCTTTAGCTTAATTTTGTCGGAAATTTTATTTTGCGATTTTGTTAATTTTTCAGCACAATGAAGTTGTGTTATAGATGGATTTTATTTGGAATCATTCATTCTTAGACTTATCAGGCAGAAAGTGCTACAAGGGGGAGTTTCTCTTTTTCCCTAACTGTCCTTAATGAGAATGCATAATTGAAGTTTAGGGGAATGTAATTTTTTTTTTTTAAGAGCAAGAATTTGAAATAGCTTTATTGTGCTGATTCCTTGACTACCTTGATGATAATCATGTTGAATTATAGAGTGAAGAAATAAGATATGTTCTTCATACTTGAATTGAGGTTCTTTTGATGATTGGGATGCCTCACAAGTAAGGATTTGAGGGATGAATATGTCGACACCTGTATTGTGTGTGTAGGTTAAAAAATGCATCAGGTACTCGAAGAAGCTATAAGATTGTCGTGACAAACATTTTATTTATTTAATTTTTTTCGAGACATTATTTAGACTCTGTTGTGACATTGGTTCTCTTTTTCGTGACAAAGTGACGCCCGACCTAGGTCCACACCACCTTCAATCTACTTGAACTCCGTAGGTCTCATTTCATGAGACCCATACATGAGCAAATGACCATAGATCTACATTATATTTGTCATACAAAACCATACATTTTTATGCATTCACAGTTATAAAGACTCTTAATACAAAACATATACATAAAACTAGTTCATTCTAATATATACATAAAACATGAATCAAGGCCACAGTTCGACCCGCTTCATAATCCCGACCTTTGGGGCGAATAATGCTTTCCCGTAGACCATTCCAGACCGGAAGGGGATCCCACGACAGCGAAAGAAAGCCTGCGATAGAAATAACTCCTACAAGGGCTACTCCCCATCTAAGTGCACATGCAGTGATCAAACCAACCCATACACATCCAAGTGAAAGTGTCTACATGAATGTCATATGTCATGCATGAAATGTCATCATGCCCATATCCCGAGTCACTCACTGACTCCCTCACACATGCCTATGCCAAGTGTGACAACTGTCACTGGTAGTACTAATGACACACATTTACTGAGCCCCTATCGCCTCACCAGTACCCAATGCAATGTCAATGGATAACTAATCTTGAGTCAATCTCGATTCCTATCACACAACTCGAAGTCTATGTGATAACCATAACCGTGTGTATTCTTTTGGGCAACAGAGCTTTTTGGATTACCCACCAGGTCTCTTACACCCACACAGAACTTTTCGGATAACACCGTAGGTCTCTTACACCCATACAGAATTTTTGGCTCACGCCACGGGTCTTTTACACCCATACTAAACTTTCGGATATCTCCATGGGTCTCTTACACCCAAATTTCAAGCCTTTGACCTGTGGGGATTAACGACCCCCTTCTTGCTTCGCCCAACACACACTATGATATGAACCATGAGTCTTTTATTGGACGCCGTTCCAATACAAGCTCATCACACGTTCACCAAGGTTCGTGAAAAACCATACCGTGCACCCACACCCAACTCGACGCGATGTAACCGTGTACGTGAATGCAATGATGCCAATTCATATATCCAATTTCCAATGGCTCATACACAATTATATTTCATATAATTCGCACAATCATGTTAACACATCAATTTTTCATGCATTAACATATCATTTTCCACACACATTCCAAGCCATTCATTTAAAGCAATTTCACGCTATCTAATTCAAGCAAATTCACATGGACAATTTCAGTCCATCAACAAATCTCGGACTGCACAAGGAAGTCCCACCATAAGCCATGGACTGTCTGAGGACAATCCCTAGCACACATTTTGTCCCCTTTCTTCGGGACTGAGATGACTGGCCATTTCCGGCCTCACACCTCCCAAACCCATTCTCATGCCATTCATTTTACGCTTCATCGACCCATGACTAAACAAATGATGTCATACAACCTTCCTTAGGCTAACTCATGGAAATTACTATCTAATACAATATCCTACAACATGCCATGAAATGGTCATGTCAAAACCTGGCTATTTACATCGACACAACCAAGCAACCTGCATACTTGGTGCAAAACATAGGTTTCAGCAAGGTTACGGTCACCCACTATCTTCCACAGGAACATTTCTTGAATCTTGACTCAATGGGATTTCCATAGAGTCTAAGAACACTCAAAACAAAGTTCAGACGAAGAAGTTATGACTTTCTGAAGTTGGAAGTCACACATGAATAGGCAGCCCTACCCGGCCAGCCTACCCGAACTTCCTGAGAGCCCCTTTTCGGATAGCTCTAGTGTCCACTACCTTCCACAGGCATACAACTGGAATCTTGACTCAATGGGCATTCCATAGAGTCTAAGAAAACCCGAAACGGAGTTCGGACAAAGAAGTAATGACCTTCCGAAGTTGGAGGTCACATATGGCTAACAAATCCTAACCTGGCCAACCCTAGCCTATCCGATTACCCAATGTCCACCACAGGAACATGGATAAAATCTTGATTCAATGGGCTTTCCATAGAGTCTAAGAACACCCAAATCGGAGTTCTGGACGGTTAGTTATGACCTTCCTAAGTCGGGAGGCCCAAATGAATAAATAACCCAAATCCAAATGTAAATTCTTACCATTAACTCCATCCGGGAAAGCCGATCAGACCCCCATCCGCACTCCAAATGCAGACCCAACCAGATCGACTCCAAATTGATTGTTCTTCTACTAGACTATTCAGGGTAATCGGACCATAACTTGGGCTACAAAGGTCCTATTTGAGAAATTCAAAAGCCTAACATCAACTTCACTGATGTGGCTACAATTTACCTGAAGGACTCACTACCAAATTCCCTTTATTTCCTATCCAAAAAGCAGTTCTAAATTCTGGTTAATGTGTACTACCACAATATGGTAGCTTCCCATGGTTCAAAACACAACCAAACATTTCCCTTAGGGCAAGAAAACCAACACCATTATTCATTTTAACTCTAACACATAAAAATGGCACACAAGGACAATTACTTAGTCCAAATATCAATCACCAGACTGTCCGAAAATAGTCCCTGACCTCCAACACAATTATCCCAAAAGTCTCGACGCCACACTACCACCACACCTCACACAACCCATGACATTTGAATGGCCCTTAGACAAGGATTAAAACAAGTAAGAGAAAACCCCTACTTCTTGGAGTTTTTAGAAACTCCCCAACTCCTGGGCCTCTACAAGCCTCACAGGGAGGACGAACTTCGTCACGGAACCGATGGTCCAACACATCTGGAATCGACAAAAGGTAGAGCCTCTCTCTCTCTCTCTAACTCTTCCTCACAAATTTGGTTTGCCTTTCTCTCTCTCCTTTCCCTTCTCTCCCAACCGGAGTGAGAAGAGAAGTCACAGACAGTCCTCTCACTTGCCACATGTCCACTTCTAAGTGGCTCTTTGGATTACACCCTATCCATTTATCCATCTACCTTGGATTTTCACCCATTCACATGTTGCTGATTATGCCCAAAAAGTGCTATTTTGAGCCCTATTTATTATAGGTTTTGAGTGCTTTTTGTGTACTAATCATTCTAATTGACCCGATTTGCACATTAAGGTCCCTACTATTTTAATAATCACATTTTGTGGCAAATTTTACGCTAAGGAAATAATTATGTCGAAAATTGCTGAGTCAGATCCAAGCACGAAGAATTCAAATCAAACTTCAACATTGAAGATCAAAGATCAGAAGGAAAGAAGAGCAAATGTGAATAGGGTTTCACCACCGCAGTGGAAGGCTTTCCTCACAAGACCGGTGGCATCATGATAATCGTTCCTCCAAAGAGCTTATTCCCTCGTTTGAATTTCTTCAAATTTTTTGTTACAATTTTTGGTTTTTCCTACCCTTATTGCAATCACTATGTTTGATTGTATGGTATTTCACTTTGGTTTGTAAGGCTACATAAGCCACATACAAATCGCTGTGTGGAGGATGATTTTTCATTGTGGAATAAAATTAAATTCAGCACTCAGCTTTTCCCTTTCTCTCATTTTTCTCTCCTTTCTTGTTGCCAAACACCCTCCAAGGATGACAACTTGAGGATGAGCGGCTAAAACCTCTTCCTCCTTGAAGAGAGGCCATCAAGCAACGCAGTGCTTTAAGGTATACTTCGTTCCCCTGCTTTTCACGCAAATAGATTTTAACGCTTTGGTTCCCAAATTTGTAACTCTAGGTTTAAAGCTGATGTACTTTGGCCAATATTTGGCAAGATTTAGGGTTCAGTGTAATTTTAGCTTTAGATACACTAATATCCATAAGTCGCCTTTACAAGCCACCGGAGGTAAAGTTAAGGGTCGATTTCAACTTTTTAGGTTAAAATCTCTTAAACATGCTCTCTTTAATGTGTATTTGGCAAGATTTTTTTGGGTTCAATGGATACTTTCACTAGATTCACTGATGCCTAGTTAGTTGTCTCCTATTAGTTACTGAAGGGTAGGTTTTTGAGACATGTTTTCACTGTAGGAACCATAAAATGTTAAATAAATGCTTTCTATCAAAAGGAAAATTATGAGGGTTTAGCTTTTAAAGTTAAATGAAGATCCAGATCGGGAAATGACTATATGTCATCCTCCTAACGAGGAAATTAACCTGGACCTTTGTATTAGCCTAGGACCCTAAACCCGCAGCCCAATGCTTCAAGGAGTTCTTTTCATTTTTCTTCATTTTATTTTCACTTGCAAACCATCAACTCCCCGTTTACTCAAACCTTAAAACCAAATTTAATTCACCATTTTAATCATCAGAAATCATTTGTACAAAGAAAACCCATCCTCAGAAATGACCTAGAGCCGCTATACTACGTGAGCTCGACTACTAAGCAAAGAGGAGGAAATTTAGATATAACATTAAGGATTCCGACACCCTAACAGGCATCGACCGCTTGCCACATGTCTCTCATGGGTCCCATTAGAGCTCATGTTTGACTCATTCTCCACATGACACGTGGCACATCTTGAGCCACTCAGCATGTGACAGTGTCCCGTACCATTCCGGTGCCTAGAAAAACATGAAATTCGGATTGTCTCATAATTCGACGAATTTCGACGTGGTAGCTAGATTTCGTGAGACGATTCCAACGATGAAGTCTATTTTGTCATTCGAGATCTAGAAAATTCCATATTTTTGACCAAAATTACCGTTTTACCCTTTATCCGAAAATTTGGATTTTCTGGGGTTTCACACAAAGAGTGGATTAGCCTATTTGAAGTCACAGGAAAACATGTCGCGACATATTTCTTTTGTCGCAACATTATATCAATTGAGATGAATGAATTAGGTCGCGACATTATCTCTCTATGTCGCGACAAAGTTGGCTCTAAACTCTGATTTTGCAAGAAAATGTTTGTCGGGACATTATTCCTCTTTGTCATGACATAAGTACACTTGAACATCATATTTTTATGTCGTGACATTCTTACTTTTTCGCAACAAAATAATTGGACTCCTGCCTTAATCGAATAAGTAAAATATGACGACATTATTCTCTATGTCGCGACATAGATTAAAAGGGAATAAACTTCAGGTTAGTTTTACAATGAGCATAAATAAGGCACTAAAAAACATTTGGCCCATAAATAGATAATTTTTGAAATCTGAAAGGACACCTTCCTCATAAACTATCAACCCACTCATGTTCCTTTACCAAATCTCTTTCATCTCCTTTTGAAAACCTTAGATTCCAAAACCATATTCTGACCATGTTTAAACCGTCTCGCCTTGTTCATAACGTGAACGAAATTATGGAAGAGTACGTAGAGGGTGAGGAAGAAGTAGTTCAAGAAAAATGCAAGAGGGAGAAAGATCTGAAACTAGAATAGAAACCAAACAACTGATTGAAAAAACAAGAAAGAGAAAAAGAGGAGCTGAAGAAGCTAAAGCTGAGCAAAGGGAGGAAAAACCAAGAGATCTGGTTTCAGAGAGTGCTTATTTCGCTTGGAGGGATAAGTTGTAGCATAGGGACTTCATTGGTGAAAGAGGTTTCAATAGGTTAATCTCACATTTCTAAGAAATAATTGAGAAGAGAGGATGGCACCTCTTCTGTGAGCACAAGGCTCTTGGATTTGTAGATGTGGTAAAGGAATTATACTCAAACATGGTAGGGATGAAGGAAAAGGCCGTGTATGTCAGAGGTAAATGGATATCATTTAGCAGGGAGAAGATCGACCAAACTTTCAATCTAAACAAGAGAAAGAATGGTTTGAAGTTCAAGAAACTAGTAAAAGAACCAAATTTCTAGAAGATTGTTGATTTGCTGACTAATGGGAAGAGGAAATGGCATGCCACAAGGAAGAATCCCCATGAGTCCATTGTAAGAGGATTGTTGACTGAACATGCCAAGGTCTAGTTTTATTTCATTCATGTTTCATTTTACTAAACATTTGAGTACAAATTGAGAGAATGAGGCAAGACTGTATGCCATCTGGAAAGATACAATTTAGTAATAGGAAACCCACCCTTTGGAGTTATTACAAGAGGTAGCTACAGGGACTAGTACCCCATCCAAGACTAATCACAAGGCTGCATTTTAGGCTGTGGAATGAGACTCCAGTTAAGAGACATGTCCTAAGACTTCACCTCTGACAAAGACAGGAATAATTTTAAGGGGCAAAAGAGCAGAGGTAAGGCAAAAGAAGCTAAAGTTGGACAAGAGGAAGGAGATAACATAGAAATCAATCAAATACAGTTTGAGAGCGCAACTCAAGAGCATCAATAGAGGAAGAGAAGTTTGAGCCCCATTTTCACAGTATCCTTAGATTTAAGACAAATCTAATAGGAGCAAGCTGAGAGCTTGGGGCATCATAGTAACAATATAGAATTGATGGAGACGCTGAAAGCTATGAGACAAGAGATGCAAGAGAGGGACAAACAATTTAAAATCCAACTCCAATTACGGGATGAGTACATGAATGCAAAGCTGAGAAGAAGAGATCAGAATTTAGAGGAGGCACTCAAACAGAGGGATGAGGAATGAAAGAATAAACTAGAACATCAAGAAAAAGAATTGAGTGAAGAACTCAAGGCTAGGGAGAGAACTTTTATTTTCACCAGCTAAAGAGGGATAGTAAGCTGCTGAAGATCATGAAGGAGAGAGAGGATGCTAAGGAGCAGAACATGCTACAAAAGAAAAATGCCTTCGGTTACTTATATAAAGAACATCATAAGGAAATAAGGTCCTAGGACAAAGGGACAAAGAAATGGAAGAAACCCTAAACTATAGGGAGAAATTGTGGACGAAAAGCTTAGACATGATCAACAATACTTGATTAAGATGTATTTCGTTTGTGGTGAATTTTAAGGAACCTTAAATTCCATGTATTTATACAAGATGATCTTATTGGGTTAAATGGTTCTTTCCATATAATTTACTATATTCAACAAAGAAGTTAAGGTAGCAAGGCCAAAAGACCACCAGTCCACTCCCCTCAATTCTCATTCATCCGCTCGGTTATAAGTTTGAATCCATCGAATCTGAACCATTCTAATAAGAACGAGATAGAAGATAAAGTTAACACCGTTTTTTCCTCCTTATTCTCATGCCAGGATTCAAATCACGTGAAATAAAACATAAATGAAAAATCATTTACAATAATTTTTGTCCATTCTCATCTTGCATTTCTTTTGTGTATATTTTATTTTTCTTTCCTTGATTTTAAATAAATAATCTGATGACTTTTAGTGTATAACTTTGTTGAATAATGGAGAAACCAACTTTCCTAGGTTGAATTGTTGTCCAGTTGTGAATTGTTTGGTAGAAATTGAATGATGATGGAATTTAATTGTTGCTGTGTAAATTTCTCTGGATTGAATGGTTTGATTTAAATAAGCTTTTGACTTGTAAAATAGCATAGCAACATGTCCAGGAACCAAACAAAAATTTGATAGATAAAATTGGGGTAAGAGGAAGTGAATTGAAAAAGAGAAGTTGTGAAATTATCAATGAATGTGTTGAACTTCAAGAATAAGGAATATTTCAACAAATTGATGGAACAAATAAGACATATAATTATGTTTTTATAAACAATTTAGTTATTATGAATCCTGATAAACATTTCACATGGTCAAAAGTAACTATGAAACAAATTGTGCTAAGATTAGGGACATCTTCTGGGATCTATCACAGTTAAATCTCCAAATGTCCTAGAACTTATTAGATTATTAGTCAAATCGAAATCCTAGGCAATACCACTAACAGGAAATGATATAGGCTATCCTTGAAAGTTTGAGCCTTTCAAAGCCTACCCTTAGAATATGCATAAGCATACACATTAGTTCCTTATTTGAGCCAATAGCCAATTTCATCATCAACCAGCAAATGAAAAGCCTAGACCCTCCCTTAAATATAATCCTACATTAAAGAACCCTTATTTTCCTAGATTGCATGAAAAATACATTAATGATAGAAGTTGACAAGTTCGGGGGAATATTATTTCAAATTATAAAAAAGGATAAGAAGGGTTGAGAAAGGAAAATCAATTGAGATGAGGAAAGATGAAAAGAACGAAGAAAAGAAGCTGTGAAAAGAAAAGTATCAAGGTGGAATGAGTCTTGTCTTGTAGCCTTCCTGAAGGGACCCGACCCGGATTTCTTCTTCCTAACCCGAGGGTCCCTCCCGGCACTCCTAAGGATTTGAGAAAACATTTCTTTTAAACCCTTTTTAAAAGTGAATCCGTGGAGCGAACCCATCTATACAGTTATGTTTTCCATTAAAACTTTATGAAACATTGTGGGAAATTTTTTTTTTCTTTTCTTTTAAACATTAAACCTTTTTTATACAATTAAACATTTTTGCAAAATCTATTTAGTTTCCTCTATTTTCTGACATCTCCAATTTACAACACCTATAATAAAACATTTCCATGACAAAAATATTCATTTACCCACATCCAACTACTCGGACATCAAGTCCACCACAAGAAATTTCGAATGAAAATTTAAAATCCTTTTCTAAACACTATAGAAATATAAACAATATTTTAAAACATATATACATTACAAAATAAAGGTGCACAAGTAGTTATTTAAAACAAGGTCTATATATTTTGAAAAATTGGTCGTCGCGTGAGGCAGTCTATGCCCCTGAAAACATTTTATAAAACATTGGGAAATAAGGTTGTTTCTAAGAGCCTAATACCGAGAGTACAAATTATAGAAAATAATGTTTCCAGATATAGTTCAAATACAATGTGTAAAACAATTGTTAAAATATCTCATTTTAATAAATATTTACTATACTTTCTTTTCCATATAGTTCAAATACAATGTGTAAAACAATCGTATAAACATATCATTTCAATAAACATTTACTTTACTTTCTTTTCATTTTTGAATCCGTCATATCCAATGGAATCCGCCTACCATTAACCACCATTGGCCAATGACAGAACCTCTGATGAAATAGTCTTACGATCACCGATGACCCAAAAGGAACCTCCGATAAATCATGCCTTTCTTTTAGATACCATGACACTATGGAATAAATCACATTGTGCGTTGGTAACCTTTTCGTGCTTTTCAATGCATACGGCGTATATGCATCACTCTTCTTCCTCTATAAAAATTCTTATCTCTTTCCATGTACCATGCACGCCGTAAAGCACTTTAGTCGACTTTCCTTAAACTTTCTTTTCAGAATATAGGGTAACCGTGGATTCAATCATAAACATTTTCATATAAATATATATATATATATATATATATATATATATATATATATATATATATATATATATATATATATATATATATATATATATATATATATATATATAATATACATTCATAAACGGTTTATTTCATATGGAAACCATAAATCATGTTTTATAAAATCATGGAAACCATAATTCTTTCATATTTTCTCAACATAATTTAAAGTCAAGAAACCTATATTTCTTTTCGCTTAAAACATTTATTCATAAACATTTCCTTTAATATGGGAACCATGAATCATGCTTTATAAACTATGTAGTAATCATTTCATATTTTCAACATAAGCAAAGTCAAGAAAACCCACATTTCTTTTTCATTTAAACATTAGAACATAGATATGAAACATATACATTTGTAAACAATAATATATATATATATATATTTTTTTTTTTCATAAACATTTACATTTTCCCTCACCTTAGTTATTTAAACCCTTCTTCCTCTCCTTTAAAAACTTTCTACCTCCACCTTTGTCCTTAATCCCTTTCCTCATACAAGTCACTTTATCCATAATATCCATTAACACTCATACCTTAACAATATGCAATTAAACCCTTAACTAAAATATACTTTCTATTAATTTTGAAAGCAACCCTTAAGCATTTTCTTATTCACTTAATCTCAATTTATCCAATTCACTTCCACCAAATCAAGTCACAGATATCCGCAAAAGCCTTAAATCAAGCCATTAGCATGCTTAAAGTGAAAAACCCATTTTGCCCTTCACCTTAGCAAAAATTACATTTATACCTTAATCAATTCTTTTTCTTAAAACTTTAATTCTAATACATTCCATTAGGTATTTAATCATTTCCACTGATTAAAATCACTGAAACTCAACTTCTTCATACTTTTCCTAGGGTGGCCTAATCCTACATGTCACCCATTCATCATTATTTCTTCAATTTCTTCCATTTTCTTCCAACAATTACATTTAGCAATTCATCCAATGTCATTGATTCAATTACACTAATCAAACCAATGCATTTCCAATTAAACCCTCTCTCAACAACCTCTCCATGCTATATCTCATTTTCTTTTCAACTTTTAGTTCCATTAATTCCTTCAAGTATTCAAGTAATGTCATTAAATCAATTAAAACTAATCAAACAACATCACTTCCATCAACATTCAAGGTTGACCTAAATTTACAATCCTCATAATCTCATTCTTTCTTTTCAATTTCTTAAGAAAATCAACCTATAATCATGTCAATTTAATAGCTGTGCTCTAATAACTTCAATTGAAGGTTTAGATAGATAATCCATAAACCCTAATTGCTTACCATAAGAATTTTGGTGTCTTGATGTTAACTTGAATCTAAATGAAATCTCTTGTTCAAATCTAAATAGCACATGCCAAGAAACCTCATTTACTACACCATCATATAACCATTTCCTCCATTAACCTTCAAATTCACATAGACTAGTAAGTGATCTCACCTTAAAAACTTGATTCTTCACTTAGGATTTTAACTAGGTTACTTCATGGACATGATGCACACTTGAAATAGACTTGAAATGGACTTGAGGATCACTTGAATGTCTTGGAGAGGGGCTGCTGGAATTTTCTCCCTTTGCTTCCTTTTTTTGCTTCCTTTTGCCTTTCAATTCTTATTCCAACCGTATGAGACCACAAGCCAATTCAAATGCCCTTTAATGATCCTTTTTTCATGCCTAATTTGCCCTACAATTGTCCTTAGATTAACAACATGCCATTGGTTAGATCCTTGTATTCTAATTCGGGTCCATATAAAAACCATATACCAAAAGCAAACTAAAGCACTAATTTTACGCTCCATCGAATCCCACTAAATCCTTGAACCATACAGCTTAACTAACTCACGCTAACACAAATATCCTTTTTAACCTTAGTTAACTTTTAACTACCAAAGTTAGGTTTGGCTTTAGTTAACTTTTTAACTCATCCACTAACCATAGTTAAGTTAACTAATTTATGATAAATATCAAAATTTATGGAAAGCTCTACAGGTCCATTTTTAATCACATGGATCATCGTTTACATGGCACCATTCTATTGGTTCTGCTTACAACTTAGATTAGGGTTACTCATCAAATGACTTAAATGCCCTCCTTGCAAATAATACCCCTATACCGATAAAAATTCTGAAAATATTCCATGATCGTCCAATCATAAAATTGACCATGGAATAATTTAATTAAACTTATTTCCTATCATGAACATGCTTTAGAAAAAAAAAATTCTAGGGGGACAAGGAATAGTTTTACAACTATTTCATAAAAAGGGCATTTTCGTCATAAATCATCAGACGGTTCAAAAACCCCTTAAACGAATTCCGTTTTAATCCGTTTTAGTTTCTTTAGACTCAATACATTATTCTGAACATTTTTTATTTTTGGGGCTCGTTTTTCGAAAATTACTATTTATTCGACCATTTCCAATCAAATACATAACTTATCGAAAACGAAATTTACTATTCATGGAAACAGTAAATTTAGGGTCTTACACTTCCTACCTTGAACAATTAAGTTCTTAGGGGGTGTTTCAATACCTAGTACCCTAATACGAACTGGTATGGGAGTTGCTAACCCAAAGTTTGTTAAGGGTGGTAGAAAGCTTAAAAAGGCAAAACATTGCACTATTCCATAAACCTTGATAAAAGATAAAAAGTGAAAAGCTTCTAAGATGAGGGAGAGAGTTTACAATCTGAGTGTGGTCAAGAAAAAAACCACAATATAGAGTATGGAAAAAGATGCACCAAACCAAATGGGGATGTTAGAGAGTTAACATCAATGGAAAAAGTCAAGGATGCATAATGCAGGCAAGTATGTTAAGTTGTAAGTGAAATCTGGGTAAAACTGAGCCTAAATTGTCCAATTATCTACCCAATTACCCAAGCCACACATTATAAGCATAAAAGACCTAAATGATCCTGAAGGTGATATATGCTTACATTAGTGGAGATTAATATGACAAACAAACATATGAGACTTTAAAGAATGAAGGAGAAGTATGTTATTTGAGTACTATCCCAAAAGATTAACTAATCTGCCAAGGAATAAAAGAGAAGACCATCACACACTTACAAATCAGGGTTGAATAATTGAATTGTTTACACTATAGAAATTATTTGGCTGTTTAGTGAACTTAATTTAAAGTCTTCTTAGTTCTAGATTGGAAACATGTTTAAAAATAATGTTACAACTAACTTATTTTTCTTGCCAAATTGTGGATTCAAGAGAAAAGATGTCTAAGGTAAAACAGAAAAATTTCTTTAAAAATAAAAGCTAAATTGTTTAAAGACAAACAAAATTTTATTTTCTTTTCTTGGGGACAAGAAAAACCTTAAGTTTGGGGGAATTTGATGAGTCCTAAACTCATCTATTTTTAAATTATTTTTCTGGCATATTTTTAGAAGTTTTTGATTCTTTTGAATGTTGAATTATGGAATATGTTAGTAATAGTGCTCTAGGCTATTGCATGGACATGGTATTTTGACTATTTATGAGAATTTATTATTATGATGATTTGCATGTTTATTATATATAATGTCCTTGAATAATATTATTAATTATTCTAAATGTCTCTAATCTGCTATCATATGGGAATAACAATGAATTAAGATTAGTAAAGTTTGATTGATATTCATGGGATGAATATGTATGAGATAAATCAAATTTATATCTATTTGTTGAGAATAAATATTGGATTGGGACTACATGAGATTAATACATGGATCAAAGTCATAAATTAATCTCTAATATTGTGTTTGTGGTCAATAAATCCTCAATTCGAGATCGCTATAGTTCTCAACATAAGGAATATTGTCTTTTGATATAATCAAACGTTATCTTTAATCGGATGACTATAAAGGTTATACTTGAACATAATAATAATTATGTAGTGAGATGTGAGCGATTAAAATAGAATTTGTCCCTCTTATTATAAGAGAGATATCTCTGAAGCCCTCGACAATTGAGACTGAAATGCATGGTCGTGCTCAAATGAATCATGGAGATCAATGTCATTTGTTTAGTCACTTAATCAGTTTCGAGTAATCAAAGATAGATATAAGGTTGACTTTGTCCATGCCTTATATTCTATCAAGATATCATGAGACAAAAGGATTATGTCATTAGCTATATTAAGGTTATCTCGGATCATGAGCTTTTCATTTAACTTGGGTAGTCATAATGTCTCGTTGCAGGCCACTTAGCGATTTGCAGGATCAAAATATGGTTTGTGCCATCGCCAATGTTTAATGAACCTATAGTGGCTCCATTAAAGAATCTTAATAACAAAGGTTATGGTTTTACTTTCTCGTAGTAATTTTAAAATGATGAGATTATTTAAATTACAAATAACAATTAGTTTTTATTTAAATTGACTTAATTTTTGAGTAAAGTTTAAATTGATTTAAATTATAACAAATAATTAATTTGTTACATTTTTTTTTATCGGATAAGGAAATAATCAGGAAGGGTTATAAATAATATAAATTCGTTTCCTTATTTGATATGAAATTGTGATTTAAATCATATTATTTCTAAAAGGGTTTTAAATATATAATAATATAAATAAATTTGTTTCCTTTATCCACATAAGGATTTGAATTTAAATTGCTACTATTTAAAAGCGCTTTAAATACATAATGATATAAATTGCTTCCCTTATCCGATAAGGAAATTCGTTTTTGATTTAAAACCCTAGCAGACTTATATAGATATATATATATGTGAGACATATATTTTTGGGAGTAGTCATATGTTAAGAAACAACCAAAACAGAGAAACCCTCTACTCTGCTTTTGAGAAGACGAACCTCGAACTAGCATCTTAAAGACCGTCTCATTATTTGTTCGTGTGTGGATACTTGGTGTAGGGTGGTCGTTTTTTCAAAGACCTTTGAAGATCCGACAAACCAAGGCGTTGCATTTCCTTTGGAAGGCTCGACTTAATCGATCTGCCAAGAGGTGTGTCTGCTTACTCCTCTTCTGCTCTATGAAACGCATGTGATCCTTGGTGGGTTAAGGGATAAAAATTATAAATTCCGCTGCATTTATGTTCCAACAAGATTAGATATTCTACCCGTAACTCAACAGTGAGCCACTTGTGTTTTCATAAAAAGTGATAATGCCATGTTTGATCGTATGTATGTGATGTATATGATTCTGGCATGATTTGCGTTTTTGAATATATGTGATATTATGGCTTGTGCTTAACGACATAGTTAATAGGTTTTGTTAAGGCATTAATTGATTGAATCCAAAAAAACCCAAAAGGATTAGTTAATATAATTAAGAATCCGAATGGATATTGCTATTAAAGTGTTTAATAACATGTTATATGATTCGCTTGTCTTAATCAGATGATATATGGACCTAATTCATATATCAATTCCCACTTATCAATGATCGGCTTATGGTGGTGCTAAAATAAGCCCTATGTAATGAGATTACATAATATGTCGTTTTAATATGGAACCGCCAGGTGAATAAACAATAGCGCCTTATGAATTTAATCGGGTTTTAAACACACGCCTATTATAATTTATTTCCTTTTAATGAAAATTGTTTATGCTATATGATAACATGGGATATATTTTGCATGTTATGTCATTTCACATGGTGCACAGCATGGCCTTTTAGACCAATGTGTTCAAGTGGTGTTATTATTATTGGTTTTGATAAGGGTCAGATGATGAATATCACAGATGCCGTTTTTGTTTTGTTGTAATTTTATTTTACTTATTATTATTATTTATTTAATTTTGTAATAAAATAAGAGATAATGCAAGCCATTTGAAGTCATGCAATCCAACTGATTATGGAGGAGCGAGGTGTCTATGTGCAAGTTATGGTCAAATCGACATCAATGGAGTCGTTTACATTACCTAGGAATGACTGATCTTAATATCATTATGAGATCGCTTCAGATTAAGGTCATACTGTGACACGCTTTTATTATATGCACAAGTAGATGCTATGTATGATGTTACATGAGTATGTGACGCTTAAATGTATGATGAGATCTATTAATTGAAAATTAAAATCAATCAAGATCCTCACATAAAATTTAAAGTTAAATGCCATCCATATTTAAACACTGTCAAACCTTTTATCACCTTAATGTGGGTTCTACCAAAGTGAAGTACATTAGGTTACATCATGAGACAAGATGAGTAATGGTGCTACCCATATGTTTAAAATGGTTTAACTTTATTAGGTTATCATAACGATTTTGCCTAATGGCATTAGATGGGATTTAAACATGCCGGGACATATGATGTCAAAATCCCATAAATATCTAAGAGTTGCATGAGATGTAATTGGTAAGAGTTACCTACCTAAATAACTTAATTTTAAGTGTCATGCCAAAGCTGAATTAAAGTTGAGTAAAATATGGATCTAGCTCACTGTATTAATATGATTATTCTCGAGGGTTGTTAATTTAGTGGAAATTTCATAATCAAAATACTTATCGAATCCTCAGATTCATTGTATGGCCAACAATAACAACAACAATCTACTCATGTCAATAAGGACAACCTGAGAAGATGAATCCATCGACTAACTTCTCACTGCTCTCGAATCTGAGAATTGTTCTCAAACAAGAAAGGAAGCTTTATGTCCCGAATGAACCTCTCCCCTCAAGAACCAAATAAAATGTTCCCTGAGTCGAAAAGAATGCTTATGAGAAGCACTATAATGACTCTATTGATGTCGCATGCTTGATGTGCTAGCTACCATGAGTTCTCGAATCGTATGATCCGAAAATACGGAAGCTTATGGATATGATCTTCAATCTTAAGGAAATGTTCCAAGAACAAGAAAGGAAAGAAAGGATGAGAATACCAAGGCAATCGTGATTCTGCAAGATGGCTGAGGGTACTTCAGTTAGTGCTCATGTTCTAAAAATGAAAGGCTATATCGAAAGCACCTTGATTAGGCCTGATTTCCATCGAGCCAAGAGTTGCAACCTGACTTGATCTCAATCACTCATAGTTATGGCTAGTCTGGCGCGAGCTATAACATGTAATGAAGTGGACAAATCTATCTCCTCGAAATGCATACGATGCTTAAAACTGCTGAGCAGAATATTAAATCCAAGCCTGGCCATGTTCTGATGGTTCAAAATGGAAAGGGCTTCAAGGGCAAGGGCAAGGGCAAGGGCAAGTCCAATGCTCAACCCAAACCCAAACCTGAACCAAGGCTAAAGCCCCAAAGGAGGGTGTTTGCTTTCTTTGCAATGAACTCCGTCATTGGAAGAGAAACTGCAAGTTGTATTGAAGGATCAAAGAAGAAGAAGGTTGACCGGTGAGACTAGTCTTTTAAGTATTTATGTTATAGCGCATTAATTTTTTCTCCCTTCTAGCTCCTGGCATTAGATAATCGGATGTGGATCTCATATTTGTACAACGTAGGGCTCAAAAGGAGTAGACAACTCTAAGAAGGGCTGCTTAATTCCACGAGTAGGTAAATGGAGCAAAAGTCACGCTTTCTGGGTCAGAGGGAGTTAATGAACTTACTTCGCCTGGCGCTTGTTAGCTTGACAATTGTTATTATGTTCCTACAATAGAATATATTTCGCTTTCTTTGCTTGGATAATGATGGTTTTTCTTTATTATTAAGAATAATAATTGCTCCATTTTTCATAAAGATACGTTTCTATGCAAATGCCTATTTACTGTGATGGTCTTATATGAACCTTCAAAAATCCAACAATTCTCATGTATAACATAACTACTAAGAAATTTAAGTCCAATGATTTAAATTTAACCTATCTTTTATTACTGCCGCCATATAAACGAGAGGTTCACATCTCAAAACTCCATCAAGTTGGACTTTTGAATTCATTTGATTTTGGATCATATGATACATGTGAATCTTGTCTATTGGGTAAGATGACAAAGGATCCCTTTACTGGACCATAAACGATGTCGCGACCATTAATCTAAGCAGCTGCATGAACTGTCGCAATAAGCAAACAAGGTCGCGACGAACACGAAAGCAATCATGGAAATCCATGTCAAACATCAACCCGAGGTAGCGACATAGAACAAGAACTCCGGGCTTTATTTTCAAGTATTCACCGAGTTTTTTTCGGGGGATTCTACTAATTTCTTTTCGACAAAGATAAATAGATAGTGTTACATAGTAAAGTTTCCGCCTTCACTACTCCATAAAAGGAAATGAGAGGAGCCTGTATAACTTAGGGAGTAGAATTTACTTCTTTTATTATTTTTAAGCTATTTCTTTTCTGGATTTGAATCACAACTATGTTATTTTCTTCTTAGAATTAACATCTGAAAATTTAGTGAAATCTAGACAAATTTATGAATTCGTTTCTTCATTTTATCGTAATTACAAATGGTTATACGTGATCGATACTCCATTTCTTAATTCGCAATGCAAAGATCAGAGCGCAGCTCTGCTGGATTTGATTTACATTTAGTTACAGTCTTTCCTGCATAAATATGAAGAACTTATTTGGTTTCGGATTTACTTATTTGGTGTCGTTTTTGAATTGATAAGTTCCCAATAGTAGTACCGAATACTGGGCCGAGGGAATGTATCTTGCTCCTGATTTCCGTGATGCCCTCCGTGACACGTAGACCTGTAGGATTCCCGAGTCGAGGAGCATTCTTTTCCGGGTATGCTAGACTACCATTGATGAACCATCGAGCTTTGAGTTTATTTTGATAACCCCATTCCCTCTCATAATCAAGTCGAGGGGAGACAATATAAATGATCGAGTTTACTCTGACCATCAGGACGTTCCTAACCCCGTGTTACCGAGATCTAATCAAGGGAAAAGGACGACTCATCAGATCCGAGGTTGAGCCACCTTAAGTCAGAGAAACTTTGTAAAAATCGAGAAGGAAATGCAAAGATCCACTATCAAGAAACGGGTGTGAAGTATTGAGAAATAAAATGCCCAGATCTTGCAACGTAGTTAGAATACAGAATGGGTTTGATCTTGCTCGAGAGAATAAGGTATCCAAACTGCTGAATAACATGAGAAATCCAATTCCAAAATTCAGAAATTCGACAAATCCAGATCCACACAAACAAAGCAATGTATTTTAGTGTAGGGAATCGATCTGTCACTGTAATTTCACCTCTGATAGTTTCTGCTTTCACAGAAACTTATTCAAATTCAAAGATTTTAGTTACAATTTATTTTTATTCACTTAATTTGTTTTTAGCTTAGTTAAACAGTAGTCAATAGTCTAGAATCTTTATTGTTCTAGATAAAACTTCCATTTTGAGTTTTTAGTCCAAATAGCATAGAATTTTAGTAGTTGGGGTAGTTGATCTCTAATTCGCACTAATCAGGTGGAATGATACCTCGACTTACATCTCGCCTTACTACTTATGACCTGTGCACTTGCAAAGAAGTCATATACTAGACCCATATTTTTAATCATGAACATTATGAAAGAATTATTTTATCAAGCAAATTTATCCAAAGTGACATGGATGCAAGAGAAGTGTAAGGCTCTTGTAACTATGTGAATTTGACGGGTTTTAGTCTATATAGATAAAGGAAGACAAGTTTTTTTGGCGCCGTTGCCGGGGATTGAAAGAATTAGATAGATCAATATTCTAACGAAAGAGGGAAATGCTAATTTGGACATTTTATAAAAGAAAAGAACAAAAATAGCATTACAAGTAGTGGCTACACCAACCACTGATTTTTAAAAAGCCATGTTGAAAAATATATTTTTTTGTTTAGTTTGACTAATATTATTAATCTGAGTGTGTTTTAATTTTAGGAAATCCTTTAATGCATAGGAAACAAGATTTTGACATGTTTCCAGCAGACACCGACCGAAAGAAATACTCGGAGCTTAAGAAAGACTAAAAAGAGCGTAAATGCAAAAGAATGGTGCATGAGAGACATGACCAGATGCAGGGAACAGAGGATGCTAAAATGTAGTTAATTCTCCATCGAAGCCAGACAATGAGGATTTCTAGAGGCCATCATTCAGAAGAATATTCCAGAATCAGAGAGCCTACTGGATGCAAATAACTCGAACTAAAGCAAGCCTTAATAACAATGGTGCAAGAAGATCACCACTCGGTCACCCCACCTCAAGACCCAAATGAGCACCTAGGTATTTCGGGATGGCAACACAAGGAAGTTGAATGGTGTAAGGCCAGAGGTGATAAAGTCGCATCTCTTCCCATTTTATTTAAGAGACATGCCAGCAACTCGGGTATAACCATTACCATATGGTTCACTTGGATACTTGGGAAGAGCCGGTAGAAGCATTACTTCAAGTGTTCTTTCCCCATCTCACCTCGTAAAGAAGAAGAGAGATAATGAGTTCCAACAAAGGGAAGATAAGAGCCTATATATACCGAGAGATTTAAAAGGTTGTCAAGAGGTGCCCTATGGCTGAATTGATTTAAAAACCCGATGGATATAGTGTATCATGCCTTAAATGACACATCTAAGGGCATTATCGATGCCTATGTCGTGGAGCATCTAAAAGAAAAGTGTCAAGAGGCTAGAGATCCGATGAAGACTCGCCAAATGCAATATGAAAGCTCCATCTCGAGTTTTCAAGGGGTAATAGCAGAAAAGGGTCATGAGCGAGTAAAATGACAAACATGGAGGCAGTTAGATGCCATCATGCACAGGATGGACAAACAAGAAAGAAATGCACACCGCTTAAATAGGAGCAAGGGAAGAGAACAGATGAGAAGAAGTGCTGAAGTACCAATAGAAGAAGACTCTTATAGTGCTGAGGAGGTTAAGTACATGAATGAACCAAGAAGTCACCATTTCAAGCCAAATCCTAACCTGCCCACACATTACAGTCTAGCACTGAGGAACCATGAGGTTTTCTCTACAGGAGGGGCATTACAAGGCCCAAGGTACGACATAATCCTCAATAGATATTAACACCACCAAGGTTCCAAAGAAAGAATGCTCAGGTGAAGGCAGAATGATTATCAATAAGGGGAGACTCAATCCATTTGAAGAACAATGTCGGGGCTCATGGGGACAATAAGAGACTTATACACTTCCATGAATAGAAACCGTCCGACTCTGAAGCTGTCCGACACTCAAATATTCAAGAATACAGCGTCTATCAAAACTGAGACACAAGTAGGTGGCCGCCCTTAATATGCCAACTAAGAGTAAGGGTACATTCTCAGTGACACTCAAAGAATCCAAAGGATCAGATGCAAGTTCAAGCATATGGAAAGAAGTGGGCACAATGTATTAGAAAGAAAGGAAAGAAGAGGATCGAGGCGTAACAAGAAGAAACCGGAAAGGAAAGAGAGAAGAGACACAGACCGAACAAATTCAAGGAAGTAATGAGTGTAATGTATGAAAGAGTATCAAATTATACACCTACGCCATTTCCACAGAGGCTTCAAGGCAAAAGTGGAAGTGCGCTTAAGATTCTTGACATTTTCAAGAAAATAGAAATCAATATCCCATTTATGTGAGGTAATCTAATTAAATGCCTATTTATGCAAAATTTCTCGAAGGAGATACCGAGCAAGAAAAGGAAAATAGTTGAGGAAGGAATATGAACTTGGATCACTACTTGCAAGGTGCAGCTATCCGCAAAGCTCCAAAGAAATGGCGACCTCGCGGGGGCCACCATTCCCGCTCACAGGGAAATATGGAATTCAAGAAGGCTTTATGTGATTCTAGTGCTAGTATAAATTTGATGCTCATCAAGCAGTAAAGACTTAGTTTTGGGGAACTTACCCCCAACAAAGAATTACATTATTACAAATGGTCGATGTGATCAATGTAAAATAAACTGTAAGGTGTTCTCAAGATGTACTTGTTAAGGTGGGAAAATTCATCTTCCCAATGGATTTTGTTATTATGAAGATGGAGGAAGATACCCAAGTTCCTGTGCTGCTAGGAAGACCTTTCTTAGCAACTGGAGCAATTTTTGATAGATGCGTAAAGGTGAATTGACACTAAGGGGCGGAACTGCAAGGCACTTTAATCTTACTGTGAGTTCGAACATCCCGATATAGATGCAGTTGTATGGTCAGAGAAAACAATAGTCTTCGTTTAGTTTAATTAATCGTATTTCAACATTCTATCAATGAAATTGACATGAATTTTCTATATTCGAGTAATATCATGGAAATGTTACCTTCAATTTTGTTTAACAAAGAAACAGTCTCAAGCATAAATGAAAACAAATTAAGATAAGTATAACCAGAATGTAAAACTACCGAGTAGGAAACTAGTGTATGGGTTAATAATCAAAGAATTGCCCAAATATTTGAAATATGAATTTAGAACCAAAAGAGGAAACTACCATCATATCACCAGATTACTCAAAGTCAAGAACAGAAGTTGCCGAAATTCCGAGAAAGTATATGGCTATTGTCAGTCAATTGAGGATCCGAAAGTATCACCTCCATTTGTATGCACAAAATATTGCCGAATGATAATGCAAAACTTCTATTGAACATCAAAGGAGGTCAACCTAATGATGAAAGAAGTCACGAATAAGTTCAAATGGTTGAATGCAGGTTTTATATATGCTATCAGATAGTTCTGGTTGAGCCTAAGACAGGGTTCAAAAAGGTGGATTCACCGTGGATTTAAATGAAAAAGATGAACTGATTCCTACAAGAACCGTGGGATGTGACGGGAGGGTATGTATTGACTACGTAAAACTGACACGCAACAAGAAAGGATCATTTTCCTCGCTTTCATTGATCGTATGTCGGATAGTCGGGTGACACCCTCATTTTTGTTTTCGAAGGGGTACTGGATATAAACTAAATTGCTATTGCACCAGGATCGCTATAAAACTACTTTTACATGCCCGTCTCCTTTGTTTTTGGGGAGAATGCCATTCGTTTGCGGTAATGCCTGGTACCTTCCAAAGATGCATGATGTCTATTTTCTCGATTTAGCGTAATAGTTATGGAGATCTTCATGGATGATTTTACAGTGTATGGATTCAGCTTTTGAACAAGGCTCACATAACTGGGACAATACTTCAGAGGTGCAAGGACAAGAATCTAGCCTGACCAGGAAAATGTCATTTTATGGTTATTGCATGAATTGTCTTCAAAGATATATCTCAGAAACAGTGGCCAGAGGTAGACCAAGGAAAGTTTCAATTATAAGAAATTCTAATGCCACCCACTACAAATAAGGGAATTAGAGTTTCTTAGACATACTGATTTCCATGTAAGATTTATCGTGAGATTTCAAAAAAATTTCTGCATTCACTATGATTACCGGAAAAGGATACTAAGTTCAATTCATGAATCCTGCACTTTTCAAGAAATCAAATCCAGACTAGTCAAGCTCCCATCATGGCAAAAACCGCATTGAACAGAGAATTTGAAATCACGTGCGATGCCGTGATTTCAGAATGGAGTCAGATTGGGACGTAACGAAAAAGTATTTAAGGCCATATACTATGCCAAAGAAACCTTCAACGCTCGTGAAAATTACTCATCATCGGTAGTGCTGAGATGCTGGCAATAGTATTTCCATGAGAAAAATTTAGGCCATACATGTTATTATACACACTGATCATGCAACAATTAACTATCTAATGGCAAAGAAAGAAACAAAGCCAAGATTGATCAGATGGGTATTGTTATTACAGGAATTTGATTTAGAAAAAAAAAGACAAGAAAGGTTGTGACAATGTGATAGCTGATCACTTGTCAAGAGTGGAGAAATCTGCTGTACAAGAAGAAGAAAGGGAAATAGCAAAAAACTTTCCAGATGAGCAGTTATTCCAGTTGGCTACCCAATCACCTTAGTATGCTGATATTGTGAACTTCTTAGCTTGTAGAATTATGCCACAAGAATTCAACACCAGTAGAGAAAAGACTGACAACAGGTACTACATCTGGGATGACCCATTACTATTTAAAAGAGGAGCTGATCTACTTATAAGGAGATGTGTACCAGAAGGTGAGCAAAGCAAGATTTTACAAGAATGTCATGCATCATCATATGGAGGACATTTTTCAAGAGACAAAACAACCCACAAAATTCTCCAGTCAGGATTTTATTGGCCTACAATTTTTAAGGATTGTTTTGAATAGGTGAAGTTATGTGATAAATGCCAAAGAATGGGAAATATCAGCAAAAGGCATGAAATGCCCCTGCAAGGTATCCCGTAGCAATTATTTGATGTAAGGGAATAGATTTTATGGGGCCTTTCCAAATCTTCATTTGGAAATATATACATACTCCCAACCGCCGATTATGTATCAAACGGGTCGAGGCAAAAGAATCCTTGTCCCAAAAATGATGCTAACACAGCCAGAGATTTTACAAAGAAATATTCTCAAAGAGATTGGGGACACCTAATCGTAATCGTTGACGGGGAAGCCATTTTGCAAATAAGGTGTTTGACAAACTCATGGGCAGATATGGTATCAAACACATTATGAGCTTGACTTATCACCCTCAAACAAATGGGCAAGCCGAGATTTCCACAGAGATAAAGAAAATTTTTGAAAAGACCGTAGTTCAAAGAAGAGATTAGTCTATGAAGCTTGACGATGCACTCGGGCATACAAGAATTCCTTTAAAACTCCCATCGAATGTCCCCATACGTGCTCGTTTTGGAAACCTTGTCACTCACCTCGAGCTAGAATATAAAGCTATGTGGGCCATAAAGAAGCTAAATTTGATTTCAAGGCCGTAAAGAAGCAGAGGCTACTCCAAATGAAATGAATTGGAAGATGCCGAGGGAATGAAGCCTATGATAGCGTTTAATCTAAGCAAAGATAAAACAAAAATGGCATGATCAACGACTTTGAGGAGGGAATTCAAGCGTGAGATCAAGTCATGTTATTCAACTCGCACTAAGACTCTTTCCAGAAAGTTTAAATCCAAAATGGAGTGGACCATATATGGTAGTGTCATAATGACAATTTGGGGCAAAGGATACTTAAAACCAAAGAATCATGAGGAATTCAAAGTTAATGGTCGAGATTAAAGCACTACCTGGGAGAAAGCAATGGAAGAATGACTTGGGCTCTAAATGAGAAAATTAAGAAACTCGAACTATGCAAACAAAGAAGTCCAACTAAAGACTAAAAATTTAGCAGCTTTGTGGAAGGCAATCCACATCAGTTTGTTTTAAATTTTTCTTGTTATATTTTTTGTGTTTAAATTTCTAATAGATTAGTGTAATTTTATCATTATTGATTGAAGAGTAGGTAAATATTCTTTTAGTTTTGTAGGACAATGAAAAATGTGCAAAATGGGGAGCATCTACAATCAAACATCCAATCTGAAAAAGAGACAAAAAGGGGTAGTATACTCTTCTTGATTTTATTTAAGTTTTGTCTCTGATATGGCATGATTGAAAGTTTAGGGGAATTATATTTTGTTCTGGTGCTTAAATTTTTACGATGCATATGGATGATTTGTCAATATTTGTAATGATGAAGATGAATTGAGTTGTATTTCAGACGCTGATTTAAAATAAATTGAAATTGCTGTGAATTTGATTGTTTAGGGAGACCTAAAATTTTCTAGTCGCAACACTAATCCAAAAGTTGCAACCAAGAATGCTGGATGTGGAAACAATAAAGTAGAAAAGAAAGTCACAACAGTAGAAACTGAGGTCACGACTGAAATAAAAAAGGGAAAGAAAAGAGCAAGTCGTGACATCAAGTCCCATGTCGTGACCACATTTCAAGTTGCAACAAAAATCCTTAGGTTGTGACCAGAAAAGTCCAAAACTCAATAAAAGTAGGTTTTTAAATCTTTCATTTTGGGTATTCCAGCATTAAAAATAAAATCCATTGCAAATCATTAATTAAGAGGATAAAAATTTAATGTCGCCACCCCCATATCGCAATCATGTCATTGAACCTAGCGTCTGTTCCATTTCAAATTCCATTAAACTGCAATTAATCCCAACCTTTCCACTTTTACATCCATATTTTTAATCTTGAAACACTAAAACCAGAGAGCAAAGCAGTATTCTCTCAAAGCTTCAATCATGGCAGCAAATCAAGATGACGTCGCAAATCTTAATAGACTGATCGACGAAATCATGCGTGAAAGTGTCGAAGCAATAGAAGAGATGCAGTCGAAAACTCAACCTGAGGAAGAAATAAATGTTGAAAAAGGAAACCAGCCAGAGGAGGATGAGCAACCCGAAAAAGAAGCAATAGAAGAATAAAAAGACTTCATTTCAAAAGAAGCTCAAGAAGTGTGGAACAAGGTGATGTTTGACAAGGAATTTGTATAAAGATGTTTTGGTAAATTAATTCCCCCATTTTCTAAGTAATAGAAAAGAGGTTAGATTCTTTGCAAGCACAGCCAGTGATTTTACCTCAGGAATTCTATGCAAATATGGTGGGAAAGAAGGCTGAACATTCAATATGTGAGAGGTGTTTGCAAGTTCTTCTGATAGAAGAATAAATGGAATGTTTAACTTGAGAGATTTTAAGCATGGGTCGAAGTATAAGAAGTTGATAGAAAATCCCAATTATGAAAAGATACTGAATCGGTTGACTGGAGGAGAAGGAAAATGGGAGGTCACGAAGAAGAACCCCTACCACGCCATCAAAAGAGGAGCTCTCACTAAAGAAGCAAAGGTTTGGTTCTACTTCATATGTTCTGTAATAGTGCCTACTAAACACCTTGCTCAGTAAGAGAACAGGAAGCCATCATTTTGTATTCCTTTAATTTTGAAAGGATACAAAATGAACATAGGCATTCTGATCGAAGAATCAATCAGAGGATACCACCACAGCAATAAGAGAGGATTGATCCCTCACCCTACCACTATCACCAGACTTTGTCTTCAAGGTGAGGTGAAGGAAACTGAGGAAGAAGATAAATATCTATCTCTGACTCAGACTGGGAGGATAAAGTATCGAAATGCATGCAACAGAGTACCCAGAAATTCCACTTTCAAAAAGCACAAATCGTACCCAGAAAATGGAATTTTAGATCTCTGATGACCTAAACTGACTCCGCTGAAATTGTCTCACAATTTAGCTACCACGACCTCGTTTAGATTCGAGGTGGCCTGGATCACGCTTTTCGAGGCGTGGAGGCCCACTTAATACATGGCAAGGTAAGAGATGCCATACTAAGACCATACAGGAGTGACACTGGCAAAGCCATGAATCCACTTTTGAAAGAATGGCTCACAATGAGCCATGTGTAAAAGACCTCACGCCATACGGTCTGTTACAATGCACGACGACATTAAACAAGAAAAAGAACATAAAGTGATAGCCAACACACCAAGATTTATGAAAGGAGAAGGAAATTTCCTTCTTGATCCATACACACTGCCTCATCCAAATGGTAGGTGGAGCGACCAAAAGAGTAAGAGAAATGGCAGAAATGAAAGCGGAAATGAGACGAGAAAAGAGAGCAAAGAAAAGAAAAGAAAATGGAAAGAATAAAACAAAGGTAAGACCAAACGTAAGGGAGGAAGAAAAGGAAAATATCCAGTAGCTGATTAGTTATTTAGAGAGAGTGTCCTCCTTCTCTCTAGATTCAGAGGTGATCCAACCGCCGATTCGTCTCACAGACAAGAAGTGGAAGTCATTTACCTGAGAGCATAACGCGTGACTCCTGCTGAGTTTCTTCAACCCTACAAGAGGTAGGATATTTTCCTACTTGGTTTACTTTAGCTTCTCTAAAGGCTTTATAATGGTAGGGGTTGTTTGTGAGGCCATGAGAGGCCATGTAAATTAGTTCCAAGCCTGACTATGGGGTATGGATTTATGACCGCTTAATTAAGAGAGTTATATTTTGCATAGAAAACTGAAAGTTTCTAGGTGTCAGGGTTTGTTGTCATGATAATGATGCTTCGAACCCGATTGTCTGCGGTTTTGAAGGGACTGCAAAGTGCCCCGTTGAATGGTCCAAATTTCGGTGACCTAGTTGTGTGTTAGTGTTTCATTGAACAACATGTTGGTGGAATATATTATTTCCATTTGATGCTATTTGATGTATTGATATGTTTTGCATGGAGGTAGATTATATGTATAAATTATAATTTTCCATGGAGTGTAAATGTTTCATGTAGTACTCATTCATGCATGTAACATGAGGAAAAAAATGCATTGGCATCATCATGCATTTCATATGCACGGCCACTGCCGCTCGTGTGTGTAGGGTAAGGTTTATTCATCAAGCAGAATGGGTCGTGAGCTCCTGGGAAAATGGGACAAAGTCCAAGGTAGAGATTCACGAGTGTGTAAATGATCAAAATGATAAATTATGTTTCATACAAGTCAGATCCCTCTCAGGTGAAAGTCCCATCTGCTACTCACGTTGTATTACGAACTCGACGATAAGTTCGTGAAAATGTTGGAAAATGTTGCGCATACGCCCTACGGTGTAAACCCTAAACTGCTGCCCACAAAATAAAGGAAAAGAATCAAAATAAGGTTTTGATAAATAAAATTGGAGGGTGTCCAATGGTTTAGTCATGGTGTGTGATAGGTTTTAGTCACGCTTGGCATTCCAGGTGTGAGGGAGCTCTGCTAGGACTGGGGTCGAGTACGAGAGGTCGTATCTCATGCATGATATGACATTTCATATAATAGTAAATAATTGTATGGAATGTGATTGATTGCTTATTTATGCCATTGCATATGCATTTTAGCGGAGTAACCCTTGCAGGAAAACTTTTCATCGGGTTTGCTCACTCCCTGTCGTGGGACTTCTTTCGTGCACAGAGACTATCCAGGAGACAAGACGCAAATAGAGGTAAGACGAGAAGAAAGTCAAATGTGGCTTCAGTAAATATTTTTGTAAAGATACAAATCTTTTGTAGAACAAGCATTGAAACTATGATAATATAGTTGGATTATTTTGTTTTATGAGTAAGGATGTATGGGCCCATGTGGCTATTTTACTCATGTGTGTCACAACACGAGACGCATATAATTTCCGCAGGTTGACGGGTAGTCAACAGACACCCCGATTGGGAGCCACTGTGAGCAGAGAAAATGAAGAAAATGATAGAAGAGAAATGTAGGAACCGCTGCATAACAAAGGTTGGATCTGACCAAACACATACAAATCTATGACACTATTACCAAAGGACTATTGACTAATCCCCGCAAAGATGCCATAAAACTCGTTAAGAGAGACCAGATACTTCCGCACCGCTTTATAACAAAATTACCAAAGGACTATTATCTAATCCTCGACAACTTTAAGCAATAAACTGGTGGACATTAATACTATAAAACCAAAATCTCCCAGAGTAAATCATTCTCTAAAGCTCGATTTTATCAGACATTCCTCGTGTCGCATTAGTACCGACAAGAATAAAATGGAATTAAGTCCTGACATCGATCCCACGTAGATCTCAAGAATTTTAAATCAACTACCCTGACTACTCAATTTCCATACTATTTGGACCACTAAATGATAGTAAGTTCCAAAGATTAAGGTGCTGGAAAGTTAAAACGAACAAAGGGAAATAACCAATGAACAATAAACTCGAATATAAAGAATAAAGAATAATTTAAGAGTTAGCAAATGAATAGGAATTGAATAATTATCGATTAGAGAACACATTATGATCAATGCTATTGTGAAGTATCAATTCCTGTTGTTAACTTGTTAATTTTGCTTGTGAATTTTAGATTTCAAATCTGTCCAAGGCGTTAATAGTTCAGCTGGATCTCTCCAGACTTCACATTTCATTATCTAATTTTTCGACCGATTCTCTAATGTGTGGAATTAGATAACTACTTTTAACAGTGGACTTCCTAATTCGGTATTTTTCTTTCAAGTAATACTTCATACCCATTTTCCGGGATCAGACACCTAGCCCTGCCATCTCCATTGCCATGATATACAACTCCAAAAGTTACTCTTCCTCCAAATTAAAATGTATCACCCTCTCCTGATTAGGATCCTACCACGTGATTGGCTTCACTATTCGACCAGAACTCTCTCGCTTGTTTAAATCTTTGATAACTCATTCAACTCATTCGATTTCAAGTGAGAAGAGATTTTATCAAGTAAACCTACCTGAGCTCATTAGACCCCCAGCAAAAGTTGAATATACCTTCAAAGAAATATTCATAACTCCCAGATTGTCATCTCTGTCACTCGTAGGACCTCCTTGAAATCGCAGTACAAAACAACTCTTAAAACTATGCATAAGAAACCTGAGATTCGCATCAAAAACCTATACCCATAACCGAAAAAGTAAATTCATAAACTGATATTTGCAATTTGGTCGAAATAACAATAAGAAAGATACTTCGACAATAAGATTCATTTAATGGAAGCCGGGTTCTCAATTACTCGAATTACACACTACAAAGATTCCTCCACTCTACATAGGGTCAACAACTCATTTAATCCCAAATGGGATGCTTCTAATTCCGTGAATTGTCCGAACTTCAACATTCCAGTAATAATTTGAAAGAATTGAATTCATTCAAATTCTTCACTTCCAAACGATAACATCCAAATTCCGTAAAAAAATAAAAGAAAACTAGAACGATAAATCTAATCTAATATAATTATTGAAGAAAATAAAAAGAAAAGAAAAGAAAATAAAACTAAAAAATAAAGAAAATGAGCTCTTCAATTATCCACTCTCGTCTGTGGGTCAGCCAAGCTACTTTCCCTTCGATAGTCGCTGTGATGATAGGTTTTTCACAATTTAATCCCAATGTATTCATTGCGGGATTTTAGAGTATCCAGCCTAAGTCATCGCTCAAGTCACGACTTCAACTTTCTGTCGCTGACAAAGATCCCTCGTCGCGACCTCGATCTCACGCCGCGACCTCAACTCGCCTATGCAGCTCAACTCCGTTTCCAATAGTGATGTCGCTGACATCATCTCCTCGTCACGCACATCGCCTTACTTCTTCGCAGGTTTCACATGTTAGTTCCCGATGTCGCTGACGCCATTCTCTCGCTGACATCAACTAAATGTGAAATGCATCTTCAATCGACATCTTCGATGTCGCGACTCGCCTCTTGTCGCACATCTCTTATGGCTCAGACTGGACCGGTAATTCCTAATGTCGCTGACATCGATATCTTGTCGCGACATCACTTTATGTAGCTTCAACCTTCAACTCGAAAGCAGTCTCGCGGTCGCAACTTCACCCTCGTCGCGACATCAACTTTATGGGGCTGCGCCTTCACTTACGGATTTTGGTGTCGTGACTTCAAACTTCTCATTGCGGACATCAACTAAATAAAATTCATCTTTTCAACTGAATCTTCTCGATGTCGCGACCTCCGTCCTCGTCAGACATCAACCTCGCTTCTTTCGCCTTTCATCTAAAGATTCCTCGATGTCGCGACATCGCATCACTCATCGCGACATCGACTTAGTTCTCTCTGTGGCCTTCAATCGTTGTTCTTGGTGTCACGACAACACCGCCGCGGACATCTAGTCGCCGCAGATTTCAACTCAAGGCCTCTCATGTCGCTGACCTCGATCTCACGCCTTCGCAAAGATTCAATCCGTTTCTGATGTCGCGATCAATCTCTCGTCGCGGACACTAAAGGATCCGCAGGTGTTTCAACTCGCTTTCTCATGATGTCGCGACGTCAATATGTTGTCTGACACGAATCGACACGTACGCTTCAATCTCGTCGCCACTTCGTATCTTCCTTGATCGCTTCGCCGCTCGCTGACATCAACTCGTCGCCACACTTCACGCCCCACAGTCTCAACCGCTTGTTCCCATGTCACTACACCGTAAGACCGGTCGCTGACTTCGATCTCACGTCGCGACCTCAACTCATTTCTTTACAGCTTTTTCATGAGCAGTCTCATGTCGCGACTTCTATATCTTGTTATCCATGTCGCGACCGTGATCGACATTTCCTTCAATTTCCCGATGCTCGCGACCTCATGATCAGATCATAGGAATCCTTAAAACCTGATCAATGACTCAAACAGCTTCTTTTCATTTCGCTTCTCCATTTTAATCGACTCCGCACTTTATTTCAATTTATTTCTCGTATTTTCACGTTTTTTCTTCTTTCTTCCATTCTACCCGCTTAATAACAAATGGGTGAGTTTCTTCATATTTCCTCGCAGCTAATTGTCTCTTTTGATATGAAAATTAGCGTAAAAATGGACTAAAAATAGATGACTCCTTTAAGCTCATCAAACTCCCCCCAACTTAAAGTTTTCATTGTCTCAACAAAGAAAAGAAAAAGATTTTGCTTTCCTCAAACAAATAAAAGCAAAGCACTCAGAAGACATTTTTCTCCATCTGCTCAAGCAGCTGGCAATCAATTTAATCAAATGCAAGGTATGCATAATTCTCGTACATCTAGCTTCAAGCCCATCAAGGTCAGGTTCCCTACTCTTTATATTCGCAAAACTAAACTCGTTGAAATTGTTTCATAAAACTAAAATTATTATTCACTGATCCTGCTTAATAATAGATTATTTTCCTTTCTCATTTCTTATCGAAATATTTAACTCCCTAAAGTCCTTCTCAATTTTGATTATTTCTATTCTTCCCAAATTCCAAAGGCTTGTTTTTTCATATCAATCTCCCACTGGGAGATGATTTCAAATTCCTTCAAGATCATCAATCAGTCTTTCGGGTTTATAATGTCAGGGCTGGGAAAAAGGGTAGGATGAATGGAATTTTCAGGTTGTAGATTACCCAAACTCTTTTTCCTTTCTCCTCAACAGCTATTTCCTCTTTGTAATTCCTTCTTTTTGGGATACCACCTTGATTTTCTTCTTTTCAAAGTTGTATGCTCCCAATTTTCTTCTGTAATTCCATTGGGGAAACTTCCTTGTTTGTCAACATTCAGAGATAGTGCAATGTTTTAACTTTTTAGGCTTTCTAACACTCTTAGCGAACCTGTTGTATCCATACCGCATGGCATTAGGTACTAGGTGCTTGAAACACCCCAAAGAACTTAATTTGCTCAAGAGAGTTAGGCCACAAGATAAAACTTTATCCCCATAAACTTCTTCTTATCAGATTTTCTACTTTTCTTTTCTTTTCATTCCTTTTTTCAGTTCCTCAAAAATATATACTCTCAAACTTCATTTCTTTCTTCCTCCTTAAATTCTCGGCAATCATGTGGTTCTCATCAAGGATTGATGTTGTCTTAGGATGAGTTTCAGTTTCCATTGCCCATATTTTTGAAAATAGCTTGTTGGCCCAATTTCGAACTACCGTATATGCATCAAAGATATGAATACATGGCGTATCGGCTCAAACTCGTCCAAGAATGGCTCAGATCATCTCTTGTCACCGTGATTACCTAGGATTTCGCCAACCAATAATCTAACAAATTCTAATCTTGCTCGAATCAGCTTGTGACTACCCATGTGAGTACCTCGACTCATTTTTGTTATATCAGTAGGCATTTAAATTAATCGGGTATTCAACAAAGTTCCTTGATTTATTTGCTCATACCACAAACTCAAAATATGTTTCGTTCCTTCCTATTGTATTACCTTCCCCCAATTCTCGACTTAACAACAGACGGTAAGTAACTTCAGACCTCAGGTTTCAATCAAACCGTATTAATTGGGCCCTTATTCTTCATTTCCCAATTTCATCCCTAATCTAACTCGCTTCATTCAATTCAAACATTGGCATCTCAAAGAAGTTTATTCGAACTAATTTCTACTTTAATTTCCTAATCATGCAATCAACTAGCAACACAATCTGAATCAAACAAATTCAAAATAGCACACAACAATCTAACTCATTTTCTCATTTTATTACCGAATTCAATCAGAGCAATTGGATACGTATGGGGAGTAAGGATGGTAATGAAAGTTATGCAGGAGAAGGTCTATTTTCTTTGAAATAGCTAGAGCAAAGATGTCAGTCAGGGTCTAGTCTAATGCATTTTAAACGGGTCGGAAATTCAGAATTTTCATTTCTCTTTCCTTTCTCTTCGTTTCCTTTCCATTTGTTCTTCAAGGAAAATCTCATTAGAGAGATCAACCTTCGTTCTCAACTCATCCCTGCCTCTTTCCCAAGCCATTCATTGTATTTTCCATTTCATCATAACTCTAGGAATTGCAAGATTGCTGTTAATCGATCTAAGTTTTCCACCCATTCGCTTATGATTCTCGCATCTTTCTCGCTTTCTTATCTCTATCATCCCAATTTCTTCTCAAAACTTTGTGTAGATTCTTGTACAAAACTTGAATCCTTTTATTTTGGCTTCCCAAATTTGGCTTCCTCGCTCGTATCTCTTTTCTTTATCGCTTTAAGAGTCGAGAATCACGCCAAACCGGGAGCCTGCTATAAAAAGCTTCATGGACTGAAGTTTGAGTTTCTCGCAATGTATCGTGATCTCTTCCTCTCATTTCTCTCTTAAACTCTTCCCTTGCCGCTTCAAAATTTTTCCCATCTGCCTCTCTTTCTGCTCTTCAAATTTTTCTCCACTGCTCTCTTCTCGTTAGGCTCCACTTCATGCTCCTTTCTTTCTATCGAGCCCTCCTTCCACGCCGGGTCTCTTCTTTCTAATTCCTTTCTTACAAATATTTTCCTCCAATCTCACTTAGTCTCCACCCTCTCTTCATCTAGCCTCCTCCTCCACAGTCAGGCTTCCCAATCCAGCTGCCTCTCAGGGGCCCCCCAGCTCCAAAGGAAGTTTCGCCCATTTGGGAGGAGAACTCCGAAGGCTAAGGTGATGGAGAGTCTATCGGGTCACGCTTCATCTACTCTCTCTGCATTGCCTGCAAACATGTAATCATTATTGTCGTGAGTTTTCAAGGTGCTTCGCTCCGATCATCACTCTCCGAGTCTCCTTTCCCGATTCTTCACTGGCTTCTTCTCCTGCTCTCCACCAAGACTCCCCTTTTCTTCAAGTTTTCTGTCCTCACACTCCCGGGCGCTGAGCGGTGAAGCTCGGGTACCTCTTCTTCTCGACTCCCAAATTCCTTTCACCCCGCAAACTCTTCAAGCATAGAACCTGATTGTTGTCGCTGTGAAGCAAGCCTCGTTCTCTATGATACCTCATGATGTAGCCCCTATACAACCCTATCGATCTGCACTTTCTGGAGTACGGCATACAAAGAACATGCCTTCGTTTCCCACGTGCACATGTTTTGTCCGACCGTAACGTGCCAGAAATAAACCATACCTTAAATTTCTTCAAGAAGGCTTCCCTCTCGTTTCACCGTTTTCGCTTTCCTTCTTCGTTCAACTCGCACCTTTACCAAGTAGTGAGCTTCGCAATCTTTCCAAACTCGGTTTTTCCAATGGGGCCAATTTGGAACCAGCTGCCAGACCGCGATGCCATAAGCCTCGTCGATGGTTTCTGTCAGATGAGACCCAAACTCCTAACAAAACAACTCCATCCTTCCTTCCTACCATATTTGAATAAAATTTTCACCCAAGTGTCAGATACCCTCAAGCGGCGGTGCGTAGAGACTCCCTCCCATCCTCTCTCGGCTTATCATCTCCTCAGTGCGAGTCACAGTGGTTTTTGAATCTCCTCTCTGGCAACAAACCCCTCATAGCATAATACTTCTTCCACCGGGAATAAGCTTTGTCTCGAGACGAAATTCTACTTGTTCTTCTTCCTCTCCTCTTTCCTTTCCTTTTTGCTCTTCGAGAAGTCACGAGTTTCTCGTGTGCTTCCTGATGGTATATCTCCCGCTTGCTCTTCCCGACGACCCCATTCCAACTCGCTCTCCTCGCGAGCTTCTTCTTCTCTCCTCGATTGCTCGTGGTTCCTCATAATCTCGTCTAGGTTAGTGGACCAGGTGGGAATTTCAGCTTACTGGGAACGAGAGAAAAGCTTTTTCGTATAGTTTGGAATGCTGTGGTTTTCTGAGGCCGAGATTCAAGGAAGCACATGTAATGGTTATGGGTCATGAAGAAAGAGGTTTCCCACACAGAATTCAACTCAATGTTTATGGCTAATTAATGCTTCAATTAAGACATGTCATGTAGTTCAATTCCGCTCTTTATTCGAGATCATTGAATTTGTATTTTTTGAAGTGAGTAAATAAGCACATGTCGCTCATGTCGCACATGTTCATAGATGTCGCGACAATACAAAGGTTTCAGAATTGTCTGATGTGGCGACAATCCTTCTCCATTTGAAATCCAGGCTCAGCACTGCCGCGACATCACAAAGGGTGTCGCGACATGTATCTTTCTTCTTTCAATGCACCTAAGCTGCTCTTTTCGAACAGTGTCACGACATCAATGTTTTGTCGCGATATATCTTATGTCGCGACATAACCTTCCCTCGTCGCTACTTCCAAGCCTTTAACTCCAATGAGGGGGATTTCAAAAACTTTGAATTCTCTTATTTTTCCTAACCCATTTATACATCTCTTCAAGCATATATTTTTAAACAAAGATTTAAATAATCAATTCAAGTGATATATATTAATCAAGGTTGTGGAGAAGGTTACTCCCTCTTTTCCTCATGTCGCGAATTCTCCGTGTCATTGGAATTATTCCTGTAGTCAGCCGTTTATTCATGCCTTTAAACTCAGAAGATCACTACAAAGATTCAAGAAAAATTCTAATTAAACTACACCGATTTCTAAAATTAAATCTATCCTTCTAAAAACAAATCGACCTTAATTAATCAGCTAACTAAAAGAAAAGAAATATTTCAAAATTTAAAAATCGTAATTTAAATCCTCACGGGTCACTCCCCATTACCGCTTCGGGCCAGTCCTACCGACTCATTGCCAGGTACTTCTTCTTTTCCTCAAGAACCAAATGAGTTCTTCAATTTCCTTTTCCCTATCGAGATAATGCTTTTAACCTTGTCCATCGACCTCAATTCTTCCCCATTATCGCTCGTTACTCGCCCAAATGTAGTACTTGATACCACTCGTATGCCCACCCAATCGATTTTAATTTCCCGAAACAACTTCACCTAGGAATTATAAAGCGTAACCTCGTTCCTCCCGTTTCGAACTCTTTCTCAAGATTCTCCGATCATGCCACATTTCTTTGTCTGCTTTGTATATTCTAGCATTACTACAGTTTCATTTCGCTCTTTCCACTCCGATACTGAGCAATCTTTTCTTCCTCAGCCTTTAAATCGAAGTTTGCACTTCTGAACGGCCCACATCGTCTCAGATTCTAATTCAAGAGGTAGATGACATGGTTTGCCAAAAACAACTCAGAGCTGGGACATTCCTTAACAATCTTCATGCACCAGAAGCCCAAAGTGCATCATCATGCCTGACGACCAATCCTTCCCGCTGGTCTACGCCTTTTCCCAAGTATTCTTTCTGATCTCTCATTGAAATTTCGTCATTCATCGTCCGGGATGATAGGCTAAACTCATTATGTATGCTCGATCCTATACTCATCATGAGTTTCGCAGAAATATTTTGTTTGCAAATGGGCCCTGGTCACTAATGATGGTTCCGGGGTTCCAAATCGCTTCAAAATATTCTTTTCGCAAAACTCCACAATTGTATTAGCATCATTCCTTGGACAAGCCACCGTCTCACCTCCACATTTAATCTACCGCTTAGCAAAGATGTATAGGTTTCCAAGTAAATGACGGCTGAAAGGTCCCATAAAATCTATTCTCAAACATCTAAAATTTGTATCACCATAATACCTTTAGTAAGCATTTCATTCATGCCGATATTTCCAACTTTGGCATCGATCACACAATATCACCCACTCGCATTCACCCTCTCGAAGATAGCTGGCTAATAAAACCCCGACGGGAGTATCTCGTGAGTCGCTCTTTCTCCGTAAAAATGTCCCCATATGGTGATGCATGGCATTCATTTAAAATGTTACCTGTCTCACCTTCCGCACACATCTTCTTATTATCATGTCAAGACCTCTCTCAATAATAGTGGGTCATCCCAAATATAATATCTCGCGTCATTCAGTTTCCTCTTCATGAGAGCTGAATTATGAAGGCATTACTCCACAAGCCGATAATTCATACACAAGATACCATGGAAGCCTGGGCTGGAAACCTTAAACAATCGTCATCTCGGGAAGTTCTCTAACTCGAACATTTCCTCTTCATCACGCTTTCACTCTCGACATGACGGCCATCACATTGTCACATCCCTTTTATCCTTGATTTCAAATCAAACTCGCAACAAAGAAGACCCACCTTATCAATTCGCTTAGCTTCCTTTTCTATACATCAAGTATTTGATTTGGCTGCATGATCGTTGTGAATTACCACATTGAGCCCAAAATGTATTGCTCTTAAATTTTTCATACAAGCAAATACTATGGCTAGCATCTCCTTTCATTGCTGAAGTAGCTTCAGGCTTCATCAAGGTCTTAAATTAGCATAAGATATGGCCCCGAATATTTCTCTTCTTCGCCCCAACACAAATCCCATAGCAAAATCCACTGCATCACACATTATTTCAACCGATCCCATTACGCGCAGCCCATTATAAAGGCCGTATCTAATTGAGCTTGATTTCGCTAAAAGCATTCTCAGAGTCATCAAATCAACCTTGTATCTTTTCCAAGATCCGCATAAAGGGTCCGCTTATTTTTGAAAAATCTTTGATGAATGAAAATCCGGAAGATGCCCCAAGATGCTTCTACCTTTATCGTAAAGAGAGGGCATGCAAAGAGTTTTGATAATGGATACCTGGGGACGGGTCAACTTCTGGGCAAAGAGCGTAAATTTTACGCCCAAGAACAATTCCTCCTTCCCTGGCCACCATAAAATGACATTTTTCCCAATTCAGCTAATAGTCGCTTGTCTCGCATCTTGGCACTGCTTTTCCAGATCATAAACATCGATCAAAGTCGATCCACACGTGAAGTCATCCATGAAAATTTCCATCACCTTCAACCAAATCTCGAATGTTTTGACATCATACACCTCCGGAATGTAGTCAGAGCATTACATAACTCCAAAAAGGTATCTTTCGAAAAGCAAAAGTACCATAAGGACATGTGAATGTGGTCTTCTCGTCCTCAAAAAGTACAGTAATCATCAGATCCCGACATCCATCCGAAAACAAAGTGAGGGTGTCCCGCTAACTCCGTCCAACATCCGATCAATGAAAGGCAAAGGGAAATGATCTTTTTCCGGGGTCACGTATTCAACTTTCGTAATCAATACATACCCTCCATCCTGGCCAATGCTCTTTGAATCAATTCGCGCTTTTCATTTCCGATCACAAGAAACCCCCTTTCTTCGAACCACAATGGACTCCAAGCTTACCCAAGTGGACTCCGTCTCGAGATAGCATGTGATAAAACCAAGATTTAACAATTCAGTACCTCCTTCCTCGACTACTTCCTTCATTATCGGATTCGGCTCTCCGTGTTCCCATGCATGGTTTCAAGTCTCTAGCGTAATCTTATGCATGCAAATCACTGACCGATACTCTTCAGCTTCTTCAAACGACCAAGCCACGATTCCCCGATGTTTCTCCTTAATATTTTCAAAGCAATCTTTTGTTCTTCATTCACTTAACCCATCGAAATGATCACCGTTTTTCTTTGGTAACTGGGGAAGTAAGCATATTTTAAAATGACATGGCAACTCTTTCAAACTAACCCTTTTCAGACCGTTTCTCGATGAATTTCGCTTTTCAACATTTTCCCATTATCGCTTCGTTTTGCTTCTCGAGCTCAACATAAGTTTCTATAGAATGAAATCGGGCCAGATGGAAATTCGTATCGGGGATTTTTCAAGATACTGAATTCATCTCTTTTCATTGATAAAAACTGAGTGTTACAATCATGGTTACTATCGATCGGAAGTACAGGAAAAGGTAAATCGCCTACATTGCAACTTTCCTTGTCTCGTCTATATTTTGTATACTTTGATCAAATTGAATGCAAGCAGCTCTTCTTCTCCAACCTCAAGATAAGAACTCCTTTCGTGATAACAATCAAAGTGTACCAAAAGAGATAGGAATGGTCTTCCCACAGTTGTGTGTAATTGAATCTTTCTCCACGTCTTTAACGACGAAGTCTAATGTGAAAACAAACCTCCTAACAAAGGATCAAGTGAGATCTTCTACGACTCTTCAGTTTTACCATCGATCTATCTCGCGCTATTTGAGTTAGCAATGCTTGTGTATAAGCTCCCCAAACTTAGTTCGCAACGTAAAGAGGCATCAAATTGATAATTAGCTCCCGAGTCACGTAGAAGAGCCCTCGAATTCACCCCTCCAACAATACAAGGAATCAGAAACTCCCCGGGTCCTTCATCTTTACTCGGTAGTTCTTTTCCTCTCGATTCATCGCACTACAAGTGGCAAAGTGAGATTCACTATTCCTTCCTCTACTATTTTTCTTTCGTCGCGCATGTCCTTCGTAAATTTTCAGATGAGCGGCATCTCGAGCCACCATACTCTCAAGAAAGGCATACTGATTCTTACTTCCGGAAAGTTTTCAAGAACCTTGCAAACTCGCTTCTTCCATTCTTAATTTCTTTGTGAAAATGGAAGGCTGGGCTTTGATCTTCAGACCTTCTTCCCTCTCTATTCTTTCTTTTTATTCTCAGTTCCTCTTCACTTTCGATCTTGCTACACATCTTTGTTCTTTGTCATCTTTCTCTTTCATCTCTTAGCTCCTTCCCAGCTCTCATTTCTTTTATCATCTGGAGTCTTTAGGTTCTTCCTTGTGTGGCCGGGAAGAGCATCTTTCCTCGGCTTTCTGCGGGGTTGGACGGCGGTGCTGTGTCTCCGGTTCTTCGAGGTTGTGGTGGCGTTACAGAAAAATTTGAGGTGGTAGTAGTTGCTTCGACTCTGAACTTTTTGCTCATGGGTTAGCGACTTCTTATTATCCCCCACGTAAAAATCACCGGCATACGTTCTTAATGCAAAGGTGGGCCTCCTCGACAGCGGTATTCATTCACGTGCTCATTTAAAATCTTCTAGCGCTGCTATTTGAACCTTGGTGGTGGCGATACCTGCCACTTGTTGAGGTTGTCCACGCGCCGACGCCCGAAGCCCACTACCATCTCACGAAGTTCTCATGGTTCTCTTTGGGTGATAATGTCTTTGGAAGGTTAGGATTGGGTTTGAAATATGAAGTAAGCTCTTGGCTCACCCCCAAATAATTAACCTCTTCGGCATCATAGCGTTCTTGATTACCCTCTTCAATATGCTCCCTTTCAATTGCTCCCTATTCGCGAAAGTTGTCATATGCACCGCATCGGCTTTGTGCATAATGGCATCGACTTGGCTTCTTGGCTGTCATCTTGACTCCATGATCCTTCCTCTGTACATTCTCTTGAAAGCTCAGAAGGAGTTTCATATTATTGGCGGAATAACCAATGGTTCTTTTTACCTCTTCAGCACTTTTTAGTTTTGAATCTCCGGCGCAAAGCATCTAATGATCGCTTTGATATATCGTTGGGGCGCGTGTAGTATCATCCGGGATTTCGGATCTATCCCGTCACATTAGACATCTTCTGAAACGCGTTTGAATCTTTCCCGAGCTACGCATCTGGGGGCTTTCATCTTCCCACTGAACTGATTTTCCACCTGTATACTTGTGTGGTGAGGGTGGGGAAGAATCCTGAGTAGGCGCACTCACTAATTCGCCAGTATCCATGGCAACCATATGGTAAAGATTCTATTACCATAGCCAACTCTTGTATCTCTTAGAGAGAATGGGAGCAGTCACGATTTTTATGACTTACGGTCTCGCTACATTCAACTACGCGGTGTTGCCGTCTGAGAATCAATCTTCCCGGGAGTATGGTTGGATCGCCGGTGGGATGACCGTGTAAAAGCGGAAATCTTCACTGGACCATTGTAATCGGAGTCTGCGGCCGGTTGAAATTATTAGCATCAAGCGAGGGCATCCCGATTGCGGTATTCTTCTGTATAGGTGGTCAGAAATCCTCCATTGTATGAGTGGGTGGTGGCACTTTGGCTTCCTTCATATCATGTTTCAACACGATCTGTCTTTCATACCGCGCGTTTGGGGTTTTACGCCTTCTTGGTCTTTCTCGAAACCTTGAAACGTCTTTTATATTTCATTAGCCAGAGTGAGGTGAATGATATTATTTCCTGTGCATCGAGGATTTTTAAAGCAAACACCTTACCATTAATAGGATTGATCGAATCATCAAAAATATTCAATGTGTTTCGTTAAGGTTGGTGGCCCAGGCCAGACGCTGCTTGAAACTCTATTTTTGTTCTTTTCTTTAAATGTCAAATTAGTATTTCCTTAACATCATTGGATATTGATTTATATTAAATTATTTCGATCCCATGACCAACTATGCTTTGTTGCATTGGACAAAACATATACAAATTTATGACACTATTGCAAGGGACGTGACTAATCCAGTAGATACCATAAAACTTTGTTAAGAGAACCAAATGACATTTGCACCGGTTATAACAAAAATTACCAAAGGACTATTATCTGTCCACGACAACCTTACTTCGATGACAAGGCGGACTTGTTACTTGCTTATAAACAATCTCTGCAGAGTAAATCATTTTCAAAGTTTGAGGATTTTGTCGATATTGCAAGTCTGAAAATTAAACAAATAATAAAAATGGAATTAAGGAGATTTACAGATCTCGATCACAGATCTCAAAATTTTTTTTTTTTTAAATCAACTACCCTGACTTCTTTCAAATTTCCGCTATTTGGTGGACCTTAAGTATTAGTAAGTTCAAAACTTAAAGTCTTTGGAAAGTTAAGCTACAAAGGAAATATGGCGGGTGGTACGTATGGCTTGAGACATAAGAGCAAAGAGCATAAGTGGTAAATTTGGGCTTGGAAATGAATAGAAATGAATGATTATCGATTAAGAACACATTATGATCAATGCTATTGTGAAGTATCAATTCCTGGTGTTAACTTGTTAATTTGCTTGCCAATTCCAGTTTCAAATCATCCCCCCGGATTAATAAGTTCAATTTGGATCTCTCAGGGACTTTGTTTTTCATTGCTCTATTTTTTGACACGATTCTCTCGAATCTGAAATTAGATAACTGCACTGCAGGGACTTCCCCTAATGGTCATTTTCTTTTTCTTATTGCTTTGCCATTTCTGGGTGTGGCGTACATGGCTCTCAGGTGTCGGTCAAGCAAGGATACAACTTCAGTTACTAACCTCCAATTAAATAAGATCACCCTCTCCTTGTAGGTGAATCTCACATTGCTGCAGGGATTGGCTTCACTATTCGATTAGTGAGCTATAAGCATTTAAATTGATAACTCATTCAACTCATTCTTGATTTCAAGTGAGAAGAGGATTTATCGAGAAGCCAGCTCACGAGACTCATTAGATCTCTAATGGCAGTTCATATGCACTAAAAAGAAATATTCATAACTCCAGGATTGTCATCTCACATGTCACTCGAGGAGGACCTCATAAAAATATTGGTGTGAGCTCAACTCTTCATGGTATAAAGAAGCGGTATTTAGATCAAACTCTATACCCACTCTTAGAAAGTAAATTCATAAGCGATAAATCGCAATTTATTTGAATAACAATAGGAAAGATAATTTGACAATAGCATTCATTGTTTAATGGAAGGCGGGTTCCTCAGTGCTGAATTACACACTACGGCATTCCTCGATCATAAGGCTCAGCTTGCATTTGAAGCTGGACAAGTAAATTCAGTTTGTCTGAACTTCAACATTAGGAGTAATAATTTTGAAAAATTGATTTGCATTCGGCTTGGCTCCCATGTTTTATCCAATTCCGAGAAAAAAATACAAAGAAAACTAGAGCGATAAATCTAATCTAATCTATCAATATTGAAGAAAAATAAAGAAAAGAAAAGCTTAAAAATAAAGAAAATAGGAAGTTTTTTGCCTTGCCTTGCCTTGCTTGGCGTGTTCTGGCTATCCGGACCTCTCGATGCGTGGCCGTAGCTACTTTCCATACGGATAGGCACAGCGTGTTATAGGAGGTTTGGGTTGGGCCTAATCCTCAACTTTCTTGTCGCGACGGTATCCTTGTCGCGACCTCGAATCTGCGTCGCGACCTCGACTTCTTGTCTATGCGGCCTTGAGCTTGTTCATTAGTGATGTCAGCGACATCATTCTCTTGTCACGACATCAGCTTACTTCTTCTGCAGGTTTCACATGTTGCTCCTGATGTCGCGACGTCATTCTCTTGTCGTGACATCAACTAAATGAAATGCATCTTTCAACTGATATCTTCTGATGTCGCGACCTCTGTCTCTTGTCGCGACATCTCTTTATGGCTCTGTAGATTTGATCTGGTAATTCCTAATGTCGCGACATCGATATCTTGTCGCGACATCGCTGCTCTTAGCTTGACCTTCAGCGGCGAGGTCTCGTGTCGCTGACGATCTCTTGTCGCGACATCAACTATGGGAGTTCTGCGATCTTCACTTGATGGCTTTGGTGTCGTGACCGGCCTCTTGTCGTGACATCAACTAAATAAAATTCATCTTTCGGAATCTTACGATGCCGACCTACGTCGCTGACCATTGACATCAACTCGTTTCTTTTATTTCATGCGAAGATTCACGATGTCGCGACCTTCGATCACTTGTCGACATCGACTTAAGTTCTCTGCAAGGGCCTTCAGCGGTTGTTCTTGGTGTCGACAGCAATCTCTTGTCGTGACATCTAGTCACGCCTTGCAGATTTCAAGCGTAGTCTCTTGCGTATCGTGACCTCGATCTCACGTCTTCTGCAGCATTCAACTTGTCTTCGGATGTCGCGACATCAATCTCTTGTCGTGACATCAACTAAAGGATCTGCAGGTTTCAACTATTTTCTCATGATGTCGCGACGTCAATATGTTGTCGTGACATCAACTGATTACTGCATGCTTCAATCTTGTCGCCACTTGTATCTTTCCCTTTGGTGCTCTGCTGTCAAACATCAATCCTTGTCGCGACATCCTTCATGCCTCCACAAGTCTCAATTTGTTTGTTCACGATGTCGCGACATCGGTATCTTTGCGACGATCTCACGTGTGACCTCAACTCATTTCTTCTGACTTTTTCATGGCGGTCTCATGCGACTTCTATATCTTGTTATCATGTGCGACCTGCATCAGTTTCCTTGATTTCACGATGTGTGACCTCATGTTGTTATTAATAGCCGCATCAATGACTGACGGTTCTTTCATTTATGCTCTTCCAATTATTGCACTTTTATTTCACTTATTTACGCATTTCTTACTTTTTCTTCTTTCTTCCATTCACCACTAATAACAAATGGGTGAAGTTTCTTGTATTTCTGTAGTAATTGTCTGTGATATGAAAAGTGGCAGAAAAATGGACTAAAATGAATGACTTTTAAGCTCTCAAGCAGTTCACAGACGAGAAGAAGAAAGAACCTTTCAGGTAAGCCCAGCCATCTTCTTTTCCGAAGTGCGGGGAACAATTACTGCGACGAGGAAGGATCTAGGAGCGAGAAGAAGGGAAATGCGAAATCATGAAAATTCTTGGAAGCGATGAAAGGGGTGGAGGAGAGGCGGGAATGGGAAAGGCAGCAACAGATCAAAGAAGAATTTATGGAAGCTGCAGCCAAGAGAAAGGAGCATATATGGGAGGAAAACTGGAGGATCAAAGAAGAAGAACACTAGGAAGAACTGAAGAAACAAGAAGAAAAGATAATGGAAAGAATAAATACAAACATGCAAGCATTTTATAATAATCAGTGAAGGGATCTTTGATTTGCGAACATCTTGAAGAAGAAAGAGGTGGAAATGGAGAATAACATGCTAAGGAAGATTGAGGGGTTCAAGCAATTATACAAGGAACTGTTCAGGGAGTTTGAGAGATTAATGAAAGATAGATATCAGCAGTTGGAAGACAATGAGGAGTATAGAAGAAAAACCTGGTTGGAGAGCTTAGATTTGATCAATCAGAATTTGTCCAAATTGCTAAAATGTATTTCCGAGTTGGAAGGAACAGTTTATCAGGTGGGGAAAAGGCAAGACACACTCATTCGTGCAGTGCAACTAAACAGTGAAATATCTGCAAAAGGCAAAGAAATTCCCCTTATAGTCGAGAGACAAACATTTGAAATGAAATTCCCTAAATTTGATCCCAGCATGGCTAGTTTTGATGTAGATCCTCCCAACATTATACCTCCCAGGCCTACAAAGAAGGAAACTAAAGTTTTCCTAGCATGTTATCAATCCATACATTCCCAAAATTCTAATATAAATCCATTTTGTTCATCCAAATTGTCCTATGTTTTATGTAATTTTCATTTGATAGTTACTCTTTTCGCTTGTAGGATTGTTTTTCCATTGTTGAATAAAATTCTTGATGATTTACAAATTAGTTGTTTTTGAGTTCACAACATGACTTGAGAAATTTTGTGTTTGTGTCATTTCCTGTTAGCATGAAGGTTTTGAATGCCTTTTCTGTGCAATAATCAAATAAACAATTCTGTTCTCTCCCAAGAACAAAATTGCAAGAAAAATAAGGGCGTAGATTAGTAAACTGGAAATTAGGAGTTGCAGACAGAATGCTTAAATCCAGTTTAGATTTAAAAATTGGAAAATGGATATTGTTGAAGGAGCGAATAACTTGGTTGAAAATAGTGTAAATAAATAGTGAATAAGTACAAGTCTTGAAGAAACAATACACTTGGTCAACAAAACTCATGAAACTTTGAGAGAAATTAGGAACTTCTTCTGGGAAATTCAGGATTAATGAGTCCATTGTCCTAGAACTTGTTATATTATTGATTGAGGAGAAATCTGAGGTAAAAGCAGCCAACAAGAAGTGATAGAGGCCATCCTTGGCAGTTTGAGCTTTTCTAAGCCTACCCTCAATATATGCTAAGGCATACCCTCTAGTTCCATGATTTGAGCCAGACAAGCCTTATTTCTTCAATAATAGCTAAAGAAAACCTAAATTCCCTTCCCTTTTAATAATTTTGCAACAAAAACTAAATTATCCGATTTCGATGCACAAAAAAATCTTGTAAAGGAAGCAAGTGCAGGAAAAGTATTTCCAAATGTTACAAGAGGAGGTGAAAAGTAAAGAGAAAGCAAACATTAATGAAAAGGGAATAAGTTTTGTCTTGTGGCCTATTTCCTTGAACAATTAAGCTCGTAGGGTGTTTTAACACCTAGTACCTAATACCAACTGGTATGGGAGTTGCTAGCCCAAAGTTCTCTAAGAGTGATAGAAAGCCTAAGAAGACAAAACCTTGCACTATTCCCAACCTTAGAAAAACAGAAGCCAAAGAGTTGTAGAACAAGGGAAATGGCCTGAATAAAGTGCAAGTGGAATTCAAAATTCCTTAAAAAGAATTCAAAAAGATGAATCAGGCCAAGATTGAGGAGAATCAACAAGTACAAGGAAAAGAGTGAAGCGGAAGCCAATAAGTAAAGACAAAGGTGGAAACTTGGGTGATTTGGAAACCTAAAATTTTCCATTATCACGATTACACCCTATTGGCATTACAAGCTGAGACCTCATTGATCTTTGAAGGTTGAATTTACCTACATTAGTGAATCAATATGAAAAACAAGCCTATGGGACTTTGACCAGGTCAGAGAAACTCCCGGAAGATTAACTAAATTCAACATGAAGTGAAAAGGATTGAAGACACACTTTTACACACACACACCCTATGTTTGTTAGATATTGTTTAATTATATTATTTCTTGAGAGATTTGTGATGAAGTCTACCTTCTTTTCTTGAATCAAAGCTGGAAATTTAAAATGATGCTGCTATCTCCTATTTCAAGTTAGAAGGTGGAATAAGAAAGACTGTAGTATGAATCAGAAAAATGTCCTTAAAAATTTTAAGCTTATTTGTTTGAGGACAAACAATTCTTTCTTTTCTTTGCTTGGGGACAAGCAAAATTCACAACATAGGAAAGAAGGTTGTGACAAAGTTGAAGAGTTGAAGGCAAAAATCTTTGTCACGACAAAGAAATTTTATGTTGCGACATAAGATGAAGAGAAGAGAACGGAAAACTGTCATGACTCAGTGTGAGAAAAAGAGTATTTTATGTTGCGACATTTCAAAATTATGTTGCAACATAAAGTAAGGTTGAAAGGTAAGAAGCTTTGTAACGACAAAGAGATTTTATGTCGCGACATTTTTTAGGAACAATAAGGAATGACAAGTTGGTTGCAACAAAGTTTTTATGTCATGACACAAGACACTTATGTTGCGACAACTATTAAATGACCAATGAACTTTTAAGCTACATTGTCGGGTATGTCGCAATAGAATCGAAAAGCACAAAACCATGTCCACGATAGAAATTTCAAGTCACAAAGAAAATTTGGGGAACAAAATGTGACAACTATGTCGACATAATTTGCCACATGTTGCGACCAAAGCAGCCATTTAGGCCAAACTCTTAGGGATCCACAATTTCAGCTTTGAAGTGCGGCCCATCATTTGAAAATCTATAAATTGAAGCATCTAGGGCATTGTGCACAGCTTCCGCCAAACCTTGAACTATTGGGTAGCTAGAAACTCCTTTTATATTATTTTTCTTTTATTTTCTTTTCATCAATTTAGTTTTTAGTTTAGCATTTTAGTTAGTTATTTTCCGGATTGAATAGTGATCTGGTGTGATGTGTCGAGCTGGGTTTATTGTAAAATCTTAGTTTTCATTATTGTCTGATTTGAATGAAATTTGGAGAATATCTGGAGTTCATTTATTTCAATCCGCTTGCAATCTTAGTGAAGTTTCCTAATCAGTTAGTCACTGTTAGTTGTAATTCCGTTTTGCAAGACTGAGCTTCCTTTGGGACGATATTAATTATTATTTTCTGCATACCTTGAAAGAACGTCATACCTCAAAATCTTGAATTTATTTGATTAGATTTATTCTTGAAATTACTTGTTTAGAACATTAGTAGCGTGTACCCAGAAAATGACTGTATCTTGCTCTAATTTCTAGGAGGCCCTCTGAGTGACATAGATATGGAGAATTCTGAGAGTATGGAGCAGTTGCTTGGAGGTATGATAGACTAATATTAAGGAACTAATGAACTGAAGGATTCTTGATAAATCCTGGGTACTCATGGTGTGAGGATTAGTTGGATGATATATCAATTTAGTTGATCAGAGGTTTCTCCTCTTTCTGATTAAAGGATCTTGATCCCGTGTTGGTAGAGATCTAATCAAGGAGATAGAGAATTTTATCAGATTAGGTGGATGAGGAACCAATTAAATTGGGGATGGCTTGTATCACCCTGTCTATAGGGACAAGAATTCTTTAGTCCTAAGATTCGTGTGTGAAGTACTGAGAAGAAAATTCCTAGATCTTAGAAAGAGGATTATATTCTACAAGTAACTGATTAGATTCATGTGTCTAAAAGGAACATGAAAATCTAATTATAGCGAAATGTATAATGTGTGGAGAAATCCTAACTATGCTACCTTGCATCTTTGACAAGTTCAGATTTCAAACTGATGGCTGAACCTTGTATAAACTGATGCAGAAATTGATAATTGTACATTGAACTATTTCCCAGTGTGTCTTACTTAGTGAACTTTCCAATGAAATTATTTTGAATTCTTCATATGCAGCTATATAATTTTAATTAGTTTTTTTTATAATTCCTTCAGTTTAAAAACCTAATCAATTTTAATTTTGGAGTTCAAATAGTAAGAAGTAGATGGGTAATTGAACTTTAGATTTTTAATCAATCCTCGTAGGAATGATATTTGGGCTTAAATCCACTTTTATTACTTGTACGACCTGTGCACTTGTAGGGAACTAGACCAAAACACATTTTCAATTGAAATCTTCTCATACAAAGCAACACATCTTTATTATCTTGAATCTAAACAAGTTTTTGGCGCCGTTGTCGAGGATTAGAAAATAGTCTTTTGGTGGCTGAGTTGATGATTTTGTTGGTGTACTTTGGACAGTATCAAGTTTTTGGCGTCGTTGCCGAGGAATGAATAGTGTTTGGTAGCAGTGCTAATTACTTGGTTAATTTGGTCTTAACAAGTTTTTGGCGCCGCTGCTGGGGCTGAATAGTCTTTGCTAGCAGTGCTAATTACTTGGTCAATTTGGTCTTAACAAGTTTTCATTATTACATTCACATAAGAAAACATGTTCTTATAATTTTTAGTTAATCATGTAAACAAGTTTTTGGCATTCTTGCTGAGGATTGAATAATCCTTAGTGGTCATGTTAGAAATAAGTTGTAGTTTTATGGTCTACATTAACAATCAATCATGTAAATAAGTTTTTGGCGCTGTTGCCGAGGACTTTAGTTAGTCTTTGGTAGCAGTGCCAGAAAATGGTCTAAACAAGTTTTTGGGCGCTATTGTCGGGGACTTTAGTTAGTCTTTGGTAGCAGTGCCAAAAAAGGTCTAATCACTACGTCACATCAACAGAAATTGGTGGATCACTTCTTGCATCACATGAGTACTGAGTGTGTCTTGTAAGCGAACTGACATACTTACTAAGCCACCAAGTAAATCTAGAAAAACAATGGTACCTTCATCTCCCATACCAAATATGCCAAAGGCCTAAGGAAAATGTTTGGAATGGAATCTGCTACACATCGGCGAACTCCTATCGGCACAGCACACATGAAAAGATTACATGAGATGAAGGAGGAAAAGTTATGGATCATACACTACATCGAAGCATGGGTCTTCTCTATCTCACTGGCAGTAGACCAGACTTGTGCTATAGCATGGGCACTTGTGTGAGATATCAGGCAAACCCAAAAGAGAGCCACTTGGTTGTAGTCAAGGAAATTATCAAATATGTAAGTAGGACAATAGAGTTCAAATTATAGTATTCTTGCAATTCAACGACGATTCTGATGGGATAATGTGATGCAAGCTGGGCTGGGAACTTGAATGACAAAAAAAGTACCTCAGGAGGATGCTTCTTTCTTAGGAATAATCTAGTTTCATGGTTCAGTAAGTGATGAGTCTAAACTTAATCTATTTTTAAGCCCATTTTTTATGTGTATTTAGGGCTTAAAATTTCAATTTAATGTCAAATTATGGAATCTTCACCTAGATTTATGTTTTATAGGAATTTGTAGAAAAGAAGCAAAAACAGTAATGTGCAGTAAAAGCAACAATGTCGTGACATCGTGTGGAGAGTGTCATGACATGATTTTAATGTTGCAACATCAGCAAAAAGACAATCAAGTTGCAATATCATTTGAGTGATATCGCAAAATCGAAACTCAATGTCATGACATTAGGACAAAGCCTCATCAAAGACAAAAGTTGCGACATCACATTAGACTACAACACTCAAAGAGCAATGTCACGACATCACAATTGCAATGTTGCAACATCATACTACTGCTTCAGCAGTAAAGATACAACTTGCGAATCGCGACATCATAATTACAATGTCACGACATCAACCACGACATTGCCTAGTCATTCAGAATTCAGAAATGCCACACCAGATATCAATGTCGCGACACTGGATTTGAACCAAGACATTGCATCTCCGATGTTGTGACATCAGCCACAACATTGACCATGACTGATGAGTCCAAAACTCATCCATTTTTAAGTTCATTTCTCATGCATATTTGAAAGTTTGAGGTCCAATTGAATGATGAATTATGGAATCTTCACCCATATTTATGTTTTGTAGGGTTTTAATGCAAAAGAAACAAAAACAAGCAAGAAAAGTAGAAAAAAAAATTGCTAAGGCAATAAATTCCATTATGTCGTGACATAATTACAACATTGTCGCGAAAAACCCCCAAGGAAGCCTTGAAATTTGTGTGACAAGCGAGCTGTAATGCAACAAAGGCCGATACGAGGAGTGCAAGATGACAGTCGAAAGATTGTCACGACATAATATGTGGCAATCTAGAAAATGTTGCAACACACAAATGAATGTGCAACATAGTAGCGATCACTTGAATATTATCATGACATTTGATTACTCTGTTGCGACATTGCATGAGAAGACCTCCTAAAGAAGCATAGGAATTTTGTCGTGAAATGGAAATGAATATCGTGACAAAGAATAAGGCAAATGGAAGAAAACATTTGTCATGATGTTTAAAACTCTGTCGGGAAAAATGAAGAGAGAAATCAATGAAGACACACTGAAACAATGTCGCGACATAGAAATTGATTGTTGCGACATAAAGAGTTGCAAAATGAAGAAATTTTTTCCCAACACAAGCGAACTTAGTCGAGAAAGAATCTGGCAGATCAAGAAGGAAAGTCACGTTGAGTTTGTCACAACAAAGATTTTGATGTTGCGAAAAACATTTCAAAGAGTGACACATTCAAGGCTTGAAATATGTCATGACATTTCAAAATTATACCGCGACATACAGTTCAGAGGCTAACACTACAAGGAATGGAAATTCTGTTGCGACAAGAATGCTTATGTCGCAACAAATTATTCTTGGAATAAAATTGTAAGGCTAGAAAATTTTTTAGTGACATGGAAAACTTTGTCGCGACAATGACTCAAGAGGAATACTAGGTAGGAATGTTGTGACAAACTCACAACAAGGATGAAGACCTAAGAAACTGCACTTATGTCGCGACATTCATAAACTTTGTCACGACAAACTTGACAAAAGGCAAACATTGAAGACATAGAAGAAATGTTGCAAAAAACCCACAACAAAGCTTGAAGACACACAAGTGAAGCTACAATGTCGCGACATAGATCAACTTTGTTGCGACAAAGACACTAGTTGGGCCTACATTGAAATCCACAATTCCAACCTAGAATTCCAGCCTAGCATTTATGAGTCCTATAAATAGAAGGAGATAGGGCTGCAAATATCATCTTCAGATCAAGAGCTTTTTAGCAACTTTCAACCAGCTTTTAGCTTTTTGGAAGAGTTGAAAACTCTTTGTATATATTTTATTTTATTTTGTTATTTTATTTTACTTTCTTTTTAGAAGTAGAGGTAGCTCTAAACTAAAATTTCATGTTAGGTAGAATGTAAATCAAGCTTCATTTCTGTCTAAACCATAATGAAATATGGAAATTTTCTAGGATTCATTTTGTCGATTTTAATTACAGGATTCTGGTGAATTTGTATCACGATCCAGCTAGTCTGTTGTGCTGTGATTCAGAGATGGAAAGCTTAGCTCTTTGGGAACATATTTGGTTTTCTTATTATGATTTTTCAGTATTTTGAGTGAAGGTTTTGGGTATAAAAACTGGTTTTATCTAATTGGCATTGCTCTTATAATGAGTTGTTCTATATATCAATGCTTTTTACTCAAAAAGAGTTGTATCTATACTCTGATTTCCAGGATCCCTTTGCGTGACATAGAGATGGACTACCTGAGAGCATAGAGCAGTCACTTGTGGGTAAAATACATTGATATATGGGAACTAAAATACTTTAATTATCACTCTAATACATCATAAGTGATGTTCTTACCTTTGTTTTTAAGGTTCCTTCTTGAGTGGTAGCAGAAGTGTGTTCCCGAGGATTAAGGACCACTCAATGAGATATCAATTTAATTCTTAGAGGTTTCATCATAATCCAATAGAATGATCTTAATCCTATGTTAGCTAAGATTCTAATCAAGGGGAAAGAGAATTCTGTTGAATTGATGGTTGATGCCAATTACTTTGGAGAAGGCTTGTATTACCCTGTCTATGGGGGCAAGTAATTTCTAGTCGCAAGAGATGGCTATGAAGTACTTGTTTAAGAAAAATAGTTAAATCTTGAAGAGGATCAAATCCTAAAAGTAACTTTTTAGATCCATTGACCTGGTTTAGGAATTGATTCGTGCCACAGTAGGGTGAATCGAAATCAACAATATTTATAACCTATAATTCCTACTATTGCCGTAGCAGAGCTACTCCAGTATAGTGGCTCTAGGGTCAAACTCAGGGATGGGTTTTCTTCATAAAAATGACTCACAATTGATTGAAACTGGTGAATTTGGTTTAGTTTGGGGTTTTAGTAAAAACGAGGGGAGTTGGTGATTCTTGATTGAAATACAATAGAAGTAAAAGAAAAAATTTAAATAAATTCCTTGTAGTGTTAGGTCACTTAGGAGTTGAGTCTACAGACGGCGAGGGATCAGGGTCATTTCGTGGGGAGGATGACCCCTATTCATATCTCAGCAGTTTCTTCATTGCTTATAAGAAACTGACTCTAAATAATTATCTTTGAAAAATTGGTATTTGCCTCCCATTGATGGTCTCGGACAGTGAATAACATCAACTTGACTCACTTTCCAACAACTAATAAATGATAACTAATCAATGTCACTATATCTAAAAATAAGCATACAATGAACCTAAAAAGCTGCAAGTCGCAGCCATTCGATGAACCGAAGAGATCAAACCCTAAATTTGGAGAAAATAAAAATATCCTTGAATTGCCTTTCTGATAACCTGGAATGATAACTAAGGGATGTCGATGAATCTAGTAATAAACATCAATGAACGAAATCTTATCAAATGCTGATCATTCAAGCAATCAGAAGGGATTAAAGCCTACACGTTTATTTGAAACCATAAATGGTAAAGAATTCCTCCACGTTCAAAAAACATGGAAAAAACCCTCTCAGTTGCCTTCCAGTCCCTGTGAAGGCCTTCTCCAAGGAAAAAGGGGTTCTATCCGCTCATCCTTCGAGTTGTCATCATCGGAGGGTGTTTTTCTAGTGAGAAAGTGGAAAGAAAATGAAAGAAAATGAAGGAAGGGGGAAGCAGCGGGAAAACTGCTGCCCACTGTATCTCTATTGCCAAAAGTCAAGTCTCCCATTACAATGTTTGCTTGGGCTTTAAATACTGCCCCTAAAACAATACAAATTACCAAAATGAACAAAAGTAGTTAACTATTATAGGGATAAAATGGGAAGAAACAAAAATTGAAACAAACATGGCACAACATTAAAAAGCAAGACAGGTGAATAGTGGCTGAATTGTGAATAGTGCTGTAGGATGAACAGTGCTCATGGAACCAAATTTCGCAGGTGCTCCAATTTCCTTGTATTTTCTTCTCTTCTTTCCTTCTGGTCTCTGATCTGCAATGCTGAGTTTGACTCGAATTCTTCGTGCTTGGATCGACTCAACAATTTCGGCATAAATAGCTTGCAAAAACTACAAAATTAGCCACAAAATGCGATCGGTAGAATAACGGGGGACAGTAATGTACAAATTGGGTTAATTATGCTGATTAATTACACAAAAAAGTAATCCAATTATACCAAATACATGGGGTTCAAAATAGCACTTTATTACAATCACCTCTAACCTACACATTGCTAGTCCTTAGCAATGAAAAGAAAGAAAGAAAGAAAGAAGAAGACATACAAAGCGATAACAAAATGATGTTTACAAAATGGTATTTCAAAAGGTTGTGAATGAGTAATGCCTAGCCTTAATGGGAAACATCGAAACCCTGCTAATAACTATCTCGAGGAAGATAGAATGCTATACAAAATTGAGTATCAAAGAGGCACCTTCTCAAGACTCGACCGGGAACTTCCCACCCCCGAGAAATCTAGAAGTGTTTGTTTGATCGGTCCTCAGCGATAAACTTCTATTGCACTCTCTGACCAAAACTCGCACTCCACCTAGGACACTAACCAGCCTAAATAGATCAGGACCCACTCTTGTTCACAACTCTTTTTTGTATTATAGGGGGTGCAATCTTTGAGGAATCGACCTCACAAGATCCATGTACTTGAGGATCTGATGACTCTGACCAATTAGGCTTAGGGAACCAAGTCATAAGGATCTTTTCGACCACTAACTCTTTAGGTTTCACCGGACTCGAATGATTTCGAAACTCCAGCTTACAACTTGCTAAACTCCACCCATCCACCAATGTAGCGGCTAAGTGGTGGCTCCAAACTAGTTAAGCAGGGCACAGGAGCTGCAAGGCTTTCGCCATATACCCCTCAGACCGTACTCGAGTTTCAAGGCAAAGCGTTGCAATTTTCTTCTTTTTCTTTTTATTTTTCTTTTTCTCTTTTTTTTTTTTTTTTGGAAGACACATTGGCCTTCTTTTCATGGGGGTCCTTAACCTATTAAAGGTAGTCAACAAAACTAGGGTAGGTTTTGCAACGTTTAGGAGAATTATGGGTTCTTCTACCTATTGAGAAAATTGATGTGCCTTGTGTGTGGTTAGCTAAGGTAGAAGAAAAGGTCGAAAATGAAATTCAACTAATCATCAATCAACTAGGCATGGAATCAATCTAACAGTATTGCAGGTGGGCGATCATTTCAATTTTTTAAACTGCGGGCTAGGCAAAACACAAAAATGTAGATTGCATTTTTAAAAGAAGTAAAGTTGTATAGTATAATAACTACAAAAGGAAAATAGGCAAACCACTGAACATAAAAAAATACGACATAAAATGAATACAAAAGTATAATAAGATATGCCACTTAGCCACTTCTTTCCTTTTACAGCTTAAATGTCACATTGTCATAATGGGGCTTGGATTGAAAGTTAGAGAATGAAGTGCTACCTCTTATAAATGTAATTTTGGATGAGGAGACATGAAGCTTTCCATCGACACCTTATTCACTCCGTTTGGGCTTCAATTAAACAAGTTAGGAAAAGAAAAGAGAGGAAAAAAGTGACCAGTTAGAGAATTTTTAAAATTACACCTTCAGAATAATTTTATAAGTGTTCTTTCTGGCTATATTTGGATTCTACACTCTATAAACTTTCCAACGGTACCAAAATTACCCAAAACGAAGTTTGGATGAAAAAGTTATGGTCAAAACAAAATTGGGTTGTGAAACTGGAGGGAGGTTGCGAGGAATTCACTTGAGGTTGAAATTTATGACAGTGAGTTTATTCATTATTTTTTTACAATTTTTATTTTTATATTTATGTGAGGCAAAATGTTTTTAATATATATATATATATATATATATCATAAAAGACAAAAGTTTGTACAGTGTTAGTTTGCCTTCCTCTTCCGTACGGGAAGCTACAGGGCGGTTGTGAATTTTCGCAACCGTTGCAAAAATTTGCAACCTGCGAAATTTCACAGGTTGCAAAAATTTTTTGGGGCCTTTCCTGCACCTCCAATGCAGCAAAATTTTGATAAAAAACTGCAAAAAGTAAACACAAAAAAAAAAAAAAATACAGAAAATAAAAAAAAATAAGCTAGAAATAAAGATTAGCTAAAAATTAGAGAAAATCTAAAAAGAAAAATTAACTAAATCAAAATAAAATGAAATAAAATAAGATAGAACAAGAAAAATCAAAACAAAAGTGGGGAAACGTATACGACGATCTCTCAAGCCTTTGGAAATTTCAACGACTAGTGGAGTTAGTAGAATTACACTAAGATGCAGGTGCTCCGTGTACGAACCCACGACACACGAACCATCGTGTTCCGCATCTGTGTGAGCGGCGCAATGCTGATGTAGTGGCAAAAGTTTGAACAACGATACTAATTTCATAAAGTTTTGCGTATAGGCGGTGATGTTTGACACTGGCTTTGCGCGGGGAGTAGGTTCTTCAGGCATCGGTTGTGTTGCAGGCAGGATATACACTGGTAGTGGGCTGTTTTTGGGTTGGGCAGTGGCACTAGGATCCAAATTTATTGGGATTGGTTGTAGGATAAGCTTTTGGGGCTCTTCCCTTGTTTCCTTTCCAGCGCCCTCCTCGGTCGGCATTAGAGGGAGGTTCTTACGCCATGGACCAGACGGTGGCATGACATCTGAAGATTTCAATAATGGCTGCTGTTGACACTGCTCCTCCACCATGTGCCGCCCAGAGCCTCTTCCTCTTGACTCTCTGTCTTAGTGAACCTGATTGGCAAGCCTTGAAATTGGTTGCGAGGTTGTCAAAATTTAAATCAATTCCCTTTCTTGAGGTTGTCAAATTTTTGATCAATTCCACTTTGCAACCCATCTAATTTGTGGCTCAGAGTTCTCACAATGTAAGATTCTTTGCCTTAGTTGGAAGCGTGAATGTACAACTCCTCCACAGCGTCGCACTAGCTTGGTGAGGTTCGGGATAACACTCAATGGAGGGTTGACTATGGTGGTTGTGGTGGCTGAGGAGTTGAAGCACAATATGGAGAAGCAGGAGGTGCATTAGTTGGGGGAACACTGCAGAAGGGTGCACTCATCCATTGGTTTCTATAGTCCCTCATGGACCTATATGGGTTTAGATTTCTCCCCAAGGGTTGCTGATTCTGCCATGGAAGAATTCTATAATCCCTCATTGACATGTATGCTCTAGGGTTTCTCTCCACGAAATTATTGAAGCCTCTTGCTCTCCCTCCGAGGTGTTCCATTTGATCTGGCATTCAAGTAGATTAAGGGTTCATGAGATTAGCTTTGACCTTCCTCATAGTTCTAATCCCTTGCTTGGAAAGCAGACAGACACCCAACGACCAAGAGATAATCCTAACCAAAAGGTTAGGGTTACCTAAAAAAATAAACTGTGAACTAAAATTAAGAAGACTAACAGTAAAATATATACAGGAAAAAAAATTCACCAAGACTTGTGATGAGGATCACAAGTGTTCATCAGGTCATCATTTGCACTTAGGCTGTCGACAGCCCATTTTGATTAGTGCCAGGTAGAGTGAACTGAAATCAACAATATTCATAACCTAAAATTCCTCCTACTTCTATAGCAGAGTTACTGTAGTATAGTGGCTCTAGGGTCGAACTCAGGGATGGGTTTTCTTCATACAAATGACTCACAGTAGATTGAAACTGGTGAATTTCAGTTTGGATTTTGGGGTTTTGGTAAAAACAGGGGAGTTGGTGATTTGCAGATTGAAAATACAATAAGTAAAAAAAAAAAAATAGAATTCCTTGTAGTGTTAGGTCACTGGGGTTGGGGTCCTGGGGCAACTGAGGTTCTCCAGGGTCATTTCCTCGCGTTAAGGAGGATGACCTATAGTCATATCCCAAACCGGTTCTTCATTTAACTGTAAAAACTGACCCTAAATAATTATCTTTGAAAAATTGGTATTTGCCTTCCATTTATGGTCTCAGACAGTGAATAACATCACCTTGACTCACTTTCCAACAACTAATAAATGATAACTAAGGAATGTCACTGTATCTAATAGTAAGCATACAATAAACCCTAAAAGCTTACCAAGTACTAGCCATTTACAATGAACCGAAGGGATCAAACCTAAAATTTGGAGAAAATAAAAATATCCTTGAATCGCCTTTCTATAACCTATAGATGATAACTAACGAATGTCAATGGATCTAGCAATAAGCATCCAATGAACCCAAAATCTTATGAAATACTGATCATTCAAAGCAATCCAAAGGGATTAAAGCCTACGTTTGATTGAAACCATAAATGGTAAGAATACCTGATTAAAACATGGGAAAAACCCTTGGTTGCCTTTGATCCCACACTTGATGGCCTTCGCTCCAAGGAAAAAGGGGTTTTAGCCGCTCATCCTCCGAGTTGTCATCCTCGGAGGGTGTTTGGCTAGTGAGAAAGCGGAAAGAAAATGAAAGAAAACGAAGGAAGGGGGAGGAAGCGGGAAAACTACCGCCCACTGTATCTCTATTGCCAAAAGTCAAGTCTCCCATTACAATGTTTGCTTGAGCATCTTTGCCCCTAAAACAATACAAATTACCAAAATGAACAAAAGTAGTTAACTATTATAGGGACAAAATGGGAAGAAACAAAAATTGAAACAGACAGGGCACAACGTCAAAAAGCAGGATAGGTGAATAGTGGCTGAATTGTGAACAGTGCTGTGGATGAACAGTGCTCGCAGGAACCAAATTTCACTGGTGCTCCAATTTCCTTGTATTTTATTCTCTTCTTTCCTTTTGGTCTATGATCTGCAATGCTGAGTTTGACTCGAATTATTTGTGGTTGGATCGACTCAACAATTTCGGCATAAATAGCTTCAAAAACTACAAAATTAGCCACAAAAGGCGATCAATAGAATAGCAGGGACTTTAATGTGCAAATTGGGTTGATTACGCTGATTAGTACACAAAAAGTGCTCAAAACCTTAAATAAACAATGTTCAAAATAGCAATTTTTGAGTACTAATCAGGAATGTGGTAAGCTAAAAAGTGAAATGTGTAGAGTTGTTTGTCTGTGAAAATATAGACTAAACCATTCAATTTAACACTTATACAGGAAAAGCCTTTAAATTTTCCTACATATAGGTCAAAGTTGAATAGAGTTGTTTGAAAATGAATAAAACTGATTAAAACTGATTTTATGTTCTTGAATTAATAATGGGTTTAGTCTATGACACTGCAAGTGCACAGGTCATACAAGTAGTAAAATTAAGTCTAGATATCATTCCTATAGAGATTGACAAGAATGTTGGAATCAACTACCCTAACTACTCAAGATCCACACTATTTGAACCTCCTTATAATAGTTTGAAAAAGTAGAACCTAAAAGACAAGATAACCTATATTACATTCATCTAATTAAAATAAAATTTGAATTGAACTAACAAATAAACTAGATTGAATTAGATCTCCGTTAGAAATGAACACTGAGATGAAATTGTTATGGAACAGTCAATTTCTGCATTTTAATGCATTGATTCTTTCTATCCTGATTTTTGGATCTGGATTTGTCAAAGATGCCTAATAATGTAGCTTGGATTTCTCCATTGTTATAATTAGGGTCCACTTCTTCTTTCAAAGCAAAGGATCTAATTAGTTACTTGTATTCAAAATACTCTTTATAAAATATGGGTATTTTTCTTTTTCAATACTTCATACCCATTTCTTAAGACTGCAGATTTCTTGCATCCCAAGTCTGGGTCACTACAAAACTTCTACAAAATGGTTGATGACTCATCCTTTAGGTCTGATAGATTTTTCGTTCTCCTTGATTAGATCTCAGCTGACATAGGATCAAGATCTATCCAACATAATAAGGTGAAATCTCTGATGAGTTAAATTGATAAATAATTCCCTTCAACCTCAACTATGAGTGAATTGGAAATCTATCGAAATGAACTCTCAGAGCTACTTAGTTCTTAAAGGATAGTCTAACATGCCTGGTTAAATGTTCAAGCTCAAAATCCTCATCTCAGTGCCATAGGGGGCCTCTTGAAACAGGCTACAGAGCAATCCTTAGATGGTATTTGGTACTACTATTGGGAACAACTCAATTTACAAACAACATCAATAAAGTAAATCAAATCGATTTCTAGAAATTCCTTCAATTCAACTTGAAAAGATTGTAACTAGCAATGGGTCCATTTCAATGGAAGTTGTGCTTAAAATTAAAAATCTGTCGATAATGGGTATTGATCAGGACATCCCCTTTGTAACTATAATTCACTAGAAGAAGCGAATTCAGAGGAATTGTCTGAACCTGTGATTCAGGCCGTAGTGGAAAAGAGAATGAAAAATTAAATCCTAGCTTCTACATTCACAATGATTCTTGGTTCGGATCAGAAAAGAAAAGAAAAGAAAAGAAATGAAAAGTCTATTATAAAATATACAGTGAGTCTTCCTCGTCCTCCTAAATAGTGGGTTTCAGAAAAACAGAAGTTGCTTCTCTTTTTGCGTGTAAGCCTATTTATAACTGTACAGAGATTAGGCCTGACTCAGCTCAAAATGGATTTTCTAAAATCAATGGCTGTTTTACTATTTTAGGTCGCGACCTCAGAAGCTTATTGCGACATCATGTGTGCTCTGGATCTGTCAAGTCTGTCGTGACCTAAGGAAACTGGTCGCAACCTTCCTTTCAGTTTGTTCTTGCAATTGTTGAGTCGTGACCTGATGTTTTTTATTGCGACAAGTTTCTTTTGTTTCTAGCCTTGGAGTTGATGTCATGGGCGACCATTCTTCCTTTCTTTGAAATTGTAGCACTTAACGATTTCATGTTGCAACATCATTCTGTTTCGGCTATGTTGATCTTTATTTTCCGTTTTTGGCCTTAATAAATTATGTCGCGTGTAGTTATGCATTGCATGCTCTGCATTGTATCATATTCAAAAATGCCAGCTCACACTCCTTTCTGTGCCTGATTCTGAATACAACCTCTTCATCATATTAAATTGTTTTATCTGTTCTATTTATCTGTCAATGTATAGTTAGATAAGTTATTCTGTTGAAATCTATGTCGCGACCTTAAAAGCATGTCACGACATCATTTCTCCCCATCTTGTCGCAACCTCATTTCTTAGTCACAACAGTTTCTTCTCCATTCAGCTTCTTTTATTGGTCGTGACCTAAAAAATATGTCGCGACTGAATGGTTGCCTTTATCACTTTTTCTCTTGTTGTAGTTGATGTCGCAACCACAATTTCTTGTTGCAACTTGGCTATCTTTCCCTTTTATGGATTCTATGTCGCAACTTCATTTTTCTGTCGCGACTTCATTTTTATGTCGCGACACCATTTCTGTTGTTGTTATCCATTTTGATCCCTGGTCTCAGCTTCCCTTTCATGTTGCAACATCATATCTAGTTTTCTGTCCTCATGCAAGTTGCGACTTCAATTACCGACCTGTTTGTTTTCTTGGTGCAACATGGAAATTAGGTCACGACAAGGTAGTTTCTTTCCTCCATGCCATTCCTATCGCGACTTTGAAAGCATGTCACAACTATTCTTTCTCTGATCATAGCCGTAACCTCATTTTACTCACAACAATTTCCATCCAACTAACCTTTTCTGGTGTGACACAGAAGGTATGTCGCAACTAGTGGTAATACTTTTTACTTTGTTTTGTGTGATTGGCTCGAGCTTAGTCGCAACATGACAACTATTCATCTCATTTTTATGCCGCGACATGAATTCTTGGTTGCGACCTCGATTGGTGTCCTTAGCTTACATTTTTGTCGTAACATCAATTTTTTGTTGCTACCAATAATGTCTTCTTTCTGTGTCTCGACCTCGAAACGGTGTCGCGACATGATGGTGGCTCTTCTTACTTTGTCTTAGCAAATTTTCTCCTGTCACAATAGCTTATTTTGGGCTTACTATCACTTCTAGTCGCGACCTGAGTTCTCTGTTGTGACTTCAAAACTATTGTTTTACTGAATTACTTGTTGCGACCTCAAAGTGCAGTGCGACCAATACGGCAGATATAACTTCTGTATACTTGTTAGAGCATATTTCTTCTATAAGAGTGCAAAATATAAATTTGGTAAAATTTCCATGTTTACGAATAAAACAAGCAATTATATAAAAGAACAGATCATAAAAATGTATTCAAATGAATGAGTTTTGACTCATCAAATTCCCCAAACTTAAATTTTCTTGTCCTCGACAAAGAAAACAAAGAGTTGTTTTGTCCTCGAGCAAATTTAACTTTATTTTTAAGGACATTTTTACTTGTTTCATACTTCCAATCTTTTACGATTCCACCATTTGACTTGAAATAAGAAAGTTTGCGATATTATTTCAAACCGATGTTCAAGCGCTAAGAAAAAGGAGTGGTTTCAACTTATATCACAAATACATTGATGAATTCTATATTATAAACAACACGGTGATCAAATCTTGTTTTTGTGCTTATGTCTTAGTCTTCTTTCCTTTTCCTCCTTGTCAGTTAATTAATCTTCACAAATTCTCCTTGTAGATTAATTAAAGTCCCATAAACATTTTCATATGGATCTCCACTAATGTAAAAGAAAAATTCAACCTTCAAGATCAATGAGTCTTTTGAAAACCATGTCATTAGGCTTGGGTAATTGGGTAGATAATTAGAAAATTGAGCTTTAAATGCAGTTCCACTATTGCACTTAAGCAATAGCCTTCCTTTTTCCTCCCTTTCTTTCCTTCTAATGTGAACTTTATTAACTCCCCAAACTTGGCTTTGTGCATCATTTTGACTTTTGTAAGTCTCTTTGGTTACACACTTCATGTTTCGGCCAGTTCCTTTTACGGAACTCTTTTTGTTCTTCTTCTCTTGCTCCAGTTTTTAGGAATAGTGCCTTTGTTTTTGTCTTTTAGGCTTTCTATCACTCTTAACGAACTTTGGGTTAGTAACTCCCATGCCAGTTGGCATTGGGATTTAGTGTTGAAACACCCTAAGAACTTAATTGTTCAAGAAAAGATAGGCTAAGACAAAACTTATTTCTTTGCTAATTGACTTCTTTTTCTCCTCTATAATCTTCCCGATTGATTTTTCCTAATAAAAACTTCCCTGTAGTGCGCAGGAGTATATTCCCCCAATCTTGTTCTCTTCTACAGGTTAAACTCTCTTGTTTTGAAAACCGGGTAATTTTTAGGCTTTTGCTGCAGGATTAGTTTTAGGGAGTGATTTCATGTTTTTTTTTTTTTTTGTTATTTGAAAAAGTTATACATATTTGGGTAAAAGCTTGGAACTAAGGTGTATGTCACATATAATGAGGGCCAAACAGAAAAAGGTTAGGCTTTCAAGAGAGACCTCTATCCTTTCTTGTCAGTTGTTTTGCCTAGGATTTTTGCCTTGACCAATAATCTAACAAGTTACAGGACCTTGTACCCTTGACTTTGAATTACTGAAGATGCCTCATTCTTTTTCAATTTGTTGAGACTTGCGGACCATGTGTGATGTTTTACAGGTTATATTGACTCAACTATTTGCAGTTTCAGCGCTTATTTGTTCTTTCCAATTGTTTCTTTTTCCTAGTGCAGCAATTTAAACTTGATTTTAAATTAAACAAGAAACTTCTTACTTAAGTTCAATGAAGTCCACTCGTCTTTTCTCTCTCAGTATTGTTTGGATTTAATCAGTGTTTGTTATGCCATTTCACCAATGAAAGCTTAAATACAATAACCATTCCCTTCAGACACACTAAGCATGGCCTAAGAAACCCAATTTACTAACTCAAATCAATCCACCCAAACAATTCACATTTTATCAAACTTATTCAACTACTAGGTCCCAATTAAGCAGTTTAACAATGTATATGTTATGGTTGCAACATTATTGAAAGTAATAAACCAAATCATTCAATTAATAGAACAATTCACAAGACACTTTTCAATGAACTTTTCTGAGCTTATACTAATGATGTTGAAGGAGTACAATGGGAAAAAGAAAAGTGAAATTGTGTTATTTCACTTCCTTCTCTTATCAGATTTTTTAGGTATGATGTTGGGAGGATTTAAATCAAAGCTTGCTAAACATGGAGAAGGTTATGTCTGGTCTTTTCTTTTTAGAGGGTGTGGGCTCTGCCTTGTCAGTGGAGATTAGATCATTTGTTAAATTCACAAGATTGATCAAGGTGTCTTGCTTCAATCCCATCTTATTCACTGTGCTTTCCAACTCAGAGATATAACCCAACATGTTTGATAAATTTTTGTTGATCAAATCCAAACTCTCATGCCAGATTTTTCTTCTATAGACATCATTATCTTCCAGCTCTTTATATCTCTCCTTCATCAACTTCCCAAACTCCTTGAATTGCTCTTTATAAAGGTATTTCAAGGCTTCTATCTTTTTAAGCATATTACCCTCCATTTCAGCTTCTTTTTTTTTTTTTTTAGAATGGTGAGCACTTCTTCATCTCTTCTGAACTTATTGTTGTAGAAGGCTTCCAAACTAGCCTTCATCTTTTCTCCAAATTCTTTCTCTCTCATTTTCATCTCTTCTCTCCATTCTTCTTCTCTTTGTCTCAGAGTCTGCTCCAATAATTGTTCTTTCCTTCTAAATTCAGCTTCTAAGAACTCTTCTCTGATTTGCTACCGTTTTTCCCATTTCTGCTCCCTTTCTTCCATATCTTTCTTTATTGATCTCAGCATCTCCATGATTTCATTGTTCCCTGCATCCTTTCTAGAGTTCTCTGCTAGCTCAGGGAAATCCTTTCTCATTTCAGGGACAGTTTCCATAGGGCTCATCTTGAAAGGCATCTCTTTTTCTTCAGCTAGAGGAATCTGTTATGGGACAGTTTCCATTTCTCTATTATCATTCTCCTCACCCGGCTCTGCTTCTAGTTCCACAATCCCTTTATGCTTTTATTCACAGGCTTTATTTACACTTGTAAGGGTCGGGGAGATGCCTTAGGGCATGTTTCTTCTTCGATCCCATGATCCTCTCTCATACAACAAGATCATGGTTGCGATTTTTCTTTGGGTGAGGGATTAGTCCTCTTTTGTTGCTTAAGTTGTACCCTCTGATAGACCCCTCAATTAAACATCTAACATTCATTTCATAGCCCTTCAAAATGATTACCTCTTGTTCTCTCACTGAGCAAAGATGTTTAGTTGGAAGGATTACTAACGATAGGAAGTAGAACCAGACCTTAGCTTCGTCAGTGAGGGATCCTCTATTGATAGCGTAATGAGGGTTCTTCCTCGTGGCTTCCCACTTCCCCTGCCCAGTAGTTAGGAGGTTTATAATCTTCTCACGATCAGGGTTTTCTACCAATTTCTTGAATTTAGAACTTTGCTTGAGTTCCTTTAGTTTGAACATTTCCTTAATTCTTTTGTGCCCAAAAGGTACCTAGACTCCTCGCACGTATCATTCCCACCATGTTTGCATAGAATTCCTTAGCCAGAGCAGAGAATCCAAGTGCCATGTGCACACAGAAGCACTCCCAACCTCTATTTTCTATTATCTTAGAAAAAAGGGAAATCAGGTTCCCAAAACCTCTTTCGCCGACGAAGCCCTTGTCAGTTAGCAACTTATTCCATAAATATTTAGCTTCTTCAGAGATAAAGTATTTGTCCCTCCCTGTTTCTTTTTCTTCAGTGCGCCTCACTGTTTTCTATCCTTTTGATGCCCTTTCTTCCTCAACTGGATTTTCTACTACGGGCTGGGTTTCTGGTTCTACATTCATGACAGTCTCAAACTGAGGTTCCAGGTGAACCTCCTCCACTCCTTGGCAATTTTCACTCATGAGCTCATTAATTATTCTGTTAAGATCTAGAACAAGGTTTTGGTTATCTGCCATGGGTGAGAATTTTGATTTGGGCATTGGTTTTAGGGTTTTGGTAGTCGAATAGAGAAAAGAAAGTGAATAGTTGGGGAAGATACTGCTGAATAGAAGTTTTGGGAAGAGCTTAGTGACGTTTTGTTTGATAGATGATATTTATTATTGTCTTATGAATCTTGTGACCTTAAAGCATGAATTACAACACTATTTCTTTAACAATTGCCATTTAAGTTGCGACGCCCCAGTCAGGAATGTTTTAAAACCTCTATTGTGCTATTTGGACAATTCCGGTCGACCACAAGTTTTGTCATGACCTCGAAAGTGAGTCGTGACAAAAAATTGGTGGAGATTCACGGCCCATCTTTCTCTTTTTGCCATGGTATAGTCGCGACCAATTTTAAGTCGGTAGCGACATCATGTCTCGACTTGATCTATTCGGGTAACATGATGTTGCGACCTAGTAGTTAATGTTGCGACCTGAAATTTCTTATTCTAATGTTTTCAATTCAGAACCGGGTAGCGACCTCAAAAGCATGTTGCGACCTAGAAAATTTCTTGGTCTCCAGGAATAGTTCAAATTCATACAAGACTAAATCAGTAAACCCAATTAAAAAAAAAAAAAAATCAACCTTCATCATTCAAATATGCAACAAATCAACTCATGAAGCATTAGATTCAACAGTGAATTGGAAATTTCAATTCCCCCAAACTTCAATCATGCATTCTCTAAAAAAATTATAACATTTATCAGAGAGTTGATTACTTCCCTTTATGGTCTTGTGTACATATTGAGAACATAATGTACTCCATCTCTTGTTCATGCCCTTGCGACTGTAAGCACAAAGCACATTAGAACAACATAAATAATATTTAACAATAAACAAAGCTTAGCTAGAAAACTGAGAGCTTTTAAAAATAAATTGACTAATAAAACTTAAGAAATTGATATGGGTTACCTCCCGCCAAAGCTACTTTCGATTTTAGTCGCCATTTGAACTTCTTTGTTACCAAGTTCTTGTTTCAGCCTCCTTCCTTCACCTAAAATCTATGATATAAATCATATTTCTTCCAAGATCTGCTGTCGTTGACCATTCGCTAAACTCTTCTCCATTCTTGGTTTTCAATGTCCTTTGCCCAAAGGATTGTGCCACTCTTTGTATAAGGGCCACTCCATTTGATTGCAGTTTGCGGGAAAAGCACGGTCTGGAGTTGAATAACAAGACTTAATCTCCTGCCTTAAATTCTCTCCTCAAAATCCTTTGATCATGCCATTTCTTTGTTTTGTCTTTGTAAATTCTGGCATTATCATAGGCTTCATTCCTTAACTCTTCCAGTTCATTCAGTTGGAGTAGCCTTTTCTCTTTAGCAGCTTTGAATTCAAAATTTAGCTTCTTGATGGCCCACATAGCTTTGTATTCCAATTCAAGAGGAAGGTGACAAGGTTTACCAAAGACAATTCTGTATGGGGACATTCCAATGGGAGTCTTATATGCAGTCTTGTATGCCTACAATGCATCATCAAGCTTTAAAGACCAATCTTTTCGACTCGAGCTTATAGTCTTTTCCAGAATTTTCTTTATCTCCCTATTGGAAATCTTAGCTTGCCCATTTGTTTGAGGATGATAAGCCATACTCATGATGTGTTTGATTCCATATCTACTCATGAGTTTCTCAAACACCTTGTTTGCAAAATGGCTTCCTCCATCACTAATAATGGTTCTGAATGTCCCAAATCTGCTCAAAATATTCCTTTGTAAAAATCCCAAAACTGCATTAGCATCATTCTTGGGACAAGCTGTTGCCTCAACCCATTTGGACACATAATCCACAACTAGGAGTATGTATAGATTTCCAAATGAGGATGGAAAAGGTCCCATAAAATCTATTCCCCATACGTCAAATGTCCTTTGCACCACCGGGATACCATGCGGGGGAATTTGTGCCTTGTCAGCGATATTTCCCATTCTTTAGCTTGATCACAAGTTTCACCCATTCAAAACAACCCTTGAAAATTGTAGGCCAATAAAAGCATGATTGGAGAATTTTGTGGGCTGTTTTGTCTCCTGCAAAGTGTCCTCCATAAGGTGATGCATGACATTCTTGTAAAATTTTGCCCTGCTCACTTTCTGGTACACACCTCCTGATGATCATATCAGCTCCTCATTTAAATAATAGTGGGTCATCCCAGTTGTAAAACCTGCTGCCAGTCCTCAATTTCTTCTTCTGCTGGTAGCTAAATTTTGGTTGCATCACTCCATAAGTTAGAAAGTTCACAATATTAGCATACCAAGGTGATTGGAATGACAGCTGAAAGAACTGCTCATTTGGAAAATTTTCTGCTACTTTTGTCTCTTCTTCAATTACAGTAGTTGTTACTACTCTTGACAAGTGATCATCTATCACATTGTCACAACCTTTATTGCCTTTGATTTCTAGATCAAATTCCTGTAGTAGCAACACCAATCTGATTAGTCTTGGCTTAGCTTCTTTCTTAGCCATCAAATATTTAATTGCTGCATGATTAGTATGGATGATGACATGGGACCCCAATATATATGGCCTAAACTTTTCACATACAAATACCATGGCCAACATCTCTTTTAGTAGTGGTTGAGTATTTCTCTTGAGCTTCATTGAAGGTTTTCCTAGCATAGTATATGGCCTAAACATTTGTCGGCTTTCTATCCCAGAGACGACTCCCATTTATAATCTTGGCATCACATAATCTCAAATTCACTATTTAGTCTAGTTTGGCCATGATGGAGAAAGCCAGCTAATCTGGATTTGATCTCTTCAAATGAAGATTAGTAGGTGCATCAAAGTCAAACTTGGTATCACCTTTTCAATAGCCTACATAATGGTCTTGTCATTTTGGAGAGTCTACGATAAAATCTTCTACAAAAACCAACGTATCCCAAACTGCTATTCCTTGATTGTTGTTGGTGGAAGAAGAGTCTTTATAATGGAAACCTTTGCTTGGTCCACTTCCAGCCCTGCTGTAGAAATTCTATGCCCAAGGACAATGCCTTCTGTCACTATAAAATGACATTTTTCCAAATTCAAAGCTAGGTTCTTGTCCTGGCACCTGTGAAGTACTGTCCCCAAAATTTGAAGGCAATGTTCAAAACTGGATCCATAAACTGTGAAGTCATCCATGAATATCTCCATAACCTCCTCTGCCAAATCTGAGAACATAGACATCATGCATCTTTGAAATGTAGCGGGAGCATTGCATAACCCAAATGGCATTCTTCTAAAAGCAAAAGTATCATAAGGGCATGTGAAAGTAGTTTTCTCTTGGTCCTCAGGTGCAATAGCAATTTGGTTATATCCAGAATATCCATCAAGAAAACAGAAGTGAGGATGTCCTGCTAACGTGTCCAACATTTGATCAATGAAAGGCAAGGGAAAATGATCTTTCACAGTTTGCGATTATTCAATTTTCTATAATCTATACACCCACCCATGCATCACGAGTTCTTGTAGGGAATCAGTTCACATTCTTTTCATTTCTGATCACAGTGAATCCACCCTTCTTAGGGACCACATGAGCCCAAGGGCTGTCTGATATTGCATAAATAAATCATGCATTTAGCCATTTCAGTACTTCTTTTCTTACAACATCTTTCATCACAGGGTTCAGCCTCCTTTGGTGTTCAATTGATGTTTTTGCATCATCATTCAGCAGGATTTTATGCATGCAAATAGAAGGACTGATACCCTTAAGGTCTTAGATTGACTTCCGAGGCGGTGATTCCTTATATTTCTTAGGAATTCTTGCTTTGTTGTTCTTCATTTTATCAGTGCATCTGATATAATTCTTGCCTTTGCCCTTAGTTACAGAAAGCGTGCTTGGATGACTAGGCAATTCTTTCAATATTAACCCTTATGTACCGGTTTCTTGCTCATTTCCTTTCTTTTCATTTATACATTTGAATTTTACGTACTTTTTCATTCAAACTCAGTTGTTTTTACATGTTTTGGAATCTAAGTCTGACAATTCATAATCAGCACTCTTAAGATACTAGAAATTCAACTCATTTCATTGATAGAATCTTTGGAAATTACATTCGATTCGATTCAAAACTGAATGGATAAATGTTATCAACATCCATACAAGTTTATGCATCAACATCAGGTTGTGTCAAGCTTTTGTGGAGGTTAAATTGTACTGCTTCATCTCCCACTCTCAGTGTCAGCTCACCCTTTTGCACATTGATCAAGGCAGCTCCAGTTGCAAGGAAAGGTCTTCCTAACAGCAGAGGAACTTAGGTATCCTCCTCCATCTTTATAACAACAAAATCCACATGGAAGATAAATTTCCCTACTTTAACCAGCACATCTTCAAGGACTCCTTTTGGTTGTGCCATGGACCTATCATCCATCTACAATGTGATTGCTGTTGGAGTAAGTTCCCCCAAACTTAGTATTTGTACCACTGATAAGGGCATTAAGTTGATGTTGACACCTGAGTCACATAAGGCTTCCTTGAATTCATATTTCCCAATGGAGCGAGAGATAGGTAAGTTTGCTGGGTCCTTCATCTTTCTTGGTAGACTCTTTTGAATAACTACACTGCAAGTTGTAGTTAAACTCAATATTCCTTCCTCAGCAATCTTCTTATTTTTTCTCAATATGTCTTTCAGAAATTTGGCATAATTTGACATTTGAGTGATTTCCTCTGCAAAAGGGATCTTAATTTCTATCTTCTTGAATATTTCCAAGAATTTAGAAAATTGTTCCTCCTTTTTTGCCTTCTGAAGTCTTTGTGGGAGATAGAGCGTAGATGTGTATGTGAATCTTACCATGCATTTTGGCTCACAAGTTACTCTAGAGCACATTCGGTTTTTACTTGTTTCTCAATCTGAGAGTGCGCAAATTGCTCATACATCCCTCTCTTCGATTTATTTCTCTTCTTTTTTATCAGTCTTTTCTTTCTTTTCTACTCTGCTGCTGCTCATTTCCCTACAACTTCTTAGCTGAACTGCCATACAGTCTTTTGGATTTTTCTAGGTGTCACTAGGGAAAGCATTCTTGGTCTCTTTCTGCAAGGTTGAAGCTAACTGCCCAACTTGTGTTTCCAAATTCTTTAGTGAAGATGATGTGTTTGTCCCAGAAAAATGCGAGTGTTGGTTCAAAGCACCTTCGATAAGTTTCTATTCATGAAGGTTCGCGACCTTTTGTTATGCCCCATGAGCTGCGGCATACATTTGCTCTTTCTTTTGGAACACAGGTGGTTGATACCCTTCTTGAAAGATTCTACCCTGTCTTGAATTTTCTTGATGCACTCCTCTACCATGAAGTTCTCATGGTTCATGATCTTTAGTTATAATGTGTAGGAAAGTTTGGATTAGGCTTGAAGTGATAGCTTCTTTGTTCATTCATGTACTTGGCTTCCTCAACTTGATAGGGATCTTCTTCAGTTGGTCCCTCGACACTTCTTCTTATCCTATCTCTTTCCATTGCTCCAATTTCATAAGCAAAGTGCAGTTTTTTCTCCTGTTTATTCATCCTATGCATTATAGCATCCAATTTTGCTTCCATGGCAATCATCTTATTTAGCTCAATGACCCCACTCCCTCTTGTTCTATTGTTGCTCCTTGAATATTCAGAGGGGCTTTCATGTTGCATTTGGCTAGGTCTGCTATCAAATCCCTTGCCTCCTCTGCACTTTTCCTCTTAAATGCACCACAGCAAGAAGCATCTATGATACGCTTAAAAGTATCATTCAGAGTATTAGACAATATCCATTTTATGTCTTTAGATCCTATACCATGCATAGGACATCTCTTGACAGCCTTTTGCCTTTCCCGTACGGTATACAAGCTTTCATCCTCCCTTGTTGGAACACTATGGTTCCCTTCTTCTTTCGGATGTGAGGATGGGGGAAAATCTGCTAAGAGTATGCTTCACCAGCTCTTCCCATGTATCAACTGAGCCATATGGTAATGATTCATACCATGTGGCTATAATATCTCTTAAGGAAAAGGGGAAGAGGTGTAACTTTATCACATATGGTCTCACACCATTCAGCTTTACTATGTTTGCCATCACAAAGATACGCGAGGTGTTCATTAGGATCTTAGGTCAGGATGGCCGATAAGGCGATTCTGCGAACCATAGTGATCAAGGAATTTGAATTCGACTCGAAATTGTTAGCCTCTACATGGCGGGTTGTGCATTGTGAGTATTCTACTTGGATGACAGGCCTCCAGAAATCCTCCATTGAATCTTGCATTGGAGGCCTTTCTGCTGTTGTTTCTTGTTCAACTGTTTGATCAATTCTTTCATCTTCCATGGTTGCTTTTTCTGCTATGCTTACTTTCCTTAAGCTCCTCAGTGTTCTTTCAATTCGAATACGAGCATATGATTTTGGCTTCTGGTAGTGAAATCAACCTCTTAAAATGGAGACATATTGAGATTAATTGGAAACAGTGGTATCACTAAGCATATATCCTTTAAGCTCTCTAAAGATTGTTAGCTTATGCAGCCAGCACTCTCAGAAAGCATTTTGTGTATTTCTTTTATAAATGAAAAATATCAAATTAATTTCTCTTTTGTTAGAATATTGATTTATTCAAATCCTTTCAATCCTAAACAGCATTTGTCATAAAACTTGTTTATGCGTGACAATATGAGATATCCTCAATTTAACACTTATCTGGGGCACTTACAATTTTCACACATCTGAGTCAAAGTTGAATAGAGTTGTTGAAAATGAACCTTTGCTTGATTTTATGTTCTAGAATTAATAATGGGTTTAGTCTATGACACTGCAAGTGCACATGTCATACAAGTAGTAAAAATTAGATGTAAGTCCAGATATCATTCCCACAGAGATTGACAAGAATGTTGGAATCAACTACCCTAACTACTCAAGATCCACACTATTTGAACCTCCTTATGTAGTTTGAAAAAGCTGGAATCTAAAGAACAAGATAATTCTATATTACATTCATCTAATTAAAATAAAATTTGAATTGACCTAACAAATAAATTGGACTGAATCAGATCTCTGCTAGAAATGAACACTGAGATGAAATTGTTGTGGAACAGCCAATTTTTGCATTTTAATGAACTGATTCTTTCTATCTGATTTTAAAGATGCGGATTTGTCAAAAGATGCTAATAATTCAGCTTGGATTTCTCCATTATTCACTGAGTTGAGGTCCCTTCTTCTTTCAAAGCAAAGGATCTAATAGATTCACTTGTATTCAAAACACTCTTTATAAAATCTTGGTATTTTATTTTCAATACTTATTACCCATTTCTTGTTGCAGATTTCTTGCATCCCAAGTCTGGTCATTGCAAAACTTCTACAAAATGGTTGATGACTCTTCCTTTAGATCTAATGGATTTTTCCTTCTCCTTGAATATATCTTAGCAGGATCAAGATCTATCCAACAAATTAATGTGAAATCTCTGATGAGTTAAATTGATAAATAATTCCCTTCAACCTCAACTATGAGTGAATTGGAAATCTATTGAAATGAACTCTGGAGCTCATGGTTCTTCAATGATAGTCTAACATACTCCTGATTTGATAGTGCGAGCTCTCGGGAATCTCCATCTCTGTGTCCTCAGAGGGCCTCTGAAATGGAGCGAAACAATCATACGGGTAGTGACCGGTACTACTATCGGGAACAACTCAATTCACAAACAACATCAATAAAATAAATCAAAATCCCAATTTCTAGAAATTCCTTCCAAGTCAAGCAGAAAAGACTGTAACTAACTGCAGGTCCATTCCAATGGAAGATGTGCTTCTCAATTACAAAATCACAATCCATTGTAACTATAATTCACTGGAAGAAACGAATTCCATAAATTGTCTGAACTTCATTGATTCCAGGCCGTAATTGGAAAAGAGAATGAAAAATTAAATACAGCTTCTACATTCTAAATAGATTTGGTTTAGATCTAGAAAAAGGAAAGAAAAGAAATGAAAAGAAAAGTCTATTCTAAAATATACAATGAGTCTTCCTCGTCCTCCCAAACAATGGGTTTCAGAAAAGCAGACGGCTTCTCTTTTTTAAAAGTAGCCCTGTTATAACTTTTGAGAATGGAGCTGACTCAGAGGCTCGGATGGATTGCCATGAATCCTAATGGCCACAGCTTCTTGTTTTAGAGTGCGGACCTCGGAAGCTTGTCGCGACATCGCATGTGTGCTGCGGATCATCCAAGTGCAGCCGTGACCTCAGGAAACTGGTCGCAACCTTCATTTCAGTTTGTTCTTGCAATTGTTGAGTCGCTACCTGATGTTTTCTATTGCGACAGGTTTCTCTGTTTCTAGCCGTTGATGTTGTGACCTGATTGTTCTTCCGTTTGTTGAAATATATGTTGCAACTTCAATTTCATGTCGCGACATCATTTCTGTTGCCAGCTATGTTGATCTTTGTTACAATCATGTTTTTCTGGACCCTTAAGAAATTTTATACGACACGGTTGTCTTGCTTTATCTTTGCATTACGTAGCCATGACCTCCGCTTATGTTGCGACACCATTTACGTTATGTCATGATTCTTGGTCACAACTCCTCTTTTCATGTTGCGACTTAAATTGTTTGTTTGTTCATTATCTTGTCGCGACATGGGATTTAGGTCGTGACCTAATCATTTATTTTCCTTGTTGAAATCTATGTCGCGACCTTAAAAGCATGTCACAACATCATTTCTCCCCATCCTATCGCAACCTCATTTATTAGTCACAACAATATCTTCTCAATTCAATTTCTTTTATTAGTCGTGACCTAAAAAATATGTCGCGATTGAATGGTTGCCTTTATCACTTTTGCTCTTGTTGAAGTTGATGTCGCGACCACAATTTTTTGTCGCGACCTTACTGTCTTTCCCTTTTCTTGATTTTGTGTCACGACTACATTTTTATGTTGCGACAACATTTCTGTTGTTAGCAATTTTGATCCCTGGTCCTAGCTTCCTTTTCATGTTGCGACATCATATTTAGTTTTACGCCTCATAGAGTTGCGACTTCAGTGCAAACCTGTTTGTTTTCTTGTCGCGACATGGAATTAAGGTCGAGCAAGGTAGTTTTCTTTGCTCCATGCATTCTGTCGCGACCGAAAGCATGTCGCGGCAGTTCTTTCTTTCAATCTTGTGCAACCTCATTTTGACTGCTCACTTGAGTTTCCCATCAATTTAGCTTCTTTTTTGGCGAGACTAAGTGTCATGGTAGGTAGCCTTTTTACTTGTTTTGTATGGTGGCTTAAACTTAGTCACAACATGTTTTAACTGTTTAGCTCATTTTTATGTTGCGACATGAATTCTTGGTTGCGACCTCGATTGGTGTCCTCTACTTACATTTTTGTCGCAACATCAATTTTTTGTTGCTATCAACAATGTCTTCTTTCTATGTCGCGACCTTGGCAGGTGTGAAACACTGATGTCTTTCTTCTTATTTTATTAGTGAATTTTCTCCTGTCACAACAGCTTTTGTTGGGCTTACTATCACTTCTAATGTTCGCGACACAGGTTCTGTTGTGACTTCAAAATCTTGTGTCACGAAAATCTTGTCGCGACCTCAAGAGTTTGTAAGCGACCCGGCCCTATTTAGACCGGATATAGCCCACGCTATACTTCTTTGGGCCTTATTTTCCTTACGTAAAAGTATGCAAAATATAAATTTGGTAAAATTTCCAAATTTCTGAATAAAAACAAGAAATTATATAAAAGAAACAGATCATAAAAATGTATTAAAAATGAATGAGTTTTTGACTCATAAAGTGTTAGGAGGATTTCCAAGGCTACACTACCCTGCTCTTGGACAAATTAAGGATTTATAGCTTTAACAATATTTTATTTGGGAAAAAATTCAAATTGATATTTAGAATACTTGCCACTTCCTAGTGTTATTTCAATTTGGTGAAATCTCCATTTCTAATTTAATTAGAGTTTTGATTAGCCAAGTTTATTGCATTAATTATTTTTTTTTGATAATTCAGACTTCCATTTAAAGGTTCGAATAGTGATGATCTTGAGTAGAAAGAGTAGTTGATCTTTAGATTTTCAAATCAATCCTTGTGGGAATGATATCTGGACTTATAATCCATTTTATTACTTGTATGACCTGTGCACTTGCAGAAATATTAGACCAAAACCAATTTTAATTGAAAATTATTACATACACAACAAAGAAACAACTTTTATATACATAACCTATATGTTTTACAATCAAACAAGTTTTGAATTAACGTAACTAGGGTTAGATAGTCTTTAGGCGTATTTAAAATTTTGGGTGATCATATATTTGGTCAACATCAAGTTTACGGTACCGTTGTCGGGGGTGATAGTTCTTTGGTGGAGTAAACAGAGTTTGAAGCTAAAGTGATCATAAATATTTTAATTGACAACAAGTTTTTGAGGATTGAGTAGAGTTTAAAGATCAATATTCCAACAAAAAAGAGAATTGCTAGTTTGTACATTTTTCTTTTATATGAATTTTAAGAAAATTAAAAAAAAAATAGTTTTAATTGTAGCAGTTAATTCAACTACTTATCTTTTTATTGAGCTAATCGTGATATATTCAAGTTATCTACTGATATCACTTTGATTTGGTCATCATTATTCGGAGCATTACATGTAATACCTGAAGACGAGAATCAAAACTACTACCGGTGGACGAAAATGAGAGAACTTTGAGAAATCTAAGAGAAGGTGAAAGCGTGAGAAAATCACGAGTTATGACCAGGCAAGAAGGGACGGATCAACATATACAAATGGCGAGTAGAAAGAAAGGCCTTAGGAATGAGAGGACAATGGAAGATTTAAAGGCCAATCCTGTAAATGAATATATTCATCTGTAAGGCAACCACCCATTGAGGCCAACAAATTTAAGTTTAAGTCTACTCTGATCACCATGGTGCAACAACACCTAGTGAGAATCCCAATGAGCATCTAGGAAGATTTCTAAGGATGGAAAACACTGTCAAACTGAATGGAGCAAATCCAGATGTAATAAAGTTACAACTGTTTCCATGCTCAATGAGGGACACAATAACTAGTTGGTTCGAATCTTTACAATATGGATCAATTAGCAACTGCGAGGAGCTCGTTGAAGCTTTTATAGAGAGATTTTTCCCACCAGCCGTCACATCCGAAAGAAGAATAGAGATAATAACCTTCAAGGAAGGAGAAGAAAAAGGCTCTACAATGATTAGGAGAGGTATAAGAAATTACTAAAAAGATGTCTAATGCATGGCATTGACCAGATCACATAAATAGATATCTTCTACCATGCAATGAACTACTCTTCAAAGGGGATCATTGATGCAGCCTGTTGTGGAGCATTCAAGAGGAAGAGTGTTGAAGAGGCTAACCAACTTATTGAGGATTTGGCCAAGAGTAACTATAGAGCTCCATCTAAGGCTTTAGGGAGCAGCAGTGAGCGAGGAGGGAGGTGAGTATCATTAGTGAACAAGATTATCAGCTATAGAGGCAAAGCTAGATGCATAGATGAACAAAATGAGTAATCAAGAAAGAAGAAACCAATCAGCCTATCAAGTAGGAACTATGGAAGGAGGTGAGCAGAAGGGCATAACTGATGAGGGACTTGCTCATGAGGGGTCCTTATCAAGTGGAGGAAGCTTAGTTTGTGAATGGCAACAAAAACTATAACTTTAAGCCCAACACCAGCTTTCCAACCCACTACACACCAGCATTGAGAAACCTTGAGAAATTTTTTCACATAAAAATGGGTATAGATCAAGCACATCTCTGTATCAGTAATATTAATATCATGGTTTCAAGGACCCAATGAAGCAAAGGCGAGCTAAAGATGAGAATCAGGGCCAAAGGAGGTCCTAATCTTTTAAGAAGCAGATGTTGAGCTTCATGGGAGAGAACAGAAGACTGTTGAACATTCATGGATTAATTTGTAACAGACTAACGGCATTTAAAGTAAGCATAAATTTGTTTTTGACTAATACTATTGTCTCTCTAAAAATCTGAGAGACTAATCTGAGCCATTGGCCTTATCTATCTGAGAACCGAGTCGAGGATTCCTTCAGCGCAAGAAGAATCTAAATTTGTGCCTGAAGTATTCACAGGAGTATAGAACTACAAAAATAAGTAAAATGAGAGATAGTGACTTAGAAGAAGAAATGAAACCAAAGTTGAATGGATTAAATGGTACAAGAGAAGAAAATTAAGGAGTTGACTAAAAGCTGACAATTGAAGTAGGTGACTTGAAAAAGAGAGAGGTGAAAACCTACTTAAGGCCTGTCCCGTTCCCTCAAAGGCTACCACAAAATCAAGAAGATGGAGGCGATTCTCTAAATTCTTGAATATCATTCAGAAGATGAGAATCAAATATTCCTTTGAGGAGGCATTGATACAAGCCATATCATTATGCTATGTTCATGAAGGATATACTAAGAAAAAAGAGGAAATTTGCTGAAGAAGGAGTGGTGAGCCTGATAGTAACATGCAGTGGAGTTATTTAGAAGAGTTTGCCATTGCAGGCTGCCAGGATTAGGCGGAAACTGCATTCAGGACTGAGGGCTTTGAAGTGATACAAGAGCATTATGTGATTCAGAAAATCATCAGCACAGTGCCATTATTTGTAATGCAAAGAGACTCATTTTGGGGAGCTTATATATATGACACCTAGATTGAAGACGCTTATTTCAATTAGAGGGAATGCTGATTAATTGCCACGGTAGGTGTCAGATCAACAAAATTTGTTTCCTAATTTTCCTCCCTCTTTGCCAGTAGTCAAGCTCTTTTGTGTGCCAAATCTAGGGTGAACCACTGAGGATGGGTTTTTCATCTTACAAATGGTTGTATCATGGTTCAAAATGGTAGGCTTTCATTTAGTTTTTGGTTTGCATTCAAAGCATGGTGTTGTTAATCACTGACTAACTCTGGCAGGTTAAATATCAGGTCGTGAATCTGGGGGACCTTAAGGCTTGGGTCACTAGCTTGATAAAATGAGGAGTTGCTCAAAGGTGTCCTCGAGTTATTTCCTTGCATTAGGGAAAATGACATATAGTCATTTACGCCAGGCAGGATCTTTGTTTACACAAGAAACGACCCTTAAACGTTCCTAGTTGAACCATAACATTCTTGGGAACAATGTTGCAAAAACGAGTGAAAATATAGCATTTAACTCATTTCGGTGGCTCGTAAATGACATCATGGATCTGCGATGTATCTACCATTAAGAATACATGAACCTGAAGCAGCACCAGTATTGACCGAAATGTTAATATATCGCCCTAGTTTGAAGTTTGGAACACATAATCTGTTTTTGCTTCATTTTAAGCAGAGGAACACTGTAAACCATTAACCAGCCCAGCCCCTCCTCTTCGAGTTTTGGGGCCCAGCCCAACATCCTTTGAGTTGTCTCATCCTCAAAGGGGTGTGTTTTGCTTGAAAATGAGAGAAATAAAGAGAGAAGAGAAAGCGTAAACCCAAATGAGAAAAGGCTGGATTCAAAGTTAGCAAAAGGGTTAAGGTTTACAAAATGTTATCAGGTGACATAGCACTATAAGAGATGTGAAATACTAAAATAACAAATAATATGATTACATTAGAGAATGAAAATGGGAATTTCACACAAAAAACGGGGTCTGTTTGGATGCAAAGAAGAGCGACAATTTGTATACGACAATTTTAGCTATCATGTGAAATTGTACATAGTGAAAATTAAGATTTTTGCTATACCATTGTTTCGCTATGATAGCAAATTTTAAGCTATGATAAGCGAAAATATAACACTCTTGAAAATTTTGCTAGAACTTCTGCCGAGAATTTCGCTACCATTGCGAAATTTTCTCAATCATGCGAAATTTTGCTATGCCATATGAATCATTGTTCCTCTGCATTGCTTCACCATCCCATTAAACACATTTCTTCATTTCGACTTTACATTTCTTCATACGACAGTTAGTGCTAAAAAAGGTGTGTTTGAATTATTTAAGATAGGTTTTGAAAATTGCTTTGCGCACTAATCATATGAATAAAGCCGATTGTCATGTGCGTGTCCACTTGGTGCTATTGGGTTGTTTTCAAGATTGTTTTGGGTGGTTTTACAGGTCTTGAGACTTAGGTGGCAAGCTTGGCTTCTTGTAATTGATGTGAATAGGAATCATAGGTGATTTCATAAGCTAAATGATGAAATATCCAAGATAGATTGAAATTGAAACAAAATTATGGAAAGAAATAGCCAGGAAACAATGGGGCAGCCTTGGAATGGTGGAATCACGGAGATTTTGCTATGCATTAATGAAATTTATATGGCGAAATTGCTTAATCCTAGAAAAATTTCTCTATCTTGATTTTTATAAGCTAATGTGAAATTTATGGCCCAGCCCGAGAACCATTATGCTAGCGGGGAATTTAAATATCATGCAATTTTCGCTATGCTAGCGAGAATTTCCTGCATAGCGAAATGAAACATACTGTGTTTTTGATGTTTTTGATTCCAAGCAAGCCACGTTTTGATTAATTACCATTTTGTCCCTATTGTTTCATATTTTAGGCATTTTGTCATTTCACATTGAGGTTGGCTATCTCTGGCTCCCTACAACTTTGTAACCCCTAATTTTCCATTTATACAAGGTTTCAAGAACACAGTTTTAGGTTTATTTTGCTGTCTTCTCTCTATTTTCTCTCATTTCTCGTGACCCCGAACACACCCTTGGGATTCTGACTCAAGGGATGCTTGGCTGGGCTCAGGAAGCCTTGAAGAGGAGGGTTGCTAGCGCTTGGTTTGGGAATGCTGAGTTTGTCTCATTCTTTAAATGTCGATGTGCATTTATGGTTCAAACCAAGCCCCAGGGTTTAGCCGCATTCATCTTTCTTTAGTCGATACAGCATCATGCTTTAGAGTTAGGTGTTCTTATGGTGAGTGCTTTTTGAACTACTCTGATGTCATTCTGACCATTGAGCGAGGTTAATGCTAGTTTAAAAATATTGGGACATTAAATTCTTATAATATTTGATTGGACTTAAAATATGGAGTCAGTTCTAAAGGTTAGATTATAGGTTTTGGCACAAATATATGTCATTTGCCTAATGCGAAATAACCGAGAACTGTTGTAATACCCCCATGTTATCAAACTAACATTTGAAGCCTTAGGAAGTTTACCATTTCACACTTATTTTAGCTGTTTCTGAGTTATCAGTGAACGCCCGGCTTCCTTGTTTTTGTGAAATTCGAAAATAAACCAAAAGTCTCACCATTTTCAAACATTATGCAGATGTTGGTGGTTGAAAATATACCGTGTTGACCTGGGCAAATATCTGCGGTAAACGACTGTCGGTGGGAGAATATAGGAAACAAATATTGTTGATTAGGATCTGCCCCATCGATAACGCAAATCAAAATGGCACCGTTCTGCAGTTGGTGCCAGGCTATATGATGAGTTGATGTGTACTTGTAATCCACGGTACAAGTGTGGTGACCTTTGTCCTTTTGTTCATTTTATTTGAGCGCAAGTTTTCTTTACTTAGCAGTTACTGCACTGTTTTTGTTTCTCACAGTCAGTTTTTGTTTTAGCTAACACTGATCCATTGGCAAGCTTAGTTTGTGCTCTTTGCTTTGTCTCATTTTGTGCTTGGTGTTTGCCTGCTGGGATAGAGGCAGAGTTCAGGTGGTATAAGAGTTTATTACACCAATGATCAAGGTTGATGGTGTGTATGGTGGCACCATGGATCCTCTACGAGGAACATAGTCAACAAGCAGCCCCTATGAATCCATTGTCTGAGATCGATGAGGGGAGCACATACACCCTCTAGAGTTAGTGCTCCTTCACCTGCATCATGCCTCCTGGCGAGGATGTAGCGGTGAGACCACTTGGTGCCCTTAAAAACACATTTCAGCGGGTATGGGAAAATGAAAATACATACACCCATATAAGGGATTTTGGGGAAGTATGCATAACCTTTAAGGAAGGTCGATTGACATGGATTTGTGAAGTTGAAGGCATTTCCATTGACCTGAGACAAAGCCAGAATGTAAGTATCACTTTGAGACCAAACCATCATAAGGCTGGCGGAAATTTGCGAGCGGAATTTTAAAGAAATTCGCCGGTGCTCTAGACCAATAATTTGAAGAGACAAATCTACACATTTCTTTCGATAATGGAGGGTTTCTACGATGCTAGGAGAGGTTCATGGGACATGAGTGCTTGTCACGTCATGGTTTCGACACTTGGATCTTGTAAACCATACATGGTGGTATGTCTCCGACCATAGAAGCGACTTTTGGACACAATGTGGAGAGACTTTACGAGCAAGCACCGGATGAAGCCATGGATTTTTGAATTATGTCATTTGAAACTTCCAAGGGTTGGGATGAGCCCAGGCAGAGAGAGGAGTGGAGAAAATGAGGCCCCATCCACAGGGGAGGAATTTTTTTCACTTTCGGAGGACATGGAAGTAAGCAAGAATATCAGCCTAGCTAGGAAGGTGGAAGGGTTAGAAGGAAAAGGCTCCATGCGAAGTGCGAGGCGTGGCGAAAATCTTGAGCCCGACCCATTGCATCGGTGTCAACCCCTTTGTCCATCTGGGAGAACACTATCCGAATGCCCCCTCAGTGAAGGATTTGATGTCAGAACATGCACCAATCACAGTAGGTGTTAAGCCATAACCTAATGCCCCATGCAGTAGCCTCTCTGATTCAGCTTGGAAGAATCCACGCGATCTCTCACGGAAACCTATCCCTGCCTATGGCTGCCCCCTGAGGTACCCAAACAACGGTTTGGTTCCTCATCTCAGCCACAACCACCACCATCCTCTTCCCACAGGTTAGATGACCATCTTGAACTTGGTGACAGGTGGTAGGTAATTTAATGGAGGAGGAGCAAAAGGGGATCAACATACAATTGGCACAAGAGTGAAATGCGTAAGAAAGTACCTTGAACAAAAGAATAGATGGGCTTGAGAGCAATCTTAATCAAAATTGACGCTTTGCAGTGACAATCACAAAGATCAACAATTTCTTGGAGGTACGGGGAGAGGAAGGTTCCCTTCTCAAACATTGCCAAATCGAAGGAGTCAGTGAGCGAGTTTCATCCGACAATTCGGGGATGGATGAAGTGAAAGCTATCATCACTCGAGGTGGAAAGAAATAGAACCTTGATTACCCATTCTTGAAGAAACATGCAAGGAAAGTGAGCACAGAAAGGGTAATAATCGGTGAAGAACCAGTGAGAGAAAAACAATGCCCTCCATTTGAGCAGCGAGGCGAAAAAAATCCCGAGCAGTGAAATTTGGGAGGTGCTAAAGGCTAGTGAAGGTAAACATTCCAGCACTTGACGCCCGATTCAAGCGAGGTCCCGACTTATGTTAAGTTCTTAAAGGACTTGTACCTGATCAAGAAAGAAGTTAGGCATTGAAAAGAAAGCCTTCCTAACCAAGCAAGTCAGTGCCGTAATCCGAAGCGAGACCCCGAGTCAAATCTGAGGGTCAGGATCCCCCTGATACATCGGTCGACATTGGTGGGACTTGCATAGATAAGCCTTTGCTGGAATTTGGGGGCGGTGAAACTGCCATACTCAGTGTATAAGCAGTTAGGTTTAGGGGAGCTCAAACCTACCAATATCACTTTGTCATTGGTTGATCGATTAGTGAAGATTCCTAAGGGAATAGTTGAGGATGTCTTGGTAAAGGTGGAAAAATTCTACTACCCAGTAGACTTTGTAGTGTACGTCACAGAGCAAATAGCAAAATGGGCCCAATCATGCCAGTATCACGGGAAGACCATTTTTGGCCACTGCCAATGCCAATCATCAATTTCCGAAATGGAGTCATGCAGCTCACATTTGGCAGCATGTTAGACTCAATATTTTCACTTGGAATGTCTGCAGCACAAGCTAGTGGAAAATGACAATCAGGGGACTGATGAAGTTTGCTCAATTGACCCAAATGCAGAGAAGCCAAATGTCCATAAATTGAAAGAATTGGATAAGGAAAATGAAACAATTGGTGGAGGATTGAATGCTTTAGTCATTCCTGCAGAGTCAATAATCAACCCAAAATCACCTAGTGAGAAGAAAATCAACAAGAATGGACCAAGCATGAAGGGGTATGGCACAAGCCCTTTGCCCGAGGGGTTAAGGGCTCCCCCTCCTTGACCTCCATGGGCTAAATCAATGAAATTTAGCTGGTTTGGTGTTCCTCCAGGCCAGGTGCAACTAAAATTTTTTTTTTGGTTTTTTGTTTAAAATTGGTCGATTTTCATAGTATGCTATTTTTAGTAACTTTCCTTTTTAGTAGCCTAATTTTAATTTTATTTTATCTTTATTCTTAGGTTTATGTTAAAAATTATTATTATTTTTTATTTTTGTTTTTAATATGCCTAAATCAAATTTTTATTTTTATTTTTTGCTCTGAGGATGAGTTCGAGTTAGGCGGGAATTTATTTAAAGTAGCGAAATTGGTCTTGATGGCTCTTGAAGCCTGGACTCTTCGGTTACTTGGCTGATTTATAAAAGAAGAAGGAGGAAAGGGGGGCGGGGGCATTCATCTTCATTCATTTCTTCCCCCGAGGCCTCCTTCTTGCATTTGGTAGTGCGACCAGGTCCACATAGAGCCTCCATTGCCGTGCTCTGCCTCCGCACCAGCCGCCGCGTGTGTAGGGCGTGCCCTACCTCCCATTGCCCAGCAGGCCTCACGTGCCGCACGTGACCCTAAGCTAGCCCCTTAGCGCCATTAGTGAGCCATGACAGTCAAGCGCAGTTCGAGCCTCCACACTTGCTTTGGCCATTAGCGACCCATGCTTTGTGCCGCGGCTACCTATCTCGACCGTCACGAGTCCTGACCTAGCCAGTAGAACCACAGTCCACAGGCTGAGTGTGTGCGGTCTGCTTCTACTCCATGGTAGTGGGCTGCTGCGCCTTCATGAACTCATTTTACTGACCATGGTCGGTGCAGGTGGTTAAAACCGGGCCAAGGTTAGATTTAAGGTTAGATTTAACACTCAGAGAGGAGACACTTCAACAAATTCGCAGTGTCCATTCGAGCCTTCATACGTACACGGCCCGCAGCATCTCAACCGCCGTCCTGAGGAGCCTCAGTGGATCTCTCGAGGATCGGGGACCAGGTCAGGGACCCCGGTGCCCCTTCCCGCTCTCAAAGATCACGCAGAGGGCCCACCCTCTGCCGGGACCTACATCGTGCCCGGAGTCTCGGGCATCCACCTCACCCATCACCTTCCCCAGCAGAGGAGAGCTCATCACCCCATATACCCAAGGAATTTCGAGGATTAGGCGGCCATTGCTCACCGACCGGGCATCGTGGTAGATTTCGCGCGATGTGGACTTCCAAGGGGAGTCATTCTACGATGTACCAAAGACGACCGGCCACCCACTGCTCAGACTCCATGAGACCGATCACGTAGTACTCCCGCCACCGCCTGGCGACATCATGGCAGCTCTATTATCCCTGGGTGGTGCTTTCCGCCTATACCCACCCATGACTTCTGGGAGTGCCTAACTACTGGAGCTCCGATTCATGATTTGACACTGGTCCGAGAGTACTCCGAGCCAGACATTTGGGCCAAGTTGGGCCTCACAACAGAGCCGGCCAATTCTCGAGGACAGAGAGGGCCCCAAATGATCAGAGAGATGGTCCGGGTCATTACCGAGATACTACTTCTGCTACGGATCGCACTTCCTAGGCGCCCCGCCGTATGCTCCCTCGTGGACCACCGTCTCGAACTAGCTTGTCTCGCTACAGCACCACGTCTCACGCCAGAGGAGCCATACTGAGGCCGTACCGATCTTAGAGGGATTGTGTCTCACCCCTCTCAACTCGGCTCATGACCGCCCCGTCGCACTTTGAGGATAAGGTCCACTCCAAAGGGCCTGTCTGCAGGGTTTACCATCATGATGTCGCGATCGCCGAGCCAGTCCCGGGAGCAATCTAGGGATTCCTGAGGAGCCCCGCATCGAGAGGAGGATCAGTTGCACTCAAGTCCTGTCCATGGAGCGATCCTTGACCATGCCGATCTCTTTTGTTCTCCAGCAGCAGGATTAGGAGGAGGTACCTGCATTTAGGTAGCAGAGGACTCCCGAGGTGAGGATCCCTGCTCCCGGAGCGGAGGTGTAGGTGGAGAGGAGCCCAGTTCATGATTTATCTCCTCCGTCTCCACCTCCACCTTCTTCTGCCCCAGCCCCTGCTGGCACTCCCGACCCTTCATATACAGCGCAACATTCTCCGGAGCATGTTCATGTCAGTTCGAGGGAGCTTCGGTCAGCCAAGTATGGATGCCGCCCTCGTCTCGCTGCTACTACACAGCATCAGCCAGGATCTGCTATTGGCCCGTGTCGAGGCCACTATAGAGCACAATCACGCCCATGCTTCACGCATCATGAGCCACCCGCCTCCCGCCCGAGCCTACACACGAGATCACCCACGCCAGCCACTCTCCTCGACATGCTAGGCAGCCGCAGCCAGCCTTCCGTGATCCACTCAACATCCACCACCACCACGAGAGCGAGGTGGTCACACCTTTCTCTCTAGCTTCTTCCTATCCAAATGAGGCATGTTTATACTTTGTCAGGGAGGAAAACGTTAGAGTTAGGAGTGTCTTCTATCGTGTTTTGTACTGCTTTCAGCTCTTTATCAATCGCTTACTCATTTTGTATAGATTCATATGTATTAGCCAATAGTAGCAAAAGGATACCTTTTTTTATGTTTAGCTATAGTTAAGCATGTATTAGCCATTTCGTTATATCAAAATCTTTATAAGATTATTTACGCTTACTTACACTTTTGCAAATAATCTCTTTGCGGTTCCATTTTGTGTATCTACTCGTCTTTAATTGAAAAATTGAAGCTCAGATGTTACCTAATCATGTACTCCATGCATGATTTAGTTTTTTGGTCAATTGAAGTTCCAGCATATTCAACTCAACATTCCCTTTAGCTAATTCACACCACACCATCACTAATAGTCGAGAAGCTTTATAATTCTTTTCACTTTGGGAAGCCGCCTTGGGGATTCGTTGATAACCCATAATAGGTTTATGTTACCCATGTATGAGACCACTGTAGTCTTCCAAATGAAAAAGAAAAGAAAAAGCAAGAAGAAAAAGAAAAATAAAAGCTATGACGCTTTGCCTTGAAACCCGAACACGGTCCGTGGGGTATATGGCGAAAGCCTTTAAAGCCCGATGCCCTAAACCTTAACTGGGTCAGGAGTCATCGACTCTAGTGTTCTGCCATGGGTGGATGGGCAGCTTAGCCTTCGTTGTAGGTGCCACTCCCCTCGAAATCATCTCTGAGTCCGGCGAAGCCTCGAAGAGCCATGGTCACGATCCATTCGGGCTTGATGCCCTAAACCCACCGGGTCGGGAGTCATCTATGGACTCCCACTACACGGACTTCTGGTGAAGTCGAGTTTTAGCATTGCACCCTACATTGCACCAAGGAAGAAATAAGAGTGTAGCCGATCCTATTTGTTGGTCAACAGCTTAAAGGCCATGGCAAAGAGCTGTGCTCGGGGGTGAACAGCTTTGCACTCTTATCGCTCAAGCCAAGCTACCTTAGGAAATAATTAGATTTTGGTGGAAGTTCAGCGACTTCCTGGAACCGATGTTGCCCTAAAGCTAGCTCTTATATGGCTTTTTTGTTCTTCATGCTCTGCCAAAATCAGGTGTAAATTGTTCATTTTAAAGGTAAAGCCTATCTGTACATACACTTTTTGAACCCTATACACTTTTTGTAAAAGCACAGCTTGCATACCTTTATTATTTTTAGCATTTCTAAGGGACTAGCAACGTGTCGGTTGGGGGTGATTAAAGCCAAAAAAGGCATATTTTGAGCCCTGTATTCAAGATAGGTTTTGAGTGCTTTATGCGACTAATCATATGAATTAAAGCCAATTGTCATGTGCATGTCCACTTAGTGCTACCGAAGGTTTTCGAGATTGTTTCGCAGTTTCGTTGCGTCTCGAACTTCGCCGCTGAAGCTTGGCTTACAGGCCGAATGAGAATCTCAGATTTCACCGCCGAAGCGGCGAAATGTCGGCGATGAATTGAAAGTTAACTAAAGGCAAAATGTGACGAAGAAACCATGCGGTGGAAGCAAATGCAGAGGCAAACACAGAGGAATGGAATGCGTACCTTTCACAGGCGCATCATGAAATTTCTGCCATGATCATAAAAATTCTCGCTAGAACCATAGCTTAAAATTCCTCGCAACTTAGCAAAATTTTCGCTGCTTCCAAATTTTCGCTTAGCTTTCAGCTTAAATTTCGTAGTATTTAGCGAAATTTCATTTATAGCTTAAAATTAATCAGGTATTAGCTTAAATTTTGAATTCGCTATTCCTGTAATTTCATGTGTTAGCTAAATTTCGTTTATCATAGCTTAAATTTTCGCTTATGCTAGCTAAATTTCCCGCATAGCCAAAAAATGGTCATCATGCTTTTTTATGTTTTGATTCCAAACGACCACATTTTGATTAATTACCATTTTGTCCCTATCAGAATTTCATTTTTAGGCATTTTTCATTTCACACACTGGGTCACTATATAAGCTCCCTACAACTTTCAGGAATCTAATTTTCCATTTATGCAAGTTTTCCAAGTACTTTAGTTTTAGGTTTTATTTTGCTTCTTTCTCTCCTCTTTCTCTCATTTTCTACAGCAAATTAAAACACACCCCTTGAGGATGACAAACTCAAGGGATGTTGCCAGCCCCAAAGCTCAGTAGCTATGAGGGCTGCTAGCCCGGGTTTCAGCTACTGCAGGTCATTCCTCATGCTTTAAAATGATACAGTAATTACATTTATGGTTCCAAACTTTCCAAACTGGGGGGTTTAATGCCATTTAATGTCTTTCCTTCGTCAATACTTGTCATGCTTCTTAGGTTCATCGTGATTCTTACTGCAGATGCACGACATTCTTTAGATGTCATTTCTACGAGCCATCAACCGAGGTTAAATGCTGTGGTTTCAAACCGACCGGGACATTGAATGCTTAGTATTTGATTGGACTCAAATAGGAGTGGTTCTAGGGTTAGATTTTATAGCTAAACAAAGATCCAGTTTTGGCTTTGACTATATGTCATTTGCCCTAATGCGAGGAAATAACCCGAGGACACTGTAATACCCCCATGTTATCAAGCTAGTGACCTAAGCCTTCAAGGTTACCATTTCACACTTTCATTTAAGCTATTTCAGTTATCCAATGAACAACCAACTCCCCTGTTTTTAACCAAATCCAAATATCCAAACAAAAGTCTCACCATTTTCAAACATTAATGCGACCATTCTCGATGAAACCCATCCTGTTCGACCTCAGACCGCTACATCAGAAAGTACTTGACTACTAGAAAGGAGGAGTATAGGAAACAAATATTATTGATTCCGGATCACCCTACCGTGGCATGAATCACCGGCTTGATGAAATCGCCGAGAATCCATATGAACTCAACATAAAACATCACAATTGCGATACCAAGCTTGATATGATGGCTGAGGTTCCCAAAACTTGAAAAACTACCAAAAACAACCTCGAAACAAAATCAGTAGTACTAATCGGACCTGCACATGTCAATCGACTTAATTAATTTGATTAGTACGCAAAAAGCACTCAAAACCTATCTTAAATAGGACTCAAAATAGCACTTTTTGGGTACTAATCAAATACTAGAAGATGTACTGATCAAGGTGGGAAAATTTATTTTCCTGTATACTTTGTGGTAATAGACATTGATGGAGATAAACAAGTCCCACTACTACTGAGTTGGCCCTTCCTTGCCACTGGAGCAGCCTTGATAGATGTCAAGAAGAGGAGCTCACTCTAAGGGTGGGAAATTAAGCAGTACTCTTCAATCTGAATCAGAGCTTAAAACAACCTGAAATTGATAATGCTGATTGTAAGACCGTAGAAACAATATTTCCCATCTGTTCTGAACTGAAATATAATTGTAAGATTCAGAGTTCAATGAATGAGAATGAGAAGAGTTTCTAGTAGTTTGAGGATCTTAATGTTTAATTTCTGAATTCTAGTTTTGAATTTAAAGAAACATTACTCAGTCTAAATGAAGACAATGCAGAAAAATCAAGTGGTTGTGAAGGGAAGGCAGAAGAAGTAGAAACAAACTTTGATGGGTTAATTTTGAAAGAATTGCCCAACCATTCAAGTGCATGCCTTCCGATTCGCGCCATAGTAAAGGGATCCGAATCAACATTTATAACCTAAATTCTCCATCGTGAAAGCATAGCTACTACAAGATGCTGGTTCAGCACGAACTCGCACGTTTTCTTAAGTATAAGAGCTTCAGTGATTGAAAATGGTGTTTCCTCTTTGGATTTAAGGTTTTTGTAAAAACAGTGTGGGTGAATGTTTGGAAACTGGAAATAAATTGAAATAAAAGTTAAAAGAGAACTCCTTGAAGTCTCGAGCCACTGGGTTAGGGTTCTAAGGCAGAAATCATGTCCTCGGGTCTGTTTCCTCGCGTTGAAGAGGATGACCTATAGTCATTTCCTGAACCGGATCTTCATTTGGCTCTAAAACCTAAACCCTAATATTTTCCTTCTTGAAATATGGCATTTAATGGGCATAAATGTCCCTGATGGTGAGAACACATCTCATAAACCTACCTTACAGTAACTAATAGGAGAGAACTAACTGGATATCAGTGGATCTAGTACTAAGCATCCTCTGAAACCAAAAAGCTTGCCAAATACACGTTATTGAGGGCATGTCTAGGAGATTTTAACCTAAGGTGAGAAGCAGGAACGCAATACTCATAAATGCATACATGAAAAGTAAGAGAACATGCAGCTTACTTCCAAACTGGTACCCAGTGGCCCTTCTCTTCAAGGATGAGGGGGTTTAGCCAAGCATCTCTTGATTTGTCATCATCAAGAGGTGTTTGGCTACAAAGAAAATGCAAGAAAGTGAAGGAAAGGGCAAGAAAATCACACAGCAGCGGGAGGAGAAGAAACTTGGCGCCCAATGTTATTGAGTGATTGATGGACTGAAAGTTGATTGATGTTACAGTTTGATCCAGCTTATAGGTGCTCGCGTACTCAAGGAAATTACAAAATGTATTAAGGAACCAAATTACATCATGGTAATGGTACAAAACCACAAAAGCTGGGTCGTGCTACTAACAATGGTATGCAGAGAGCGTTGTTGCGAACTGCACCTGCTAAATTTGAATTCGCAACCCTACCAAATTTCCACTGTGTCTTCCTTCTCTTCTGCATTTTTTGCTTCAAATCTCCTCTAGTTCGATCATGCATCTTCGAATTCAGCTCAGGTTCATCGTGTTTGAATCAGATTGAAGATAATGAGGTATTTGGCCTGCAAAACTACAAAAATAGCCATAAAATGTGATCAAGAAAGGTGCCGGACCTCAATGTATCAATCGGGTTAATTAGTTGATTAGTACACAAAAGTATTTAAACCTGCACAAAATGTGGCTCAAAATAGCACCATTCGGGCATTCAATCACCTTCTCGAGCGAAAAATCTAAAACCAAGAATTATAATGCCAGACTCTGGATGTAAGAGAGGGAGTTGAATCGATAAAGACTTTAAATATAAAGAAACAATAGCATGGTCAGTGGAAGACTTGAAGGGAATCCATCCTTCTATTTACATGCATAAAATCCTCATGGAGGAACACAAGAGAAGATTGAACCTTGTTATGAAAGAAGTTGTCAAGGAAGAAGTGTTGAAATGGCTAAATGCAGGATTCATTTATGCAATCTCAGACAACCCTTGAGTGAGCCTAGTTCATGTGGTTCCTAAGAAGGGTAGATTTACAGTTATCAGAAATGAGAAGAATGATTTAATTCTAATAAGAACTATGACATGATGGAGGGTATGCATTGACTATAGAAAATTGAATACTGCTACTAGAAAGGATCATTATCCTTTACCTTTCATTGATCAAATGTTGGATAAGATAGCAGGACACCCTCATTTATGTTTTCTTGATGGATATTCTAGATATAACTAGATTTCCATAGCCCTTGAACACCAGGAGAAGACTACCTTTACATGTACTTATGGAACCTTTGCTTTTAGAAGGATGCCATTTGGATTGTGTAATGCTCATGCCACCTTTAAAAGGTGTATGATGTCTATCTTTTCTGATTTAGTGGAGGATGCTATGGAGATCTTCATGGATGACTTCTCAATATATGGATCAAATTTTGAGAATTTCCTAGAGAATTTAGAGATTGTACTTTAGAGATGCGAAGACAAAAACTTAGCTCTAAATTGGGAAAAATGTCACTTTATAGTAAATGAAGGTATTGTCTTGGGGCACAAAATTTTTGCAACTGGACTTGAAGTTGACCAAGCTAAAGTTTTTGTTATTGAAACTCTAATGCCACCTACTACAGTTAAAGGGATTAGAAGTTTTTTGGGACATGCTAGATTTTATAGAAGATTTATAAAGGACTTCTCAAAAATATCAAGGCCATTATGCAGACTGCTTGAAAAAGATGCAAAATTTGAATTTGATGAAAAGTGTAAATGTGCATTTTGTAACACCCCAAATTATACCCTAACAGTTTTATAACATGTTTTGGGTATAATAAACGTAAAGGTATATTTATTCGGAATAAAATAAAGATAAAAAAAAACAAAAGTAGGAATATGCATAAGTTAAATTATGAATAATAAAGAAGATTTGAGGCAATTGTAAAAATATTATAAAGTGATTTGTAAATATTAGAAGAGTTGGAGGACCAAAGTGAAATGAAAAGGGGATAAGATCAATATGATAAGACCAAAAGAAATATCTCATTTGGTCTGGGGAGAAAGGGAGAGTAAATAATTTATAAGAGAGAAGAGAAAAGAAAGGTTAGTTAAGAAGAAGAAGATCACATGTATGGAACTACTAAAACAGTATAGAAATATGGTTTTGTATGGAACTACTAAAAAATGAGTATAGAAATATGGTTTTGTATGGAACTATGACGGTATAGAAAATATGGAACTACATTTGGTATAGAAAAGTATGGAACCATGAATATATGTATTACAAAACTAGGTGTATAACTCGTGAATATTTGTATGAATACACATGTCTGGCTGTACGTGGAAGTCTAGTTTTGGTCTAGACAACATGGATACATGTTTTAGAACCCTCTATCTTGTGTATGGTTTGGGTTTGGGAACTCCTAAACTCATTTCTTGTAGGGTTGAGTTAAGAAGAGCTTTAAGGCTCCTAAATATGTGTATGAGAAGGGTCTAGTTGCAAGTTGAACCCAGAAAATTCTCTATTGTCGACCATATGCGTAGAGAAATGATCTAGAACGAGTTTTTGGGTCAGAAATAAGGAGAATTTGGCAGTAAGTCCTTCTGTGAAATTGTATCCACATCAATGAACTTGATGTTAGGCTTTTGAATTTCTCAATTCAGACTCATGTAGACCAAGGTATGGTCTTTTTACTCTGAACAGTCAAATGGGTGAGGGGTCGTCAAACAGAGGTCGCCAAATTGGTCACAAACAAGACTACAAATGGGTCACAAACAAGATCACTAAAAGTGCTCACAACAAGATTCACAACAAGGTTTCATCAAACAAGATTCCACAAACAGTGGATCGTCAAACAAGATTGCCAAACAGTGGATCATCAAATGCGATCAAACAGTGGATCACAAACAAGACTCATCAAACAGGATTGTCAAATAGTACTCGCCAAATTGTGGATTGTCAAACAAGACTTCACAAACGCTTCGTCAAACAAGATTGGCTAAACAAGCAGTTGTCAACAAAGGTCATTACTTCAAGACAAATTTCACAAATTACAAGACTGATCAAGGCTTCACCTCCAACTCTAAGTGTCATATCTCTTCAGCTTGAACTCCGACTGGTGTTCTCGACTCTATGGAAAGCCCATTGAGTCAAGAACTATCAATAGAAAGATTTATAAGGTTGGAACTCATCTTTAGTTCCAGAAAAACACGAAAAGCGCAGAGGTACTACAAGCATCATAGCACTCATCAGATAAATGCCTACTATGAATTCATGAATAGCTAGTAAGCATACATGGTAAGCATAGTTATTTATGCATATAAGGAGATATGAAAAATGCAAAGATATGAATAAATGATTGTAGATATATATATATATATATATATATATATATATATATATATATATATATATATATATATATATATATATATATATATATATATATATATATATATATATATCATATATGATTACCGAATAACAATAATTATTCAGAATAAGAGATATATATATATGGCTTAAATTGTAAAATACACATTGAGCGTCTCACAGAGAACCCCGGCAGTAGGGATAGATGGACATGCTCTACTGGGAAAAAACATTGTCGGCATGATATTCCGACCACGCCAGCGACGACATGATCCCGTTTGATCAGTGGCCCGAAGTGTCACTTCACAGCCGGGCTCCGGCACTCATGAATAGTCACCTGCTCATACAAGGATGATACCTTCGCATCATATTACCGGCACACATGGATGGCTTCACCGCTCATACAAAGGATGATATTTTCGTTTCATATTACTCGGCACTCATGAACGGGCTCATACGCTGATGATACCTTTCCGCATCATATTACGCACACATGGATGGTCACCGGGGCTCATACGCTGATGATAATTTCTGGGCATCATATTACGGCACTCGTGAATGGTCACTGCTCATACAAGGATGATACCTTCGGTATCATATTTCCGGCATAGTACATTGTCTCACATAATAATAAATAAAGACCTTCAGTTCATGGTTTCCCCTCAGATCCACTTCTAAGGTTTATGCGCATATTGAAACATAAAAAAAGAAATGATGTATATGCAAAGGAAATGTAGAGAATATATGACATGATATGAGAAGCATGCTAATCGCTATGTGACGACACAGATACGCTTACAAGAACAAGAAGTTAAATACAAGTTGATATGAAAAGTATGGCGGATGTTGATAAGAAATGAACCTGGTTATGATAAGTATATATGAGAAATGATAAGTAACTGTAATCATATATGCGATATATTAGCATCGGGCGGTGACTCTTAATAGAAGTCATATTCCCACTCAAGCCGCAGTTTAGCACCTGTGTTCAATCCGTAGCGTGGCTGCAAGAGGAAATCAGAGAACGGGGCAATCCATCACAGCCAAAGGCCACACATCCATAGTGCTCATTAAAGACCTTTAGGTCTGTTTTGTATATGAAATTTTGAAATCAAATGTAAATATCAGATGTTGAACATTTCCATATTTGGAGCTTGTATTTATATTTTGTAATCCAATAAGCAATGTAATGTATTACAAGTTAATTGTTTAAGACCATGAATATGTAAGTGTAAAGAGGTTTAAAAAAAAAAAAAAATGACTCCTCACTTGACATCCTATGCCGAAGTAGCGCGCTTTAGTGGTATCAGAGCCTAGGCTTAGCTTCGGGAAAAGCCAGTGGTTTAGCCGCTTGAATAGAGTATATGATAGAAAAGCCTATGTTTATAAATGTGCCGATGTGGATGTCCTCGTGTTTATAGAAGGATTGTTCAAGAAGTCACTGAGAGTGTCAACTCAAGAGAACAAGGGTTATCGCCTTTGAACCTTCTGAAAAGTGACACTCAATGAGTGCCCACTGCAAGCCTCACGAGAGTATCGCAAGACATGGCCTGCCTTGGATAGATCGACTTCCCAAAGCCCAATAGACACCGTAAGAAGACACGGAGTAGAGGAATTCCATGGGGTGAGCATGGAAGAGTCGAGAGTTTTTAATTCGTTAGAAAAGCTAGAAAGGGCATTAAGAGGTAAGATGTCCCTCCTGATCAGAGCATTACGGTGCAAATTTCTCACTATCAAGTAGGCGAGGCATACGACTGTGGAAACTAGTGCTCAAAAACCAAGGATTCCAAATCCCATGACTGGGAGTTCTTGTCCAAGAGTTCAAGGCAAAGTATGTTACCGAAATGTATAGATCTCAAGTGGAAAATAGCCTTAAATTTGAAGCAAAGGAGCTTATCTGGTATCAATAGAAAAAGAATTTAGCCTACTTTAGTAAGTATGCACCACTGGTCCTCACCGAGGCATTTCTGGCAGTAGGTACTGAGGATGGATCGTGATGATTCCATCAAGAAGTATTTGGCACTCATGACTCTCTCCAACCGGATTTCATCGCTTGGTCCAGCCGGCAATGAAAGTAGAGAAACTAAATGAAAGAAAGAAAGATTTCAAAAGAAGAAGTTTTATAGAGGAGTTTCGTTCTCCTCGGGAAAAAGAGCTAGAGAATCTCCAGCTCAATCAGAATATAGTTCCGCTACGAGAAGTGGAAGGCAAAGGTCCAATGTAGCACGAAAAGTGTGTAGAGGTGCCTGGGCTAGGACCCGGAGAAATTCCTAAATGCCCCCACGCGTAGAAGGCATTTGGGGATGGCAGGATAGTGACGCCAGGAGGGTGTTTTCTGTGGAAGCCCTGAGCATCTGGTGCCACGTTGTCCTCAAGAGTTAGGGAATGATGGAAGCCAACAAGGAAGTGGCAGAGGAAGGTCTGCGACACCACTTTCGACTCGCGATCGTGGTAGGGGTCGTAGTGGCCCATCTCAGTATAAAGGACGAGGAGGCATAGTTTCGGAGACAGTAGATCGTCCTATGCCTACAAAGACCAAAGACAAGCATATGCTATGAAGGCTCAAAATCGAATGCTCCCGAGGTTATAGCCGGTATATTTTCTTTATATGATATAGAGATGCATGCATCGGGATTGATCCCGATCTACTCATTCATATGTGTGTACGGAGCATGTATTTGACAAAGTCCCACGAATGAGAAATTAGCATATGACATGCATGTAACTAGTCCGCTGGGGCACAACGCTAGTGTGAATAACATATATAGAAATTAGTCCCATTTTTTATACAAACAAAGAGTTTCTATTGATTTGATAACCTTACCATTCCGAGAATTTGACTTTACCCTAGGTATGATCGGGTTTGCCTAAGCACCGAAAGCGCCATCGTTGATCGTGGACAAAAGACAGAGTGTTGGAAATGCTCTAAACTGTGACCGAGGTAATAGTACAAGGCACTGGATCAAGTGTAATGCTCCTAATATCATCTCCATTATGCAAGCTAGAAGAATTCATGAGGAAAGGATGTGGGAGACATTCTGCTTTGATACTTGGTCTAAGAGGATGTTGATGTAGAAAGATCCTAAAGAGTAGCGGGAATTTCCGTATGTATTCCCTGAAGAGTTACCAGGTATTCCACATGAGAGAGAGGTGGACTTAGCTATAGAAATTGAACCAGGAACAGTCCCTATGTCAAGGGCACCGTACAGGATGGCTCCAATGGAGCTGAAAGAGTTAAAGAGTCAATTGCAAGAACTTTTAGATAAAGGATTTTATCCACCCAAAGGTATCCCTTTGGGTGCAATCCTGTTTTATTTGTGAAAAGAAAGATGACACTCCACGGATGTGCATCTACTTTCATCTGGCAGATCAATAAGGTGACAAAGGAAAACAAGTACTCATCACGAGAATTGAAGATCTTTTTGATCACTTGAAAGGAGCTGTGCTCACATGACTGGACGTGGTATTATCACGAGGGTAAAGGAAGAAGATGTGTCGAGATCAGATGAACCCGATATAATATTATGAGTTTTTGGTCATGCCATTTGGGTTGACTAATGCACCTGCAAAGATTCATGGATTTGATGAATAGGGTTTTCCGAATTCTATGTGGACCAATTTAATAGGCTTTACGATGACATCCTGGTGTATTCTAAGGATGCACAAGAACATGAACAACATCTGAGAATAGTCTTAGAGACATTAAGAGAAAAGAAGTTATATGCTAAGCTCAGCAAATGTGATTTTTGGCTAAAGGAAGTCTCATTCTTAGGCCACATTGTGTCTGCTGAGGGTATAAGAGTTGATCCTGCTAAGATCAAGGCTAGAATTGAAATCACCTCGAAATGTAACCGAGGTGAGAAGTTTCTTGGGTCTAGCAGGTTATTATAGAAGATTTTTGAGAGGCTTTTCTGTCGTAGCTTCTCCACTCACCAAGTTACTTAGGAAATGAATAAAGTTTGGAGGGATGTATTAAATGTCGAATAGTTTTGAACAACTGAGTGAATGCTGGCTGGCACCCGCATTGACGCAACCTACTGGGAAAAGAGTATACCATGAGCAAGGATGCTCATGTATTGGTTTAGGATGCGCAGCACGTGCAAGACGGGAAAGTAGTGGCTTATGCGCTGCACGCTTAAAGCCACAGCTGAACAAAATTATCCCACTCATGACCTAGAGTTAGTCATGTAGTGTTTGGCTTTAAAAATATGGCGACAATCTACTTATACAGGAAAAGTGTAGAATTTACACCGATCATAAGAGTCTCAAGTACTCGCGAACGTAGAAAGAGTTAAATCTGAGACAAGGTGGTTAGACTTATTTAAGGATTATGACTGTGATCATAGATTACCAAATTCCTAAAGACTAATATAGTAGCCATTTGTCAAAAGACAAAGTGGTAGCAATGTCACCATATAGAATGTTGATCGAGATTACTTGATGGAGCTATGTTACCAACTAGCGCAACCCGTTTTAAAGCAAAATGATCATAGATGCGTAGAAAATGATGAAGAGTTAAAAATCTCTACGTATGGTTAGAGATGGTGACAAGACCAAGTTTTTAAAGAAAGAAGTCGGAAGTTTGTATTTCCGTATCAGACAGGTGCGATGATAAAGAGCTAAAGAAAGTTGCTATTCGAGGCTCATAATACCTAGATTTACTTCATGCATCCCGAGGCTAAGATGTACCAGACCTAAAATAGTTTTATCGTGGAAAGGAATGAAAAGAGATGTGACTGGAATATGTGTCTAAGTGCTCGACGTGGTCACAAGTCAAAGCCGAACACTAAGTGCCCATGTTTGTTAAATCCTCCACCCTCAACGGAAGTGGGATAACATTGGCTTACGGATTTTGTGGCTCGTTTTCCCTCACACAACAAAACATGACTGGTCTGCGATTACAGATAGTTCACAAAGTCTACCCATTTTATACCGCAATGTGATCGACCATTCTATGGATCGACTAGCCGTTATACGTGAGATGAGATTGTGCGATCAAGATGGTGTGCCGTCATCATCAGGCTCGATAGAGATCCGCGATTTACATCAAGGTTCGGAAGGAATTACAACACTTTAGGCACTAAGCCGAATTTTTATACTAAGATTCCATCCGCAAACAGATGGATACCAGATAGATCGATTCAGTGCTTGAAATATATGCTTCGAGGTCGTGTCATAGAATTTTCTGAAGTCAGATGGTATATTCCATTGATGGAATTTGGCCTATAACAATAGTTTCTACCAAGCATTGGTATGGCACCATATGAAGCTTTGTATGGCTCTAAATGTAGAACTCCCTGCGGTGGTCGGGATGTTAATTAAATGAGCAGAACCGATAGGTCCGCACATGCAAAAGATAAGAGAAAGTACAAGTTATTCGGAGCCAGGTTGGGCGCTAGTGATAGACAAAAGTCGTATGCCAACCTAAAGAGGATAGATATTGAATATAACGTAGGAGACAAGGTCTTCTTAAAGGTATCACCATGGAGGAAAATTCTTAGGTTTGGTCAGAAAGGCAAGTTGAGTCCAAGGTTCATAGGGCCATAAGTGAGATTTTGAACGTATCGCCCTCGTGGGTTTATCGATTGGCACTCCCTACGGTCACAAATTGCACGATGTGTTTCTTATGTGTCGATGTTTCGAGATACCGCCTGATGAGTCGCACATACTACCAATGCAAGAGATACAAGTACAAGAAGATTTGTCGCATGACGAGGGAGCCAAAGACCATTCTACTGAGAGGTGAAACAATTCGCGAACAAACAAGTACCATTAGTGAAAGTTCTCCGGCAACACTAATGATAGAGAAGAAGCCACGGGGAGTCGGAAGTAACTATGAGAGCAATGCGATCCGCAACTCTTCCATCGTGCATGAATTTCTCGAGACTAAATTCTTTAAGGGGGAGAGTCAGAACATTCTAAATTATACCCTAACAAGCTTATAACATGTTTCGTATAATAAACGCAAAGGTATATTTATTCGAATAAAATAAAGATAAAAAAAAAACAAAAGTAGGAAAATATGCATACTAAATTATGAATAATAAAGAAGATTTGAGGCTATTGTAAAAATAATATTATAAAGCATTTGTAAATATTAGAAGAGTCGAGGACCAAAGAGAAATAAAAAGGGATAAGATCAAATAAGGATAAGACCAAAAGAAATATCTCATTTTGGTCTGGGGAGAAAGGGAGAGCAAATACGGATAAGAGAGAAGAGAAAAGAAAGGAAGAAGAAGAAGAAGAAGAAGAAGATCACATGTATGGAACTACTAAAAATGAGTATAGAAATATGGTTTTGTATGGAACTACTAAAAATGAGTATAGAAATATGGTTTTGTATGGAACTAAGGATTTGGGTATAGAAAAGTATGGAAACTAGTGATTTGGTATAGAAAAAGTATGGAACTATGAATATATGTATGTAAACTAGGTGTGTATGGAACTCGTGAATATTTGTATGAATACACATGTCTTGGTTGTATGGAAGTCTAGTTTTGGTCTAGGACAAGATGGGATACATGTTTAGAACCTCTATCTTGTGTGTGTGCTGGCTTAGTTTGGGAACTCCTAAACTCATTTCTTGTAGGGTTGAGTTAAGAAGAGCTTTAAGGCTCCTAAATATGTGTATGAGAAGGGTCTAGTTGCAAGTTGAACCCAGAAAATTCTCTATTGTCGACCATATGCAGTAGCCGGATCTTAGAACGAGTTTTTGGGTCAGAAATAAGGAGAATTTGGCAGTAAGTTCTTCTGTGAATTGTAGTCAAACAATGGAACTTGATATTAGATTTTGACTTCTACCCTACTCATGCGTATTAAAGCTATGGTCTTTTTACTCCGAATACCAAATGGGTGAGGGGTCGCAAACAGAGGTCACAAATCAACAAGCAAACAAGACTACAACAAGATCACAAACAGGCCAAACAAGATCACAAAGTCATTCATCAAACAAGATCATTAAACAAGATCATTAAACAGAATCACAACAAGATTATTAAACAGATCGCCAACAAGATTACAAACAAATGGATCACAAACAAGACTTGGTCAAACAAAGATCAAACAAAGATTGTCAAACATTACTGGCCAAAACAAGATTGGCCAAACAAGATCACAAACAGTGCTCGCCAACAGTACTGGCCAAACAAAGGCTCGCAAACAAGGCTCGCCACTTCAAGACAGCTCGCCGCCTCGTCAAGACCGGGATCGCTACCGACCTCCAACTTCTAAGGTCATATCTCCTTCAGTTCCTAACTCGACCAAGTGTTCTTGGACTCTATGGAAAGCCCATTGAGTCAAGAATCCATCAATAGAGAGCTTTATAAGGTTGGAACTCATCTTAGTTCCAGAAAACACGAAAAACAGTAGGCACTACAAGCATCATAGTTATTCATTGTATAAATGCCTACTATGAATTCATGAATAAATTTCAGGCATACATGGCAAGCATAGTTATTTATGCATATAAGGAGATATGAAAATGCAAAGATATGAATAAATGATTGTATATATATATATATATATATATATATATATATATATATATATATATATATATATATATATATATATATATATATATATCATATATGATTACCGAATAAATATAATTATTCAGAATAAGAGATATATACTGAAATGTAAAATACATTGAGGTCTCAAGGTAGAACTCCGGTGTAGGGATAGACGGATATGCCTATCGGGGAAAAACAGCTTGTCAGACAGAATTCGACCATCATTGGTCGATGACAGATCCCGCTTTGGATCGTGTGGCTCGAAGTTTGTCACCACAAAGGCTCCACTCATGAATGGTCAACGTCTATAAACGAGTATGATACCTTCCTGCATCATATTACCCGGGCACACATGGATGGTCACCGCTCATACAGCATGATACCTTCGTTTCATATTACGGCACTCATGAATGGTCACCGGCTCATACAAAGGATGATACTCGTATCATATTGACGCACACATGGATGGTCACTGGCTCATACAGTGATGATACCTTCGGGTATCATACTACTGGGCACACATGGATGGTCACTGGCTCATACAGTGATGATACCTTCGGGTATCATATTACCGGGCACTCGTGGATGGTCACTATCTCATACAAAGGCTGATAATTTTCGTATCGTGATTTCCGGCATAGTACATTGTCTCACACACAATACAAGACCTTCAGTTCTCATGGTTTCCTCAGATTCACTTAAGGTTTATGCGTACATGAAACATAAAAGAAATGATGTATATGCAAAGGAAATGTAGAGAATATGACATGATATGAGAAGAATAGCACTGCTATGTGATGATAGTATACAGTTATAAGAACAAGAAGTAAAATACAAGTTGACATGAAAAGTATATGGATGTTGATAAGAAATGGAACTTGTTATGATAAGTATATATATGAGAAATGATAAGAATCTGTAACTGTTATATGTGTGATATGCATTAGTATCGAAGTGTGGTGACTCTTAATAGAAGTCATATTCCCACTAAGCGTAAAGCTTAGCACTGCACCAATCCGTAGGTACGTAAGGAGGAAATCAGAGAACCCAGGCAATCCACATCGCCAGTCAAAGGCCACATCCATAGGTGCTCCACTCGGAAGACTTTTAGGGTCTATTTTGTATATGAAATTTGTAACCAACGTAAATATCAGAGATGCTGAAATATTTCCATATTCGAGCTCAGATGAGCATTTTGTAATCACGCGCGTAATGTAATACAAGTTAATTGTTTAACATTCCAAGGAATATGTAAGTGTAAAGGTTATAAGTTTAAAAAAAAATAAAAAAATAAAAAATGACCACTTGACATCCTATGCCAGCCAAGGCCACATTTGAAGAAATCAAGGCCAAATTGATCAGAGCTCCTATCATGGAAACACCAAACTAGAACAAAGAATTTGAGATCATGTGTGATGCCAGTGATTATGCAGTGGGAGCTGTGTTGGGACAAAGAAATGACAAGACCTTTTGAGTTATATATTATGCTAACAAAACTTTTAATGAAGCTTAAAAGAGTTATTCAACCACTAAAAATGATAGCAATGGTCTTTGCTTGAGAGAAGTTCAAGCCATATATATTAGGGTCTCATGTCATAGTGCACACTGATCATGCAGTAATCAAATACCTGCTGGCAGAGAAAAATGCTAAGCCAAGACTAATCATATGAGTTTTATTGCTACAGGAATTTAATTTGGAGATCATAGACAAGGAAGGCAGTGATAATGTGATAGCTGATCACTTATCAAGACTAGAAAAGCCTACTAAAGATGAAAAAGGGACTGAGATAGAAGAAAATTTCCTTGATGAGCAGCTATTTCAAGTATTAGTTCAAGTACCATGGTATGCTGGTATTGTGAACTTTCTGGCTTGTGGAATTATGCCACCAAAATTCAGCTACTAGCAGAAAAGAAAGTTGAGGATTAATGCTAAGTTTTATATATGGGATGACCCATTTCTTTTTAGAAAAGGAGTAGATCAAACCATCAGAAGATGTGTACTAGAGGCAGAACATGCTGGAATTTTGGATAAATGCCATGCATCACCATATGAAGGACTCTTTGCAAGAGACATAACAACCTAGGAAATTTCTAGTCGTTTTTATCACAACTCAATTATTCGTGAGACTGTTCTCGAATCGTAAATACTGTGGATAGATGTTGTAGAATGTACATCAAGAAAAGAAATGAGATGCCTCTATAAGGAATCATAGTGGTGCAGGTTTTTTATGTATGGGGGATAGACTTTATAGGGCCTTTCCCACCTTCATTTGGAAATCCATACATTCTCCTAGCTGTGGATTATGCATCCAAATGGGTGAAAGCCATAGCTTACCCCATAAATGATGCCAAAACAGTTGAAGTTTTATAATTTGATTTTATTAAATTTTGTGTGTTTGAAGTTTTAGTTTTAATATTTAAATTTTTATATTAGTGATTTTACTATTTTTCAGGTCATGAAAGCTAATCAATAAGTGAAGTTATTGTAAAGAAGCAGTTAGAATGCAAAGAATAAGATAATACATATTGAAGAAGAAAAGCTTGCTCAACAATCTTGTGAGAAAATTATTATTTATCTTGCTCATTAATGCATCCAACTTTGCTTCTACGACAGTTATTCGATTAATCTCAATTACACCACTCCCCTTCAGTCTGCTGCTGTTCCCTGAAGCTTCAGATGGACCTTTGTAGTTGAATTTGTCAAGGTCTTTAATCAGCTGCCTTGCCTCCTCAACATTTTTCCTTTTGAAAGCCCCACAACAGGCTGCATCAATTATGCCCTTTGAGGCATAATTCATGGAATGATAGAAAATGTCCATCTAAGTGGTCAGATCTATTCCATGCAGAGGGCATCTTTTAAGTAGTATCTTGTATCTCTCCCATGAATTATAGACACTTTCATCCTCCCCCTTTTTGAAGACTATGATTTTACCTCTCCTTTCAGAAGTCAGGGTTGGAGGGAAAAATCTGCTCATATAGGCCTCCACCAACTCTTCCCAATTTGTCATTGATCCAATAGGTTGTGACTTGACCAAGTCATACTACATCTCTCGAAAAGGGAAAAGAGCTCGCAGCCGATCACTTCCGTCTCACCCATTCAACTTGACTGTTACCATTCTCATAAATCTTCCCATATTTTCTATTAGTATTCTAATGATGCCCAAAGTGAACTAATGTTATCAGTATCTATCATGGATAAGGGATGGCTTGAGTTCAAAATTGTTAGCTTCTATGGTAGGCTGTCTCACAGTAGAGTACTCATCTTGAATAACAAGCCTCTAAAATTCCTCCATCGTCATTTGCCTTTGAGATTACATACGTTTTACGCCGTGCGGAATAGGTTGTAATCTTTCTCTTTGATTTGCCATGCCTTGGGTCGTGCCTTGGCTTTCCTCAGTTCCTCGGTGTTTTCTCGATTTGCAATACATCAAAGGCCGGATATGCTTATGGTTTTCTGTGCATTTAAACTCTTCCTGAAATCGAAACACACTGAGATCAAATTAAATATGTAGGAGACAATTATATCCGTTTAAGCTCATATAAGATTTTCAGTAGCTTAATCAGCTACTTCTATTAAACTATTTTTTTTGATTTATTTTTTAAAATTTATGATAAAATAAATTAAAATGTCCAAATTAGTAATTCTCTCTTTGGTCAGAATATTGATCTTCAAATTCATCAACCAATCCCCGACAACGGCAAAAGCTAGTCGGTAATTTTTGTATAGACCGGTTAACCAAATAGTGGCTTGACTTCTAAAGCCAGCTAAAGATCCCTATTGACGCGACAAAACTTATTGACTGATTTTGATTAAAATATGTGTTTGTCCTTTTTGTAAAATGGATTCATTAAAAATTGAGTTTGGTCTAAATTACTGGAAGTGCACAAGTCATACAAGTAATAAAAGTGGATTTTTAAGTCTAGATATCGCTCCCACAAGGATTGATTATAAATCAAAAGATTAACTATCCCAACTACTCAAGATCCTTACTATTTGAATTCCAATGTTAAAATGATGAGAGAACTAATTAAGTACTAATAAAATAATTTCACTAGTATACATAAAGATTTTAGTAAAAGTGGATTTGAGAATTCACTAAGTGAGACAACATCGGGAAATAGAATTGTCAATTTCTGCATCATTTTGAGTCATAGCTAAGCCATTATTGGAAAGCTGAATTTGTCAGAGATCCATTGTGATATAGTTTGGATTTCTCCCTTAACCATACATTTAATTAAATAAGTTAATGTTATAGGGTGATGAATTTGTCAGTTACTTGTAGATATAATCCTCTTTTCTAAGATCTAGGTATTTTCCTTTTGTTCACCCACAAATCTTAAGGCTGAAGAATTTTTGCTTGCGTGGGACGGGATGTGCAAGCCTTCTCCAATTTAAATGGCACCTCATCCTTCAATGCCGATGAAATTCTCCATCTCCTTGATTAGATATATGCTAACACGGGATTAGAATCATTTCATCAGAAAGAGGCGAAACCTCTGAGTGATTAAACCGATACTTCATCCAACCATCCTCACAGAATGAGTAAGTTAGTGATCTATATGAGCAATCTTTCAGAGTTCATTAGTTCCAAAGTGATGTCTACCATGCCCACGAGCGCTCCGTACCCTCGGGTTCTCCATCTGCGTGTGTCCAAGCGGAGGCCTCTTAATCGAGCAAGATCTGAGTCCTTTGTTTCTAGGTACGATCTTAGTACTTGGAACAGTTAAGTTTAAGAATAATACCAATCAAATAAATTCAAGATTTGTAACTATGGCATTCTTCCACTTTGTGTATAAAAATAACAATCACCATCGAACCACTCCCAGAGGGAGCTCAATCTTTCAAAACCGGTTCACACATATCAATGACTAACTGATCAACTACTTAGAGAATGAGTTTTTATGCATATGTCTGCGTACCTTTCACTTATGGGGTGGCCCGGTATTTATAATGGATGATCATGACAACTTTCCTAATTGGATGGTGACACTGAATAGTATGTTTCCTAGTCGGGTGATGACAACGAATAGTATGTTTCCTTGTTGGAGGGTGATGCGATATTTCTCCCACTAGGTAGGAGATTTTCTTTCCTTATCGTAAACCGATTAATAAGGGATAATTGATGGGCAATAATTGGGAAATATCTTACTTTCCTGATTGGTGGAGATCGGGTGTTTTCCCCTAATACAGATTCCTTGGGCTGCCAGCCTTTTAAAGGGGAGAGTTGGGCCCTCTTTTTGGGCCTGACTTTGAGGGATACCATTAAGGGCCTATTTCTAGTACTGGGCCCATTTTTAATCCTAACGTTTGGACTTATATCTTGGGCCTGTGCGCCTATTATTTAAAACCCCATCAATTGCCCCCAGCCTTTGACTAAGAGGGCATAGGCAAGGGCTGTATCGCTTCTTGGATCAAGCTAATACCCACATGGTTACTCAGAAAGGGTTTGATTAGGGCTTTTCCGTCGTCCCACGTCTTGTGATATGATGGCTTCTCGATTTCCAAGTTTATTTCGGCTATGGCTCTTAGCTTCCTTAAAAACGTCCCCTGACCGTTTGCACTTTGTTCCCCTGTTTTCGAAGCTTTTTTGCCTCTGCAAGTTGGTGCTTCCTTTTTCCTTGTTTATTGTCCGACTAGTGTTCAGGACTGCTTTCGATGGTCCCTGATATTTGCTTGGGGCTGGCGTCCCTCGTCTTGTTTCTGGCCTCGATATGTCATTTCTTCTCCTCTATCCTTTTGGTTTCGAAGTCTTGCGAGGTTCTAGGGCGTGCCCGGTTGGGGTTCTGCATTTCCTTTGATTTCTCTTTCTTCCTTGCTTAACCCTGCGTACCTCCATGGGTCCTGGTCGCTCCTCTGTTTTGCGCATAGGGAGTAATCCTGCCGAGGCGTCTAGTTCGAGTCAGACTGACGGGGGGAACGACAATTTGGCTATGGTGGTTCACCGGGCTGCCCCTAGGGAGCCTCCTTTTCCCTTGGATAAGGGCAAGGGAAAAATTAACGAAATTCAGTATCCTAGCGGCTTTGAATATTTGAGGGCTTCCATACAGAACGCTGAGGCCATGGGCTCTAGTCGGGTCAAACCCTTGTACGGTGAGATCTTTGCGGCCCGGTATGGGCCCCCGTTTAGGGTCCAAGTTTGGTGCCCCGATGTGCTGACCACCTACGTTGTTGAAGTGCCTAAGATGGTGTGCTTTTTTAAGGCAGCGTTTCTAAAACAGCCTCTGCTTCCCCTTGCATCCTTTTATAAAAAGGGTCCTGCAGCATTTCAATGTCTACCCCTCGACTTTCCCCCGACTTAAGGGTGCAGTGAAATTTGTTAGTGGATTTTTAAGACAGAGGGCTTGGGTGTTCCCAGTATTGCCTTGCTTTTAGACTTCTTCAATGTAAAGGAGGCCGCTAAAGGCTTTCTTTATATCTCCAAGCGCTCTAGCGCTAAGTTGATCATTTCAGACATTCCCTTTTCGCACAAGTTCTGGAAGGAACATTATTTTTTTGTTAGTGGTCGTCATTGGGAGTACAATCCCTTTGATCGAGAGGACACCCTTGGCGTTCTTGCCATCTGGACTACCCCCGAGAACCTACGTGAGCTCTCCTTCGTTTTGATTTGTTTTGGTTTTCAAAGGTCATAGGATATTTCTAACATTGCTTTGGTCGTATGGCCTTTAGGTGCTGACCAGATCTGATCTGAAAGGGACAAGGAGGTGGCGGCAATTTGGTGAAGTGCACCTTGCGAGCTTATTCCGATCTCATCAGGTCGGATATTCCTGGATCGTCTTGTGCGAGGCCTGGCCGACTTCCTTTTCTGAGATCCTCTCCCCTCTCAGTCATGAAGTGTCTCGTCCCCAAATCTTCCTCACCGTATGTTTCGAGCCTTGCTAGCTGCCCAGAAACTACAAGGAGAGCCGGTCCCGCTGGAGGTCTTGGAAAAAGAGAAGAAGAGGAGCGTGAAACGGAAACCTCCGAGCTCGCTAGAGGGCTGCCCCCCTGCTCTAGGCAAGACCCTAAAGGTGGTGGCCTCTCCCTCGCCTTCGTCCGTCGTTGGGGCTGGAGACTCTTCGGGGGGGTGGATGAGCCCCCCTTGGAGGAGTTCTCCCCGATCTCATGCAGGTCCCGTCCTGGCGCCCGCTCCCCCTCCTCGTGCGGACGAGGTGACGAGAGATCGTGGTAGCTCGAGTACATGGGGATGAGGACTCTTTGCTTTCTCATGTGGAGCTAGTTGTCGAGGCTGTTTCCTTCATCTTGCGCGACTCCAACCTCAGGAGGGTGGGCGTCTTGCCCGTTGAGGAGGCTTTGGCTCTTCTTCTCCAGGGAACCACCTCTGTCCGTTCAAGTGCTTTCGTCAATCTTTTTCTTTATTGTTTCAGTTCAGTTAGCTGACTCCTTTTTTTTTTTTTTTTTTTAGTGGCTACTTGTCACGAAGGCTTGGCAGGAGGACGGTATGCAGAGACTCAGCCAAGGCGGCGAGTATTGCAGGCTAAGGTTTAGCTTCACGACCTCAGAGGGCTAGTCTTAAAGCTCAGATAAGGGAACTAAGCGAGGAACCTTGTGACATCGGGCCACGACTTGAAGCAACCGGTGGCAAGGGCGGTCGAGGATAAAGAAAGAGGCCACTGGCGAAGGATCTGAAGGTCATCAAAGGGAGTTACGGTAACAAGAGAGGAGTGCGAGCGTCGGTGACACAATGAGCAAAAATGACACGCCTTCTGAAGAAGACGTAGAAGGCTCTAGAGCGGGTAACTCGTAAAATGCTTGACGGAGCTCGGCGGGCGGATGGACCTTGCGGCGGGAGGCTTTGGCCGGTCGGAGGCGAAGTGATAGGCGAGCTCAAAGGCGACGCGTAGTACTTGATGGCCCGCCCGGGCGGCGCCTTTGCGTCGGGCTTCAGAGCTTTTCGGACACAGGTTCAACATCCCGACTTTGATGAGGAGGTTGAAGGATGCCTTCTAAGAGTGAGGTTGATGCGGCGTCGAGGTGTTTCGGGGCCTTATCGTGCTTCCTTGCTGGCGATTCGGGTTCCTCGGGGGCTGGATATACCCCTTTGCACAGTCGGGCTCCGCTTAACTTCACTTCCGCAAGCCAGGGCCCAGCGTCAAGCGTTTAGGCTTTTTTTTTTTTTGGTGCATGGTTCGTGCCCGCGGTAGAACGTAATCAGCCAATGTTATATCCTCAGGATTCCTACTACCAGTAGAAAAACTCTTTGCGATTATAGTAGTCTGAGATTCGAACTTGGGATGGGTTTCTTAAATGCGAAATGGCGAGTCACGGTTAGTAGAAAATGATGTTTCCACTTTGGATATGGGGTTTCTTGTAAAAACAGTGAGGTTGATTGCTTGAAAAACCATAACTGTAGAGAAATAAGGTGTAAAAGAACTCCTTGAAGTTTCAGGCCACTTGGAGAAACAGGGTTCTAAAGCAAGCGCCAATGTCCTCGGGTCCTTCGCACCAACGTTGGGAGGATGACCTATAGTCATTTCCCAGAGCAGGATCTATGTTCAGCCATAAAAGGCAGAGCAAAAAAGTTTTCTCCTAGTATACACAATTTATTAACCATTAATGTTTGAAGCGATTAAAAGCGGCCCCTTGGATCCTAACTGTAGGAGCAAATAAGTAAGCGACTAAGTGAGCATCGGTGGATCTATGATAAGTATCCAGACCTTAAATCTTGCTAAATCTTGCCTCGGGATTAAATCCACGGGGATTCAAACCTAATGTGAGATGCGAGAAACATAAATGATAATAAATACTGCGTTAACGGGAGGATAGTGTTTACCTCTCAGAAACTTTAGCTTCGGTGCTCTATGTACGAATTGGCCTTGAGAACCGTCCATTTGTGCCATGCGGTGTGGCGGTTGCGGTGTTTTTGATGTAGTGGCAAAGGCTTGAATAGGAGCCACCAGCTTCTTTAGGTTTTGCCTGGCGGTGATGAACTTGCCTTAGCTTTGACGATGGGGTTTGGGTGTGGATTGTCTTTGCCAATTGAAGAGCGGGATGTGCAGCAGCGGTGGGATTTGTTTTGGGTTTGGGCGTGGCTTAGGATTCAAATTATGAGGGTTGGTTGGCGGATAAGCTTTTGAGGCTCTTCCCACCTTCCCACCTCTACCTCCCCTGCTTTCCTTGGCGCGGTTCTCGCAAGCCTCTGCGGTGGTTCTGCATCAATTCCTCTGAAAAGCTGCTTTGCGCTAGGTGCTCACAAAAAATAGTGTCAATCGAGGCACTCTCTCCTGCGGATTCCTTCCTCTCTTGATGATCATCTTCTTTGGGCAAAGCGTTGAAATTGATTTATCTTTGGTTGTCAAATTTATGATCAATTCCACTTTGCGGGTTGCCAAAGTGTGATCAATTCCACTTTGCGACCCATCAATTTTTGGCTCATAGAGTTCTCCACAGTATGAATTCTTTGCCTTAGTTGGGCATTGAATGTCTTTTGCTCTTCCACAACGTCACCCACCAGCTTGGTAAGGTTCAGTATGGCTTGCTCAATTGGAGAGGTTGATTGTGGTGGTTGTGGTAGCTGAGGAGTTGAAGCACAATATGGAGAAGTAAGAGGTGCATTAGTTGGGGGAACACTGCAGAAGGGTGCACTCATCCATTGGTTTCTATGATCCTCGTAGTTTGCATATGGGTTTGGATTTCTCTCCACAATTTGTTGATTCTGCCATGGAAGGTTTATGTAATCCCTCATTGACATGTATGCACTAGGGTTTCTCTCCACTAAGTACTCAGCATGCGGCTCTCCTGCTTAGGTACAATTCGATATTCAAATTCAGTCCAGGTTTCTGTGGAAAATTGACTTTGATCAGCACGCCCTCGAGAATTCCTTACCCACTAGAACGCGTTCTGCGGCAAGGAAGCGAAACACCCAATGACCAAGAAGCAATCCTACCTAACAGGTTAGGGTTACTTAAAAATAAATAAACTATGAATTAAAACTAAGAAGACCAACAGTAAAATATATACAGAAAGAAATTCACCAGGACTTATGATGAGGATCACAAGTGTTCCACTAGCTCGTCAAATGGACTTAGGCACCATCCCCGACAATGACGGAATTTGATTCGTGCCACAATAGGTGCACCGGAATCAACAAAATGTATAACCTAAATTCCTCCTACTGATAATAAATGCAGAAACTTTAACCCAGTGGCCCTCCTCTTCAAAGATGATGGGGGTTTAGCCAAGCATCCCTTTAGTTGTCATCCTCAAGGGGTGTTTGGCAGGTAAGAAAATGCGAGAAAGGGAGAGAAAAATGAGAGAAAGTTGCACCCGCGGGAAAGCTGAAAGCTTTGGCGCCAATTTTATTGATTGATGGATTGATAGATTTTATAGATCTTGACTGAGGCTTATATACTACTCAGAGTCAACGAAATTACAAAAAAGTATGAAACAACAAAATTACATTGAGAGCAATTGATTCATGCCACAATAGGTGCACCGAAATCAACAAAATTTATAACTTTAAATTCCTCTTTGTCTAGCAAAGCTCTTTGAAATTATAGTGCTCTGAGGTCGAACACGGGGATGGGTTTTCTTCATTGAATAACTACGGTGAGATTAAAGCGGTGAATTTAGTTTGGATTTGGGGTGTTATTAAAAAGCGGTGAGTTGATTGTTTGAAGGCTGAAAATAAAATAAGTAAAAATGTAAAATAGAAGGCTCCTTAAAGCGTTGGGTCAGGGTTAAGTCTCGGGGTAAGTAAGTTTCAGGTTCTTTCCTCGCATTGGGAGGTGACCTATAGTCATCTCGGCCCCGGATCTTCATATGGCTATAAAAACAACCCTTATTAAATTTCTCTGAAAATGGCATTCACTGGCCATTAATGTTCTCAGTCGGTGCAAACGAGTCTCCTTGACTCACATTACAATGGGTAATAAATGGTAACTAATGAACATCACGAGATCTAGTAATAAGCATCAAAGTGAGCCACTAAGATTACCAATCTTGACCATTCAACATGAATCGAAGGGATCTAAACCCTAGAGTAAAAGGAGAACACAGATAAAAGTGAGTACCCGCGTGAAAAACAGGGAACTCCTCATTTTGCTCTAGATCCACATTGCTTGATGGAGCCCTTTACTTCCAAAAGGGGCAAGAGGTTCTAGCTGCTCATCCTCCGAGTTTTCATCCTCGGAGGGTGTTTGGCTAGTGAGAAAGTGGAAAGAAAATGAGAGAAAATAGGAGAGAAGAAGAAAAGCGGGAAAAATGGAGCCCTTTGCGCCAAAAGTTTCTTTACTGGACCAAAAGTCTCCCATTACAGTGTGTACAATTTGGCTTATATAGCAACCAAGACAAGAAAAATCAACAAAAGCAATTAACTGTTACAAGGACAAAATAGGAAGAAATAAAAAAGAGAACAAAAAGCAAAACTTCAAACGGGCAGTGATTCATGCCACAGTAGGGTGATCCGGAATCAACAATATTTATATCCTAAATTTCCTCCAATTGCCGTAGTCAAGCTACTACAGTATAGCGGTTCTAGGGTCGAACACAAGGATGGGTTTTCGTCTTACAAATGAATTGTATAATGATTCAAAATGGTGAGGCTTTCATTTGGATTTTCGGATTTGCATTAAAAAGTGTGGTTGTTGTTGTCACTAAGCTAGCCAGCGATTTAAAAATAAGATGTAAAGAAGACCTTGAAGTTTACAGGTCACTAGTTTGGTATGATGGGGTTGTAGAGGTGTCCTCGGGTTATTTCCTCGCATTAGAGCAAATGACATATAGTCGTTTCCAAAACCGGATCTTTGTTTAACTTTAAAAACCAACCCTCAGTAACATTTGTATTTGAACCATAGCATTTACTGAGCATTTAGTGTTCCTGCAGTTGGAAATAAAGCATTTAACCTACTTTCAGTGGCTTGTAAGTGACATCTAATGGATGTCGATTATTATGCACAAATTAAGAATACTGTGAACCTAAAGCATGCCAAGTATTAACTAAGAAATACATTAAATAGCATTTAAACCTAGATTGGAAAGTTTAGAAGCACAAATACGCGATACTGCTTCATGAAAACAGAGGGACCCGCAAACCTACATCGTCAACACAAACCCTCCTCTTCAGGTTTTGAGGCTTAGCGAAACATCCTTTGACTTGTCATCCTCAAGGGGTGTGTTTGGCGGCCTAGAAAATAGTTAAGAAGGAGAAGAAAATGGGAACCAAAACGAGAATTAAGTAAATGAAGCTGCGTGAAAATGAATAGTTAGGTTACAAAATGTTCATAACATGGCTTATATAGCCCCACAAACATGCGAAAATATCAAACTAACCTAAATAATATGATTACATTGAGGGCAAAAGAGGAATTAATCAAAACGGAGTCGTTTGGATCACAAAAACACGATGCAGAATTTTTGCTATGCACATTAATTTTCGCTACGTAGCGAAAATTAGCTATGATAGCGATATTTCACTATCATAGTGAAAATTCGCTATATAGCGAAAATTTCACTATCATAGAGAAATTTCACTATCATAGCGAAAATTCAGCATAGCGAAAATTTCACTATGATTGCGAAAATTTCGCTATACTTGAGAAAATTTCGCTATCATTGCGAAAATTTCGCAATGCCTACGAAATTTCCAATATGCTTCCTGCATCCTCCAGCCTGCATTATGCATCTTCCACCCTGCTATTTCCTCATCCCAGGCTTGATGAAATCGACGAGAATTCATACGAACTCGGCATAAATCAGCACAATTTCGTTGCCAAGCTTGATATGATGGTAAAGGTTTACGAAACCTGCAAAACTACCAAAAACAACCTCGAAACAAAATTAGTAGTACTAATCGGACCTACACATGTCAATCGTCTTAAATAATATGATTAGTACACAAAAAGCACTCAAAACCTATCTTAAATAGGACTCAAAATAGCACTTTTTTGGTACTAATCACAACATTTGATTCATTCCACAGTAGGGTAATCCGGAATCAACAATATTTATATCCTAAATTTCCTCCTACTTCCGTAGTCAAGCTACTACAGTATAGCGGTTCGAGGGTCGAACATGTGAAAATATGAATAGTTAGGTTGCAAAATGTTCATAACATGGCTTATATAGCCCCACAAACATGTGAAAATACCTAACTAACCTAAATAATATGATTACATTGAGGGAAAAAGAGGAATTAATCAAAACGGAGTCGTTTGGATCACAAAAACACGATGCAGAATTTTCGCTATGCACGGTAATTTTCGTTACATAGCGAAAATTCGTATTATTTAAGCTATACTGTAGTAGCTTGACTACGGCAGTAGGAGGAAATTTAGGATATAAATATTGTTGATTCTGGATAACCCTACTGTGGAATGAATCAAATGTTGTGATTAGTACCAAGGGTCTGGCCCACAGTCCCTGATGGAGTTTTAGTAACTTTACTAATCATGACCCATTTAAGCCCGTTGACATGTGTGGTCATTAATACTACTCACCTGTTTAGGGATCCCACATTGGTTTTTAAGTTTCATAAGCTGCCTGTCATGTCAAGCGGCAGCGAGCTGTCATTATGCGAGGTTATGAGTGCCGTCATTTCATCAGAAGCTAGGACAGAGTAACGGGAGTGAGAGCTCATATCATTGAAAGAATGCGAAGAGAAACCAACAATTTAGGGCGTGTGAAATTTTCGCAATGATATGAGAACACACGAAATATTGCGAGAATTTTGCAATCTATGAATTTCGCTATCTTCAATTTTCGCTATGATAGCAAAAATTCGCTATGATAGTGAAATTTCACTATCATAGCGAAATTTTCGCTATATAGCGAAATTTTCGCTATATAGCACTATCATAGCGAAATTTTCGCTATATAGCGAAATTTTCGCTATATAGCGAATTTTCATTATGATGAGTAATGCTATCATAGGAAATTTTAAGCTATGTAGCGAAATTAATATTATAGCGAAAAGTGCATCGTATTTTTGTGATCCAAGCGACCTCAAAAGTTTTGATTAATTCCTCTTTCCCTCAATGTAATCATAACCATTTAGGGCCAATTTGATATTTAAACGCTGATGAAACATACCTGCCATGTTATGACATTTGTAACCTAACTATTCGACCTCAGGGCTGGCTTTATACCACAATTTATTTTCTATACTATATTTTAACTCATGCTCAAGCGCCAAACACACCCACTTTGAGATGACAACTCAAGAGATGTTTGGAAGTAAGCATAAAACACTGAGAAGGAGAATTTGCTAGAGTAATTGATGAGGTTTGCGAGTGTCCTATTTTCATGAAGAGGCTATATATGTTAACAAACTTTCAGCTTGGGAACTAAGTAACAATAACTATTTTCTTTGGTGATACTTGGCATGCTTTAGGAGACCAGTGTATTCTTAATAGTAGGCTCTGTAACGTCGATAGATGTCATTACAAGCCAGCGGTAGATTATCTTTATTTTCTCAGCTGCCGAGAGCATCTTCCGTGCTATGGTTAATCTGCGAGGTTGTTAAGTTAAGCAAGATCGTTTAGAAAACGGCCATATATGCTGAAGGAAATACTGAGGATACAACCCCATCATTCAGGTAAGTGTCCACTGGTTTCTATTATCTTTTTTCTTCTTTCTTTTTCTTTTTCTTTTTCTTTTTCATTTGGAAGACTTCGTGGTCTTCATTTGTGGGTAACATAAACTGGCCCTTAGATTCGTCAGCGAATCTAAAATGGGTTGCAAAGTAAAAAGAGGTATACGACTTCTCAGCCTATTGATGAAAGCCCGTACCTTTGTGTGTGATTAGCTAAAGACGGATGGATAAGGTTGAATACTTTGGAATCTCAACCAACCAAATACTTAATCATGCATGGAACTATTCTAGCATTATGGTAGCATACAGTGCTTCAATGTTTCAACTCAAGATAAGACAAAACCACAACAATAAAGGGCCAAAAAGACATACGAAAGTGTAGAAAAATATATTTGTATTATATGTATCAAGGTGATTTTACAGAATTTTTGAATTTTGCAAACAGAAGCAAACAGCAAGCCACTATATTAACAAACAAATTTGGGCTTTGTTGGGCATGCAGTACCAGTATAACTAAAATCAAAAGTATGAACATTACTTTCAACACAAGAATTTTGTCGGGCATGGGAGCGAGAAAGTTAGAGGATGAGTGGGTACCTCCTCAATCGGTGGCGGCAGGAGAAGGATCATCCCGGCCACAGGCGAGGCTGAAGTCGCTGTTGGCGAAGAGGGTTGATGTTCTTTGACATGACACAAAAGTAAAACATGCCACTCATCTGATTACCACAAGATTTTTAACAAAATAGAAACTAAAACAAGACTAAGCAATTAAATTAGTGGCTACTGAGACACTACAGGAGCCACTCCTAAATGTGTATCCTATAGGTCTCAAGGAGGGTCTAGAAGGAGAATTTCCTCCACGGCTTCTGATGGCTGCCACGACATAGGAAGCCACTCTCTGTCCATTAACCTTGATCACCCCTATTATCATTTGGATTGAGTAGGTCTACTGAACCATTGGGGTGTGCTTGTTGAACGATGAATGGGCTCGTCCATCGCGACTTGAGCTTGCCCAGAAATAGATGGAGTTTGGAATCATACACGAGGACTTGGTCCCCCTTGTTGAAATTCTTACAAGTTATCATTTGACCATGCCATTTTTTCGATCTTTCCTTTGCAATCTTCGAGTTCAAGTAGGCATCATGGCGTATATCCTCCAACTCATTAAGATCAAGGAATCTTTTAGGCGAATTACTACTTGTCCATGTTCGATTTCTTGATTGCCCACCATGCCAAAGCATACTCGATTTCCAGCGGAAGATGACATGTGCCTTACCATAGACCGACCGATAAGGGGACATTCGAGAATCGTTTTGAAGGCCCATTGCAGTAGGCCCACAGTGAATCAGGCAATTTGAGGGACCAATCTTTTCTGTTTCTGTTCACCACCTTCATTAGAATGGTCTTAATCTCCCTGTTGGCAAGCTCTACTTGACCACTTATTTGAGGATGGTAATGGGTAGCCACTTTATGTTTTACACCATATTTGGCCATGAGATTTTCGAAAGGTTTGTTACAGAAAAGTGAACCTCCATCACTAATAATGGCTTTCGGTACCCCGAACCTGGAAAAGATGTTTGCTTTCAAGAATTTGAGCACCACCCTGTGGTCGTTGGTTTTGCAGGGGATTGCCTCAACCCATTTAGACACATAATTACCTCCCACCGATATGTATGCATGCCCATAAGACGTAGGGAAAGGTCCCATGAAATCGATGCCCCAAACATCAAATAGTTCGACCACTAAAATTGGGTTCAGGGGCATCATATGAATGCGAGACAATTTCCCGAGCCTTTGGCATCTATCACATACTCGACACATTTGGTGTGCTTCTTTAAAAAGAGAAGGCCAGTAGAAACCCGGCCCATGCTTACCTTCATTGTTGTCTTAAAGACAAAGTGACCACCACAGGCACTCTCATGGCAGTGGCTTAGAATTCCCTGTTGTTCTTCTTCAGGCACACACTTTCTAATTATCTATTTTGCCGATGTTAAACAGAAGGGCTCTTCCAAATAATAGGAATGGATCTTGGCTAGAAAATACTTCTATCTTTGTTCTTTCAATCAGATGGAATTTCTTCTGTTTCTAGGAAATTGGCAATGTGAGCATACCAGGGAGCTTTCTCCAACTGCATTAAAGATTCTTCAGGAAATTCATCATTAATGGGCGGGCTATGAGTGTCATGGGCTATTGTTAATCTAGATAGATGGTCTGCCACCACATTCTCTACCCCCTTTTTGTCCTTAATTTGCAAGTTAAATTCCTGAAGCAGAAGAACCCATTGGATAAGTCTTGCCTTAGCATTTTAACAGTCGGGAGATATTTCAAAGCGGAATGATCTTGTAAAATGACTATATCGAGGACCAACCAAGTATGCCCGAAATTTGTCCCAGGCTTAGACCCTTTTACTTGACAATTCTTTCTACGTGCTAGTATGGTTCCTTTGTGCTTAATTCAAGGTTTTGCTTGCATAATAGACTACATGAGGTTTTTCCTTCTCTTTGTCGAAGCTGCTTCAATAGCAAGATCACTTGCATCACATCACCTCAAAGAGCAGCGCAATTGGGTGCCCGTCACTTATTGGTGCGATGGTCAAATGAGACGACTCTTCAAAGCTCTTCTGCAGTCTTTTCCCGAAGCAAATTTAGCATCTTTCTCGCGGCTTATAAATGGGCTTAGCAATCTTTAGAAAAATCCTTGATGAATCTCTGCAAAGCACATGGCCAAGGAATTGCCTAAGCTGTTTTACATTTGTTGGAGAAAGCGGGCCCCAAATAAGTTCAATTTTTCCTTGTCCTTCTATTCCCTCTTTGAAATAACATGCCTAGTACAATCCCTTGGTTCACCATAAAATGGCATTTCTCGATTAAAGCACGATTCTTTTGATACCCCTCTCTTGGGATAGCTTCAAGATTAGTCAGGCATTCTTCAAAATCACCTCCGATATCTGATGTATCCATGTATACCACTTCCATTATCGTTCACCATATCATTGAACATCGCAAGCATACATCTGGAAGGTGGTAGGGCGTTGCAAAGACAGGCATCCTCTATGGCATAAGTTCCAAATGGACAAGTAAAGGTGGTCTTTTCTTGATCTTCTAGTGCGATCTCTATTTGAAAGTACCCTGAATACCCATCCAAAAAGCAATAGAATGGGTGTTCAGAAACTCTCAAGCTTATCCAATGAAGGGCGTGGGAAGTGATCTTTTCTTTGTTACTTCATTGAGCCTCTTATAATGCAATGCATACCCTCAGCCGGTGGTAAGTCGGATGTAGACAATTCTGCGCCCTTCTCATTTTACGGTGGTCACCCACGACTTCTTGGGCGACACACAGGTTGGACTTACGAAGTCTTCCTCCGAGATATGGGGTAAGTAATCTGGCACTGCAGCAACTTCAGGACTTCAATCACGAACTACCTCACGCATGTGATTGATCTCCCTCACATTAATTTACGACTAACGACTTTTGACTCTTCTTCTAAATAAATGTGATGGGTGCATATTATTGGGTTGATGCCTTTTAAATCGGAAATTTTCCACCCCAAAGCTTGCTTGTTCCTCTTGAGGAGTGCGTGGTGTCTTCTGTGGAGTGGTCGCGTGTGATATTACAAGCTGAACCTTGCTTGTTTTCCTCCAGAAATGCATATTTTAATTCCACAGGCAGGGGTTTGAGATCTAACTGTTGAGGTTCCTTTTTCTCTTCACCAGTTAAGAAAGGTAGAATTTCTATTTTCTTTCTCCAACACCCCTGCACTAGGCTCATGCATTGAGGTTCCTGTTGCTCTACAAGGCACTCAGATAACTCCTGGGTTAACACATCTTGCACTTGCTACTCATTAGTCTGTTCTTCAAGAATTGTATCTATTATGCAGACTTCTTCACAGTCATCTTCCACTTGTTGCATATGCCTTTTACTCAAATGGAAGATATTGAGTTCCAGAGTAATATTCCCGAAAATTAGGTTACATAACCCCGTTTGCGATTTATAATGGCATTGATAGCAAAGAATGGCCTTCCCAATATGATGGGTACATGATTGGCCCCCACTGCAACCGGCTCTGTGTCAAGTACGACAAAATCCACTGGATAGTAGAATTTGTCCACTTGTATTGGAACATCCTCAATGGTGTCCTTTGGTATTTTAATAGACCTATCGGCTAGAGACAGTGTGATGGAAGTGGACGGTTCTCGAGGCAGAGTTTCTTGTACATGGAATATGGCGGTAGGTTCACACTGGCTCCCCCGAGTCTAGTAGTGCTTTTCTGCACTAGTGCCCCGTGTGCACTTTGAGATTGTAGGACATCCCGGGTTCTTATACTTCACAGGAGTCTTGCACTCAATGATAGCACTCACTTGCTCGGTCAAAAAGTCCTTTTTATTCACATTAAAGCCTCTTTTCACCGTACATAAGTCCTTCAAAATTTTTGCATACGTGGGGACTTGCTTGATCATGTCAAGAAGAGGAATGTTAACCTTCACTTGTCGTAGCACCTCAGAATTTCAGGTTGGTTGCGGGTTTTCTTTTCGAGAAGTGCTTGTGGGAAAGGAGGGGGGTACTTGGGCTTTACCTCTTCCCGCCTGGCATTGATTGTTGGCACCTGCGGGTGGATCGACTCTTTGTGGGAGCTGTTTTGGTTGGTCTTTGGGATTGCTAGTCTGGAGTTCTTTACCACTTCTGAGTAACAAATTCAACTGCCATCAATTCTCTTGCATTTGGATCACTAGCGGAGCCTATCTCATGCATTCCCCAGGGTTTCTTCGTATGCAGGAAGGAAATTTCCACTTTCGGGACCACTCTTCTTGGTTAGACAACCTTGAAATCTCAGAATGCATATTGTCCAATTTCTTGTTGAGTGAGCTCTCGATTGCCTCAATTTTCTGATTAGTTTGAACATTCAACACCTTTTGTTCCTCCACAAACGTGCCTACCACTTTGCTTAAATTTAGAATTGCCTGCTAAACAGGAGAAGAAGGTGGAGATTCTTTGGCTGGCTGTCTTGAAGTGGAGCGGCTGGCTGTGTGCTCTAGGGGCATATGGAGGGGGTTTTGGCTTCCATGATAGGTTCGGATGATTCCTCCAATTGGGGTTATAGGTGTTTCCATAAGGAGAATTTGTAGGTGGCTTATCTTGACCCAAGACATGGGCATGTTCTTGCATTAAGTCCCTTACTGAAGGAACTCTTTGAATGATACTCCCCAGGGTGGCTATTTGACGGCAATTAAAACAAAATTTGGCGGTTGAGATACGAGGCAACTTATTCCTTGCTTGCATTTCATCGCGTTCTCAGCTCCGGCTCCTCCCGACCGCCGTGTCAAGTGGTCGGTTGCTTTCATCTCCGTGTCTTCGAAGTGCATCATCCTCCCCTTTGGTGGAGTCGAAGGCCTGCATTCTTCTAGCCCTTGGATTCGGTTCATCCCATGCCTTGGAGGTTTCGACCACATAGTTCAAAAAGTCCATGGCCTCATCCGGGTGTTTGCTCAAAAAGTCACCTCCACACATGGTTTCCAGCAGTTGCTTCATGGCTGGAGACATACCATCATAGAAATGATTCACTAGCATCCATGTATCAAAACCATGGTGAGGACATGCATTGTTGGCCAAGTAAGTGTAGATCCGCCTCTTCAAACTGTTGGTCTTAGTTGTGCTGAAGAATTTCTTCAAAAACTCAGCTGTTCGGCCCAATTTCTAATTATTCTTGGCATCACTGAATTGAGCCAAATTTTGGCCTTGTCTTTCAATGTCAATGGGAATGCTTTCAGCTTAAGCAAATCCATGTCAGGCACTCCTTCCTTAAAAGTTGTGCATACCTCCTCGAACTCCCGGATATGAGTATATGGATTCTCATTCTCCATTCCATGAAATGTGGGAAGCGAGAGGCACCGGATAGGGTCTCAACACCCACGTCATGGCGAGGTGGTATGATGCGAAGGTGCACTCACCTTAGGAGAATTGTATGTGATCGTTGACACATATGTTGTAGGATTCACTTTGAAGCACAGTGGGGATCATTTGATCCATATATACTGCTGACTTCTGACCTTGTTCGGTTAAGTACTAACTCTTTGCAATCACCACGATATTCCTCTATCGGTGATGCATAAACACCGTGACACAAAGAGACAAAACGAAGAACAACTACAAGCTTGCAAGATTGAGTGTTAATAAAAATAAATAAAAGGCTATGATGAATATGACCCAGCGTGTGAGTAAAAAACTTCATATTCTAAACAATGAAATTCAAAAAGGTTAAAAAGGTCACCAATACTTGTAATGAAGATTACAAGTACTTATCAACTCATCATCTGTAGTTTGGCACCATCCCCGGCAACGGCGCCATTTGATTCGTGCCACAGTAGGGTGATCCGGAATCAACAATATTTATATCCTAAATTTCCTCCTACTGCCGTAGTCAAGCTACTGCAGTATAGCGGTTCTAGGGTCGAACATAGGGATGGGTTTTCGTCTTACAAATGACTTGTATAATGATTCAAAATGGTGAGACTTTCATTTGGATTTTTCGGTTGCATTGTTAAAAAGTGTATGTGGTTGTTGTTGTCATTAAGTGGCGAAAGCGATTTAAAATAAGATGTGAGAAGACCTTGAAGTTTTGGGTCATTAGTTTGGTATGATGCGGTTGTAGAGGTGTCCTCGGGTTATTTCCCTTGCATTAGGGCAAATGGGAAATATAGTCGTTTCCAAAAAGCCTGGGATCTTTGTTTGCTTTAAAAACAACCCTTAGTAACATTCCTATTTGAACCATAGCATTTACTGAGCATTTAATGTTCCTGCAGTTGAAAATAAAGCATTTAACCTACTTTTAGTGGCTCGTAAATGACATTTAATGGATGTCAGTGTATCTACCGTAAAGAACCTTTGAACCTAAAAGCATGCCAAGTAATTGACCAACGAAAATACATTAATAGCATTTAAACCCTAGTTTTGGAAGTTTGAAACACAAATACGTAGTACTGCTTCATGAAAACAGGAACACCGCAAACCCACATCAGCCAACCTAGCAGCCCTCCTCTTCAAGGTTTTGAAACATGCAAACATCCCTTTGAGTTGTCATCCTCAAAGGGGTGTGTTTGCGGCCGAAAAATGAGGAAAGAGGAGAGAGAAGAAGAAAATGGGAACGAAACAAGAGTGTAAATGGCTGGCATTGAAAATGAATAGTTAGGTTACAAAATGTTCATAACATGATATAGACCAACAAACATGCGAAAATACCAAACTAACGGGAAACAATATGATGATTACATTGAGGGCAAAGAGGAATTTATCAACGAATTAATTTGGATCACAAAAACATGATGCGAATTTTCGCTATACCTGCGGTAATTTTCGCTACATAAGCGAAATTTCGCTATAGAAAAATTTTGCTATGATAAGCGGGAATTTTGCTATCCTCTTTAGTACCCAAGCTATCATAGCGAAAATTCAGCATAAGCGAAATTTCACTATCGTGCGAGAATTTTAAGCAATGCTGCGAATTTCAATACGCTTCGCCGTCCTCCGGCTGCGTTGTCATTCTTCCACCCATCTTGTTCCTCGTCGGGCGGTGAATGGCGAGATTATGAACTGGAACATTCGACACAATTTCGATGTCAAGCTTGATATGATGGTAAAGGTTTACAAAACCTGCAAAACTACCAAAAACAACCTTGAAACAAAATCAGTAGTACTAATCGGACCTACACATGGCAATCGGCTTAAATAATATGATTAGTACGCAAAAAGTACTCAAAACCTATCTTAAATAGGACTCAAAATAGCACTTTTTGGGTACAAATCAGGCAACAGGAACAGTGTGTTAGAAGTAAACAGTGTGCAGGAGGCATGAATAAGTGCGCAGGATGAAATTTTATTAGGATGAGCAATGCGGCTGCGAGAATTTCGCGGAGAGCTAATATCGAGCTGCGAAAATTTGTACCTGCTAAATTTCTTTGCGGCCTCAATTTCTTGGCATTTTACGCTCTTCTTTCGTTACGGTCTCGTGCGCAGTAATATCGAGTTTGGCTTCGGAGATTCTTACGTGCTTGGATTGACTCAACAATTTTGGCATAAATAGCTTATGCACTTGCAAAATTTTCCTGAAATGCTATCGATAGCATAAGCGGGACCTTAATGTGCTAATTGGGTTAGAATTATGGCGATTAGTACACAAAAGTACTCAAAACGAGCAATAATCGAGGGTTCAAAGCTTTTGACGGTAATCAGCAATTTTGGTACAAAACCTAAGCGGTCAAAAGTGGTGACCACGACAAACGGGGCATCGCTGCTTGAATTTGTGACTGAAATTCTGACTGTGAAAATTCGCAACTGCGAAAGTCGCAACACGCAAGTGCGCAGGATTCGCGAAAGTCCTTATGATACTCCTCTCCTTCTCTATTTAGCTCCAATTGCCTTTTGATTTGTACATGCAGCTTCGAATTCGGCTCAGGTTCTTTGTATGTGAATTGACTTGAAGATAATGGTGTAATTAGCTTGTAAAACTACAAAAATATCCTGACATATGATTGAAGTAGAGATACTCGGGACCTTGTAGTATCAATTAGGTTATTTAAGGTTGATTAGTATGCAAAAAGTGCTCAAAACCACCACCACAATGAGCAGCCAGCCTTGTTGGGCCTTGTCGGCATCGGCAGCACGGGCACGAGTTTTTGTATTGCTTACGATTTTGACTATTTGTTGATATACACGATTCATTGATTAATTCCTTAACTCATTCCCTTGTTTTGTTGATTTGGATTGCTTGGTTTTCAAACCGCGAGTCTTCCTAGAGTAGTTATGTTCGCAATCGGTGTTGGGCCGAGCACATGGCCCCATGGCTATAGCACGAGTTGTTAAGCTTTGCAAGCGAGCTACATGGTCGTGGCTATGGCACTGCACTATTATACTCTGCCAAAGCCCAGGCTACTCGGCTTTTGAGACCATGGCTCTGTGGCTACTTGGCGTATTGAGCTCTAAGCTCTGCCGAGCTGAGATTCGTGGCTCGTGGCTGCCAGCTTTTTATTATTGCAGCTCTACAAAGGCCCGAACTCTTGGGCTCTTGAGCTCCATGGCTCCATGGCTACTTGACCTTTTTGAGTTGTTAAGCTCTGCAAACTTAGCTACATGGCTCCTGAGCTATATGGCTCCATGGCTACTTGGCCTTTTTTGAGTAGTTAGCTCTGCCAGCGAAATTCTTGGGCTCTGAGCTACATGGCCCCATTGGCTACTTGGCCTTTTGAAGTACATTAAACTCACATAAGTTGAGCTACATGGCTCTGTTCCTGCCAGCCTTTTGATCTGTTAGGCTCACCAAAGCGACCTCGCCGTCGTGGCTACTTGGTCTTTTAGGTGTTCGCTCTGCCGAGCAAAGCTCTTTGGGCTCCCGAGCTACATGGCTCAGTGGCTACTTGGCCTTCCTGAAATTTGTTGTTTGTGTAGGCTGAGATACTAGGCTCTGAGCTACATGGCTCCGTGGCTACTTGGCCTTTTTGAGCTGTTACGCTATGCGAACTGAGCTACTGGGCTCCTTAGCTACATGGCTCCGTGGCTACTTGGACTTTTTGAGTTGTCAAGCTCTGCAAACTGAGCTACTGGGCTCCTTGGTTGCTTGGCCTTTTCGTCTTCCTTCTCTTGAAAAGGAGCGTGTAGCCTTAATGCTGATTTGTGGAGAATTGGAACATAATGTGTGACTTCTCAAGCACCCTGGCTCCCTTATAAATAGCGACCCCTCTATGATGGTTCTTTCTCTTGCAACCTTTATCCTTTTTTAGGCATAGTCGGAGTTCACGCATGATGAAGCTTCAAGGTTTGGTCATCATTGCAGGATGTCTGTCTGGTGATCGTGAGCTGGCGTTTGGTTCCGATGGTCTATTGTTTGTGAGAGTTGGGTTTTTCCCTAGTTCCACCCTTGTGAGGATTATCTTTGTTCCTAGCTATGTCAGTAGTGGAGCTGTGGTAGGGCGTAATCGGAGGGGCGGTGTGCTTGAAAAACTTTATGCCGCTCTCTCCATTTTTCCTCTTCTTTCTTCTCTTAACTTTCCCTTCTCCTTTTCCTTCTCCTTTTCCTTTTTTCCTTCTCCTTCGTTATGCTCCTATATTCTTCTCTTTCCCTTTCCTTTTCTTGAGATTTTTTTTTTTAGTTTTTTGTCTTGACAGGGTGTAGGCCGATGTGAAGAACAATTTTCGCTTAACTGTAATTTTTGAGATGCGAAGGGTGATTTTGTTATTCTCTGGCGTCATTTGTAACCGATGTAATGAAATTTGTAATGGTTAGCAGTTACTTTTGAATAAGAACAATCTTTGTGGTGTGTAACACAGGGCCCCTTAAGTGGAGTAGCAAAGCTATCATTGTAACTTATTGTTTGATTACACCATAACATCCAAGCGACTTAAAAAATGGAAATAGTGTTATTTGTCGAGGATGGTGGACCTTTATTACAGACTACGTTCTGGGGTCCTATTGGTAGAATCGTTTGAGAAGTTCAGCGTTCCATGAGTGGGAACGAAGTTTTCCTTCTTAGTTTGGAGCTCATGGTTGCCGGGTTGGATTATCACGAGATGATGTGAGCCCTTCCCAATTAGGTTCCAGCTTCCCATGTGAGGGGTCCTTCCTTGCTGGCATAAGTTTTTTCAGAACTAGGTCACCTGGCTTGGAACTCCTGGGCTTGACCCTTTGATCATAATACTTCGTTGTCTTCCTATGATAGTCTTCCATACGCTTCAGAAGCTCTTTCATCCGTTTCCTAGAGCAGAACATGAAGGTTTTCGCCTGGAAACAGGAAGACATGGGTGGGGTCGACCCGACAGTGATCACCCACAAGTTAAACGTCAATCCCTACTTTAAGTCGGTCAAGCAAAAGAGAAGGAGTTTTACCCCAGAAAGACAGAAGGCGATTAATGAAGAAGTCGGTAAGCTTCTCCAAGCAAAGGCAATCAGAGAAGTAGAGTACCTGGAGTGGTTGGCCAACGTTGTTCTCGTCAAAAAAGCAAACGGCAAGTGGCGGCTTTACATAGATTTCATAGACATCAGGGCTGCCAGATAGCTTCTGGCTGGTGATGCTTTTCCCAGTGGGATCTAGGTTTGAGAGTCTTCCGGATTTTACGGGCGATCGACTCGCGTATGTTGGACTCCTGCAAAAGCGAGAGCAAAAGGATCGACGGGGCTGCTGATTGCCTCGCCGATGCTAAGTCGATTCTTTTCGAGGAAAGTATCAACGCTTGGGAATGAATTTTCTGTGCGTACCTTTTACCAATGAGGTGGCCTGGTATTTATACCGGATGATCATGATAACTTTCCTAGTTGGATGATGATACGAATATTTCTTCCATTGGATGAGAGATTTTCTTTCCTTATCGTTAACCGATTAATAAGGGATAATTGATAACTTTCTTAGTTGGATGATGATACGATATTCCTCCCATTAGGTGATAGATTTTCTTTCCTTATTGTTAACCGATTAATAAGGGATAATTGATGGGCAATGTCGGGAAATATTTGTTTCTAATTGGTGGAGATTGGGTATTTTCCTTTAATATGAATTCTTTGATTACATTACCAGCCTTTTGAAGGGGTGAATTGGGCCCTTGTTTTGGGCCTATATTTGGGGGATGTCATCAAGGGCCCAGCACTGGTACTAGGCCTACTTCTTAATCCCTTCTTAAGCCTGACATTTGGGCTCATGTTATGGGCCTGCGCGCCTATTATTTTAAACCCCATCAGTTGCCCCCCGAGCCTTTGGCTCGCGAGGCGTGTGAGGTTGTATTGCCCGACATTGACTCTTTGATGATATACCAAGATTTGTTGATTAATATTGTTTCGCTAAATTAAGATGCATGGTTCACAGTGCATGCATTGTTTAGCCCCAGCCCAGCCTAGGGCTCTGCGCTGTGTGCCTTTTGGCTTGGTAGGCTTGAAAATTGAACTACTAGGCTCCTGGGCGACAAGGTTGTCCTGAGCTATTAAGCTCTGCAAACTGAGCTATAGGGCTCGTGGGCGCTAAGGCCTTCCTAAGCTGTTAAGCTCTAAAAACTGAGCTACAAGGCTCCTGGGCGCTGAGGCCTTCCTGGCCCGATAAGCTCTGTGGCGAAATTGTTGAGACAGACGCTAAGGCGCTGACTGTTAATCTGCAAACTAAGCTACGGGAGCTCACAGGCACTTGAGACCTTCTGGCTAGTAAGCTCTAGTAAATGAGCTATTGGGCTCCTAGGCATTGAGGCCTTCACGGTGTTAAGCTCTCAGTAGCCTCTTGGGCTCAGGAGACCTTTAAGACCCTCCTACGCTAACTAAACTGGGCCCACACAGGTGCTAAGACCCTCACAATTGTTAAGCTCTACGGGTGAAACTATTGGACAGGGTGCTAAGACCCTCCTACGCGAATTGAGCTACTAGGCTCCTGGGCACTAAGACCCTCCTGAGTTGTTAAGCTCTGGGGAGCCCGAGCTACTAAGGATCAGGGGTGCTAAGACCTCTTCACGTGGCCAGGCTACTAGGCTTTGGGCGCTAAGACCCTCTGTTTGTTAAGCTCTGCGAGTTGAAGCTAGAGTTCAGTGAAAATACCCTCTGCGTGAGGCTGAGCTCTTGGGCTCCTCGATGCTAAGACCCTCTTGAAATGCTAGCTGAGATGACTGCGGAGCTCAGTATTAAGACCCTCTTGAGTTGTTCGCTGCCGGGATTTGAGCTCACGGGCCTGCAGGCGCCTTGGCCTCCATGAGCAATTATGCTCTGCAAACTAAGCTACTGGGCTCTTGAGTTACATGGCTCCGTGGCTACTTGGCCTTTGAGGCATTAGCTGCAAAAGAGCTGAGCTACTAGGCTCCTAGCACCACATGGACTCTGAGCTACTTGGCCTTTTGGTGTTAAGTTACGAACAAGGTTCTACAGGCTCCTAAGCTACGTAGCTCTCGTGGCTACTTGGCCTTTTGGTAATTACGCTCACCTGGCGAGCTTCAGGCTCACGTGTGGCTACTTGGCCTTTTAGGTTGTTACGCTCTCGCTTGGGAAGCACGGGCTCCTGGCTACATGGCTCAGGGGCTGCTTGGCCTTTGGGTAATTAAGCTCCTGGCCCAGGCTTACGGGCTCTTTGAGCTACATGGCTCCATGGGCCTTGGCCTTTTTGGTGGTATGCCTTGCAGGTGGGCTTTTGGGCTCTAGCTACATGGCTGTACTTCACTTGGCCTTTTTGAGCTATTAAGCTCTATGGCCCGGCCAGGCTCTAAGTTACATGCTCAGTGGTTCTTGGCCTTTGAGTATGCGCTGCGCAAAGCCCGAGCTTTTGGGCTCCTGAGCTACATGGCTCCACGACTACTTGGCCTTTTTTGGCTGTTCGCTCTGGCGAGCCTGGGCTCCCAGGCATGGTTACTTGGCTTTTGAGTTGTTCGCTCTAAAAGCGAGCACGGGCTCTTGAGCTGTAACAAAGGCTGCCAGCCTTTTTATTTGTTAAGCTCTACAAACTGAGCTTATGGGCTCCTGAGCTACATGGCTCCATGGCTACTTGGCCTTTTTGAGATGTTACGCTTCGCAAATTAAGCTTTTGGGCTCCTAAGCTACATGGCTACATAGCTACTTTGGCCTTTTTGAGCTATTACGCTCTGCAAACTGAGCTTCTAGGCTACTGAGCTACATGGCTCCGTGGCTACTTGTCCTTTTTAAGCTTGTACGCTCTGCAAACTGAGCTTCTGGGCTCCTGAGCTACATGGCTCCTTGGCTACTTGGCCTTTTTAAGTTGTTACGCTCTGCAAAGCAGGCTTTTGACTCTGAGCTAGATGCTCCGTGGCTTCTGGCCTTTTGGTATTCTGATATACAAGCGAACTTTTAGGCTCCTAAGCTACATTGCTCCATGGCTGCCCGGCCTTGTTGGTACATTACGCTCTGTGGCCGAGCTTCTAAGCTCCTGAGCTACATGGCTCAATGGCTACTTAGCCTTTTGGTACATTACGCTCTACTCATTTGAGCCCTTTGGGCTTCTAAGCTACATGGCTCCATGGCTACTTCTTTGATACATTAACCTGTGTGAGCTTAGAGCTCTTAAGCTACATGGCTCCATGGCTACTTGAGCACGGGCTTTTAAGCTCTATGAGCTAACCACGATGTCTTTGCTAACGGACCCTATGTAGAGGGTGGTCTTGCTAGTCACTTAGGAGTTGTGCAGGGCTCTAATTCTTCGAGGGCGGTCGGGTGGTTACCTCGTCTCACATGTAATTTCGTCCATGTCAATGTTGTCGGCCAGGTGTTTTGCTTCATTGATCTTTGGTAACATTCCTGACTGTCGTTGTTTCCTTGGACCATTCCTACTCCATTTGTAGTTGGAAATTTGATAACCATGTGATAAGCGGAGGGAACGACCCTTATGGCATTGAGAGAGGGCCTACCCAGTAACATGTTGTAGGTCGACGGGGCGTCTACTATGAGAAATCTCATCATTGTTTGTGGCACGGCATGGGGTCTCGAGTGAGCACTAATACCCGATCCCAGAGGTGTCTCTTTCCTTAAAATCCCGCGTGGGCGGGCGTTATTTGGCTCCTGGTTCTCAACTTCAATGCCCATCTTGTCGAAGTTGATGCGAAGATGATATCGGTCGAGCTTCCGTTGTTGACGAGGACCTTGTGGATCATTTTATTAGCTACTATGGTTTTTATCACAAGCGGGTCGTCATGGGGGTGTTGGCAGCCTTCTATGTCGAAGTCTGAAAAGGTTATGGTAGTATCCAGCCGAGGAAGCTTGAATCTTGTTGTACTTCTAAGGTTTCCTGGCCAGTGTTGCTCAAGTGGGCCTTCACGGCCATTTGGACTCTCCGCCTCAGTAAATCCTCACAGAGTTACATGATTTCTCCTAAAGGAGACTAATGCTAAACTAGGGTTAGCTGATGAGGTGGTGGTGCTGGACTCGCTCCCGCCCTTCTGAGGTCACATACCGACTGAGATCTCCACGTCAGATCAAGTATTCAATCTCCTTTTTTAGTTGGATGCAGTCATTTGTTCAGTGTCCATGGTCCTTATGGAACTCATAGTATTTTTTGTCGTCTCTTCTAGTAGGGTCTGACTTCATCTGGGATGGCCACCTCAGGAACCTTTCATGTTGCACTTCGCGTAGGACCTCGACAGGGGTTGTCGAGGGTGTCTTTGTTGAGGGTGAATACGGCTGCTGCTGACTCGAGGTTGAGGTGGTTCCTTGATCCACTGACCTCCCTCGTCTTGTCGGCGACCGCTCTCTGTTTTCTTTGCTCCTCCTTGAGAATCACATCCTATGCAATACGTCTGGGGCTTCGTTCTCTTTTTTTGTCGCCCCTACTCTTTTCCTTTTGAGTGGAAGAGCTTCTTTGCTTTGACAGGAGAGCTTCTTCACCATTGATATACTTCTCTGTTTTGGAGAGGACCTGGCCGTGCTTGCACGGTTCTTTGAGATAGAACATTAGGTCTTCATTTGCACTCCCGACCACACCCAATGAAAGCAGCAACAGTGAACTTTTCGTCGAGAATATCCGCTTGTAGCGACTCCGTGTTAAAACTTTGAACATATGACCTTAGGCTTTCTTGAGAGCTCATTTTGTGTCGAGAATGTGATAGCACCGGCTTCACATGCGTCTTGCTCTGATGAAGTGGGAGGCAGTCACGATGGAAAGTTCTCGCGGTGAGATGGAAACGGTGAAGTGCGGTAAACCAGGCCAATGTTAGGCCCTTTAGTGTGATAGCGAAGGCTCTGCATCGTACGGGGTCCTAATATCCTTGCAGTTCCATCTGATTTTTGTACGTATTGAAGTGGTCTATGGGGTCTTTTGTTCTTTCGAACGTCTCGATCTGCGGCATTCTAAACTTTGCGGAAGGAGAAGTCTGGCGCTGATGGTGAATGGGGTCGGTTTGTTGCACTAGGGCATCCATCGAGACTGGAGCTCGACCTTTTACCGCTACCTTCATGTGGCTGATTTCTTTCTAGATGTCCTTGAACCTTTGCTCCCACGACCTCTCCTCGTTGCGATCCTCTCCGGAGGGTTGGTAAGGATCATGCTCCCTGGTGTGGCTAGTTTCTTCTCGACGAGGGTCGAGGTGTTGCTCTTCTCGGGTAATAGGGTTTTGGTCTTTTCGGGCCTGTCGTGTCTCTTGGGGGTGACGTATTTTCCTAGTGAGTTGTTCCAACTCTTTCAACAAGTGTTGGTTGGTGGCCTTCGGGCGCCTCCACCTCATCAGGTGTTGGCTGTATCTCAGCAGCGCCTCAGGAGGTCATTTGTCACGCCACACAGGTGGTCTTGCATCCTTGGAGGATTAGCGTTGCTTCCTTATGTTTCGAGTTGATATCATTAGTTGCTGAGAGGTTAGCTTTATTTGTAAAGGAACTGTCGTTCCCATAGACGGCGCCAAACTGATGATGCTTTTTCAACCGGAACTAGGCTTGAGCGAGCTAGATTTTCTAGGTTGGTTCGCCGACTCTGGACGTCGGGCTCCTCTGCAAAAACAAGAAACAGAAAGGGATCGGCGGGGGCTCGCCCATTGCCTCTACGATGCCTAAGTCAGTTCTTTCCGGTGGAAGAGAAGATCAACTGCTTAGAGAATGAGTTTTTATGCATATGTCTGCGTACCTTTCACTTATGGGGTGGCCCGGTATTTATAATGGATGATCATGACAAGCTTTCTGGTGGATGGTGTATTTGAATAGTATGTTTCCTAGTCGGGTGATGACACCGAATAGTATGTTTCCTAGTTAGAGGGTGATGCGATATTTCTCCCACTGGGTAGGAGATTTTCTTTCCTTATTGTTAACCGATTAATAAGGGATAATTGATGGCCAATAATTAGAAAATATTATGTTTTCCTATTTGATGGAGATTGGGTATTTTCCTTTAATACGAATTCTTTGATTACATTACCAGCCTTTTGAAAGGGTGAATTGGGCCCTTGTTTTGGGCCTATATTTGGGGGATGTCATTAAGGGCTCAACAGCACAGTGCTAGGCACGCTTCTTAATCCTTCTTAAGCTTGGCATTAGGCTCGTGTGCAGGCTGCTTTCACTTTATTATTTCAAATCCCATCATCTCCTATTCATCTTTTGTCATGACATAATTTTCTTCTATCACGACACAATCTAGTTGGCTTGCACTACTGAGACTAAAATCTGTGTCACGATAGACTCTTAGATGTCGCGATAAACATTATTTTACATTCAGCTTTTCTACTTTGTCATGACATTCTTTTTGTGGTTACTCACCAACTTTGTAGTGACAAAGATTCCTTTTATCGCGACAGAATTTCTTCTCTGATTCTTGTTGCTGGTTGGACTATTTATTGCAACATAGAAATCTTTGTTACGACAAACTTGTCTTGACTTATCGCAGTTTTCTTTCATTTTCTGTCGCGACATAATTTTCTTTTGTAGCGACAGAATTTTGTTACTTTGCAACTTTTATTGTTGTGACAGAAAACTTCTTTGTCGCGACAGAGATTTTGTCTTCAATTCTTCATTATGTCGTAACATAAAACCTCATTGTCGCAACATTCTTCTTCTATTACTTTTATACTTCTTTTCGTGACAGAGATTTCTTTGTCACGAAAAAGTTCACCTCAACATCATGTTTTGTTTGTCACGATAGAAGATTTCTTTGTCGTGACAAAGTCTTGTTGCCCTTTATTGTGAAATCTGAATTTTATGTCGCGGCAGATTCTTCCTTGTCGTGACAAAAAAAATTCTTCAGCTAGTCCTATGCTGAAACCTTTGTCGCAACATAAAAACACTTGTCGCAACTAACTTGTGTTAAAACCTTGCCATATTCTATCACGACAAAGTCGTCTTTTGTCGCGACAGAATTCATCTGTTATCTTCATTCTTTTTTGATGCGATTGAGTAAGGATTGTCGTGACAAAGTTCCACTGCCATTTTCCTTAATCAATATCGCGACAGAGGCAAGAGTGTCATGACAGTCTTCTTCACACACTTCTTCAGTAGTGTCGCGACAAAGTTCTATTTCTTCCTTGAGTTCAGCCTAGACTTTTTTACGACATAAATCTTCTGGTTGCGACATAGCTCTGCTGGTTTCCTTGAGATTCTATCGCGACATTCAAAAACTATGTCACAATAGAGAGTTTTTCCTTGCCCACTTTCTTTCTTATTTTCTTATTAGAATTATTTATTATTCAATAAAAACCTGCAAAACACAAAGTTGGTGAATATTCCATATTTTTGCATTAAAATATATCTTAACTGTTAAAAATATGCCAGAAAAATGGATTGAAAATAAATGAGTTTAGGACTCATCAAATTTCCTCAAACTTAAAGTTTTGGTTGTCCCCAAGTAATTAAAAGAAAATTTTGTTTGTCCTCAAACAATTTAGCTTTTATTATTAAGAACATTTTTTTTGTTAAATCCACAATTGGGCAGGAAACATATTTCAGTTGTAAAATTTTCTAAACATGTTTCCAATCTAGAATGGAAAGGTGCTTAATTAAGTTCACTAAACGACCAATTCATATAGTGTAAACAATTCAATCATACAACCTTGATTTGTGAGTGTGTGATGGTCTTCTCTCTTTTTCCTTGGCAGATTAGTTAATCTTCTGGGATGTTACTCAGATAGCAATTTTCTCCTTTATTCTTTAAAGCCTCATATGCTTGTTTGTCATATTAATCTCCACTGATGTAAGCATATACCACCTTCAAAATCAATTAGGTCTTTTAGGTTTATAATGTTAGGCATAGGTAATTAGGTAGATAATATGATAATTTGGGCTCAATTTTTACCCAGATTTCACTTGCCACTTGACATACTTGCCTTCATATGCATTCTTGACATTTTTCATTCATGTCATTTATCTAACCTCCCATTTGGTTTGATGCATCCTTCTGCATGCTTTCTGTGGTGGTACTTTTCTTGACCAAATTCAGACTGTAAACTTTCATCCTTATGTTTTTTTCACTTTTCAGTTTCCATTAAGGTTTTAGGAATAATGCAATGTTTTGTCTTTTTAAGCTTTCTACCACCCTATACGAACTTTGGGTCAGTAATTCCCATACCAGTTGGCATTAGGGTACCGGATGTTGAACACCCCTAAGGACTTAATTGTTACAGGGAGGAAGGCTACAAGACTAAACTTATTCCACCTTGACACTTTTCTTTACACAACTTATTTTCCTCATTCTTTTCATATTTTCTCATCTCAATTTATTTTTCTGTCTCAACCCTTCTTATCCTCTTTTCACAATTTGAAACAATATTCTCCCAAACTTGGCCTCTTCTATCCTTGATGTAAAGGTCATGTAATCTGGGCAAATAAGGGTTCTTTGATGTAGGATGATGTTTAAGGAAGAAGGGTGTAGGCTTTTATTTGATGGTTTTATGATGAAATTGGCTTTTGGCTCAAATAAAGAACTAGTGTGTATGCTTATGCATATTATAAGGGTAGGCTTTGAAAGGCTCAATCTTCCAAGAATTGCCTATATCATTTCCTGTTAGTGGTATTGCTTAGGACTTCGTCTTGACTGATAATCTAACAAGTTCTAGGACATTTGGAGATTTAACTATGGTAGATCCCAAAAAATGTCCATAATCTTAAGCACAATTTGATTCAAAGAAACTTTGGACCAAGTACATTGTTTATCAGGATTCATAATAACTAAAATGTTTACAAAAACAGAATTACAAATCTTATATGTTCCATCAATTTGTTACAATATTCCTTATTCTTGAAGTTCAACATATTCATCAATATCTTCATAACTCTCTTCTTCAATTCATTTCATCCTACCCTAATTCATCTATTCAAGTCTTGTTTGGTCCCTGGATAATTTTGCCTTGCTATTTGACCAATTAAAAGTTCATTTAAATCAATCATTCAATGCAAAGATGTTTAACACGGTAACTAATCAATTCTAAATATTATTTCAATTTCACCCGAGCAATTCCACGACATTTAGCAATTCAAACCAGGAAATCCAATTTCTCCATTATTCAACAAAACCATTCACTAAAAGTCATCAAATTTCAATTATTTAAAGTAAAAGAAAGAAAATACATATAAGACACAATAAATGCAAAATGAAACTGAACACCAATTTCTACAAAGGGATTTTTTTTTTTTTAATTAAAATTTTCAAGTATGAGATATTAGGTACAGAGACGGAAAATGGGAAGGAAGAGCAGGGTGAGCTATTTTATTCTTCTTTCATGCCTGTGGGAGGAATGAAGATTCACTGGTTCAAACTTGTAACTAGCTACAGAAGGTGAGAACTCAAAAATTTGGACTTGTGGCTGCTTGGATCTACTGCCTTCTTCACTTCTGTTGAATGTAGACCACTCCATGGATAGGTCCATTTGCTTGATAAGATCATTTTGTCTATGCCCAATAGAGTTTAGGGTTCCCTTAAACTCACCCTGGGCAGAGTACATTTTTATCAGGTTATTGTTGATCATATCTAAGCTTTCAGTCCAACACTTTTCCCTATAGTTTAAGGTGCCCTCCATTTCCTTGTCCATTTTTTTTTCTATCAGAAGTCTTATTTCTTTCTGATGTTCCTTGTACAGATACCCAAAACCATATGCCTTCTGCAGCAAGTTCTTCTCCATGGCATCTTCCCTTTGCTTCATGGTTTTTATTAGCTCACTATCCCTCCTGAGCTGATATGAGATGAAGGCATATTCTCTTGCCCTAAGTTCTTCACCCAGTTCTCTTTCTCTTATTTCCCATCTACTCTTCCACTCTTCATCTCTCTGCTTGTAACGCCTTGAAAATACCCTAACAATTTTATAACATGTTCAGGGTGTAAAATAAATTAAATTATATTTTTTTTCAGAGTTTAAATGGCTAAAAATGAAAAAATGATAAAAACACTAAAATTTTACAAGGGCTAAATGAATTTGGTAAATATGTCAAATGAAGACCTAAGGGTCATAAATGAGTAATGTAAGTGCCAAAGTATAAATGAAATGAAATGAAGTGGAAATGAAATTGAAATGAAGCTTTAAAGTGATAAAAATGAGAAAAATGGGAATTAGTGTCTAGCCAAACAAGGCTTAGTGCAGGATTTTGATTAAAGATCAAATATTGGTCTTTGAGAGGCATTTTGCACATTTGGAAAAAGATGGGGAGAGAAAGTGATAGGGCTTTTTCGGTTGTGAGAAAGGGAGGAAGATTAGTGATCTTTGCTCCATGAAATCAAGGATTAAGGTGATCAAGAGGGAGAAGGAAGATTGGTGTTAAAGAATCAAAGATTTAAAGGTAAGGAATCCAACCTTAACATTCCTTAATGTTGTGTTTGGGTTTAGAAAGAACCCTAAGTTGGTATAAAAATGATGTTGATTGTTATTTCAGTTTTGGGGGTTGCTCTAAGTTGTTATATGGTTGTTTGGATTGGTGTTGATGAATTTTTGTATAAAGGAAATGTTAGGATTTTAGGGGAGATGCTGTCAATTTTTTTTAAAACCCATGTTTTTGTTTTGGCCATAACTTGACCATCACTCATCCAAATTGAGTGATTCAAATTTCTGGGTAAACTATACTTCTAGGAGAATAAATCTCCCTGAAATAAGTGTATCCACATTTAGACCCCATTAGACCCAAAAATTTGTCAAAGTGAGGCTCTATTTTCAGGTCAATTATGGTTTAGTTCTGATACAGTTTTGGTGTTTCGGAACAGTTTTTGTATTTAGGTCATAAGTTGATTTTCACTCATCCAAAATGAGTGATTCAAAATTATGGGTAAACTAGACTTCTGGGAGAACAAACCTTTCTGAAATAAGTGTATTCCAATTTTGACCCCATTGGACCTAGAAAATTCGTCAAATTAAGGCTCTATTTTCGGGTCAATTCTGGTTCAGTTCTAATACAGTTTTGGTGTTTCGGAACAGTTTTGGTATTTAGGCCTTAAGTTGAGTTTAACTCATCCAAATCGAGTTATTCAAATTTTTAGGTAAACTAGACTTCTAGGAGAGCAAATTTATCTAAATAAGGGTATTCAAATTTGGACCCCATTAGACCCAGAAATTCATCTAAAATGAGTCATGTTTTGGGCAAATTTTGGTTGTGTTGAAAATAGAATAGTCCCGGATGTTTAGGACATATAGACTTCCCAGTTGCTTTGAATTGAATGAATTCAATTTAGATAAAGAACCAGATTATAGAGGAACAATGGACTTGAAGGAAGTTTGGTAAAATATGGCTCATTTGTTACCAAAATTTTTTTACTAGTGAAGGGTTGTTGGGTTGAAAACAACCTTAACTAGAAACCTAAATAAGTCAACTGATATTGTTCTTTAATTGTGATGGATTAAGGGTTGGTGACAAGGAAAACCTGAATTGAAGTCGAGATTCCAAGGATGGGAATCGAAGTGCGACGACCTTTTTGGTTCTTTCTCTATTCTTCTCTTCTTATTTCAAGTATAAAATTTTTTTTGTGCAATTATTGAAATGATTTTCAATAAAACTGCATATTGATTTATTTTAAGCGATTTGAGAAAATTGATTGTGAAATGATTTCCATGAAAATTTGCATGAGTATTGAAATGTGCTATTTGAGTATAAATGTATATACCCTATTGTAAATTTCTATGACTGATTTTTAATCCTCTTAATAGAATGTTATCCGTAATATTCGAGTTAAGGATAGATTGGCATACCAATAAGAATCAAACTAGTTGTATTGTGAACAAACGTAATGTAGTGTAACTCCGATTCGTAGCCTAGCGGGACAGTATCGGTAGTGTTCACAAAATGATTTTTAATAACCAGTCAGCAGCCCATCGGAACCGTAGTATGATATAAAACCTTTTTATACCAGCCTGCAGCCTAGTGGGATCGTACCGGTGATTTCGTTATCCTACTCACCGAAAACATTGACTAAATTCGTTTAAGGGAAAAATGATAAGACTATTTGTGAAATGCATAATTGAGTTTTGAATGAGTTATTGCTTATGAAAGTGCATATTTGGAATGATCAATGAATTGTAAATGAATGTATATGGAATGAATATATATATATATATATATATATATATATATATTATTGCATTGATCATTCAATAAGGTTTAAAAGCATTACTTTAGAAAAGTCGCATGATTTGTGTTAAAATTAAATGAAGAGAGAACTGTATGAACCACTAAGCATGAAAATGCTTAGCGCGTTGTTTTTATCATCGCGTAGGTACTGAGTGAATAGGTTCAAAAGAAAAGACCATGCAAGCGCAGAGTCATCGTAAAAAACAGCACAAAGTAAAAGTAAAGCTCCGACCATGCATACATGAAACCCCATGATCGCTTTTTGATACTTTTTGTATTAAAATCATGTTGTGAAAATTGAACTTTGATAAATGTTTGTAAATGTTTTTTATATTTATAACGGCTTATAATGCTGTAATGTATAAAGGTGGGAAATGGAGTAAATGGGCATATAATGCCATATTAAATGAAAATATGTATTGAGAACATAATTATTAGCCCTCCTTAAGTTAACGTGATATATACGATATATATATATTCATAAGGATAATTATCCTTTACAAATGAGTATTTGAAATGTGTTTTATTGAGAAAAATGCTTTCAGGATTTGTAAAAGGGGACGCGTCGGATCCGGTTAGTACTCTGGTTGGGTTGGGTCGGGTTAGATGGGAGCTTAGCATTCCTCCTGCTTTGCTTTAGGGCTTAACTTCCGGTCGATCCGCATTACGAGCTTTGCATCCATATATTCATCTCTCAGTTGGAGTTAGATTTGCAGCTGTTTGTCCATCTCTTGCATTTCTTGCCTCATTGTTTTCAGCATATCTATTAATTCAACATTGTTATTTTGATGCTCTAGCTTCCAACTTGCTCCTGATGGGCTTGTCTCACATCCCAGGGAGAGAAATTCGGGTGGGCTTACACTTCTCTGCCTTTGTTGTTGCTCTGGAGCTTCACTTTCAAGCTGTATTTGATTGATTTCAATGTTCTCTTCCTCATCTCTTGCAACTTCTACCTCTCTTTCCCTGCCTCTATTCTTAGTCCCCTTGGTGATTCTTGTCAGTGTCAAGGGTGAGGTCCTAGGACAGTTTTCTTCTTCCTCCCAGTCTCATTCTACACCACCCAAGATACGGAGCCTAATGATTAATGCTGGGTGTGGAATCAATCCCTTGTAGCCTCTCTGTAATAACTCAGAATTGAGTTTTCAATAATTTTTCCAACACTGAACTTGTAGCCCTTTAGGATGGCATACAACAACACTAATTGCTTCTCCCTGACTGTACAAAAGTGCTTGGAAGGTAAAATGACTGAACATAGGAAATCGAACCACACCTTTACTTTTTCAGTCAATGTTCCTCTGGCGATGGACTCGTGTGGGTTTTTCCTGGTGGCATTCCACTTTCCTTTGCCATAACCCAACAAGTATACAATCTTCTAGAAGTCGGGTTCCTTCACCAGTTTCTTGAACTTCGACCCATTCTTCCTCTCATGAAGATTGTAAGTTTGGTCTATATGCTCTCTGCTGAAGGAAATCCATTTTCCCCTTACGTACACTGTCTTATCCTTCATTCCCACCATATTAGCATAGCACTCTTTCACCACATCCACAAATCCTGGAGCCTCTGCTCGTAGAACAGGTGCCATCCTTTGCTCTCAATGACTTCTTGGAAGGGAGAAATCAACTTGCTAAAGCCTCTTTCTCCTATGAAGTCTCTTTGCTGCAATTTATCCCTCCAAGCGACATAAGCCTGCTTTGAAACCTAAGCACTTAGCTTTCCCCTGCCTTTACTTTCTAGCTTCTTGACTCCTCTCTTACGTCTTTCTAGTTTCTTCAGTGGTTGTTTACCTCACCTTACTAGATTCAGATCTTTCTCCTTCCTACCATATTTTTGCCTGAGTCATTTGGACTACTTCTTCCTCTCATTCAGCATACTCCTCCATATTTCGTTCAAGTTATGAACAAGGTCCGACGGCTCAGATATTGTCATAAAAAGGGCTTTTAGGGATCTAGGGTTTTCAAAAGGAGGGGAAGAGATTTTGTGAAGAAAGGTGAGTGGTTTGATGGTTTAATGAGGCAAGTGGCTTTTCAGGTTTCAAACATGATATATTTATAGGCTCACTATTGGTTGTACCTTCATTAAATGTAACAATAAAAACTAGCCTAGGGTTTAATCCCTTTTTAATTTTATGTCGTGACATAAAATGGTAATGTCGCGACATATTTTGAAATTAATTAAAACTATGTTAGTCCTTTGTTGCTATAGAGAAAAAATTGTTGCGACATGAAATGTGATGTTCAAGTTTACTTATGTCGCGACAATGAGAAATATTGTCGCGGCAGAAACTTTCCTTGCAATATCTGAATCTAAAGTCAACTATGTCGCTACATAGAGAAAGTACGTCGTGAAACAAAAATTTGATTCTTAATAAACCTATGTCGTGACATACAAAAAATATTATAACGATAATGTTTTTCTTCTAGAAACACAGGTTATTTACAATTCTATCGCGACATAGATAAATTGTGTCACGACAGACTTTCAGAAGGCTAAATCAGTCCTTGTTGCGACATAAAGAAACAATGTTGCAACCGAGTTTGGCAATAATATTGCGACAGAGAGAAAGCATGTTGCGACATTGAACTAAAATTTTTCCATAATTGCACAATTCACATTTTTCAATCAAGCCAAATTCAAAGCAAGGTGTTTTCACTCATACCAATCAGAACATACTTGTGAAAACTCATCTAATCATCAAAGAGCCTTAATTCAAGTATGAACTATCATATTTCATTTATTCACTCAATACACTTCAACAAGATGATATTCAAACTATTCAAATAATGAGAACAAACAAAGCTACTATTCATTTTCTACTCTAAATAAAATTACATTCCCCCAAACTTTAACTATGCATTATCATTAAAGACAAAGTGAGGGAAATGGAAATGCTCCCCCTTGTAGCAATTTTATGCATATTTCAGTTTGAGAAAATGTGCTTCCTAATAACATCAATTTCTAATTCAGCTTCACTATCCTTAAAAAATCAGCAAAAACAACACTTAAAATTTCATATAAAATTGAAATTAAACTTCGAACACATCAATTTTAACAAACCAAATTAACTATGAAAATTAAAATTTGCTTGGGTTGCCTCCCAAGAAGCTGCTCAGTTTAATGTCTCTAGCTAGACATTTTATGTAGAATGTCTTCAATTCAACAAAACTCTTCCCTCTCTTTCAAATATGGTTCACTCTTCATTTATGTTCCCTCTAAGGTAATGCTTCAATCTCTGACCATCACTTTAAATTCACATCCAGAGTCAGTTTTCAGTGTCACTGCTCCAAAGGGTGTACTTGCTACTACTATCTAAGGACCACTCCATCTTGACTTTAGTTTTCTTGGAAACAGCTTAAGCTTGGAATTATATAATATGACTTGTTCTCCTACTTTGAATTTCCTCCTCAGAATCTTCTGATCATGCCACTTCTTTGTCTTATTTTTGTAGATTCTGGCATTATCATAAGCTTCATTTCTCAACTCTTCCAGGTTATTCATTTGGAGTAATCTCTTTTCTTTTGCAGCTTGGAAGTCACAATTCAATTTCTTGATGGCCCACATAGCTTTGTATTCCAATTCTAAAGGGAGATGCCAAGGTTTTCCAAATACAATTATGTATGGGGACATTCCAATGGAAGTTTTATGCTTGATTCTATAGCTTTAAGTGCATCATCACAGCTTTATAGACCCGATGTTTTGCCTTGTATTCTTGTTTTCTCCAAAATTTTCTTTATCTCCCTATTGTTCGAAACACCCATTGGTAGGGTGATAAGTAATCTCATCATATGTTTGATTCCATATCTACTCATGAGTTTTGCAAAAACACTATTTGCAAAATGGCTTCCCTCATCACTAATGATTGTTCTGGGTGCTTCAAATCTACTAAAAATATTTCATTGTATAAACCTAACCACTGTGCTGGAATCATTTCTAGGACAAGCTATTGCTTCCACCCATTTGGATACATAATCCACTGCTAGGAGAATGTATAGATTTCCAAATGATGATGGGAAAGGTCCCATGAAGTCTATCCCCCATACATAAAAAATCTGCACCACCAGGATTCCTTTCAGGGGCATTTCATTTCTTCTGCTTATATTTCCCATTCTCTGACAATTATCACAATGTTTACCCATTCAAAACAGTCTTTGAATAGAGTAGGCCAATAAAACTACGATTAAGAAATTTTGGGTTGTTACGTCTCTAAAAGTGTCCTCCATATGGTGATGCATGACATTTCTCCATAATACCACCTTGTTCTATTTCTGGAACACATCTCCTTATGATCATATCTGCTCATCTTCTAAAAAGTAGTAGGTCATCCCAAATATAAAATCTGCTATCAGTTCTTAATTTTCTTCTCTTGGTAGGCGAACAAAGTGTACTGACTCCTGAGCTAAGTAATTCACAATATCAGCATACTAGGGTGTTTGGACTGATAACAAAAACAACTGCTCATCAGGAAAAATTTATGCTATTTCAGTTTCCTTTTCATTTTCAGCAATCTTTTCCAATCTAGATAAGTGATCAATTATCACATTTTCAATGCCCTTCTTGTCTCCAGATCAAACTCTTGCAATAAAAATACCCATTTGATCAATCTTGGCTTGGCATCTTTCTTTGCTATTAGATATCTAATTGCAGCATGATCAATCTTTATTATAACATGGGACCCTAATATGTAAGGCCTGAATTTTTTACAGGCAAACACCATTGTTAGCATCTCCTTTTCTATGGTAGAGTAGTTCTCTTATGCCTCATTGAAGGTTTTGATGACATAGTATATAGCCTTGAATATATTTTTAGTTCTTTGTCCCAATACAACTCTCTTTGCAAAATCACCGACATCACACATAATTTTGAAATCATTGTTCCAGTCAGGTATCACCATGATGGGAGCTGTCACTAATTTGGATTTAATTTTGTCAAATGCAGATCTGGATGATTCATCAAAGTCAAATTTTGCATATTTTTTCGGCTTGATCCTACATAATGGATGCGGAGATTTTTAAGAAGTCGCTTTATGAATCTTACAGCAAACCTAGGGTATCTAGGAAACTTCTTATCCCCTTGATTGTTGTAGGTGGTAAGAGAGTTTTTATGATAACAACTTTTGCTTGGTGTACTTCCAATCCAACTGTAGAAATCTTGTGTCACAGGACAATACCCTTTGTTACCATGAAATGACATTTTACCCACTTTAAGGCCAAATTCTTGTCTTTACACCTTTGAAATACTGTTTCTAAATTTTCTAAACAACTCTCAAAACTGGATCCATATATTGAGAAGTCATCTATAAAGATTTCCATAGCCTCTTCCACCAAGTCTGAAAACACAGACATCATGCATCTTTGGAAAGTGGCAGGAGCATTACATAATCCAAATGACATCCTTCTAAAAGCAAAGGTGCCATAAGGACATGTAAATGTAGTTTTCTCCTGATCCTCTGGGGTTATAGCAATATGGTTATAACCAGAATATCCATCAAGAAAATAGTAATAGGAGTGCCCTATGAACCTGTCCAACATTTGGTCAATGAAAGGTAGAGGATAATGGTCCTTTATAGCGTGGTGTTTACTACGTAGTCTATACACGCTCTCCGCTCTGTCCACGATTCTTGCTTTGGAATCGAAGATTCCATTCTTCTCATTTTATGATCAGAGTAAATCCTCGCTCTTGGGAACCATATATTGGGCTCACCTAGAGTATGCGAGATTGCCTATATGAAGCCTGCATTTAGCCATTTCAGTACTTCTTTCATTACTGGATTCAGCCTTCTTTGATGTTCTATAGAGGTTTTAGCATTTTCATCTAAAAGGATCTTATGCATACACATAGAAGGGCTGATTCCTTTTAGATCATCTATAGACCAAGCTATTGCTTCCTTGTATTTTATGAGAATCTCCAGCAGTTTTTGTTTATCAAGCTCAGTCAATCCAGCTGAAATGATGATTGGCTTTGCTTTTTCTTGTTGCAAGAAAGCATACTTCAAATGTTCAGGCAATTCTTTTAGAATCAAACCCTCTGAGCTTGTGTTTACTTCAATAACTTTCTCTTCATAATTGTTGGATTTTTCCATACTATTTTCTTTAACACTGAGTACTGCCTCTTTTAATTTAAAATTGGAGTTCAGAAATTCAAATTCACGATGCTTAAGATACTGGAAATTCATCTCATCTCATTCATTGAACTTTGAAAATTACAATCATTTATCAGTTCAGAACTGATGGGAAATTTTGTTTCTACAATTGATCCGTGCCACAGTAGGTGTCTGGAATCAACAATATTTATATCCTAAATCCTACTGCAGTAGCAAAGCTGCTGCGTATAGTCTTCCCAGAAAGATTCGAACACAGGGATGGGTTTTCTTTGTACAAACGATTTGCAGTGAAGTCCAAAAGGGTGAATTTAGTTTGGATTTTAGGGTTTGATAAAAACAGGGGGGTTGGTTGTGTGCATATTGAAATTAAAATGAAGAAAAATAAGAAAAAGAAATCCTTGAAGCATCAGGCTACTAGGTTTAAGATCCTAAGGAAAATTAGAGGTTATCTGGTCCTTTTCCTCGTGTTGGGGATGATGAGCTATAGTCATTTCCCGAACCGGATCTTCATTTGGCTTTTAAAAAACTAAACCCTAAAATTTTTCCTTTTGAAAAACAACATTTACAAAGCATAAATGTTCCCTGGCAATGAATACACGTCCCCTGATCTACCCTACAGTGACTCATAGAAGGCAACTAACCGAATCTCAGTGGATCTAGCAATAAGCATTCACTGAACCCAAAAAAATTGCCAAATACTGGTCAATCTAGGCATCTCAAGAGGATTTAAACCTAGATTGAAAGATATAGAACACAAATACCCATAACTACTTGCGTTAAAAACAGGGGAACCAAAATCTTACCTTCGCGCCGCCCGGTAGCCTTATCTTAAAGGATGGAGGGTTTAGCCAATATCCCATGAGTTGTCATCCTCAGGGGATGTTTGGCAGCTGAAAAGGGAGAAAGGGAAGAAAATGGGAGAAAGAGGCGGCGTGGAAGCGACTTTGTCTCTCTCTCTATGCCTAAGTGATTTGATTGAAAGTTTGTATAGGCGGGGCTTATATAGGTGCTCGGTGTATATGAGTAAAAAAACCAAACCAAGAAGCTATTACAAAGGATAATGTGGGAAGAAATAAAAATTGGAAACAAGCGGAACTGACTTAGCGAGGCGGCGGTAAGGGATAGGCGATGTTTGGGAGGTGAGCGATTGTGCATGAATGAATTTCGCAGGTTCCATTTTCTTTGTATTTTCTGCTCTTCTTTCCTTCTCATCTCTAATCTGCAATGCTGAGTTTGACTCGAATTCATCATGCTTGGATCGACTCAACAATTTTGGCACAATAAGCTCGCAAAAACTGCAAAATTTGCCACAAAATAAGATGATGAATAACGGGACCTTTAATGCCATCGGGTTAATTAAATTGATTGAGTACACTTACAAAAAGTGCTCAAAACCTGAAATAAACTGGGTTCAAAATAGCACTTTTTGAGTACTAATCAACAATCTAACAATCAGAATTAATAAGTTCTGGCTGTTTCAAACTGTGATTGAGATTGAAGTGCATTGCCTCATCTCTAACCCTGTGAGTTAGTTCTCCTTTCTTCACATCAATCAAAGCTACTCCTGTTGCTAAGAAAGGCCTTCCTAATAACAGTGGGACTTGTTTGTCTTCTTCTATATCAATAACTACAAAATCCATTGGGAAAATGAACTTTCCCACTTTGATCAGTACATCTTCAAGAATGCCCTCAGGTTAGGCCAAGGCCAAGTAAACTCCCCCAAACTAAATATTTTAACCACAGATAAAGGCATCAAGTTAATGCTGGCTCCAGAATCGCATAGTGCTTTTCCTATGTCAAAATTCCCAATTTTGCAAGGTATAGTGAAGCTACATGGATCTTGCATTTTCTCTAGTAAAGACTTACGGATGCTATGCTGCGTATTTGCTTTCGGGCTCACTATCCCTTCTTACGCAATTTTTCCTTACGCTTTCCCGGCATAATAGCCTGATTTCATAGCGAGGCATTTGAGTCAATGCCTCAGACAAAGGGATATTGATCTCTATCTTCTTGAACATGTTAAAGAATCTAGAGAATTGCTCTTCAAGCTTCGCCTTCTATAACCTCTGAGGGAATGGAACTTGAGGATTGCACGCTTTAACCTCTTTCTTCTTCCTTAGATTTCACTTTTCAGCTTCCTAACGCTCTTCTTTGCATTTTTATATTCTATCTTGTTCGGCAACCCCGAACTATCTTTTGCTGATTCTTCTCCAATTTCTACATGTTTCTTTTCTTCAGTTTCCTTCTTCTCATTTCTTATCTCTTCCAGTTCTCTGCCACTTCTTAGAGTTACTGCCATGGATTCCTTCGGATTCTTCCTTGTGTCACTTAGGAATGCATCCTTGGACTGATTTTGCATGACTAGGGCCAATTGCCCTACCTAATTCTCCAGATTCTTCAAAGAGGCGTTAGTATTGGCCTGAAACACAGTTGTGTTTGCTTGGAATTCTGCTGGCTCAAAAAACTTATATTCATATATGTTTAGCAACCTCTTACTTTCCCCTATGAAAGCAAGCATCTAGTCCTCAAAGGAATTAAATCTCCTTTGCCCTTGATTTTCTACTCTCTGTCTTGCTGGTTGTTGCTACTATTGTTGTTAGAACCTAGGTGATGGGTGAGGCATGATGTTATTGGAAATTTGCCCAGTCTTTTATTAGTACCCCGAATGAGTATTATTTTAGGCCATATTTTATTGGAGTTTGAGCACTTTTGTGTCTGTCTGACCCTAATTAACAGATTGGCACATTACAAGATCCTTGCTATACTCTGGTGCCTTACATACCTTGGTACATGGTTACAAGCTAATCATGTAAAGTTTTTTAAGTCAAAAACGATCTACAATCGATCCAACCAAATACCAAGTTGAACTCGCAGCTGCAGGTTAGAAGCCAGGAGAGAAAGTGGAAACGGAGCGAGAAGAAGAGGACCTTTGCCAAAATTACACGATGTTGCAAAGATTAGCAACCTGTGAGGAATTTTGCAACTGCGAACACCAGGTTATGAAGTCACAGCACCATCCACTTTCTTAAATCTTTGTACCGTTGGCCTCTTTTTGTGATTTTCCTTAAATACCCTTCATATCTTTGAGTATTTAGAGATATTTATATAATTTTATTCTGGAGCTTAGATAAGTCATTATAAAGGAAACGGTTCATCAAGAATTAGAGGCAGGGATTTTCCTGCTTCTTTTTCTCTCATTTCCTCTCTTTTCTCTCATTTTTCTTGGGCGCCGACACACAGGATGTGACCCGGATGGTTTGCTAAACCCCCCTTCATCCTTGAAGAAGAGGGCTCTTTGAGCTTCCAGATAAAGAGTAATCTGTTGGTTTTTCATGTTTTTATGAGCATTTATTGTCATTTTATATTTCTATCTCTCCTCTGGGTTTAAATCCCATGATTACTTGTTGGCTAATTACTTGGCAGTATTACCCCAGGAGTTCCTTTAGTGCTTATTGCTAGATCCGGCAGGGCTCGGTTGGTGCCATTTATTTGTTCTGCCCCATAGGGTAGATCGAGGAGATAAATTTTCAACTGACGAGGAACATTTATGTTCAATATTTATATATTTCAAAAAGGAAAATTAGGGTTCAATTTTTATGGCCAAATGAAGATCCAGTACAGGAAATGACTATAGGTCATCCTCTAAAAGCGAGGAAAGGGACAGGACCCTTCGGTTACCTTAGGATTTCAAACCCGGTGGCGGGTAGCCAGGAGTTCTTTTTATATTTTATTCCTTGTATTTCAGTTTCAGACATTACCCCTCTTTTTATCAAAACCACGAAATCAATTAGAGTGCCCTTTTGAGCTTATTTGTAATCATTTGTGCGAGAAAACCACATCCTGTGTTAATGGCCATTTTATCTGCGGTATTTATCTTTCTGATAGTAGGAGAGTTTAAATTTATAAATTTTGTTGGTCGAGGACCACCTCATTGCCAATAGATCAAATGGCGTGTCATCGAGGATGGTGCCTCGATGCAAGTGATGAGTTATTGAACTTGATCCTCATCACAAGCATTGGTGAACACATCTCTTTCAATTTTCGGCTGATTCAGCTCTTTGGGGTTAGTTAATTCTTTTCTTGTCCATATACAGTGGGTTTTGCTAACGCAGTAACCTTTTTTGGTAGCCTTGTTTTGCTTTACATTTGTTATGTTTGTTCATGTAGGTTTATGTACCAGTGGGATAGGAACACAGCGAGCCAAATTAGAAAGAATGGTGCCCCACGGGGAACAAAGGCTGTAAGTAGGCTTGAGCGATTGATGGATGGAACCTCACGAGGGTTCATGAGCCAACAAAGTACAAAGGAATCCCAGTGCATATAGGTCCATGAGGGACCGCCCATCCCCAGTGAGTCGCCTCCATCATTTGTGCCTCCACTGAAGATATGATTCTTGAGGACCACATCACCCCTACTCCCCATCTTCCATGGTATGAGTGAAGCCATATACACATATCGGACTTTGAGGGAAATGCAATACCTTCAAGAGGATCTCTACCAACCTAGATCTAATGAAGCTGAAATTTTTTCCTCTGACTATGAAGGACAAGGCCAAAATTTGGCTCAACTCTCTAAGGTCGAGGACCATCTAGAATTAGACATAAATGCAGGCTATGTTCTTGAAGAAATTTTTCTCCACACATAGAACCAACAGTCTGAAGAGGCAGATTTACACCTTTGCAGCCCATGAAAATGAGAAATTCTACCAGTGCTAGGAAAGTATTTAGAGCCATTGGAGCCTGCCTACACCACTTGGCTTTGATACATGGTTGCTAGTCCAGCCATTTTTATGATGGAATGTCCCTTGCTATGAACCCAATTCTTTGGAGACTATGTGGAAGGGGACTTGTAGGCTAAAATCAAAGAATAAACAGACTTCTGAACTATGTGGCGAAACATCTAAGGCTTGGGATGGGCGACCCGAGGGGACGGAGAGAATGAGACACGCAGCCAGCTCGAGGAGGCATGTACTCATAGGAGGACATGAAATGAGAAAGCAAAGTTATCACACCTTGGCTGAAGGATGAAAGAGCTACAGAGTGAGCAATCGGCCATGAGGTGCGGCGATGCATTTAAAAACACCGCACTTGATCGGCCATGCCGTTTCGGTTACTAAGCACGGAAAATTGCCCGACTATTATTGAGTAGGGATATGATGGTACGAACAAACCAATGTTGGTAATACAAGGCACGAAAAGATGCCTCATACAACAACATATAATCTAATTGGAGGAACCATCCTAGCCTCTCTGAGCAAAGCCTCACAACATATATGCCCACAGTACCTGACCATGATATAGTTCCTCATCTAAGCCACAGCCACCCACCATCCTCATCTCTCTAGTTCGCGAAGCTATAATGAATTTAGGCAAAGTGGTGGCGATTTGTAAAAACATAAGGCGATAAATACTCAAGCTAACGAGGAATCGATATAGTAGAAAGCATTGAACAAAAAAATTAGGGAACACAGTCCCGATGTTGCGAAAAATTTGACAACTCTGATATTCAATTTCTAGGTTGACTAACTTGACGAGCGGAGTGCAAGAAAAGGAAAGTTCCCCTCTTAAACATAGCCCAATCCTAGGAAAGTGCACGATTTGAACTCTTCTAGTGAACCACCTCCCAGGATGGATGGAGTCAAAGCAGTAATCACTTTGAGGAGTGGTAAGGAGGATTGATGACCCTCCCAGAAACCAGAAAGGCATAGAGAGGGAAAGGAAAATTTGAACGGAGAAAATTGATCAAAGTCTGAGTGAAGAAAGAGGCACACCACCTCCACCTTTTCCCTCAAGCATTGAAGAAGAGGAAGGAGTATCAGCCAAGATGAAATCCTAAAGTCTTGAGAGCGGGTGAGAGTCAGCATCCCACATTGGACATGATCATGATTCAAATTATACAAAATTTTTAAAGGACTTGTGCACAGTGAAGAAAGGGTTAAATGTCGACAAGAAAGCCTTCCTGACAAAATAAGTCAGTGCCATTATTCAGTGCAAGACCCTAGTAAAGTACAAAGAACCGGGCTGTCCAACCATCTCGGTGAACATCGATGGGACTTACGTGGAAAAGGCACTACTGGCTTAGGGGCCAGTGTCAACTTGCTGCCTTATTCGGTGTACAAGCAGTTGGGTTTGGGAGAATTAAAGCCCACCACCATCACATTGTCCCTAGTAGACATATCCATAAAAATCCCCAAGGGCACTGTGGAGGTTGTTTTGATATAGGTGGACAAATTCTACTACCTTGTAGATTTTTTAGTGCTTGATACATAACCGGGTTACGATTGAGGACTAGCTTTATGTACCTATCATTGCAGGAAGGCCATTCTTACGCCACCTCGATCGGTATCAATTGTCAAAATGGAGTTATACAACACATTCAAGAACATGACTTTTGGAGCTCGATATCTTCCATTTGAGCAAAAGCATATGCATCTCTGATGGAAGAGGTCGGAGGAGAGTATGCTTAATTGAAACTATATTGGAAGAACAAGTTGAGCGACAACAACAACTTGATGTCTTGATTGAGGTATCTGATTGTCCCGAAGAATTGTAGAAACCGGGAAGTAATAATAACATGCATGGACCATGGAGAAAAACAAAGAAATCATGCCCTGCAGATTCTTTTGAGAAAGACAAGGAAAAACCAATGGGCCTCAAAATACCGACCTCGGCCTCTGCGACAGGTTAAGTATGTATATTTAGAAGAAAATAAGAAATGCCCAGTTGTTATCTCTTCATTGCTCAATGCCTCACAGGAAAGCAGTATGCTAGAAGTCCTCATGAAGAACAAATAGGGTATTGGGTGGAAAATTTCTTATTTGAAAGGAATCAACCCTTTAGTTTGCACCCATCATTTCTATATGGAAGAAGAGGCAAAACCAGTGAGACAGCCACAGAGGAGACTAAATCCTCATATCTTACGGGGAAGTAATCACGTGCGAGAGGTTCTTAAGAAAATGTACAAGCTAGAAGCATCATACTCGCCATATCCAGAATGCTTTAGACCAGTCAATTTCGGGTTGGCACCAAAATCTGGTCTAACCAGCACATGCAATGAGAAAGGAGAAGAGGTGCCCACCCGCCTTACTATAGGTTGGAGGGTATGCATTGATTATGGGAGGCTAAGTGAAGTGACAAGAAAAGATCACTTCCTATTACCTTTTATGGATCAGCTCCTTGAGAGAATTTCGAGGCACCCCTTCTATTGCATTTTGGATGGCTATTCAAGCTACTTCCAGATCGATATCTCAGTAGAGGACCAAGAAAAGACTACCTTCACCTGTCCATTTGGGACTTATGCTTACAGGAGGATGCCTTTCGGTCATCTGATACCTGCCCACATTCCCGGAGATGCATGCTCGGTATTTTCCCGTGATATGGTGGAGCACATTATGGGCGACATCTCAATATAGAGGTAGTAATGAAGGATGCTTGTCGACCTTGAAAGCATCACACTTGCAGATGCGTGAGAAAAAGGTAGTCTTTGGCGGAAAAATGCCACATTTACGCTAGTCAGCAAGAAAGGAATTGTGATGGGACATATCATATCCACGGAGATTAGGATTAATAGTGAAATTGAGCTAATTTCCAAACTTCCTTCCCCCATAAATGTGAAAACTGTGAGACAATTCCTTGGACATGCAAGCTTCTACCGAAGGTTCATCAAAGACTTTTCAAAAATTGCAAAGCCTCTTCACAAGCTACTAGAAAAGGATGCCAAATTTGCATGGAATGAAAGGCTGTGAAAGAGGCTTTGAGGAGCTCAGAACCTCTTGATGCTGCACCGATAGTAGAGAATTTTATTTAGCGAGTTACCTTTGAGGTTATGTGTGATGCAAGTGATCTTGCCATGGGAGAAGCGTACTAAGACGAAGAAGATGGAAACCTTATGTAATTATACTATGCAAACAAAACTTTAAATAAATAACGGAGGAACTACACTACCACGAGAGGAGAAAGAATGTGCGATGAGTACATGCCTTGGATAAATTTCATGCATGTAGTGAGGTCGGACATCATAATTTTATAGAACATTGATGGCACTAGTACCTTCTCAGCAAGAAAAATGCAAGGCTAGGCTTATTAGATGGGTTCCTCTTGCTTCCAAGAATTTAACCTCTGATTAAGGATAAAGAATTTGGAATGTTCTGCGGATCATCTCTAAAACTAACAATAGCACCACAACCTCTGGCCTCAATCAATGGCGGAGTTTCTGAGGAGTCCTGTTTCAGTAGAGAAAGTCCATGGTATGCTCACATTGCCAATTTCTTGGCAATGGGAGAGTCTAAATTTAATTGGAAGAATGTGAAATGAGAAAGTTCTTCTTTACAAATTCATTCCTACTATTGGGAAGAGCCATTCTTATTCGAATATTATGGTGAGGATAATTCTAGAGATGTGTACTGAGGAAGAACAGCAAAGGGAATACTGATCAGCTTTGCCATGAGGCATGTGGAGAGTCATTTTGGCCGACTGCCATGGAAGGTGTCAATGCAGGTTCTATTAGCCTTCTCTCTTACAGGGTGTTTCTGACGTATCGTGCGAAGACTAGGAAGATCTCTCGCCATCACGCGGTGCCCCTAAACTTAATTTTAGTAATTGATTTATTCGATGTTTGGGGCATCGACTTTATAGGACCATTTAGTTTCCTTGGATACATATACACATATTAGTAGGGGTGCGGCTATGTGTCAAAGTGGGTTGAAGAGTTCCATGCAGTGACGACCAGGACCCGCAGTGGTATTGAATTCATAAGGAAAACATACTTTTAAAGATTTAGGGTCCCCAAGGCCCATAATCGGTGATGGAGGTTCCGCACTTTTGCAGAAACCTTTCGAGAACCTCCTAGCTAAATATGGTGTAAAGCATAAAGTGGCCACCCCTTACCATCCTCAGACTAGTGGTCAAGTTGAGATTTCTAATAGAGAAATCAAGACCATATTGATGAAAGTGGTGAATTCCAGCTTAGAAAGGCGATCTCTCAATTTGCTAGATTCCTTGTGGGCATCTGAGGAGACAACCTTAGAGACCATTCTTGGGAATGTCAAGTATTACCTAGTTTATAAAAGCGCAAACCACTGCCTAAAAAGCTAAACACAGATTTAGGAAATTGCTAAAAGTCCTCGTAATGAATTGGAAGAATTACGAAACGATGCCTACTTGAACTCCAAAATTGCAAAATACAGATTGAAGAATGACATGATCAAATAATAGCCCGCAAAAATTTCAAGCATGGGGACCAAGTATTGCTGTATGATTTAAAGCTCCACCTCTTCCCGGGCAAGCTCAAGTCAAGATGGACTGGTCTATTCATCATCCATCAAATTCATCCTAATAGATCAGTGGACCTGCTCAATTCCAAGGATAGCAGGGTATTCACGGTCAATAGGCAGAGGCTAAAGCTCTATGAAGTACAGTTCGCAGCAGACAAGGAGGAGATCCCCCTCCTTGATCATCTTTGAACCTGAAAGTCTACCCTGTGTGGGCGTGACACATGGGAAGCTCGAGCATCGATTTTGTTGTGAATTTTATTTGGTTTATTACAAGTTTATTTGTACTTTCCCTTATTAGTAGCTTAGTTTTGATTGCAATTTCCTCATTCTTTTATGCTATACTCCATAATTTTTTTAGTTTTTACATTTTATAGGTGTTACTTGGTTGTAGGAGTTGAAATTTTGTAGAGTGTGAAATTTTGCAGCCTGCGAGATTCCTGCTGCCTACGTCTCTTCATCTTCGCCTGTTCATCTCCTAGAGACCTTTCTTTTCCCACACCATACCATTAATTCCCTAGATTTTTTAACCTAGTTTTGGGACATTTTTGGACACTAAATGAGTTCGCCCTTTCACCTCCCCGAGACCCTCCTATACCTGCCTCCCATCTTCTCCTTCCTGTTTAGTGTTCATCTCCTTACCCACGAAGAAGAAATCTCCCAGCCTTCTCCATCCCTTAAATCCAAGCATCAAGCAGCCGAACTAAGTAGAGGCATAGCTTCAAGCCTCGGGTGTGGCCTTTTTCTCTGCCACCTGTCGATATCGCTGCTGCCCCTGCTAATGTCGTCAAATCCTGCCACGGAGTAGAGCCTCCTCCTATGCATAACCGTTATTTGCTTCTCATGCCCCACTATTCCTCTGCTCCTACCCCACGTCGTATAATGATACGGGTTGGAGCCTGCCTCCTCCATCTCCTCCTCACCATGAATGCTCCCAAAGGGCCCCACCTCGTCTGAGGCTAGGGCTTGGGCGGGTAGATCATCGATTCCCGAGGCCCACTGAGGCCCCGTTCCCATGTTAGGACGGTGATACGACTTCACCATGGATCACATCTCTGCTTCTATTATTCGGCGTCCCATCTTCCACTGCGGCCCTATTACATGAAATTCATATTGTAGTACCAGGAAGTACAGTAAGAGCATATTATGGTTTTCCGACTTTTCTTGCCGATCCACGAGCTTAGGATTCCGCTGGGAAGCATGCGGCGATGCTCCACTATGGCGTTTTACTTATTTACGTCAATTCTTCTACCCCCGGGTGGTCATTGAGTTCTACTATACTATGACATCCAGGCGAGTCCCCCATCCTACTGTCATCCCCTTTTCCATGGCCGTGAGGGGACACGTCGACATTGTAGCTAAGATTCACTTCCCAATTTTGTCCTTGCCAACTTACTACTGATGCATCGGGCCCCACCTCCTCAGCTAGGGAGATGTTTAGCCTAGCACTAAAAGACACAACAATAGATCTATCTTTTCTAGAGACAAATTACCTCAAGTATGCTCCCTGACGACAACATACCAAGGTCCAACCTTTTCCTAATTCAAATATACTCAGATACCTAGATGCAGCCATTACGGAGGCTCTATATTTATATCCAAGGGCTTTTAGTTCAAATTTCTACCGAGCTTATCATGATCTCCTTGTTCCACTTTCAGGACAAGGTCCACCACAGAACCCGACCGGGCCGAGTCCATACCCCCTCTTGCTCCTTGTAGTACAGCTTGCCCAAGTGTTGTGAGCATATGAGCCTTTCCTCATTAGTCTGGCTTGGGAGAGATTTCAAGATTTGCCAGGCGTCTTTTTGATTGAGATGTATTTCATTTCCATGTTCAAGACTTCACTTCTGACCTAGCCAGATCAACCAACATGTACCTTTACAGAGGATCACCACTGGGTTATGTGAGAGAAGGCAGGAGCTCGACACCATTCATAGCTCCAAAGAATAATACTCACAATGATTCCTACACCCCAAAGGTTTCCAACTCTTATAGAGGTCACCGACCTGAAAGCCACATGACGAGCTGCCAGCATCGCAGAAGAGGTTCATATCCACTCTGGATTTTCCCTACCATTACGGATGCAAACAAGACTCTTAGCCATGTCCCGCATCTTTGCGGCCACCCATACAACCCAGTTAGAGGATGACATGCACAGAGGCCTGCCCGCACTTCCAATGAACCCTGCCCCGGCATTTAGAATCACCCATCCTCGGTGCATCCAGAGTCACCTGTGCCTACCCCCCATCCTCCACTACATCATCACTTCCTTCAAACGATCCCCTCCTCCAGAGGCACCAACATCCCCACTCCAAACATAAAGCCCCCTACAGCCTTCTTCAGACTGCCATGATGTTTCCACACTCCTCAACTTATTCCTGCAAGAGATTTGACCTGAAGACCAAGACTCAACACCGAGGAGGCAGCACTTTTTTCCATATAACTTTCCAAATCCTGAGCCTCTAATATGGTAATAAATGGCGTGGAGCCATTTGGTCAGGGAGAGTTAGCAAAGGAAGCATGCTATATTGTGTTTGTTAACTTAGCTTGATAAGTTCATTTTTGTGAAGATTAAGATCATGCGTAGTTTCTGTGGCTGCTCTGATGCTGGTCGTACAAAAGCGTCATTTTAAAGCTTTTGAAAAATTATGGAGTAATTCTTTGTTATATAATACACGCAGCAGAAGTCATACTTCTACATATTATTATTATTATTATTATTATTTTGTGTTTTGCCTTGCTTGTCGTTTGAAAATGAAATATCATTCAATTTTTGTTGATGTGATTGGTTCCATGTTTCAATCGAGTGGATGGGATAAAGTTGAATTCTGTTTCTTTTCAACTTTTTCTTCCCACTCCTTCAGGCGAACTCACTGCGGCACATTAGGCTCAACAATGTCAAAACCACTAACCTCCAACTTGCAGGAACTCCGACTCATTCAATTACCTTTAATAAATTGACCCCACATAAAGGCTAATGAGTCTCAAAATAAGAAGAAAAAGGAAACAAGAAAAAGAAAATATAACTGCAATCCCCAGTAGCCTGAACCTACATGGTCCAGGGCGGCATAAAGTTTTAAACCCGCCCAGTTTAATCAGTTGGAGTCACGATCTGCCGCTTCGTTATGCGATGGGTGAATCTTAGCAAGGTAGGTGTTGGAGTCTCGAATCATCTCGTCCGAGTGAAACCGTAGTTTCGTGTGTTGAAAATTCTTCATGATCATGTCTTAAACCTTTACTGTCAGAGCCACCTGATCCCCCAAGAAATCTGTGAAGTCGATTCTCAAAGATCAACCCACAACATAAAGAATTACGAGTCGAGGTCCCATCTAGTTTGTAGCTCAGCAGTTCTAGTTGTAGCAAGAGTTTAATATGTGAGCAGCTATGAAGCCACGTTAAAAACCAATCGTATAAACACTTAGGCCTTGGTGGAAGTCAGGCATCTCAGAAGGAAACCTTTTACGCCAGATTCTCAGATGGCACTAACTCCTCCTAGATGGTTATTTGTTATGGTCTCAGTACACCTCATTCATATTAGTATTAGTCAGATCCACAGATACTGAAATACCATTTTTGAGAACATAATTTGTTATCATACTGCCTTTCTTCTTCTTTTCTAATATATGACTAAATATAAAGGTCAATGGGGGGGGAGTGATTAGTGCTCAACAAGGCATTTTTAAGCCCTACATTGTGGAAAACACTTTTTGTGCACTGATCTAATAATTAACTGATTAAGTACACATGATCCTTGTTATGCTACTAATCGCCTTTTGTGGCAATATTTATAGTTTTTGTTTAACCATGCCAGTTAGAGTGCTAGTCTAATACACAGTTAACCCAAGCAAATACTAAGTCAACTTAGTTTGTCGTAAGCCGTATGAAAGTGAGTAGAAAAAGCAAAGAAAAGAAGATGATCACATGGGTTTCGCAATGTCATAAAATTCTCAGTAAACTCAGAAAATTCTTGTGTTAAGAATTTGAAGAACTACAAATCGAACTCCAAAATTTTCAGATAATGCTAAATTCACAACCCGCCCAACCCAGCCAACCTGACCCTGTCACTTCTTTTTGTGATTTTTCCTAAACACCCTTCCATGTATAGTGGTATTTGAGATATTTTTGTAATTTTGCTTAATTTTGAGCAAGACATAAGTCAGATAGGCCAGATTAATATTGCAGAATTGTTTTGTTTTCATGCTTCTTTTCTTTCTTTCTTCTCATTTCATTTCTTTTTCTTATCATTTTCGATCAAACACCCCTCAGGATGACAACTCAGAGATACATGGGAACCCTTTCATCCCCAATAAAGAGGGCTAATGGGCCTTAATGTGAGGTAAACCCATGGGTTTCATGTTTTATCTACAAGCATTTATTATTATCATTTATGTTTGTTTCCCACTCTAGGCCTAAATCCCTGATTCATCATCATTAATGCAACTTTTGTGTGTCAGTGGGATGCTACACTGCATCCACCAGACTTGGTTAGTTAAGAGTTTATTGGGTTAAGTCTAGTAGTAGATCAATGAGATAAATTGACGACTGCAACATTTATGTTCAATAAATTATTTCAAAAAGGAAAATTATTAGGTTCAATTTTGAGAATAATCAAGATCCTAGCCTGGAAATGACTCTAGGGATCTCCCCAACGCTGAGAATGGACCTTATGACCCCTCTGGCCTCTATATTTCAAACTAATAAACCTGATAGATTCATGGAGTTCTTTATATTTTTCTTCAATTATTTTCGCTCGAACATTACCCCTCACCTGCTTTTTATCAAACCCAAACCAAATTGAAATTCACCTGACAGCTAAATGGTACACTGGCCTGTATGTAAGAAAAACCATCCCTAAGGTTCACCTTAGAGCCACTATACTCGCAGCAAGATTAAGTAAGGCAAAGATATTTAGTTTATAACAATATAATTTTTTTATTCCACTTTCACTCGTACAATGAATCGCTTAACTTACAGTTCCTCCTCCATATGAGAAATTTTAGTTCTTCTCAAAGGTTGGTGTGGAGGAGGTAAGTTTGAGGTCATTTAGTGTATCTCTTATTAGCATTGAGGTACTGTGTCTCCTCAACTTGGTAGGAACCATCATGGGTTGTTCCCTCTTCAACACAATTTCTTTTCTCTCATTCATCTATTGTCCCCACTTCAAGTGTCGTGTTCATTCTTCTCACATTGCTCAAGCTTGTTCCTACACGACATCCAAATCATTTCATGGCGTCATTCAATTAAGCCTAATTACAACTTACTCTTTAGTCCGCCTGCTTCCTGAAGTCAAATGGACCTGTAGTTGCATTTAGCAAGGTCTTCAACTATCGCCATACCTTCCTCAGATTTTCCTTTGAAAGCCTCACACCTGCCACACTGAATTTCATAACCCTTATATAATCTAGTAATACAGAAAATTTCCATCCTGAGTATAGATCTGGTCTATATAGTGCATCTTAGCAACTTGTGATTCCTCCCATATATTTGTAAAGGACTCCTCATCCTCCTCATTTAAGACTATGATTTCACCTCCTCGTAAGTCAGTATTGAGGGAATTATGCTCACAGGCTCTCCGAACTTTTCCTAAATTTGTCACCATCCAACACATGGTGACTAAAACTGTTTCATTTACACTCAGTGAAAAGTGGAGCAATGAGTCTCATCACTTCGGGTCTTACCTTCAAACTTGATCGTTGCACCATTCTCATAAATCTTCCCATGTGTTCATTAGGGTTTTTACTTGGATGCCTAATGAACCGATGTTGCTGTACCATTGTGATAAGGGCTGGCTTGAGTTCAAAATCGTTGGCTTCTATGGTAGGCTGTCTCACAACAGAGTACTCATCTTGAATAACCGGCCTCTAAAAATCCTCCATCGTCATTTGCCTTTGAGGTCTATCTGTTTCTACTTTTTCTGGAATAGGTTGTAATCTTTATCTTTGACTTGCCATACTTTTAGATTCAGCACTTGTAACTTTCCTCAGATTCCTCAGTGTTTTCTCAATTTCTATATCCAAAGGCAGCAGATCTAATAGTTTTCTCGTGCATTTAAATTCAAATAGAAACACACTAAGATCAAATTAAATATGTGGGAGACAGTTATATCCGTTTAAGCTCATAGAAGATTTTCAGTAGCTTAATCAACTACTGCTATTAAACTATTTTTGTGATTTATTTGTTAAAAATTTATGATAAAATAAAGAAAATTTTCCAAATTAGTAATTTTCTAGTTAATATTTGACTAAATTCATCAATCAAATCCTTTAATATGAACATTAAAAATCCTGCGACCAATTTCAGAGGTGACCAAATTTTTTAACCAAGAATCGACACACTACCAAAAGGATCAACTAAAGTCCTCAGAATAAATAAAACTTGTTGACTGATTTTGATTAAAATATGTGTTTGTCCTTTTTGTAAAATGGATTCATTGAAAATTGAGTTTGGTCTAAATCACTGCAAGTGCACAAGTCATACAAGTAATAAAAGTGGATTTTTAAATCTAGATATCGTTCCCACAAGGATTGATGGTAAATCAAAAGATTAACTACCCCAACTACTTAAGATCCTTACTATTTTAACTCCTATGTTAAAATGATGAGAGAACTAATAAAGTAATACTAAAATGATTTCACTAGTTTACATAAAGAGTTTAATAAAAGTGGATTTGAGAATTTACTAAGTGAGACAATACTGGGAAATAGACCAATGAATAATTGTCAATTTCTATATCATTTTGAGTCATAGCCAAGCCATTAGTTAGAAAGCTGAATTTGTCAGAGATGCATTGTGGTATAATTTTGATTTCTCCCTTAACCAAAGATTTCACTAATTAGATATTCATGTTCCTTCCGAACTCATGGGTTTAATAAGTTACTTATAAGATATAATCATCTTTCTAAGATCTGGGTATTTTTCCTTCTCAGTACTTCATACCCAAATCTTAAGACTGAAGAATTCTTGCCCCCAAAGACAGGATATTGCAAGCCTTCTCCAATTTAAATGGCACCTCATCCTTAAATGCTGATGAAATTAATAATTTCTATTAGATTCATACAATACTTGATCATAATCATTTCTACTCCGATATAGAGAAACCTTTGAGCGATTAAATCGACATTTCATCCAACCATCTCACACAATGAGTAAAGTTAGTGATCAGATTTGAGTAATCTTTCAGAGTCATTAGTTCCAAATTATTAGTCTACTATGTACTCCACAAGGAACTCGCCTGCATTCTTAAGATTCTCCATCTCAGTCACAGAGAGCCTTTAAATCGTGAGCAAGATACAATCCTTTGTTTTTGGGTAAATGGTACTAGTACTTGGAATAGTTAAGTTTAAGAATAATACCAATCAAATAAATTCAAGATTTCTAACTATGTGTTCTTCCACTTTGTGCAGAAAAATAACAATCACCATCGGCCCATTCCCGTAGGAGCTCAATCTTTTTCAAAAAACCTGTTTCACACATACAACACTGACTGTCAGTGAAAATCATAGAAATCAGAACTAAACTCAACAATGAACTCATAAATTTTCCAAATCCATCTAAAGTAGAACAAGAGGTGAGATAAAATTTTACAATAGAATCCAAATAAGTTGAACATCAACACATTCAATCGATTGCAAGGCTAATAGAGGGTGATCAATCAACAAAATTTGTTTCCTATAGTTCTTCCCACCATTGTGAGGTCAAGCTACCAAGTAAGATTGGCGCTCAGGTCAACACGTGGGATGGGTTTTCATCCTACTAATGATTCGCAGATCATCGTTGGAAATGGTGAGACTTTTTATTTGATTTTTGATTGGTCAAAATATCAGAGAGGCACGTTGTTCACCGGTTAACGTAATGGCTTAAAATGAAGTGTGAAATGGTAACCTTGGTTGATCGTCATCAATGATAACATGGGGGTATTATAGTGTCCTCAGTTATTTCAGATTAGGGAAAATGACATATACCAAAGCCAAAACCGATCTCTGTTTAGCTATAAACCTAACCTCAGAACTACCCTATTCGAGTCAAACCAAATAATGCCAAACATTCAAAGTCCTAGTCACTGAAACCCTAGCATTTAACCCTCATTTCAATGGCTCGTAAATGATTATCTAAAGAATGTCAAGCAGTATACTATTAAGAATGCATCAACCCTATAAATATATAAGTATCGACTAAAGGAAAGACATTAAATGGCATTAAACCCTAGTTTGGAAAGTTTGAACCATAAATGCAAAGATTCGTGATCATTTTAAAGCATGAGGACAACATGCAAAGAATTTAAAACTAAGCTAGCAACCCTCCTCTTCAAGGCTGAGGCCTAGCTAAGCATCCTCAGCTGTCATCCTCGGGCGGGTGTGTTTGGCAATGAGAGCTGAGAGAAAGAGGGAGAGAGAAGAGAGCAAAATAAACCTAAAATGAAAAGTCAAGTGAAAACTTACATAAATGGAATAGTTAGGGTTAGCTAAAGTCAGAGGGGATATATAGAATAACCCCAAGGGTGTGAAATGACAAATGCTCTAAAATATGAAATTACAATAGACAAATGGTAATCTATCAAAACGTACGTTGAATCAAAATACTAAAAACACAAGTCGGTCGATTTCTCTATGCAGAAATTTCAATAGCACAGCTTAATCTCATTAGCATTTCTCGCTATGTTAGCCAAATTTCGCTTAGCCTAGCCAAATTCACAAGAGAGTAGCAAAATGAAAAATTTTCGCTAAGAATGAAGAATTTCGCTAGGGCTAGCGAAATTTTCTTCGCTTGGCTTAGTTTAAAATTTATTACAGAGAAAATTTCGCTAGATTGCAAATTTTCTTATGATTGCGAAATCCCGCAAAATTAAAATTTTTGCAATGCATAGCGAAATTCCTGGTTTCCTCCTGCTTTGCCTGTTTTGCTACTACGTCATCCTCTCATCAATTTGCCTTCAATTCTTCAATTCAATTTTACATTTCATCGCCTCAGCTTGGTGAAATTATCGAGGATTCTCACATTCAAGACTTAATAAGAAGCTAAGCTAGTCAATTAAGTTCCCAAGACCAGAAACTATCCAAAAACAATCTCAAAACAAATCACACTATGGACATGCACATGACAATCGCTTTTAATCTATATGGATTAGTAAAAGCAAAGCACTCCAAACCTATCTTTTTTTGTAGATAATTACCAAAATCTATCTTGGAATAGGCTCAAAATAAAGCACTTTCAGCACTAATCACACTTCAACCACACACATTGCTAGTCCCTTAGCAATGCTAAAAATAAAAAAGATATACATGCTGTGTTTTTACAAAAAGTGTATATGGTTCAAAAAGTGTATGTACAAATAGGCTTTACCTTTAAAATGAACAATTTACACCTTGTTCGAAAACCGACATGAAAGAACAAAAACCATAAAAGCAATCCAGCTTCGTGTGGCAACATCTACCCATGGAAGCCAGGTCAACCTAATTTCCACCAAAATCTAATTTTTCCTAATGTAACTCACTGAGCCAATAAATCAGAAAGCTATTCCCTCCCCCCAACCTAGCTACTGCCATGGCCTTAAATTGTTGACCAACCTAAATAGGACTAGCCACTCTTATTCCTTGATCGTGACCGTAGGGGTGCAATGCTAAAATCTCGACTTCACCAAAGTCCGCGGTAATCTGGGTCCACCATGACTTCAACCAATTAAGGTTTAGGGCATCAAGCCAAAAGGAGCAACTAGCACAAACTCTGCAGGCTTCACCCGGACTCCGAATGATTTCGAGAATTAAGCACCTACAACACGCTAAACTCTACCCATCCACCCATGTAGCGAACACTAAGTCGATGACTTCGAACCAATTAAGGTTTAGTAAGTATCGGGATTTAAAGGTTACTATATAAATTTCTGACAGTTGTTCAGTTTCTTAAGGCAAGCGTCACGACTTTTATTTTTCTTTTCTTCTTTCTTTTTCTTTTGCTTTTCTTTCTTTTTTCATTTGGAAGACTACATCGTCTTCGTTACATGGGTAACACAAACCTATTATGGGTCACACGTATCTAAGGCCAGTTCCCAGAAGTGGAAAGAGGTATATAGCTTCTCAACCTATCAGTACAACTGTGTGCAAAGGTGTGAATTAGCTAGTGCGGGAATGTTCAAGGCTGAATATGCTAAAATTTCAATCGACCAAAACTAACCATGCATGGAATCGTTTCATCATTAAGGTAACATAATGTATTTCAATTTTTCAATTAAAGGCAAGAGTAGATACACAAATGGAGACAAAAGTGATCAAGAAAAGTGGTAACTGTAACAATGCTATAAAGCTTTGATGTACCAAAATGGCTAATACTTGCTTAATATAGCTAAATATGACAAAAGTATCACGCCTACCATTGGATAATACATGAATCCTGTACAAAATGAGTAGGTAGTTGATAAAGCCAAACAAAGATAAAACATGATAGAAGATACCCTAATCCTAGCATGCCCAATTCACTCGCTGCAGAAGGATCCGGTTCGCTTGCCGCCGCCGCTAGTATGTCCAAGGAGGTCGCCGCCGAGGACCGATCTCAATGTGTAGGCTCAAAGTGAGACCAGGTGGCTCATGATACGAGGAAGCATGGCGTGACTATGAGCCTATAGTGGCCTCGCCTCGGGCCAACCTCCGGTCCAGCCGATGCCTCGTGCAAAGAAGTAAAAGACAAGATCCATAACAAATTTCGCGCAAGCCCCTGAATCGACATGAACATGCTCCGAAGAATGCCGGCAACAGACATGAATGGGCCAGGAGACGCCAGGGCCGGGGCCGAGGGAGGTGGAGGAGGAGATGGAGGAGATGAATCTGGCACTAGGCTCCTCTCCACCTCTACCTCCACCTCAGGAACAGGATCATCTCCCCTCGCGGGATCCTCTCACCTCATCCGTACCTCCTCTCGGTCCCGTCACGAGGAGAAAATATAGCTCCAAGATGACCAAGGATCGCTCCATGGAAAGGACCTGAGGGCATCTGATCCTCCTCTCAATGCGGGTCCGGAATCTCGATGCTCTAGACCCGCCTCAAGAGGTCGCGATCAATAAGGGTAGACCGCCGAGCCAAAGCCCTCATGCGGACCTTATCTCGAAGTGCAAAGCAGGCTGTCATGACCAAATTTCGAGGGACTAAAACCGTAATCCTCCGAGATCCGCAAGGCCTCTAGTATGGCTCCTCACAACAACACAAGGCCAGAACGAATGGGGCCGTCCGGAGTAAAGTCCACTAGAAGCATCTATGCGTATACCGGTTACAGGTACGTCTCGCTTATATTCGAAAGACAGCAGTATCATCTCCCTCAGGATGGCCAGGCCAACCCCATATCCTCTAGAATTGGCCGCTTTATCGCAGCCCACGCAAATGGAATGTCCGCAGAATGAGTACTCCTGTGATCGCCAATGGTGAATCGAAGTCTAATCTGACTCAACACTCCCTGAAGTCATGGAGCAGAACTGGCACCACACCGGGATAGTAGGAATTGCCGCTGTGTCATGAACTGAAGTGGAGTACCGCGTGATCGCCTCATGGAGTCTCGAACCAGGGTCACGGTCAATGCTAAGACATCAGAATGACCCATGAAAGTCCCCCGCGCCGCAGGATCTGGGCATTCCCCGGAACTGGCCCCGCGAACAATGGCCGCCTAACTGAGGTCGGCTGATAGATGGGGCGATGGAGCTCTCTCCGCCAGAAGGTGATGGATGAGGCCGGCACGCCGGTGACTCCCCGCCTCGATGTCCGCCCGCTGAGGGGCAGCCTCTCACGCTGCCTCGAGGCACCGGGAAGGCCTCGGTCCCATCCTCATCCGATACCGGACCTTAAGGCTCCTCCAGACAAAGAACTGGGACATCAGAGGCCGCTCAACTGCGTGCGTGTCTCGGGAGAATCGCACGGCGGCCCTGGTTGTCCGGGTCCTCCATTCCCACGCCGACCACTTCGGTCTCAGAGCGAAACCACCTCAATCGACCATTGGAGTCGCTAGCGATATAGAAAGGCAGCGGTGGTGCACGGCCGAGTGGCAGCCAGACAAGACACTCGCGTCGACTGTGTGGCTCTACTGGCTAGCAGAGGGAAGCTCGGGACGACGCAAAGACAAAGTAAATGGCAGACTCATAGCAATGAGGCGCGCGCTTAGCAGTGGCAATATCAGCACGCCAAGATCGACCGGTTGCGGTTTCAACAGGCGAACAGAAGTGTTGCATCAGTGGCTCGCAAGAATGGAGCCGTATAGCGGGCACGCCACGGGTGGCTAGTGACCGGAGGCGCATCGAATGGTTAGTGCAAACTTGTAGTCGGCAATCGACGCAGCACGACCGTGGGAGGCTCCTGGGCCACAGTGGCTCTCACAGAATGGTGGCTCAGCTGAATCGTGGACTGAAAACGAGCCCCGCCCCCCCCGCCCCTCCCTTTTTAAAAGGCCGTGAGGTAGCCGAAGAGCCCCTGAGAGCCAATTTCGCTACAATAGCGAAATCCTTGCCAAATCTAGACTCCATCTGCAAAATAATAATTTTCATTTAGGCATTCAAAAATAAAAAAAAAATCAAAATTTATTATTTTAACAGATATCTAAAAATTAAAATAAAATAAAATTAAGATAAAATTACTAAAAAGGAAAGTTACTAAAAATAGCATACTATGAAAATTGACCAATTTAAAGGAAAAACCAAAAAAATTTGAGCTGCAAATTGGTTTCATTTGACACCAAACCAAATTTCCAATTTTACTAACTTCACTGGCTGGGTCAAGGAGGAGGAGCTCGACCTCGGCAGAAGGGTCTCGTGCTATCGCCTCTGGTGCTTGATCCCTCTTGTCAACTTTCCAATAATGATTTTGGCCGATTATCGACTTTTATAGGTGGATCGATGCAGATAATTCTCAATCAATCGCTTCACCGCCAGCCAATTTGCCTGGCAATGTGGGAGCTTTGGCTTCTCCAAGTAATCGGGTCAACCGAGCAAACTTCACTACCCCTTTGATTGTCATTTTCCATTTGCTTGTGTCATATCTCAAATGAAAAATATCGAAATTCCAAATGTCATGTTGCCAAACGCGGAGTCGCATGACCATTTCAAGAATTGATGATCGTATCGTTAAAGTACAAAAATGGTCTCTAAGATAATTGGCACATGATTGGGCCCATTTGCTATTGGCTCGGTATCGCTAATTACAATGTCTAATGGTAGTAGAATTTGTCCAATTTTTTGCTCAAGACATCCCATTATTCCTTAGGAATCTTTCTAAACGCATCGATCACCAATGACAAAGTGATGTCGTTTGCTTGGCCTCTAAACCTAATCGCCACACTCCAGTATGGCGTAAAGTGAGGTTTACACCGCCTCAAATCTAGCAAAGGTTTTTGTCTATGCAAGTCCCACCAATGTTGACTATCATTGTGGGGATCCCGATCCTCAGATTCGACCGGTCTTTCTCCGGATTACGGCATCGACTTGCCCTATTAGAAGGCTTTTCAATGCCTAACTTTTTCGACTGCACAAGTCCTTTAAGAACTTTAGCATAAGTTGGGACCTCGCGATCATGTCAAGTGCTGGAATGTTTACTCTCACTTGCCTTTTAGCACCTCCCAAATTTCATCTTGTCTGGGATTTTTCTCGCTCTCGCAAGCTGTGGGGAAATGGAAGGGACATGTTTTTCTACGTTCTATTATTTATTATCTTTATCCACAACACATATCCCAGAATGCGGTGACTGTTATTTCCACTCAAGTGGATAGTGAATTGATGAACCTGATCTGCACTCTGATTTGCAGTCAGAACCTTCCTCTCTCCCACTAAAGAAATCATGGATCTTGTGATTGAATACCGCAGTTGTCAATTTTCCTCGTTAAGATTGCTCAAGCCCATCTATTCTTTATTCACCGCATTTCACAAGATCAATTGTGCTAATCAGACATTTATCCCTCGCTTCCTCCACAAAATTGCCTACCACCTCGCTTCAAGTTCAAGATGGCTCGCTCAACTCGGGTATGGTGTGGTCAGGTTGAGATGAGAACCAACTGTTGTTAAGTACCAAAGTACATAGGCGTATGATTAGGTTTCAGGAGAGGTTAGGTGATTCTTCCAATCTGAATTGTAGGCATACCGCATAGCATTAGGGTTGTATTTGTAATGACCACATATCAGTATGTTCCACATCAAATCCTTCACCGAGGGTATCTGATAGTGTTCTCCTCGGATGGACAAAGGTCGACAATTGATGCATGGGTCAGTTCATGGCAAGATTTTCAGCCACGTCGCACTTCATGGAGCCTTTTCCTTCTAAATTTCCTCTTACCTTTCTCAGCTAGGGTTGATATTCTTTGCCATTTCCACGCCCTTGAAAGTGCAAAATTCCTCCCTTCGTGGGCTGAGGGTCTCATTTCCTTTCCACCTCTCTCGGTTTGGCTCATCCTGCAACCCTTGCAGCAGTTTCACCACATATTTAAAACCATGGCTTCATCTAAAGCTTGTCAAAAGTCTCCTCCACACATCAAGCTCCAAAAGCCGCCTAATGGTCGAGACATACCACCATGTATGGTTTATACATCCAAGTGTCGAAACCATGGTAGGACAAGCACCGATGGTCTCCATGAACCTTTTCCTGAAGATTGGTAGGAACTCTTACTACTGAGGGCAAAGAAATGTGTAGATTTGTTCTTCAAATTATCGGGGTCTTTATGAAACATCAAGAATTTGTTTAAAAATTCAAATTCCCCTCGTAATCTCACCTTAGCTTTCGATGGTTCTGGGTCTCAGTGAGTTAAGCCATATCTTGGCCTTATCCTTGAGGGTTGTTAATGGAAATGTTCTTCAACTCAACAAATCCATGTCAATTGTATCTTCCTTTCAAGGTTATGCATACTTCCTCAAAATCTCGATATGAGTGTATGGATTTTCATTCTCCATACCATGAAATGTGGGAAGCCAGGTACCTATAGTGGTCTCACCGTTACATCTTCTCACTAGGAGGTAAGGATGCGTAGCGGAGCACTAACTCTGTGGAGGGTGTATGTGATCCCCCTATCGACCAGATGTTGTTGGATTCACTAGGTACTCACGACTTTGGTCGCTCTTCGTAGGATCCATTTGATCACTCGGTGGTACTGATTCACAACCTCGTTTCAACCGGGTGTACCGATTCTTTTGCAATCTACCAAGTGTCTCTATCCCAATGGTGCATAAACACCGTTAAAACAAAATTAGACACAACAAAAGAACACAAACAAATCCCCGCAAAAAGGTCGCTGTTAGCTAAAACAAAAATCAACCGGTGAAGAAACAAATATAAAGAACGCCATAGTAGAAAAACTCGCAGCTAAAGCAAGTGAAATTCAAAAGGGTTAAAAGGGTCACCTACACTTGTAATGGGATTACAAGTACACATCAACTCATCACGCAGTTTGGCACCGTCCACCTTGCAGAATTCCGGGCGCCATTTGATTCAGGCTACTTAGGGTGACCTAATCAACAAAAATTTGTTTCCTATAGCCTCTCCCACCGCAGTCAAGCTACCGCAGTGATACGTCTAGTGGTCGAACACGGATGGGTTTTCATCCTACCGAATGATTTGCATCAATGTTTGAAAATGGTGACTTTAGAGTTCGATTTTTGGATTTGGTCAAAAACTGTGGAGGTTGTTTGTTCACTGACTAACTGTAATGGCTTAAAGTGAAGTGTGAAATGGTAATATTGAAGGCTCGGTCACTAATTGATAACACGGGGGTATTACAAATGTCCTCTGCTATTTCCTCAGATTAGTGGAAAATGACATATAGTCAAAGCCAAACTCCTGACCTTTGTTTAGCCATAAAACCCAACCCTGTAGAACCACTCCTGAAATAAACCAAATACTAAACATTCAAAGTCCTAGTCAATGAAACCCCAGTGATGAACCTCATTTCAATGGCTCGTGAATGACATCTGAAGAATGTCGTTGGCATCTACCATTAACAATGCACTGAACCCTAAAGCATGGCAAGTATTGACCAAAGGAAAGACATTAAATGGCATTAAACCCTAGGTTGGAAAGTTTGGAACCATAAATGCAGTACCTGTATCATTTAAAGCATGAGGACAACCTGCAGCAACCCTAAAACCAAGCTAGCAACCCTCTTTTTCAAGGCTTTGAGGCCTAGCCAAGCATCCTCAGCCATCCTCAAGGGGTGTGGCTCGTACGAGAAAATGAGAGAAAGAGGAGAGGAGAAGAGAGCAAAATAAACCTAAAATGAAAAGTCACAGAAAAACTTACATAAATGGAATAATAAGTTAAGAAGTCATAGGGAGCTTATATAGCCAACCCTTAAGATGTGAAATGACAAAAATGCCTAAACATGAATTACAATAGGGACAAAATGGTAATTTATCAAAACGTACTCATTTGAAACCAAAATACTAAAAACACAGCCGCCACTCTATGTAGGGAAATTTCATTTAGCATATTAAAATTTCAAGAGTGTTAGCTAAATTTCGCTTAGCCTAGCTTAAATTCACAAGAGAGCGAAAATGAAAATTTCTCTAGAATGAAGAATTTTCGAAGATTAAAATTTCATTAGTTTACTGTACTCTGATAGCTTGTAATTTTCATTTAGGATTGCGTAATTCATTATGATTGCGTAAATTTTCGCAATCTCAACGAAATTTTCTGAACTGCAAGGAGCAGCGAAATTCTCGCTTCTCCGATTTTGCCTGTTTTGCCACTGCATCATCCTCTCATCAATTTGCCTTCAATTCTTCAATTCATTTTGACATTTCATCGCCTCAGCTTGGTGAAATTATCGAGGATTCTCACATTCAACACCAATAAGAAGCCAAGCTTGCTGACTGAAGTTCCCAAGACCTGCAAAACCATCCAAAACAATCTCGAAAACAAATCAAGCACTAAGTGGACATGCACACACACCTGCGATTCATATGATTAGTGCGCAAAAAGCACTCAAAACCTATCTTGAATAGGGCTCAAAATAGCACTTTTTGGGCACTAATCATCAACTCCAAAAAATAAACAGAAAACTAACTAAAAAGTACACTAAAATAAAATATACTAAAAAAAATCAAAGAAAAATAAAAAATAACATACAAAGAGTTCCAATCCACCCGTGGTCCCGGATTTATGACCGCGCACAACGCCCTAGATGATCTTATATTTATGTGCTTTAAATGATGGGTCGTGACTTCAAGGCACAAATTGTGGATCCCTTCAAATTCTGGCCTAAAATGGTCGCTTTGTTGCGACATAGAAAATTATGTCGTAACAGAGTTTTAGTCTTTGTCCCTTAGCTTATGTCATAACCTGTAGTTTTTGTCGCGACAGATTTTCTGAGCTTTTTCTTGGATTTTGTCGCGACATACTTTTCTTTGTCGTGACCAATATTCTATTCTCTCATTTTCGTCTTTTATCACGACATAATTTTCTTCTATCACGACACAATCTGGTTGGCTTGCACTACTGAGACTGAATTTTGTGTCGCGACAGACTCTGAAGATGTTGCGACAAACTTTTTTTTACTTTCAATTTTTCTACTTTGTCACGACATTCTTTCTGTGGTTACTCAACAACTTTGTTGGGACAAAATTTTTCTCTGGTCCTTGTTGCTAGCTGAACTATTTTTTGAAACATAGAAATCTTTGTTCCGATAAACTTGTCTTGATTTATCTTAGTTCTCTTTCATTTTATGTCGCGACATAATTTTCTTATGTAGCGATAGAATTCTATTACTCTGCAGCTTTTATTGTCGCGATAAAAAACTTCTTTGTCGCGAGAGATTCTATCTTCGCTTACATATGTCGCAACATAAAACCTCTTTCATCGAACATTCTTCTATTACTTTTCTACTTCGTCGCTGATAGATTTCTTTGTCAATGCATAGAGTTCACCAACCATGTTTTGTTCGTCGCGACAGAAGACTTCCATGTTGCGACAAAGTCTTGTTGCCCTTTATTGTGAACTCTGAATTTTATGTCGCGACAGATTTTTCCTTGTCGTGAAATAAATTTTTCTTTGAACTGGTCCTATGCTGAAAACTTTGTCGCAACATAAAAACACTTGTCGCAACTGACTTGTTGTTCGGAATCAACAAAATTTATAACCTAGGATTCCTACTACTAATGTAGCAAAAGCTACATGTGATACCAGGGCCGAACACGTGGATGGGTTTTCTTCTCAGGAGAGGGGTTACAGCATTGAAAAATGGTGTTTTCTCTGACAAAAGGGTGTGGCAAACAGTGTGTGTGGAATGGTCGCAAAGGTAACAATCAAGTAAAATTAAAAGAGAAATCCTCAAGTCTCTAGCCACCGAGCTTAGTGTTCCGGATAAACTAACATGTCTTCTGCCCATATCCTCGTGATTTGAGAGCATGACATATAGTCACTTCCCAAACCGGATCTTCTTTTAGCTTTAAAACATAAACCCTGATAGCTTACCTTGTTGAGAGATAGCATTTTATTAGGCAAAATGTCCCTTAGTCGTGGAAAAAAGAGGAGTCTCAAAACCTTACCCTCGATAAATTAGTTTAGGAGATAACTGAATCGAATCAATGGATCTAATGAAAGTATCCATTGAACCCAAGAAGCTTGCCAAATACACATTAAAGGGAGCATGCTTAAGAGATTTTAACCTCAGTGATATGCAGGGGCACAAATACCCTAAAATACCAACATGAAAAACATGAGACATGCAGCTAAACCAAGAATAACACTGCTGGCCTTCCCCTTTCATGATCAGGGAGATTAGGCTGCATCCTCTGATTATTACTCATCAAGGGGTGTTTTGGGGCAACCAAGAAAATGAAAGAAAGTGAAGGGAGAAGAGAAAATCACCACGTGCCAGAGGAAGCTTCTCAGCAAGCTTCATCGATTAACGACGCATCGATTTGATATCTTTTCTTACAAGCATGGTTGAGCTTATATAGGCTCAGTAAAGAGGAAATTACACAATTGTGCTAAAGAAACAAAATTACAAAAAGGGTAAACTTGTATTAAACCACCAAATCAAAAAGAAGACTGAGTCAATTTCGCAGGGTGCGAAAATTCATGAAACAAAAATTTCACAAATCCGTGAAATTCTCAGAGTTAAACTTGCAAATCAAATTTCCTAGATTGCTCCTTCAATCTTCAATAAATTTGCTCCTAAAATTCCTCCAGTTAAATATGAGTCTTCGAATCTCACCTCAAGCCTCGATGTGTTCAAGTTAAATTGAGGAACCGTGGAGACATTTAACCGCAAAATCCACCAAATACCACAAATGTAATCAAAGAGTAAACCGGACCCTCATGCAACAATTGGGTTATTGAAGCTGATTAGTACACAAAAAGTATATAAAACCTATGATAAACAAGGCTCAATATTGCACTATTTGGGTACTAATCAAAATTAGATGCAAAAGTATAGAAAATAGATTTGTATTATGTATATCAAGGTGAATTTACAAAATTTTCGACTTTTGCAAACATAAATAAACAGCAAGCCTCCATATAAACACAAAAAGGGCTTTGCTAGACATGAAGTATAAGTGAAACTAACATCAAAAGTATAAACATCACTTCCACCACTAACTGTCCCAATCAACGAAACGAGGAAGTTAGCGGAGGAAGTGGTACCTCAATCGGTCAATGGCTCACCCCACCGGGCAGCCGAGGAGCCACGAGGCTCGTCGGCGTCACGCACTGCTAAGACATCCAAGGAAGCTGCAGGGGCTGGTGGTGGAGATGTCGATCCGGCCTGAGCGCACAATCAAGGTCGAGCATATCCGAGGAGAGCCAGTGTGGAGGCCTGTGGCTCTCTATCCGCATGATGCCGGGCCTGGATCTCAGCTATGGGTTCTCAAGGCGGTCATCCTTCTACCTACAGCCTGTGAAGCTTCAAAAAGAAGCCGTAGTGGCCGAGGAATGCGGATCGCTTCATAAGAGCCGGAAGTCCCCGCAGAGGGTAATATATCGTGGAGGCCGCGCGAGATGCTCGCTCAGATCGTAATTAAACCAGGCATGGAGCCTAAGTCCTGTGGAGCAGGTAGAGGGCACGAGGCTCAGGTAATCGCTTAGAGCTACCGGAGGAGCGGCTAGTGGAACTCGGCGAGACCGGAGGTGAAACCGACGGTACTTGTGGGCCGGGAGTTCACATGTTTTATCGATAGGGATAAGTCCCGACGAGGATCATCATTGTCCGCTCGCCTGCCCGACTCCCCGGCGAGGAAGGCGAGCACAGGCTCACCGCCATCGCTTCAATCAGAAGAATGGTTCACAGCCATGTCGGGATGCCTATACGGTAGGCTCACGGAACCTATATACGCCAAGCACCGATATAATGGGACGAGAAATAGCATGTGCAGTGACAAATGGCGCATCTGCAGGACCCTATCTCAAATGGAATAATGAGGTCATAACTACTCCGCCGGCTAACCTGCAGATCCTCTCAAATACGATATAAAGACCTCTCCTGGAGATCAGGAGGCTGGGCGGAAACACATTAGACCTCGTGAACACTCATCACATACGCCGTGGGAAGGTGGCGCCCTCGCATAATACCGGGATCCACCCGCAGCATCCATGTAGAGGGAGACACCATCTCCCCGGGCAAAGGGATTTCGGGCCACAGCCTATAACCGGCCGTACGGTGAGGACCATGTGCATGGAGGGCCGCAATATCTGAGGTCTGATATCCCCTGGCCTCTGGCCAATAGAGAAAGAAGACAATGGCCCGCCTCGCCGGATGTCATAGTGTGTGACAGAACTCCAGAATCTAATTCGAGGATACTGGGCAAGATTAACGCACCATAACTACCCAAATGGTATCACATAAGGAGGAGCATGACTCGGTTCCGTTCGCGAGGCTACCGGATCATAAGACACCCCCATGACGCCAATGACGGACCCCCGGGGATGTCCGGGGCTTCAAGAATACCCCGATATAGCGGAGAGGGCGGGCCCTAGATCTCGATGATGATGACTCCCCGGGCCTGGCGTCCGACCTCTTGGTCGTACCCTCCGGCTGGTCTAGATGCGAAGGAGCCGTGCGGCCCCGACTGAGATGACATCTCCTCTGGGCAAAACACAGAGGAGGAACCCCAAAGATCAACAGCACTGGGTACGGCAGCCAGGGTAGCGCGGGGCGCACAAAGAAGCCTCCAGTGGCCGGTGCCTACCGGCACCACATAAGGCCTGGCCAGAGGAGGGTCCGGCGGGCAAGAGGAGGGCCGCCACGCCCCGTCTCTGCAGCCAGGACCCTCAAGGCACAACGCATGATCCGGCGGCGGGGAGATCGCCCGCACACCCGCGGCCTGAAGTGTGGGCCCTTTCTTGCCATCTCCTAACTCAAAAGAGCAGCAGAGGAGAAGAGTTGAAATTTTCCGACACTGTATGAGTGGCTCTGAGGTGAAAATGAAATGGGACCAGTTTATAAAGTGGTGAGGGCAGTGGGAAGATGTGGCGCCGAATTGAATAGTTTTTATGTCCATTAATTTGGATGGCTCAAAATATTAGAAAATTTGATTTCAAGTGCACCAAACGGAGGGTTGCAGGAAACTAAGAGTTGCTGGGTGGTGAAGAGAATATGAACAAATTACTCGCGAAACTGTGATACAAAATTTTGCAAATTCTCTATTAAAATTTGATTTTCCCTGCAGCACCTGTAACAAAACAAGATCAAAAATTATAAGAAATTAAGCTAGTAAAATAAGAAAATTTACAAACTTTGGCAATTAAAGGGGTTTAATGATGAGCCTAAACTAGAAATTGAAATAAAACCAAACATAAATCTAAATAAAATTCATAAAGGTTTTCAAGCTTCCAATTTAATCCACTCCTGAAATGCCGATAAGACTTCATAGATCAAGGAGGGAGTGGTCTTCCAAGCTTGTAAAGTGAGGGGTGCATGAGTTGAATTCAACTTCGCTTCCCGTTATCAGCATTATGTTTCTTCGGTGGTGATGGTGACATAAAGATGCAAGTCGTTGATCGTGCGCTGATCCTTCATCAAGTGCTTCTTTGTTATCAATTAATCTTTCTTGCAGACAGAATACCCGCTTTCCCTTCACTCGCGCTACCTGGCATACTCTTCTCGACTTCCGCTTCCTCGGTCTCTCACCGCTTATCCCTATTACTGATGAAAATGTCGAGCTCCAAAGTCATGTCACAAAGGTGAGCTGTATAATCCTATTCCGCGCTTGATTATAGCATTAGCCGGTGGCAAAAATTGCCTCCTAAGCATGATGGGGCACTTGGTGAGGGCTTTCACACATTGGGTTCTGTGATCAAGAACCAGCTGAAATCCACCGATAATAGAAATTATCCACCTTACCAAGACATCTTCCATCATCCCTGGGTATTTTTATCGACCGATCTTCTACGATTGTGGTGATGTTATAGGTCACCTCCCGCACTCAATGTACTATACATTGTATATGAAATAGGTTCACACTGCTCCAAGGATCCAAAGAATGCCTTTGTCTATATTGTGTTCCCTCCAATGTTAACTGAGATGGTGGGGATCCTGGATCTGTGATTTCAACAAGGTTTTCTGCGACCGGATGATGTGAAAGTTAACTCGCTCAAATAAAGAACGCTTCTTCTTATTAATGCCCAATCCTTTTGATAAAGGCACAGTCCTTTAGGAATTTAGCATAAGTTGGTACTGCTAATCATATCAAGCAACGGATGTTCACTTTACCCGCCAAGACTTCAACGATGCCTTCGCTTAAGAGCCTTCTTTTCGCCTCTCAATGCTCGGGTATGTTTCTTTCATCGAGTCTTCTTTGATGATTATGTGTTTCGGCTCCCTTTTTTCCCCGTTTCCTCGCCTCCCCGCAGTTCGACACAGACGCTTCAATTTCCTTACCACTCCTTAAAGTGATAATGGCTGATCATCCATTTTTAAAGTAGCTCGCTGAGGAAGTTTAATTCATGTACTCCCTGATTAGCGCTGTTCGTGGGATGGAACTTCCCTTTCTCCCTGGCACTTTCTCGCTGGCTGTTCAAGCCAATGATGGTTGGATCGTGATGGTCAATTTTTGATTTGAGTTTCTTGTAGCCCTTCAACTTTTCACAATGGAGCCTTTCCCACCTTTTCTATCCTTTGGTTTATCCGGAAGACGAGAAGTTTTCTCATTCCTCCACAAAATTCCCTACCACCTTGCTCAAATTCATGATAGCTTGCTCCACGGGTGAAGAAGTTGGTGGTTGCTGCTGATGTGCTCTTGGGGGGACATATACAGGGGGTTTAGGCTTCCAGGCCAAATTTGGGTGGTTCTTCCATTTGGGGTTATAAGTATTACCATACTGGGCATCAGTTGGTGGCCTATTTTGGCCCACAACACTTGCAATTTCTATCATTAAATCCCTTACTGAGGGGGAAATTGGACAATGCTCCCCTTGATGACTTGTAGATTGGCAATTAAAGCATGGTCATTAGGAATACTGGGCTTCACCACCGCCCGTACCCCTGTGGTTTCTCTGCTCCACCCTTCCATCCTTCTCGTTTTTAGTGTGGGACAATCTCTAGCTTTGAGTTCCACTCTCCTCGTCGCGCATAAATGCCTTCCCTCGAGTTTGCTATTGGTTTCATCCTTTCTACCTCCTCGATTCAAATTCATCTCATCCTTTGGAAGTTTCGCCAATAGTTCAAAGTCCATAGCTTCATCAGATTTTACTGGCAGTCCCTCCAAACATGGTCTCCAAGAGCGTTTCATGTAAAGGACATCCCATCATAGAAATGGTTCACCAACATCCATGTATCAAAGCCATGATGAGGGCATGCACTGATGGTCTCCAAATATCTTTCCCAGCTTTGATAAAATCTTTCACTGTCATGAGCTGCAAAGGTGTAGATCTTCCTTTTCAGTCGGCCGGGTCTTATGAGCATCAAGAACTTTTCAAGAATTCGCCGCAAATTTCAAATTTCAGCTCCACGGTCCTTGGCCTTAATGAATTGGCGGAAAGCCTTCACCTTGAGCAAGTCCATTTCAATGCACCTTCCTTGAATGGGTGCAAACCTCCTCAAACTCCGAATACGTGGCGGATTTTCGTTTCCATACCATGACAAAGTTGCCTGGAGCCAGGGCACCAAATAGGGTCTCACTGCCACATCCTCTACAGGGGGTATTATGCATGAGGGTGCACTCACCCTTGGTGGATGGATGTGATCCCTCATCGATCTATATGCATTGGGTTCCCCGTTTAACCCCCGTTGGCTCGATGTACCTCGTGCAGAGTTCCATCCGATCGGGTAAAGCACCTCACAACCTTCTCAATCGGCTAATTTAGCCCCTCCAATCCGCATGCGCCGCTTCTCTGCCTCACCGCATAAACTGCTATAATCATACCACAAGCTAGAAACCAAATAAAACAATAAAGCAAAAGGTTAGTTGGTTATACAAAATCAAAATAAAGATAATACCAGACAGGGAATCTTCAAACTCCCCGCAGCTGAAAAAATTTTCAACTTCTCTACAGCTGAACTCCGCAAGCAGGGAAAATGAATAAATAAAAAGAAATGAGATAGCACCAATACTTGTGATGTGAACAACAAGTCCACTCGCTTTCCACTAGGCACCATCCCAAAGAATGGCGCCCACCGATTGCTTCAAATCCAAGTGTGTGTTCTAATCAACAAAATTTATAACTCAGATTCCTACTAACGATAGCAAAGCCATTTCGCAAAAAGATAGTGGCTCTAGGGTCGAACATGATGGGTTTTCTTCTGGTGGAGAGAGGGGTTACAGCGGCATTGAAAATGGTGTTTTCTCCGGATTAAAAGGGTGTGTGGCAAACAAAGGTGTGTGGGAATGGTCATAGCTAAAATAACCTGCTTAAAATTAAAAGAGAAATCCTGAAGTCTCAGCCACCGAGCTTAGTGTTCCAGATAACCAACATGTCTTCTGGTCTATATCCACGCATTTGGGAGCATGACATAGTCACTTCCCAACCTGATCTCTCTTTAAATTTTTAAAACCTAAAACCCTAATACTACCTTGTCGACAGATAGCATTTTATTAGGAAAACGTCCCTAAATGTGAAAACATATCTCAAAAACCCTACCCCTCGACAACTAATAGGAGACAATTCATCCCAAATTTCTCACGGATCTAATGAAAAGTATCCATCGAACCCAAGAAGCTTGCCAAATACACATTAAAGGAGCATGCTTAAGAGATTTTTAAACTGTTGATATGCAAGTACAACACCAAAATACCAACATGAAAATGAGACATGCAGCTAAACCTAAGAACAACACCTGGAAGGGCCTTTCCCTTCATGATTGTGGGAGATTAGCTTTCAAGCATCCCTTGATTTGTCATCATCAAGGGTGTTTAAGTAACCAAGAAAATGAAAGAAAGTGAAGGGAGAAGAAGAGAAAATCACCACAACAGGAGGAAGCTTCGTGCTTCTGATTGATTAACTTATTTTATTGATTTGATATCTTTTCTTACAAGCATGGTTGAGCTTATATAGGCTCAATAAAGAGGAAATTACACAATTGTGCTAAAGAAACAAAATTACAAAAAGGGTAAACTTCAGATAAACCACCGCATCAAAAGGTGTTGAGTCACAGCGTAGAGGTGCTAGAAATTTTGCAGGTGACTATGACTTCGCAAATTTCACAGTCGCGAAAAGTAGGGCTCGCACCGCGAAATTTCGCAGTTGCAAATCCCGCAACTGCGAAATTTGCAGGTTGCCAAATTTTGCAACCTCCAAAATTTCCTAGATTGCTCCTTCAATCTTCAATAAATTTACTCCAAAATTCCTCTGAGTTAAATATGAGTCTTAGAATTCAGCTCAAGCTCGATGTGTTCAAGTTAAATTGAGGAATTGTGAGACATTTAACCTGCAAAATCACCCAAACAGCTACAAAATGTAATCAGTAGCAAAACCGGGACCCTCATGCAACAATTGGGTTATTGAAGCTGATTAGTACACAAAAAGTATATAAAACCTATGATAAAAAAGGCTCAATATTGCACTATTTAGGTACTAATCACTTGTGTTATAACCTTGCCATATTCGTCGTGATGTAGTCATTTTTGCTGCCGGCATAATTCATCCGCTTATTCATTCTTTGCGTCATGGTTGCAGTAAGGATTGTCGCAAAAAAGTTCCACTGCCATCTGCCTTGATCAATATTAGGACAGAGTCAAGAGTGTCGTGATAGTCTTCTTCACACACTTCTTCGGCAATGTCGCGACAAAGTTCTATTTCTTCCTGAGTCTAACTGATTTTGTCAGGACATAAATCACTGTCACATAGCTCATTCGGTTTCCTGAGATTCGTTATGACATTCGGGAAACTATGTCGCGACAGAGAGTTTTGCCTTGGCTACTTTCTTTCTTTTTTTCTTTCTATAATTATCTCTTTTTCAATAAAAACCCACAAAACATAAAGTTGGTGAATAATCCATAATTTAGCATTAAAATATATCTTAACTGCTAAAAATATGCTACAAAAATGGATTAAAAATAGATGAGTTTAGGACTCATCACTTGCCTATCTTAGTTGAAGAAAAATATTTCATGACGTAGTGTTTGTTATTGCAACAATACAGTTTTGTAACTCACAATAATTTGTCACGATATAAATAATCATTATTGCGACACACTTTTTAAGCCATAATGCTATCATTTTGTCGCAACAAACAATTTATTTGTCGCAACAATTTTTCATTTGTGACACAGGAATCTATGTTGTGACAAATAAATTTTGTGTCGCGACATAAATTTTGGGTTCCACAGCTTGTTGAATGTCGCAACATAAAATTTATTATCGCAACATGGTTTCTACACACAAAGAAAAATTTTGTCGCAGCATTGAAAATTTGTGAGTCATGATTTGGTGTCGAGACAATAAAATCTTATGTCACAACATAAATTTTAGGGTTCAAGGGCATGTTTAATGTCGTGACATGGGAATTATTTTTCGCAACAATTCATTTGTCGCAACAATAATTGGGCTTATAAATAGAGAACTTCGAACGTTGGAAGTCCAAAATTTTGAAAAGCCTTTTTCCTCCAAAAGCCCTAAAATCTTTCATCTACCTTTACCAAAACCTTATCTCATTCTCTTCGAAAACCCTAAATCCCAGTCCAGTTAGCTACAATGTTTGAACCATTGAGTTTGATTCCAAATCTAAATAAGATTATGGAGGAGTATGTTGGAAATAGCAAAACCACTCAGAGCTTCGATGAGGCTATTCAAGAAGTAAGAATCATGTAAAGAACTGGAGGCAAAACTAGTCAAAAATAGAAGGTTAGGAGGGAAATAGGAAGAGGAAAAGAAGTTGATTCGTGCCACAGTAGGGTGATTCGGAATCAACAATATTTATATCCTAAATTTCCTCCTACTATCGTAGTCAAGCTACTGCAGTATAGCGGTTCTAGGGTCGAACACAGGGATGGGTTTTCGTCTTACAAATGACTTGTATAATGATTCAAAATGGTGAGGCTTTCATTTGGATTTTCGGATTTGCATGAAAAATTTTGGTTGTTATTGGCTACTGCTTTAACTGGAAAGTGCTTTATTTCGTATTGGGGCAAATGACATATATTCGTTTCCAAAAACGGATCTTTGTTTAACTTTAAAAACCAACCCTTAGTATCATTCCTATTTGAACCATAGCATTTACTAAGCATTTAATGTTCCTGTAGTTGAAAATAAAGCATTTAACCTACTTTCAGTGGCTCGTAAATGACATCTAGAATGGACGCTGTATCTACTCATTAAGAATATGTCTGAACCCTAAAGCATGCCAAGTAATCGACCAAAGAAAAATACATTAAATAGCATTTAAACCTAGGGGTTTGGAAAGTTTTTTGAAAACACAAATACGCAGCACTGCCCATGAAAATGTAGGAACACCCGCAAAACCCACATCAACCACCCTAGCAACCCTCCTCTTCATGTTTCAGGCTTACTAAACATCATTTGAGTTGTCATCCTCAAAGGTGTGTTTGGCACTCTAGAAATGAGGGAAAGAGGAGAGAGAAGAGAGAAAATGGGAACAAAAACAGGGGTCGTATGTGAAACTGCGTGAAATGAATAGCAGTTACAAAATGTCTATAACATCGCTTTATATAGCCCCCACACAAACATGAAATACCAAACTAACCTAAGTAATATGATTACTACTGAGGGAAAAAGAGGAATTAATCGTTCGAGTCGTTTGGATCACAAAAACACGATGCAGAAATTTATGCATAGTAATTTTCGCTATCATAGCGAATTTTCATGACATAGCACTTTCGCTATCATAGCTTAAAATCAGCATAGCGAAAATTTTCATGATTGCGAAATTTTCGCACATATGGAATTTTCGCTATGCCTCAACAGCACTTACTACTCGTCTCGCATCCTCCGTACCGCATTATGCTTCTTCCACCCTGCTATTTCCTCATCCCAGGCTTGATAAAATCTAAGAGAATTCATACGAACTCGGCATAAATCAGAACAATTTCAATGCCAAGCTTGATATGATGGTAAAGGTTTATGAAACCTGCAAAACTACCAAAAACAACCTCGAAACAAGATCAATAGTACTAATCGGACCTACACATGTCAATCGACTTAAATAATATGATTAATACGCAAAAAGCACTTAAAACCTATCTAAAATAGGACTCAAAATAGCACTTTTTGGGTACTAATCACACCCCAACCGACACATTGCTACCTTAGCAATGCTAAAAATAATAAAGGGTATGCAAGTTATGCTTTTGCAAAAAGAGTATTCTGTTCAAAAAGTGTGTGCACAAGTGAGGCTTTACCTTCAATATGAAAAATTTGGACTCTGTACAAAAACCAACATAAGAGAAAAATTAAGCATAGAACAAGTTTGTGGCAGCATCAATTCCAAGGAAGTCAACCTAACTTCCACTAAAATCTAAGTGCTTTAGGTAAATCCGCTGAACCAATAAGCCGCTAAGCTATTCCCTCCCAACCTGCCGCCGCCATGACCTAAACCGCACCAACCCAAATAGATCCAGCTACACTCTTATTTCTTACTTTGATTGTATTGTAGGGTGCAATACCAAAACTGATTCACCCAAAGTCCTGTAACTGGGGTCCACCGATGACCCCAACAAATTAAGGCTTAGGGAATCAAGCAAAGGATCCGTCGAATTTACCAACTCTTCAGTTTCACTGACTTCGAATGATTGGTAATTCAGCTCCTACAACTCGCTAAAATTCACCCATCCACTGAGCGAACACAGTCGATGACTCCCAACCACATGTTTAAAGCACTGGTTTAAAGGCTTTCGCCATATACCCATCGGACTGTGTTCGAGTTTCAAGGTAAAGTGTCACGGCTTTCTATTCTCTTTTTCTTCTTTCTTTTTCTTTTTTCTTTTTCTTTTTCATTTGGAAGACTTCATTAGTCTTCATTTGTGGTAAATATAAACTGCCATGGGTCGCCAACTAATTTAAGGCCGCATTTTGCAAAGTAAAGAGGTATGCCTTTCTCAACCTCATTGATGAAAACCTATGCACTGTGTGATTAGCTAAAGGCGGATGGACGCGTTGAATACTTTGGAATCTCAACCAACCAAATACTTAATCATGCATGGAACTATTCTAGCATTATGATAGCATACAGTGCTTCAATGTTTCAACTCAAGGTAAGAGCAGAAACACAAAAATATAGGCGCAAAAAATGGTTTGCAAAAGTGTAGAAAAATGTAAATACTCAAGTATAAAGCTTTATTAGTAACTGCTGGCTAGTACAAGCTTAACATAGCTAAACACAATACATACTAAACACAACAAAAAGATCACTGCCTACTATTGGCTAATACATACATCCTAAACAATCCTATACAAAATAAGTGGGCAGTTAATAAAGCTAAAACAATACAAAATATGATAGATGATACCTAACTCTAATTTTCTCAAATAAAGTATAACCATGTTCCACTGGTGGATCGGAAAGCTAGAGAAGGAGTGCGACCACCACTCGTGGTGTAGACACCAGCGAGATCCTAAATCAAGCCGCGGCGGCTCAAAGATATCCAAGGAGGCCATGAAACGGATACGAATCTGGACGATCACGAGCGGTGGTCAGAAGCTCATTGTATCGACCGCGACCGAGGTGGCTCAATCCAAGAAGCATGGCATGATTCACGTGAGAGGACTCCCGCCAATATCCGTCGTCAACGATGCCCGAGTAGTAGCAAGTGCGCGAACAAGATCCATGCACAGCGTATAACCCCTAGAACCGACACGTGTGATATGCTCCGTGACTATTGTGATGTGGAGGATGGGGCCGCCAGCCTCGTGAGGAGTCAGCGTAGGAAGGTGGAATCGAGGAGATAAATCTGGAGCTGAGGTCCTCTCCACCTCCACCTCTGGAACAGGCTGCTCACCCCTCGGAAGGTCCTCTACAATATCATTCGCGACCTCCTCCTGCTGTTTGTGAGCACTTGGTTTCCCTGCACTTGGACCAATTGAGCAAACTTCATCTAATTCATGCCCCTCATCATTTTCTGGCTTGTGCTTGTTGCTCAGGTGAAAAATACATTCTAGTGTCATGTTGCCAAAGTGAGTTGCATGACTCCATCGACAATTGATTATCGTATTGAAGTGGCCAAAATGGTCTTCCTGTGATGATTTGGCACATGATTAGCCCAACTCGCGATCGCCGTATCGAGAACTACAAAATCCACTGGATAGTAGAATTTGTCCACCTTTACCAATACATCCTCAACTATTCCCTTAGGAATTTTTACCGATCGATCAGTTAAGGATAGAGTGATGTTGGTAGGCTTAAGCTCCCCCAAACCCAACTGCTTATATACTGAGTATGGCAGTAGGTTTACACTGGCCCCCAAGTCCAACAGTGTTTTATCTATGCAAGTCCCTCCACGCTGGATCGATATTACGGGGATCCCTTAATCCTTGTATTTCACCAAGGTCTTGCTCTGAATGATGGCACTGACCTGCTCTGTTAGGAAGGCTTTCTTTTCAATGCCCAACCCTCTTGACTGGTAATGTCCTTAAAAATTTTATATGTTAGGACCTCGCGACCATGTCAAGCAGCCGGATATTTACCACTAGCTTTAGCACCTCTCAAATTTCAGTTTGGTTTGTGATTTTTCTGCTCTAAGTGCTTTAGGAAATGGAGGGGGTATGTTTTTCTTCATTGAATCTTCTCCGATTATTATTCTCGTGCTCACTCCTTTTCTTTTTGGTTCTTCAAGAATCTCAAGGCACTAGTTGCTCAATTTCTTTCCAATTTCAAAGTGATGATGGGCCTTTACTTCATCCATCCTTGAGTTGCTGAAGAATCTATTTCATGGACTCCCTTGATTGGGCGTGGTCTCGAAGGGAATCTTTCCTTTCTTGTACCTCCAAGAAATTAGTAATCTTAAGGGATGGAATACTCAGATTATCAATTTTCTGATTAAGGCTACATTCAAGCCCATCTATTCTCTTATTCAGGGTGCTTTCCACAGTATCAATTATTTGAGCTAATTGTACATTGATTCCCTTTTTCTCTTCCACAAAATCACCTACCACCTTGCTCAAATTTAAAATAAATTTGTTCACCGTAAGAGGATGGTGACGGTCAATGGATGAGAACCAACCGCTGCTCGGGGCACCAGGGGGCACATAGCTGTGGATTCGGGCTTCCAAGAGAGAGATTATATGTTCCTCCTAATTGGGATTATATGTATTACCATATAAGTATTAGTTTGTGGTTTGTATTATCTACAGATTGGCATGTTTCGCCATCAAATCTCTCACCGAGGGAGCACTGACCGTGTTCTTCCTTGCGGGCTGAACTGGCCTGTGTGGGATTTTGGCCATCAATTGCACTTCATGTAGCCTTTTCCTTCCAAATTTCTTCCACCTTCCTAGCTAAGGCTGATATCTTTGTTTCATCTCCATATCCCTCGTGAAGAGCAAAACGATCCCCTTTGGTGGGCTGGAAGGCCCTATTTTTCCACCTCCCTGGTTCGCACATCCCAACCCTTGGAAGTTTCGGTCACATAATTCAAAAAGTCCATGTCTTCATCTGGGTGTTTGCTCAGAAAGTCCCCTCCACACATTGTTTCCAGTAGTTGCTTCATGGATGGAGACATACCACCATAGAAGTGGATTCATTAAGCTTCCGCATCGAAACCATAAGTCAGGACATGCACTGATGGTCTCCATGAACCTCTCCCAGCACTGATAGAACCTTTCATTGTCATGGGCTGCAAACGTGTAGATTTTCCTCTTCAAATTATTGGTCTTGTGAGCACTAAAGAATTTTTTTAAAAACTCTGCCTGCAGCTCTGCCCAACTTCTAATGGTTCTTGGTCTCAATGAATTAAGCCATATTTTGGCTTTGTCTTTGAGTGTCAATGGGAATGCTTTTAGCTTAAGCAAATCCATGCTAGGCACTCTTTCCTTAAAAGTTGTGCATACCTCCTCGAACTCTGTGATATGAGTATATGGATTCTCATTCTCTATTCCATGAAATGTGGGAAGCAGGGGCACCAGATAGGGTCTTACAACCACATCATCAGCAGGTGGTATGATGCAGGAAGGTGCACTAACTCTAGGAGGGTGTATATGATCCCTCATTGAACTGTATGCTTTTGGATTCATAGGAGCTGCTTGCTGACTTTGTTTTTCCTCGTAGAGATCCATTGTCATCATGTACACCGACTTCACAACCTTGTTCACTTGGTGTACGACTTTGCAACACTGATATATCTCTATCCTGATGCATAAACACCTCGTGACACTAAAAGAGACAAAGCAAAGAATTAAAAGACTTTCAAAAAGGATCAAGTTAGCCAAATAATAAAATGGACTGTAATGATAAAACTCGCCTAAAGAAGGATCACGAGTAAAAAAAACTTGATATTCTAAATAATGAAATTCAAAAAGGTTTAAAAGGTCACCAATACTTGTAATGAAGATTACAAGTACTTATCAACTCATCATCTGTAGTTTGGCACCATCCCCGGCAACGGCGCCATTTGATTCGTGCCACAGTAGGGTGATCCTGAATCAACAATATTATATCCTAATTTCTCTCCTACCGCGTAGTCAAGCTACCTAAAGATACCCCGCTCTGTGGTCGAACACAGAATGGGCTTTGGTCTTACAAATGATCAGATAATGATTCAAAATGGTGAGGCTTATTTGATTTTGATCACAAAGTGTGGTTGTTGTTGTCACTAAGCTAATCTAAAATGCCTTAAAAATAAGATTTAAAGAAGACCTTGAAGTTTTGGGTCACTAGTTTGGTATGATGGGTCAGAGGTGTCCCTGCTATTTCGCATTAGTAAGCAAATGACATATAGTCGCTTTCCAAAACGGATCTTTGTTTAACTTTAAAACCAACCTTAGTAACAACATTGCTATTTAAACCATAGCATTTAATGAGCATTTAATGTCTTCATAGTTGAAAATAAAGCATGAACCTTTCTTTCAGTTGCTCGTAAATGACATCTAATGGATGTCAGTGTATCTACCATTAAGAATACACTGAACCCTAAAGCATGTCAAGTATTGACCAAAGAAAATACATTAAATAGCATTTAAACCTAGTTTGGAAAGTTTGAAACACAAATAATGCTAGCAGACGCCATGAAAACAGAGGAACACCCGCAAACCTACATCAACTAATCCTAGCAACCCTCCTCTCTTCATGGTTTTTTGAGGTTTAGCCAAACATCCTTTTGAGTTGTCATCCTCAAAGGGGTGTGTTTGCAGCCTAGAAAATGAGGGAAAGAGGAGAGAGAAGAGAGCAAATGAGAACCAAAATTGTGGGTCGATGTGAAATCATGGTGAATGAATAGTGTTAGGTTACAAATGTTCATAACATGGCTTATATAGCCCCATAAACATGCAAAAATACCAACTAACTCTAAATACTATGATTTACATTGAGGGTAAAAGAGGAATTAATCAAAAACGGAGTCGTTTGGATCACAAAACATCGATGCAGAATTTTTACAGTGCACGAATTTTCGCTTACATAGTTTAGGGCTCGCTTATAGCTTAAAATTTCTATCATAGCGACTTTCGACATCAGTAGAGAACTAGCATAGCTTAAAATTTCACTATGATTATGGTACCGCTATCATTACGAAATTTTAGTTATCATTGCGAAAAATTTCGCTTATGCCCGCGAAATTGCCAAATTTACTAACACGCTTCCTCGCATCCCTCCGTACCGCATTATGCTTCTTCCACCCTGCTATTTCCTTATCCCAGGCTTGATGAAATCGACGAGAATTCATACGAACTCGACATAAATCAGAACAATTTCGATGCCAAGCTTGATATGATGGTAAAGGTTGCAAACCTGCAAACTACCAAAAAACAATCCAAACAAAAATCGCAGCTAATTAAAACCTACACATGTCAATCTGCTTTAAATAATATGATCAAGACGCAAAGCACTCAAAACCTATCTTAAATAGATCAAAATGCGACTTTTTAGTAATTAACTCAAAAGTGAAGTTAAGAAATGTAAGAAGACGAGGGAAGCTAATGAGTTGATATCAGAGAATGCTCACGTGGTTTTGAAAGAAACACTGATGTAGAAAGATTTCATTAGAGAAAGAGGTTTTGTGAAGCTAATATCACCATTACGAGAGGTGATTAATAAGAAATGATGGAGTTTATTCTATGAGCACAAACCAGTTGGGTTTGCTGCAGTGGTTCGAGAGTTTTATGGAAACATGGTAGGAAAGAAAGGAAAACTTGTTATGTTAGAGGAGAATTGGTCTCTTTCGATAGGGTGGGTGGAAATCTACCAAGAAGAACCCATTCGAATTGATTGCTAGAGGATCCATGACAAAGGAAGCAAAGGTGTGGTTTTATTTCCTAGCTTCAGTCCTACTCCTTTCAAAACACCTTAGCACAGTTCGACAGGAAGAGGCAATACTATTGTACATAATATTGAAGGGGTATAAACTCAATGTGGGAAAAGTTATCAAGAAACCGATTCTGAGCTACTACAGAAGCAAGTATGGAGGTTTGATGCCACACCCACAACAATCACTAGGCTATGCATACTAGGAGGGGTGAAGGGAACCTGGGAAAGAGAAGAAAGGTGTCGTAAAACCTCCCCTCTAACCCTCACTGGTATAACCAAGCCTCCAACCAATAAGGGCAAGAAAAAGATGCAAGAAAGTGAAGAAGAAGAAAGGGATAACATAGAAAATGAGCCATTGTGGTTAGCTCAGTAAAAGAGAGAGAGTAAGGGTAAAGGAGTTTAAGTCCCATCTGGAACTTATCTACAAATGCCAGAGATTACAACCAAGAGCCAACTGGAAGCATAGGACAACAAAGCAACAGTTCAGATATCATGGAAATGGTGAAGAAAAAATAGCAAGGGGATGCAAGCAAGCAATCAACAACTAAAACTCCAACTGCAATTAGGAGATGAATACCTGGATGCTGAGTTGAAACAAAGATATCAATATTTGGAAGAGGCTCTAAAGCAAAGAGATGAAGAATAGAAGAAGGAGATAGAGGAAAGGGATGCTATATGGAGAAAAAAGCTTCATGAAAGAGATGTAATATCCTGGGATGAGACAAGGAAACAAGAGTATAGTCTTTGTGAAATGTTGGAAAGAAGAGACCTTTCACTAAAAGAAGCTTTAACTTCCATAGATTAAGAATGGTTGAATGGTTTGCATCACTGTAAGGAAAGTGTGAGACTTGTGACTTTTGAGCAGATCAACAAGTGACTTTTGGAAACAATAGGGAAGAGGCAACGTGAACTCATAAAAGCAAATGCAGAAATCCTAGACTAAGCAATGAAGATAGTTTCAGGAAAGAAGAAGGTGCCACTACCACAAATCAAAATATCATACTGTATACCATATACCATAGTGCCTAAAGATGTGACAAACTCAGTTATACCTTTTTCTAACCCTGATAAAGGTGGAGAAATACCTTTTACACCTTGCAAACATTGGTACAAGTTGAAACTTATGGTACCATAAGAATGTCACGAAGAACTACTGAGGAAATTGAAGTATATAAAAGGAAACAGACACAAAAAGAAAAATCTCCTCTAGAGCCAAATGAAAACAAGAAAAATTGAGTCTCTTTTGTTTGATTGTCTTACTTGCATACATTTTGTAATTATCTCATGAGTTAAATGAAATATCATTGATAAATTTGTGCAGTTGTGTCTTTTGATGAAGTTTGTGCATTCTTGTTATTTCCTAATAATGTGCACTTGTGTATTGAATGTTTGGATGAATTGGAATGATGAGTTGTTGAGTTGCCTATGTTATAATAATTTTGTTGAAACGAATGGGTAAATCAAATAATCTTTCTAATTGATATAGCATAGCAACATGTTCATAAACCAAACTAGAAATTAATAGATGAAATTGGGGTAGGATGACAGCTTCATTGAAAATTGGGAGTTGTAATGTCATGAATGAATAAGTTGAAGTTCAAGAACAAAGAAGATTTAAACAAATCTTAGAACAAATTAGACTTATAATTCTGTTTTTGTAAACAGTTTAGTTATTATGAACCCTGAAAACTATCACAAGGTCAAAAGTACCTCTAAAACTAATTGTGCTAGAATTAGGGACATTTTATGCGATCCATCACAGTTTAATCTCCCCAAAGTCCTAGACCTGCTAGGATTATTATTCATATGAAATCCTAGGCAACATAATCACTCAGAAATGATGTAGGCCATCCTTGGAAGTTTGAACCTTTCAAAGCTTACCCATGAAATATGCTTATGCATACACCCTAGTTCCTTATTTGAGCCTAACACCAATTTCATCATCAACAAGAAAATGAAAAGCCTAAATCCCTTCTTAAATCTAATCTTGCAAAAAATACCTTGTAGTTTGCACAAATTGCATTATAAGTGCAAAAGAAGTAGACAAGGAGAAAGTTTGGGGGAGTAAGAATTTTGTAATGTGAAGAATGATAGATTATAAAGGTGGAAAATCAATTGAGATGAAGAAAAAGAAATGAAATGAACAAAAGAAGTTGTGGAAATATCAAGTATCAAGGTGGAATGAGTTTTGTCTTGTAGCCTTCCTCCCTTGAGCAATTAAGTTCTTTGGGGTGTTTCAACACCTAGTACCCTAGTGTCAACTAGTATGGGAGTTGCTAATCCAAAGCTCTCTAAGGGTGGTAGAAATCTTAAAAGGGAAAAACATTACACCATTCCAATAAACCTTGAAGTAAAATGAAAATCTCTAGTTTGAAGAACTGTATTTGAATTATGAATGTGTTTAAGAGAATTACCACCATAGAGAGCATGCAAAATGAAGGACCAAACCAAGTTTGGGTGTATTTGAAAGTTAATGATAGTAGAAAGTGGAAGGATGAAGAGTGAAGGCAAAGATGTTGAGTTGTATATGCAATCTGGGTAAACTTTGACCTAAATACCCATTTATCTACCCAAGTACCTAAGCCACACATTACAAGCCTAAAAGACCTATCTGATCTTGAATGTGGAGTTTGCCTACATTAGTGGAGAATAATATGACCAACAAGCCTATGGGACGTTAGAAAAACCAAGGAGAAGTTCATTACTTGAAAAGTATCTCAAAAGATTAACTAATTTTCCAGATTGAAAAAGAGGGAAGACCATCACACACTCACTGATCCCGGGTAATGATTAAATTGTTTACAGTATATGAATTATTTGTTTGTTTAGTGAACTTAATTGAAAATCTTCTTCATTATTGATTTGAAACTTGTTCAAAGATGATATTACAACTATCCTATATTTATACTGATTTGTGGATGTTAAGGAAAAATATTTCTGGTGCAAAATAGAAAAATGTCCTTAAAAATAAAAGCTGGATTGTTTGAGGACAAACAAAATTTTCTTCTCTTTGCTTGGGGACAAGCAAAACTTTAAGTTTGGGGGAGTTTGATGAGTCCAAAACTCATCCATTTTTAAGTTCATTTTTCATGCCTATTTGAAATTTTAAGGTCCAATTTAATGATGAATCATGGAATCTTCACCCAGATTTATGGTTTGCAGGGTTTTAATGCAAAAGAAACAAAAACCATAAAGAAAAGCAGAAAAAAATGGCTAAGGCAAGAAATGCAGTTATGTCGTGACATAATTACAGCATTATTGTGACAAAGCCCTAAGGCAACTTTCAGAAGTTTGTCGCAACAAGCAGAACTGTGTCGTAACAAGACAAAGTATAGTGCAAGATGACAGTCAAAAGATTATTGTGACATTTTACAACTCTGTCACTACATAATATGAGAAGAAGTACAAGAAAAATGTTGCAACACAAAAATTAGTTTCACAACATAATGGAAGTCTGAAAGTAGAAGTATTATCGCAACACTTGATTACTATGTCGCGACATTGCATGAGAAAAGCTCCATAAGAAGGACCAGAATTCTGTCTTCACATGGAAATGAATATCGCGACAAAGAATAAGGCAAATGGCAGAAAAACTTTGTTGCGACATTTAAAAATCTGTCGTGACAAATGAAGAGAGAAATCAATGAAGACATGTTGAAATAAAGTCGTGACATAGAGATTGATTGTCGCGACATAAATAGTTGCAAAATGAAGAAATTTTGTCACGACACAAGCGATCTTCATCGCGATAGAAGAAAGCAGATCAACAAGGCAAGTCATTTTGAGTTTGTCACAACAAAGATTTTGATGTTGTGACAAACATTTTAGAGAGTGACACGTTAAAGGCATGAAATATGTCGCGACATTTCAAAATTATGTTGTGACATACAATTAAGAGGCTAACACTACAAGGCATGGAAATTCTGTCGCGACAAGAATTTTTATGTCGCAACAAATTATTCTGGGAATAACATTATAAGGCAAGAAAATTTTGCCATGACATGGAAAACTTTGTTGCGACAATGACACAAGTGGAATACCAGGCAGGAATGTTGCGACAAACTCACAACAAGGATGAAGACCTAAGAAGCTACATTTATGTTGCGACATTCATAAACTTTGTCATGACAAACTTGACAAAAGGTAGACATTGAAGGCATAGCAGAAATATTGCGACAAACCCACAACAAAGCCTAAAGACACATAAGTGAAGCTGCAATGTCGCGACATAGATCAACTTTGTCGTGAGAAAGACACCAGTTGGGCCTGCATTGAAATCCACAATTCCAACTAAAAATTTCGGCCCAACATTCATGAGCCCTATAAAAAGAAGGAGATAGGGCTGCAAATATCTTCTTCGGATCAAGAGCTTTTCAGCAGCTTTCAACCAGCTTTTATCTTTTTGGAAGAGTTGAAGACCCTTTGTATTTTTTTTTATTTTATCTTTTTATTTTTTTTATTATTTTTTTTAAGAAGTAGAGGTGGCTTTAAACTAAAATTTCTAGCTGGGTAGAATGTATATCAAGCTTCATTTCTTTTTGAACTAGAAGGAAATCTGGAAATTTTATGGGACTCATTTTTATTCAGTTTTAATTACAGCTACAGTGAATTTGTCTGATCAACTAGTCATTGGTACTTATGATTCAGAGATGGAAGGCTTAGCTCTCTAGGAACGTATTTGGTTTTCTTATTATGAGTTTGCTGTATTTTGAGTGAAGGTTTTGGGTATGAAAACTGGGTTTATTTAATTTCCATTGCTCTTGTAATGAGTTGTTCTATATATCAATTTTTTAACTAGAAAGAGTTGTATCTATACTCTGATTTCAAGGATCCCTCTGAGTGACATAGAGATAGACTACTTGAGAGCATAGAGCAGTCACTTGGGGGTAAAATACAATGATATTTGGGAACTAATATACTTTAAATATCACTTTGATACACCATAGGTGATGTTCTAACCTTTGTTTTCAAGGTTCCCTTCTAGGTGGCAACAGAAGTGTGTTCCCGATGATTAAGGACCCCTCAATGAGATACCAATTTAATTTTTAGAGGTTTCATCATAATCCAATAGAATGATATTAGTCTTGTGTTAGCTACGATTCTAATCAAGGGGGAAGATAATTCTATTGAATTGATGGTTGAGATGCTAGTTACTTTAGAGAAGGCTTGTGTTACCTTGTCTATGGGTCCAAGTAAGCTATGAAGTACTACTTTAGGAAAAATTGTCAAATCTTGAATATGATCAAATCCTAAAAGTAACTATTTAGACCAACTGACCTGGTTTAGGAATGTGGTAAGCTAAACAGTGAAATGTTTAGTGCCAGGAGGCTTTCCAAGGCTACACTACTGATGAGTCCTAAACTCATCTATTTTTAGTCCTTTTTTTTAATTGTTTTAGCAGTTTATGATTCATTTCATTGCAGAATTATGGAATAATCACCAACTTTATGCTTGCATGTTTTAAATGTAAAAGAAATAAATCCAACAAGAAAATCAGTAAAAAAATTGGCTAAGGCAGAAATGTCACGACATAATCTCAAAATGTCGCGACATAATGAAGATCAGAAGACAAAACTATGTTATGACATTGCCTGAGAAGTTTCTAAAGAAGAATGTCGCGACATTCTTTTGCTCTGTCGTGACATTGATCAAAGCAAATGGCAGTACAGTTTTGTCAAGACATTCAAACCTATGTTGCAACATAAAGAACTGAAGAAGGAAGAAAGAATGTCGCGACACAACAAAACTATGTCAGGACAGAAAATGGCAGATTAAAGAGACAAGTCAAGTCAAGTGGGTCACGACAAAATGTTTTATGTTGCGACAAACATTTTAGAGAATGACAAGATCAAGGCAGGAAATATGTTGCGACATTTTCAAAGTATGTCGGGACATAATGTTTAGAAGTCAACATCGCAAGTCAAAAAGGCTATGTTGCGGCAGAGAAGTTTTATGTCGCGACAACCACAACATAACGATGAGAGGGAACTCTGTCGTGACATAGAATTTTAGTATCGCGACAAAGGTTGAGAAAAACTATAGAAAGAATGTCGCGACACAAAAATTTATGTCGAGACATAATGAAAAGCTGAAGGTAGAGATATTTGTCATAACAATCGGAAGCTATGTCGTGACATTAATTGAAGAGAAGCGCCTAGAAGAGAATAGCAGAATGTCACGACATTTTCGAAGACTGTCGCGACACAATTAGAGAAAAATAGTTAACGTATGTTACAACATTCCAAACTTATGTCGTGACATAAAACAAAGCAGAAGGTTGAGAAACTCTATCGCGACACATAAATTTATGTCGCAATACAATGAAGATCAGCAAGAAGGAAACTTTGTTGCGACAAAGATTTTTATATCGCGACATACCATTCAAGTATTAACACTACAAAGCATGGAAGAAATGTCACAACATAAGACATTTACGTCACGACCATTACAAGAAAATTTTAGCTGAGCTCTGTTGCGACATTTTCAAAGTATGTCGCGACATGGTTAAAAAAAAAAAAGGCACAGAACACTGTCGCAGCATAACATGGCAATCCACAATAAAGCTAGAGGACAAACATAACTACAATGTCGCGACATAATTTTCTCTATCGCAGTAAGGACGTCACTTGGTCCAGTTTAGGGGATCCATAACTTCAGCCTCAAATTACGGCCCATCACTTGAAAATCTATAAATACAAGCACATAGGGCACTGTTCGCAACTTCCACTGAACCTGGAATAGCTGGGTAGCTGGAGTCTCCTTTGTATATTATTTTTCTTTTTATTCTTTATATTTTTCTTTTATTTGTTTTGCGTAAATTAGTTTCATCTTACATTTTAGTTAGTATTTTCTTTGGATTTGAGCAGTGATATGGGCTTAATTTTTGAGCTGGGTTCATTGTAAAAATTTGGTTTTCATTACTGTCTGACTTCAATGGAATTTGGAAATTTTCTAAGTTCATTTATTGAAATTAGTTTGCAATTTTAGTGAATTTTCCTAATCAGTTAGTCACTGTTATTCGCAATCCGGTATTTAAAGAATGAACTCCCTCTAGGAACGGATTGGTTTTAGTTATAGTCTTATGCGCAACTTAAAAGAATGTCAAAGTTAGAATTCTTGAAATTATCTAATTGGTATTGTTCTTGAAATTAATTGTTCTTAATATTAGTAACTTGTACCCAAAAAATGGGTTGTATCTTGCTCTAATTTCCAGGAGGCCCTCTGAGTGACACAAAATGGAAATTCATGAGGATATAGAACAATTACTTGGTGGTATGCTAGACTAATATTATGGAACTAGTGAACTCTGAAAGTTTACTCTGATAGATCACTAATTTACTCATGGTGTGAGGATTAGTTGGTTGATGTATTAGTTTAATTAATTAGAGGCTTCTCCTCTATTTGATGGAATGATTTTGATCCTGTGTTAGCATAGATCTAATAAAGGAGATAGGGAGTTTTCTCAAATGCGAAGGATGAGATACCAATTAGATTGGAGAAGGCTTGCATTGTCCTGTCCATGGGGGCAAGAATTCTTTAGTCCTAGGAACAGGGTGTGAAGTATTAGAAAGGAAAAATACCCAATTCTTAGAAAAAAGATTATATCCTATAAGTAACTGATTAGATCCATGTGTCTGAAGGAATATGGTTTTCTAATTAGTGAAATGTATAGTGTATGGAGGAATCCAAGCAGTACTACCTTGCATCTTTGACAAGTTCAAATTTCAAACTGATGGCTGAATTATGTTATAGAATGATGAAAAAATTGATAATTATACATTGATTTATTTCCCAGTGTTAACTTTACTCAATGAACTCTCAATTCCAATTTATTTTGAATTTTTGTTATAGTTATAGACTTTTAATCAGTCATTCTTTCTTTAGTTTAAAGAAAACAATCTTATACTTTTGAGTTCAAATAGTAAGGATCTTAAGTAGTAGGGGTAATTGATCTTTAGATCACTCATCAATCCTCATGGGAATGATATCTGGACTTAAATCCACTTTTGTTACTTGTATGACCTATGCACTTGCAAAGAATTAGAACTAATATAAATTTGCATCATTACATACATATCAGAAAACATTTCTTATAATTTTTAGTCAAACAACAAGTTTTTGGAACCATTGCAAGGGACTGAACAGTTCTAGGCAGCAGTGATAGAAATTTTGCATACATAAAATAGGCATGTTTACAAGTTTATACCTTTAACAATTTTATTTGGGAAAATATGCAAATTGATAGTTAGAATACTAGCCACTTCCCAGTGTTATTTCAATTTGGTGAAATCTCTATTTCTAATTGAATTATAGTTTTGATTAGCTAAGTTTATTTCATAAATTCTTTGTTTGATAATTCAAACTTCAATTTAGAGGTTCAAATAGTGAAGATCTTAAGTAGCAAAAGTAGTTTATCTTTAGATTTTCAAATCAATCCCTATGGGAATGATATCTGGACTTATAATCCATTTTATTACTTGTATGACTTGTGCACTTATAGAGATATTAGACCAAAACCAATTTTAATTGAAAATTATTACATACGCAACAGAAAACAGCTTTTATATACATAACCTATATATTTTACAATCAAACAAGTTTTTGGTTCAGTAATTGAGAACTGAGTAGTCTTTGGACGCTGTGTTGAAAATTTGGGTGATCATATTTTTGGTCAACAACAACGACATCAACGACTAGGGCAAAAATTTTTAGGCTTTTCGAAGTTCGTGATTTTCGCCTCGTTTTTAGGGCCCATTGTCTGAAGCCTATAAATAAAAGGTCCTAAAGCTTTGAGGCTGCATAAAATATATAGCCCATGGCTCAAAACAGCCCATAATTCAAGTCATCTTCAACCTCTGGAAATTATTTTCTACCCAAAAAAAACCAGAAATTTTTTTTTTATTTTTTATTTACAGTGTTATTTTCACAAAATCAAAACCATTTTAGTGAGTGAAAATGGTTGGCCACATTGATCAATGTGGAGTTTAGCGCCTCCGACCGAACTATGCCATTAAAATCATGAAATATGATTTCCAAAAGCTGAATATGTTTTTACACTGAACATATATAGGATCAACATATACCAGTTCCTACGTTGAACATGATGCAAGATTGGTTAAGTATAAACCTTCTTGAATCATTTTTTTTTTTTTTTAAACAATGCAGAGACTATACTTGCTCTGATACCAAATGTAAAATCAAGTAATCTGATCATATGAAGATACTAACAACATAATCAGATCATATGCGGAAGCAAAATGCCAGGATGTACATACCTCCATCCATTGTTGAGAAACAGAGAAACTGGAATACACTTTTGGTTATTCTAAACCCTTCTCAAAATAACTTGATGGTGAATTTTTTCTGTATATCTGAGTAGCCTTAAGGACCCAAAAATGCCTCATCAATTCCTTATATGGAGACCAAGCCATCACTGGTTTCCCAAGAGATGTAAGGGTTGAGGAAGATATGTTATGGAAGATTTAAATTTAAATTTAAAATTCAAATTATATGGACCATTCTAACAAAATCTGCTCTAGTTGTTGATCCTGCACCTATACCTACGTCTGCCTTGACACCACTCTTCGTCATTCCACTCGAATAAGAGATACTCCCCATCACCTTACTAATGACCATTGTTATTCTGCTATTGCACCCCTTCATGAACCTTGCTCTTATCATGAGGCAAGTATTAACCCTCTTTGGCACCAAGTTATGACCAAAGAAATTCAAGCTTTAGAGAAAACTCATACTTAGGACTTAGTCGATCTTCTTCCTAACAAGACCCCTATTGGTTGCAAATGGATTTTTAAAATCAAAACTTGTTTTGATGGCTCCGTTGAGCATTACAAAGCTCTTTTAGTAGCCAAAGGATACACTCAACAATATGGTATTTACTACAAAGAAACATTTACTCCCGTGGCTCGTTTAACATTCGTTCATAGTCTATTAGCTATTGATATAGTTCTTAAATGGCATCTTTTCGAGATGGATGTCAAAAATGCTTTCCTCCATGGTGATTTGTCGGAAGAGGTTTATATGCATCCTCCCCTTGGTTATCATTCTCCTCATAAGGTTTGTAAGCTCCGACGAGCCTTATATGGATTCAAATAAGCTCCTTGGGCCTAGTTTGCCAAATTTAGTTATACTCTTGCTCAATTTGGCTGTCTCTAGTCCACATGATTCTGCATTGTTCATTCGCCAAAATAACCATGGTCTTGTTCTTCACTACTTTATGTTGATGATATGGAGCACAACAGGTAATGATGCATCCGGGTATCCTCGTAACTACAACATTATCTTACTCAAATAGTTTGAAATGAAGTTGATCTTGGCATTCTCAGCTATTTTTTAAGCCTTGAAGTTTCTCATAATTCTGAAGGCTACTATCTATCTCATGCTAAGTATGCATCTGATCTACTTTCTCGGGTTGCCATTACTGATGGTAAAACTGTATCAACCCCTTTGGAACTCAATTCAAAACTTACTCCTTTGGATGGCACTCCTCTTGATGAGCCTACTTTATATCGACAACTTGTGGTAATCTTGTTTATCTCACTATCACTTGACCTTATATCTCATATGTTTTTCATTTGGTCAGTCAGTTCATGTCTGCCCCTCGCTCCTCACATTTGTCTACAGTACTTTGGATCCTTCGATATATTAAAGGAGCTCTTTTTCATGGTTTACTTTTCTTTGCTCACCCCTCTTTGGTGTTATTTTGCTACTCTAATGCATACTACTGGTGATCCTACAGATCGTCATTCTAACATTAGTTGTTGTTTTTTCTTATGTGATTCCCTTATCTCTTGGCGTAGCAAAACGCAAACTGTTGTTGCTCTCTCTAGCACATAATCTGAGTATCGAGCTCTTGCTGATGCTACATCTGAATTACTTTGGCTACGATGGTTATTAACTGATATGGGTGTTACACATCCTTCTGCTACTATGCTTCATAGTGATAATCAAAGTGCTATACAGATCTCTCACAATGATGTTTTCCATGAGCGTACGAAACACATTGAGATTGATTGTCATTTTGTATGCCATCATGTTACTTACTACACCATACTTTTAATTCTTATTTCCTCTGAGAATCAAACGGCTGATAATTTCACCAAAACACATATTCCCACTCGATTTCAGGATCTACAATATTCACCAACCCAAACATGACACGAATAATAAACCGGTCAAAAATAACAAATTCAAACACGATAAATTAGTAATCGTGTAACACGATATGACATTTGTAACTCATTTATTAATTTGATGTTTAAAACCTCTAATTATAATTAATTCATTAATATTTAACACTAATAATATATAATGGATTTATATCTAGATTAATATTAATTAACATAATAATTAAACATGCATGTCACTTTCATGTTATATGGATTGACACGATTTTGACTGAAACAGTTATGCCAATTCAAATTCGTAAAAATCATGTCAAATTCGGTGTCATGTTCCACGGTTTATGTCAAATTTTACGAGGCTAATTCCAATGCATCTGGAGTCACGTTCCCGATCACGTAGCCTCGGAAGCTTGACTGGCAAACCAGCGGAAGAGTCTCATGGGTATGTCTTGCACCGTGAGAACTCTCATGTCTCGATAGGCAGATGAAGTAAACTTTAAAGGAAAAGGGGATGGGCATTAGCACGCAGAAGCAAGCTGCGCAAAAGCTGAGATGTTGAGTGCGCATAAGAGAATATACACAACACTTGTAAGGGCTCTGATCTGCGAGGTGGCGCTAAGTGAGAGCGCGCCTGTTGTAAACAGCGAGATGCACGAACACGTTGTAAGAGGCGGTGGCATAAGTTGAATAAGAGTATGAGGCGGGTGACGCGCTAAAATGCCGTTAATGTATGGTGTATTTGGGGTATGGGTTTTCAGATAGTAATGAAGCATTGCAGGCGAGGACATGTCACGAGGCTTAGTTGACTTGGGGAGAGGGAAGCTGGTGGCCTCGATGCGGGTGTTGGTGGTTCAGCGGCTCGAACGGCGAAGACATGTTGATGTCTTTGAACTGTAGCAGGAAAGAAGGAGTCAAATAGAGACACAGTAGTATGATTGAAGGTCTAATTGACATCCATGGAGGGAACACAAGACTCGAGTAGCAGCCAAGGGAAGGCCACAAGGGCTGCATGAGTCACAAGGAAGGAATTTGGATGGAGGCGGCGGTTGGCGGCGATTTGCGAACTGTACTCGTGGCGGTTGCACTACTTCCACAAAGCGAGAAGTCGTGAAGGTTATGTGAAACCACCCATGAAAGGGTGTGTGGGTTAAGAAGTGGTGTTGGTGGGCAATTGGAGCAGTACCCAAACTAACCCACGTTTTGGGCTCACATGTGAATTAGAAGACTATAAGAGCCTATATGATGGGAAAGAAAGGGAAGGAAGAGGTATTGCGGAGAAGCCATTGCAAAGCCTCCTTCTCTAGGTTCTATTCTGTAAGTGCTGAGGTATTGTACTTTTTATATTAGTTTGTTGAGTAAGATTAATAAGACATGACAGGTTCCATTGAATAGTTTGTCTCTTTACTATACAGGTGGGAGTTCCTGGAAGGCTAGCTAAAAGTAGGACTGCGTTGCACACTTACAAAGCGAAATTGTGGCTTTATGCAGTGGGTGGCTTGATACCATGATCAGAATGTGACTTCAAGTTCAACCCGACATACGGATCTATCGTCATAATGCTGTGTGATGTTTCACGAGCTTGACACTTGGTGGCTTGCTAAGGGAGGCCACATCCTTCAGACCACGTGATCAACTATTCACTTCATGAATAGGTACCCCCTTTTAAACTTGTTTGTTGGTCTTCTTCTCTCACCCAGCTGCGAAATATACGCTCACGCTTTTGCTCTCTCACCTAGGGTTAAAAAAATTGTGATATGTCAACGATATCATTGACATATTGATATTGTCGGCTGACTTAGATCTGACATAACGCAATTGTTTGACGGAAGAATGGAGTCAAAAGTCGAACTTATCATCGATATATCCGCCAATGCTCCCGGTCACAGGCGATATATCGGTGATACTGTTGGCGTGTCGAGGGCAAGGCAACCTAATTTCAAACATAAATTGTAGAAGATTGGGTTCAAAGAGAAATTTCAAACAAATTTTCAAAATTTCGACGTGAAAGATTAAGGTACAAACAGAAATTTCAAACAAAAAAATAAAATAGAAAAAAAAAAGTATGGGTTGTGGTCCCATTTGTCGACGTGCTCAAAAACTGGCTGAAATCTAAGTTGCGGATGCCAAGAGTTTGGTGACACTAGCGGCGGCTTACGTTGGGTAAGCCTATGGCGAGAGACAGGAAATGAAGCAGCGAAGAAGAAATGGTGGAGATGGAGCAGCGAAGAAGAAAGTGAGAAATAAAGAATGAAAAAAAGAAAAGAAAAAGAAAAAAAAATAGCGTGGAAGAGATAAAATGATAAAAATGCGTGGAAGAAATCAAAGGCCAGGCCACATGCACCATTGCTTTTCTATAAAAGGCCAGATGTACTGTTATGTTAAGGAATTATGGAAAAAAAAAACATTTGTTTGATATTAGGTTACCAGACATTTTAGAGGAAAAATATTCTTAAAATTATTTAGAGTGATTTTTTAGAATATTTTAAAATATAAAAATATGAAGAAAAAAAAATAGTCATAATATATAAGCGTAAAATAGATTTTAAAAATAATTTTTACATTCAAAATTTAATATAAAATTGTATTCCTCAAAACTTTTAAAATAGTTAAAAATCGATTTTCAAACAATTATTATAAAAATATGATCATGATCCGTGTCATTTTTTAAAATAAATAATTTAATCTTTAAATATATTAAATAATTAATGACTTTTTAGTTTGAAATTGAAGTTTATTGCTATGATTTCAAAATAATAGATTTAAACTTTAATAAAAAAATTGAGAGTTTTGATCCATTATTTTTTATAAATTATAGAAATAATTTATTTCTTAAATGTGATTAGATATGTTTTAATAAAAATAATTTATTTTTAATAAACAAATATAAATATGAACAATTAAAAAAATTCAAAGCTAATTGATATCATCATTCCCTTGTACTTTCAAAATTAGTAAATTAAATATATCTTTAAATTTTGAATAATTTTTAATTATCAAATTAAATTTTGAATAAATTTTAATTATCGAAAATTTATGTAAAACTTATCCATCAATATATTTTCGATATATCTATCAAATTCAAGATATATCCGTCCAAACCGATATTTTCATCTTTGCTCTCACCTAATCTCCTTCGGCTTTCTTTACATACACTGCTCTCAAAGGACTTGTCTTGCTAGAGTTGGTAATTCGGTCAAGCCAATAAAATAAGAGTACAATCTAAACTTAATTTCTGACTGTCCAAGCTGGTTGAGTCGGATCAAATTTGACTCTAATTTTTTAGACAAATAAAATAGCCGCTCAACTCGGCCCTAATTCTGATGGGTCAGATTTAAATTGTCAGCTCTATGATTTGCTTTGAACTACCGTTCTTGGCAAGAAAAAGGTACTTTCCTTTTCTTCTCTTTTGGTTTTATTTAGTTGGATGGAATACCCAAGGCTAGGCTTTCATCCTCATCTCTGCGTTCTGGGATTTTCTTTGATATTGCTGGATCTTTTCCTCTTTAGTATAATGCATCCACCCCGAAATAAAATTTGTTCAAATCATGTGATTCAATTTTTTAATGAGAAAGCAAATGCTTGTGGCTCTGTAGAAAAGTTCAAAACGGATTAATAATGCAGGAGAAGGAGATTGGAAATCACCATTAGAGGACTCTGCATGAACATTCAACGACGCTTTTACATGGTAAATAAAGGTTGGCACTTGTGTACGTACATGGCTTTTGCTTTTGCTTTTGCTTTTCTTCTAAAGGCAATATTTGAGCCGAAATTAGGGAAAGTGGAGTTTGGCGCTGCTTTATATTAATAAGATAATTAATTAGGCAGCCGAGGAAAGGCATAGACTCGTCTCTGGACCTTAAAAGTGGTTGTTTATACTAAAATTAAATAGTAAAAGTTTTCAGTCTCATTTTACTTTAACCTTTTCTTCTAGTTGGTCATTATCCTTAAATAACCATGGTTGATTTTTGGACATTTTTGGCGTGAAATTATTCCTCTATTCATCTTTCTATCAATCTTTTTCTTATTAATAAAGTGGTTGTTTCATATAGATTTGGTTTTATTTTGTTTTTCGTCTTGCTGTGATGTTTTGTGTCATTATCTTAATACGACGTTTTGTTTTTCATCATCTTATTGCGATGTTTTTTTTTTTTTTTTTATTTTTTTATTTTTATGCATTGCGGGTAAAAACGTATTCAATGGGCGAATGCAATAATCAGTTATGGTTGTCAATAAGTTAAAGAATTGGAATTTTAGTTATTCCAATTATTATAATATTATCAAATTTGTAGGCATTTAACCGATTTATTATGTTTTTAACCTTAGTATTGTTTCATCCTTTATGTTATTTATTAATGTATTCTTAATTTGATTAATAAAATTATTTCTTTTTAAAAAAAACAAAAGTTTTCAAAGGCATATATACGAAGTAAGAAAAAATATATGAACCCTACTAGTTAGCATGGCCATTGTGCATGTTTGAGGAGGCAATTGGGGTTCCTCGTGAAGTTAGAAATAGCGAGCAAGTTGTTGAAGTGGAACGAGAGGGTGTTGTTGCCTAGGAGGTGGAATTTAGGGTTTTAGGTTGGAATTTGAATTTGGCATTGGCATTGGTTGTTTTGGTTTGAATTTAGGGTTTTTGGTTGGAATTTGAATTTGGCATTGGCATTAGCATTGGCATTGGTATTGATAGCTTTGGTTGGAATTTAAGGTCTTTGATTGGAATTTGAATTTGGCATTGACATTGATCGTTTTGGTTGGTATTTGAATTTGGCATTGGCGACTTTGCGTGACGCCGGCATTGGTATTGGCAGCCAATAATGCGTGTGGGTATTGGCATCGGCATCGACATCGACGCCGGCGTGACATTGGTATTGGCATTGGCATAGACATTCGGATTTGTTTATCGGTTTTCGACGTTTGGGTTCTTTTCTTTTGAAATTGTTTCTATCTCGTGATCTTAGATTTATACTCACTTTGTCTAATTGTTTACTAACTACTGTTGTTGAAATTATTTCTCTTTGACTATCTTCCGATTTATGTTGTTTTCTCTGCTTTCTGATTGTTTTTAAATTCTTTTCACATTGTTTATATAACGTCTTTTCGATTTCTGTTACTTTCTCTTTCTGCAATTGTTTCTCTTTCGATTTCTTTTAAAAAAATTTCTTGATGAGATCTTTCGATTTCTGCTGTTTTCTCTCTCTACAATTGTTTATCTTCCGATTTCTTTTAAAATTGTTTCTTTCCAATGACTTGGTATCCATTGACATTCTATTTGTTGGTTTTTTTTCTAGTTAGCAAACTCTCGATGCTTATAGTAGTCACATCGTGAGTTTGATGGGGAATACTAAATTATATTATATTATAGAATAGAATTTGTTTCCTATTAAGATTCTTCTAGTAAATGTATATAAAGATCTTTCTAATGTAATTTTCATAATAATTAATTGGAATAAGACTTTCTTTGCTTCCCAATTGGGTTTACTAATTTTAACAGCATAGATAATTTGACCCAAAAGCTATGGTATCAAAGAAGTCAAAAAAGGTCATTGTCGAAAATGATAGGTAATCACGTGATTCACATTTGATTCCTTGATGTAAAGCTGCTCGCGTGAAAGAGCAGATTGCCATCAGATAATCAATAATAATCTCTCAAATAATAGAAGAAATGAAAACTAGGGGTGGCGTTTTGATCAAGCAGCTGATCGTAGTATATCATCATCATCTACTTACAATGTGTAAACAGATCCTTGGAAGCATTAACAATATCAGCTAGTAGTGGTAGTGGTACTGCCGCCACATCCATGGCCAAGCTAGGCTGTGATGATCACTGCGGAAACATCAGTATCCCCTACCCGTTCGGGATCTGGAACAGATGCTATCACAATATTGAATGGTTCTCAATCAATTGCGATAATTCGTCCCATCCTCCGAAACCCTTTCTAAATCACAGTAAACTCAATCTGGAAGTGCTGAATATAGACATCTACAGGAAACGTGTGACGGTCAACAGTCCCAATACCTTCCAACTGTGGAAATGGATCTGAGCAGGATCATGCGCCAGGAGTAGTAATTACTAATTATAATTTGGTAGTGGAAAACGCAGATTTGAGGAAGCCCATTCAACATAAGATAACGATCTCATGGCGGTGGGCTGCGTCAATGTGCTCTTGACAGACGGTGATGGGAATAGGAAGGCGGGTTGCACCTCCTTTTGCAACGACAATGCTATCACCGCCAAAGATTGCTCATTTGGCATCAACTGTTGCAGTACCCAAGTCGGCGAGCTTCTGGATGTGTGTACAGTTTGAGTACCACTGCGGTTTCTAGTACTGCTGGAAGAGTGGGACGTTGCACACATCAACTCATAGCATACCATTATACCCCATCATACAACAATATTTCACAAATTATTATGCTGTTGGAGGAGATGCAAATATACCCCATTAGAACTATACTATTTTCCCAGAACCACTCAACTCTGTGATGGCTGGACCGATGGAGACATTCTACTTCATGGAGAAATTATTCTAGTATTATTGCGTCTGTGAATCAGATTGAAGAAGGAAACCATATCTTCCCCATGGATGTCAGGTAATATTCTACTTTCTTAATTATTATACTCTGGTGCATGCCATATTGTGTTTCATCCCCATTGATTAGGAATAATTGCAAAGAGAAAAAAATGCAAAATCTTTAGTTTCAATATAGTTTAATAGAAAAATAATTATACCATCTGTTGATACTTAAATATTAACTTAATAAGCTATATGCTACTCTTCTGGGTTTATTAAAGTAATACTTGAGTGCTTAACATACACGATATACACTCATTTTCTATAAAACCATAATGTATTTTGCATTTTTATGTCTGAGAAACACAAGTTTCCAAAAGTTAAAGCACCTCATATCATTTATAAAACAAAATAGAGTCCTTTGCGGGTTTCCAAATCAACTAATGAGATTCCCCAAAACTTCTTGTCATACCGGCCTTAGAAATCACGTCAAGCAGTCGATTTTCCTAACAGCTCAAATTTGTAGGATTTTGGTTTAATATAAATATTATGTTTTTACGTCTTAATTCATATTCAAGGAAAAAAAGTATTGACTCTAAACAATCCTCCTTGGGGTTCAGTCTTTTCAATTATATATTCAAGGAAAAAATAATCGACGCTACATAGTCCTCCTCTAGGGTTTGGTGTTTTCAACCTAATTGAATGATGATTTCCAATTTTTTTAGGTCATTCAAATAAGTGATAAATTAGATTCATTTAGGTGGTCTTTGTTTTTTCACTTAATGCTAAGTATAACTTTTGTTATGAATAGTGCTAAATAAGTTAAATATTAAATTAGTTGTTTTATTTTTGTAAAATAGAAGAATATTTTTATTCATAATAATTACGTATTTTTACATGTACATATTTATAGAGATAGTAGAATCCTACAATCAAGCTATTCCTATAATTAAGTTATTTACTAATGAGAATAGTAATAGGAAGGAATTACAATAGAGAATCTCTTTGACCTTCGTAATCAATATGTAACATCCCTCGAGTTGGTGCATAGATGTCACATGCCCAACTTGCCCAAAAAACTTTGAGAACACTCGACTTGAAAGCTTGGCTTTGGTGAGGATATCACCCGATTGATCTTCGGATCGAATCTTAGACCAACCGATGAATTTCTCATCGATTTTTCCTTAATGAAGAATCTGTCTGCCTCCAGATGCTTTGTACGATCATGTTGTACGGTTGCAGGCAATATCACATGTTGCTTTATTGTCTGGCAAGTCGAATCGGTTGCCTAAGCGGGAATGTGAATCCATCAATAGAAGTCTTAGCCACAATGCTTCACATATTCAGTGTCATACCCTAAATTTAGCTGCGGCTTGAACGTTACAACAACATTCAGCTGCCTTCTCCATGTAATGAGATTACCACCACGGGGTGAATGTCAGTCTGGATATGTGTCTATTTGTCTGCCAGTCAATATCTGTCAATGTACCACCTTGTTAATCATTGGGAATAACGAGATTGAATCTTATAATCGTGTGTGTTCAGGTTGTGTAAGCGACATGTTATAGATCGATACCGATCAAACGCATAATCTTCAACTGACCTCGATATCTCCTTTATCAGCAATTTTGTTGGTCTGACACATAACTTCAATCTTTCTTCTCTTGATTGTATCGGCTGGATTGACATCTTTGACATACCATTTTCTGCAACAAATCTAAAGCATATTTTCTTTGAAACAGAAAATCCCTTTATCGGTGTGACACTTGATCCCAAAATAATTCAAGTGTAGGGTCTTTCATTTAATTAAACGACAAGTAACTTTGTATAGCCTTCGCACTTTCATCGGGGTCATTTCTGTAACCACCATGGTGTCATCAACATACATAATAAGGGTAGTGATCTTACCATGCCTATTTTGCAAGAATAAAGAGTGTGATCTGAGATTACTCGATGGTGTAGACTTCATGGACTTCTGCGAACGCTGGAAACCATGCCCTCGGATTGTTTAGCCCATCTGACGATTTCTTTAATTTTCACACTTTCCGGAGCCAATGCACTTACGGTATCATGCACCTGGTGGCAAATCCATGTACACTTCTTGAATGACTTGCCATGCGCGAAATCGTTTTTCACGTCAAATTGTTGCAGTGACTGAAATCCAGGGTTCGCGTGAAACGATAAGACTTCGGTAGCTGTTGATTTTAACTACAGATCTCCTTATGCGTATAATCAATTCCATAGGTTTGTGTGTACCCTTTTGCTACGGGTCTAACTTTAAAACATTCCGTTGTACCCATCACTTTGTGCTTCGCGAGTATAAACCCGAGCATCCGGTTTCCTCCACGGAGGAGACCGATCAACAAGTTCCCAAGTTTTCATTCTTACGCAGGATTCCATCTCCTCGTCATAAGCGGCTCTCCACACTTGGGTCGACTAAGGCTTCACACTGCTATTAGGAATAGATACAGTGAATAATTGATTTCGTAACATTTGATTTAGGCCGGCAATGGTTAGACACATAATGACTCATGGGATATTTGCTTACTAGAAAGTTTGGGTTCGCTGTGGGTTTGGGAATACCTACGGTTTGGCGGTGATAGTTGTTTTCTTGGTGGTTTAGACACTCTGATCGGACCATCCTCAACAGGAGGTGGTTGGTGTATTGGTTACTGTGGTGCGAGAGATTCGGATGGAGTTGATCCAGCGACTTCATTATCTAAGTCTTCATCACGTTCATCACCCTTGTGGTCGAATTTATACGCTCAAATCGATTCACCAACATTCTCATTACCAAGTTTAGGGCGTTCCTTTTCATTCCCATTCAGATTGTTCCCAAGTTCAGAGAGTTCCCCTTCTATAGAGATCAGAAAATCATAGTCTAGAGCTTGAACTTCTTCTAAATTCTCCCCCCTTGAAGTTCGAATCGGAGGAACACTCATCGAGTCTTCGTAACCCCATCCATTGTAACAAACATTCGTTTGGAGGAATTGATAGCATCGGTACCTTTTGATAAGAAGCATACCACTAAAAGACACATGTGATACTCGAGGTGTCAACTTATTCTGTGCGCTTATGAAGATGTACCGTACTACACAACCAAAGACATGAGGAGGTAAGTTTGGAATGGCCCGGAGAAACAATTGCTTCAATGAGAGCTGGGATGGTGTCAGGAATCAATAGTCTTTGGAAGGTGCTTTCGGTTTGATCAAATGTCTGCAGAGGTAAGTGTGTATTCTGATGGGATAAAGGCATATGTGCTTCTATCAATGAAGCATGGACAACCTCGACAAAGTGGCGATTTTGTGCTTTGTTGGGGTGTATGAACAAATGGTTTGATGAAACGGTTCAAGGGCTTCAAATCTGCTTCAATTCAAAACTCAAATATTCTTTCCATTGTCCTTTACTTGAGAGAACTGAACATGCATTATGCCGACTACAAACCATTTTACTAAAATTTTGAAATAACAAGTTTACTTCACTTTTGAACTTCATCAAACATACCCAGTCATCTGGTACAATCATGATAAAATTAACAAACCAGCAGATCCATCGAAGTAGCAAATTTAGATGGGCCCCGAACATCATAATGTATGATCATAAAAAGGAGCTGGACTTTTAGTCAAGGTGTGCAAATGGCTCACGATGGCTTTAAGTTCACGAACATCATTTGAAACTAGAGACATGAAGTTTGCAAATAAACTAGGAAATAATTTCTTCATGAAACGAAAAGAAGCATGCTGACGTGATTGCCATAACCATATCTCAGATTTCTTGTTTTTTTTTCTTTTTTGAACCCCCAATCTTTAAAGCTTGATGCAACTCATCTGAACTTTTAGACACAAAGTCAAATGTCTGACTTCCCTCGCCCCAACACCCTGACTAATTGTCTGTCTTGTCAGGATCTCTTAAATACAAATTGGGCCAACGACAACACAAAATAAGGCGTGGTTATTTGAGCTTGACAAAGATTATAATTCAAGAGGGAACAACAAAACAAAATCTAAATTCAAGGTGTTAGTAAGGGACGGGGATCCTTCCCGATAATCGGAATTGAGTACCATTGGCGATTAGGCAATTTTTGTGAGGAAGATTTAAGAGGTGAAACTTGTCTAGAATCAAATGTCATATGATCCATAGCACCAGAATCAATTATCCATGCACTATTAGAAACAGGTGTAGAAATATTTAAAACCTTACCACCATTACCTGCTGCTGCTGCCAATGTCGAGGACTTTTCACCGCTATCATCCTCTGTCTTTGTTTCATGATTGCGGCGATGAGAGCCTTCTTAGAATTCTTCCGGGAATCCACGACTATGATCCACCATTTGGATATCCCACAAGTTCCTGCTTGCTCGACTTTTTCTATGACCCGGTTTGATCGGTGGAGATGCATTTGTATGATGATTTGTACCATTAGCAGTCTTAGGATGGATGGGCCTTTTATGGTCTTGCTGGTGTTTAGGGGACCAATTTTGATTAGACCAGTTCCGAGTCACCATGGTTGAAGCTCCATAATTTTCCAGTTGTTCGTTCATCACCCCGAGTCGAACATCTTCGCAGCGAACTAGGGCATAACACTCTTCTAATTCAGGGATAGGATCCTTCCTCAAGATTCGCGTACTTTAACAAAATCACCCTCTAATCCGGCGAGAAAGATATGCCTTTGCTCATTTGAAGCAATTCGATAGGATGCGTATACGTATAAATCCCACCATGACCACCTTATCCACGATGATCGAACTCGCGAAGATTTAGGTTAGTTCTCCATAATAGAGAGTGGTCTACCATTTTGTTTAGCGAGAAAGGCCCTCCCAGTTCCAGGTAAAAACACATGGTATTCATCCGCTCCATCATAAAAGGCTTTAGACAGAGCTTTCCAAATATCTCGTGCGGTGGGTAAGCAAATGTATCGCTTCATAATCTCCGGGGACATAGATATCAGCAACCACTTTTGACCTTCTGATTGTTTGAATACCACTTTTCATAGCCTTCATCTTTCTCCTTAGGTGGCGGCGATGTGCCACGAATGAAAGAGAGTTTCTCCTTCTTAGCAATTTACATCTCTAACATTTGAGACCACAGATCATAGTTGGTCTCATTCAATACAATTCCTAAATTGAATGATGAACCTTCGTGTTGAATAATGATGGGGGTAGATTTGGTGACAGATGTTTCGAGTTTGGCTGCCATGGTTTAAGGATTCAAGAAGAATGATTTACGGTTTTCGTGGCTGCGATACTGACTTGTAAAATAGAGAATATGTTTTATTCGCTAATAATTACGTATCTTTACATGTACATATTTATAGAGATGGTAGAGATCCCTCTGATCAAACTATTCCTATAATTAGTTATTTGCCTAGATATCTCTAAACTAGGAAAGAATATAATAGTTTCCTATAATTAAGTTGTTGCCTAACGAGGAAGAATAGTAATAGGAAGGGTAATAGAATCTTTGACTATTAATCAATATGTAACAAAACAACAATCTTTTAATTTTTATCTAAATTTTGAGAAAATAAAAATAAAAATTTAAAATACATATCTTTTATATAATTAGCATAAAATGAATCTATAGGAAGTTTAATTGGATCATAAAATATAAGATTTTCCCATATTTGAATATATGAGATTTTCTTAATAGAAAAAGCATTAAAAGAAAAACAAAAAAACAAATGTTTTGGCCTTTTCTATTCAACCAAAAATTTCAAAAATTCAATAATAAGTCATCAAAAAATTTAAAAACAAACATTACCTTAATCATAACTTCGTGGTTGTCATATTAAATTTACTTGGGCATTTTTTTCAACTGCATGCTTTATTTTTAATTCTGTTTTTGCTGTCAGAATATAAAATTTCATTAATTGGAGCTAGCTCATTAGCTAACAAATTAACGTTTATGTTCATGGTCATAGTGATTGAAGAATGTGCCCAATGCGAAGAAAATTGTCACTGGATTTCAACTAATACTACTGATTCCAGCATGGGAAGGTACGGTTGCCAAAACAAGCTACCCATCCAGCTAAGAATCTTGATTATTGGTATTATTCAATTAACTTCATGCATTTTGTTTATTAAATTTCCTATATCACTGGTAACTGTCAAATAACGTAATTTATGTTACACACTTGTTTTTTGATCAATGATAAAAAAACTAAGCATTTGTTTAGAAAATTACTTTCTACAACAAGTCTTCTATTTTGCAAAACAGAACATCTAGTTGATAACTAAAACTATTTTCTCTTTTTTATTTTTTGCAAGTGATGGGGTTGGAAATAATAAGCGCGCAGGCCCAAGACGTAAGCTCAAATGTCTTGAATTAAAAGCGGATTGATGCTAGCATTAGGCCCTTAATGGTATCCCCCCCAGGTGGAGGCTTCGGCGAGTTGACTTCGCCTTTAAAAGTGGTAGCCAGAATCAGCGTAGAGTACCCGTCTCACCAATCAAAGTAGGATATTTCCTAATTATTGCATATCAATTATCCCACCATTAATGGTTTCACAGTAGGAAAGAAAATCTCACCCATTGAATATGTGCTCATCCTCAGTAAAGGAAATATACTATTACGTATTATCCTCCGACTAGGAAAGTTATCATGATAATCCATTATAAATACGAGGTCACCCCATCGATTGAAAGGTATGCACAAAGCCGTTCCTGGCAGTTGATCTTCTCTTCCACCAAAAAGAAGCCGGCTTAGGCACATCGGAAGTATGACCCGAGCCGTGATCCTTTTGTTTCTTGTTTTTGTAGAGGAGCCCGACATCCAAAGTCGTGGATAGTAATGTTCAGCAGCTCCAGTGATTCCAGATTGAAAAAAGCATCATCGGTTTAGGGCTTGACATCCAAAGTCGGCGGACCATTCGCACTAATTCCGGCACCTCCAGCCAGTTCCGGTTGAAAAAAGCATCATCGGTTTGATTGTCGATGCAGCAGAACGATATTTCCTTTACTAATAAAGTGACCTCGATGGCCCGGTGATATCGACTGGCGGAACACAGCGGGGCGCCGTCTAAGGATACGAATCCCGGCAAAGCGGCGTATATAGCCCGACCTCCGGAGGCAGACCGAGAAACTATGGCTTGACCGCAGGTATGGAGGTGCTCAGTCTCCTGACCGCGTTTTTTGAGAGAGTTGAGCAACTCACGAACAAGCTCTCGCGCCCAGGAGGCATAGCGAGGCGAGGAAGGGCAAAACACTATTACCCGAGATGAACAACACCTTGACCCTCCTCGAGAAGCAGATGGAGAAGGAGAAACCAGCCAAGCCAGGCAGTATGACCCTTACAAACCCCCTGGAGAGGATCACAATGAGGAGAGGCATGGTAGGAACAACAGAGGCGATGGACCCATCCTTTATCAGTAGGAGACAGAGGAGCAGTCATGGGAGCAGAGGTTCAGGGACATCTGAGGCTTGCCATATGAAGGGCGATGGGTCGAACTCCGGTCTCATGGGCCGCTGCGGGCACTATGGCGAATCAGTTCACAGTCGGGGTGCTCACTTCCCTCTTCCGAAGAGTTGAAATGCCCTGGTGAAGCGTTCGATGGAGCGAAGGCGAAACAAATCACCTCAATACATATAAGAACAAGATGGAACTGCACGGATATCAGGAAGGCCTTATTGCCCAGGAGCCCAGCAACTCGGTTGCGAGGAACGCGGCTTTCGGGTAGCTCGGTTTGTAGAGCTTTGCGGTAAAGGCCTGGCGCCGGGCCCATTAGCTTAGTTTGCCCAGAACCCAGCATTTCGAAGGCCTCGGCGCGAGCCCGACCTTTCGGTTGTAGAGCTTAACCTTTCGGGAAGGCACTGGCGCCCGGAGTGCCCGGTAACTCGGTTCTGAGCTTAAGCTTCGGGAGGCCTCGGCGCCTAGGAGCCCGGTAGCTCGGTTTGACTTAGGCTCGAGAGGCCTTAGCGCGGGAGCTTGGCAGCTCGGTTTGCGGGCTTGCGGCTTCATGAAGGCCTCGGCGCCGGGGCCTAATGGCTCAGTTTGCAGGCTCGGCATTTCCCGAAGGCCTCGCGCCCACCAGGAGCTCGGCTCAGATTTGAGAACTTAACAGCTCGGAAGCCCTCGGTGCGGGGCCCAAAGCTCGGTTTTAGGCATAAGCTGGCAAAGGGTCTTGGAGCCCGGAGCCAGTGACTCGGCCCCCGAGCATAATTGCTCAAGAAAGGTCTTGGGCCGAGACCCAGTGGCTGAGTTTTTAAGACCTCGGCACTCAAGGCCGAGCTGGCACGGAGCCATGTGGCTCAGGAGCCCAGTAGCTCGGTTGTAGGCTTAACGACTTAGGAGGCCTTAGCGCCTGAGGCCCCGGCCTGAGCTTAGTTTGCGGAGAACCCCAGCAGGTACGAGGCCTGACTCCGGAAGCCCGGCAAATCAAGTTTGCGGGAAGCATGACTCGGGAAGGCCTCGGCCGACTGTAACCAGTTTTAGAGCATAAGCTTTGCTCAAAAGGGTCTTGGGCCGTTATGACTCAAGCTTTTGGTATAACTCCTCAAGAAAGGGTCTCAGACAGGAGCCCCGATAGCTTAGTTTCATAACATAAGCGCTTTCGAGGCAGTATGCGGTGCCGTGTGGTTAAGATATAGCTCATATTACGAGCATATTTGTCAAGGAAGTGATAGCCTGAACGTAGTACAGCAGAGCCTCGCGGCTGGTTTTCAAGCAATTGCTCAAGGTAGAATAACTTTAGAAGGCCCAGTAATACTGAGCCATGTGGCTTTCGAAGGCCGTGCTTCAGTTACATAGCACAAGCTGCTCAAGGAGGCCAAGTAGCTGGGAGCTGTGTAGCTCGGGGAGCCATGTGGCTCGAGTTTCAAGGTGCCATGTAGCTCGGGTTCAGAGGCCTTGCGGCTCGATTCGGGGCTTATGACTCGGTTTCAAGGATTCCATGGCTCGGTTTGAAGGCAGTAGCGAGGCCATGGCTTTCGGTTTCAAAGAGCCTTACCGGCTGGTTTCAGGAAGCGAATAACTCGTTAAAGAGCATAATGGCTGGGAAGTGATGCGGAGCCAGTAAGCAGTTGAGCTGTGGCGGGAGCTTGGCATCTCATTTCAGGCTCGGCCTCCCAGGTAGAATAGCCACAAGACCAAGTCGCTCCCAGTTTGAAAGTATGACGGCCGAAACCAAGTGGCTCAAATTGGTAAGACAATAAAAAAATGATAAAACCGCCATTTACAAGTAGCCATGTGGGGTCACACTTGATCGAAGCGGTTAAGCCTTTGCACCTGTTAGTGGTGAAACGTGATGAGTTTAAATAATAATAAGCGCGCGAGGCCTAAGGCGCCGGCCCCAAATGTGAGGGTTAAGCGGACGATGCTAGCGTTAGGCCTTAATGGTATCCCCCAGTGCGGAGGCTCAAAACAAGGGTGACTCGCGCTAAGGGCTGTGCTTTAAGGAATCGCGTGAGAAAACACCATTACCACATTTAAAGAATGGGATATCTCTGAGTATCATTCCCTCAATTACTCCCTCTAAGCGGTTAGTGACAAAATATACTATTATGTATCATCCTCCAACTTAAGGAAGATAAGGGATTTCCTTGATCTCCACCAATAAGGAAAGAGTAGGATATTTCCTAATTATTGCCCACATCAATTATCCACTTAATTAATCGGTTTACGATAAGGAAAGAAAATCTCTCACTGATAAGAGGAATATCGTATCATCCTCGACAAGGAAGATACTATTGCATGTAATCATCCAACTAGGAAGATTATCGCGATGTCATTATTATAAATGCCGGGCCACCATCCAGTTGTTGCTGCAAAAACTTCATTCCTGGGTTGATATTCTCTTCCCACTGGCCAGGTTGAACATCGAGAGGCAGGCGAGCCCCGCTGATCCTTTTGTTTTCTGTTTCGCAGGGCCGGCATCCAGGGTCGCGGACGGCCCGAATTTCAGCACACTCCAGCTCAGTTCTGGTTGAAAAAGCATGTCGACAAGTATAAATATAATCGTTTATAACATACTAATTGTTTTTTTAGTTACTTTCACTTATTTTTTGAAAAACAATCCCATATAAACATGGAAAATTGTAAATAAAACATGGACATGAAAATTATTTTAAAATATTAGTGTTTTGAATTATGATCCTTCAGTCTTTCACAGATACAATTTAGCTTTTGACTGCGAATAACTGTAAAACCTCATACTCGGACCAAAAATTCTTTTCATGTGTTGCTTTATCAAATTATAATGTTTCAAAGTCACACAATAAGTGATTTTTTTCCTTGTTTTTATTATTTCTGAAATTCTTGCAGGTTTCAGTATTGGAGGAGGGCTATTGTTTTTACTCGTGTGTAGCTTTTGGCTATACAAAGTATTTAAGAGAAGAAGGGAAATCAAACTCAAACAAAAATTCTTCAAAAAAAATGGTGGATTATTGTTACAGCAACAATTTTCTTTAACTAAAGGTAGGAGTGGAAAACAAAATTTTCCTTTCGATGAGTTGATGAAGGCAGCGATAACTTTAATAAGATCGAATTTTTGGTCAGGAGGTCAAAGGAAAGGTTTTAAAAGTATGCTAGTTGTTGATTATGTATTAAAAGGGTGATATCCCTAATCGATCCATAGCCAAGTGGAGCAATTTATCAGTAAATCGTGATTGCTGCAATTAACCATTCAGAATGTTCTGAGCTTTTGGGGTGTTGTTTGGAAACATAAAGATCCCTCCACTAGTTTATGAATACATCACCAGGCCTCTTTCAACTTATTCCTTAATCTTGACCAATGAATTCCCACTTTGCTTGGGAAATACGTTCATGAATTGCTATGAAAGCTGATGAGACACTTGCATGTACTGCATCTTCCTTTTGTCTACCATAGAGACATCAAGACCACAAACATACTTTTGGATGACAAATATAGAGCAAAAGTCTTAGATTTTAGGACATCAAGGTATGTCTCTATTGGTCGCTCAACAACTACCATTGTCCGTGAACTTTGGTTACTTGGATCGAATACTTCGATCTTGATTCGAAAGCGTGTATATAGTTTTAGAGTTGTTCTTGTTGAGCTTTTAACAGGGTTGGAACCAATTTCTTCAATAAAATCTCAAGAAGAAAAAATCTTAGTGATACATTTTATGTTGGCATTGGAGGAGAATCGTTTATTTGATATTCTAGATGCTCATTGCAAGGAGGTGACGAAATTATGGCCATTGCTAACCTTGCATGCCGATGCTTAGATTTGAATGGAAAGAAAAGATACCACAAGAAGAGGTCTCGATGGAGGCTAGGAGGCATTTTAGAATGTCTCCTTCATCGATTACCATTGATCATACAAGACCAAAAAATAAAACTGAATATTAGAAATGTAACAAAACAACTTTTATTTAAATGCAAAACAAACCAAAAACACGTTAAATCTCGGGTATGTAATGAGTGTTTTGGACACTCATCACCGCATCATTAGAAAAACTCCTCATCGCCGGTGACTCGGTAGTAGTAGGATAGGTAAACAGAGAATACGAAACTCAAGATCAGCGTATGGCCAGGTATGTGGAATTTGGCAAGCAACGGCTAAGCTTTTCGGCTTGGAAGCAGAAATATCCCAAGAAGGTTCAAATGAAGGGCAACGGTGGCATCCATTCTAATAACATAAAGCGTATTCCTCGATCTCACTACCGACTAAGCGTCATCTATTACAACCGATCGGGTAAATCAAATAGATGAAGCAAGCCCTTCTTGGCTGAATCCTATAATAATGCATTATTTGAGCTCGACGGATAACAGAATTGAAGCCCCACAAAGTCCAGGTCTAGGCTACGAGGTTTTCCTTGGTGAATGGGCAATTATACAAGCGATCTCTGGACGGGCTATATCTTAAGTGTCTCTCCACTCAACAGGGACAATATATACTAGTAGAACTCCATGAAGGGGTATATGGAAATCATCACCGGCGACACTAACTTTAGCTCACGGGGCGATACAAGGGTATTATGGACGACTATGGCCGATGTAGTACGCCTCGTCGAAGTGCAACCACGCAGCGAAGCCCGGATTTAAGGATGCTAGCTTCCGAGACACAGCCACCGTCTCGAGCCCACCCCAGCCACTGCAGTGGGAATTGATATAGTTGGATGCGCACTGCAGCTGACTCATAAAGTTATTGTTGGTTGGCACTGACTATTTTAGTAAATTGATAGAAGCTATAGCCTTCGCCTCCATCAAGGATAAGGATGTCATCCAATTTATATGGAAGAATATCGTCTACCGGTTCGGAATACGTCAGTCGATTGTAATTGACAATGGGCCACGGTTGGCAATCGGCGTATACAGAAATTTCTGCTAGGAGCTAAAGATCATAAATTTGTACTAAACCCTGTGGTACCTATAGAGCAATGGCAAAGTGGAAGCATCTAACAAAAACCTCTTTATGACTTTGAAAAAGCGTCTACATTCGGCTAAGGGAAAATGGGTGGACGAGCTACCGGGAGTTCTTTGGGCCTATAGGATAACCAACCGGAATCCGACTAGAGTGACACCATTCGCCCTCACCTATGGGATGAAGGCCATCATTCCTACATAAATTGGGATTCCCACGCTTCGGACTGAAATCCCTGGAAAGACTAATACTGAGAGCATCACCAAAGACCTAGATATGGCAGACGAGCTCCAAGAAGCAGTCGTTATACATATAGCCTCATACTAACAAAGGATGACAAACCCATATAATAGGTGTGTAAGGTCACGTACGTTCCGAGCCGGAGACCTAGTTTTAAGAAGGGTCTTTGAAAACATGGTTGACCCGACGACTGACATGTAGCGCTCTTTTACCTTTTAAAAACCTATTCATTTAAACACATTTCATATACCCATTTCTAATATGAATAATTAATATTCATTTAAAACATAATTATTTATGGGTATATGATATCATGACCTAAACACATTCTTTGACATAAAAGAATATATATATACATTCCTTAATTCAAATAGGGCCTGCTTTGTTCTTGAATAACACATTTTATACAAATTGGCATTCCTTGCTTTTCAAACAGTACAAATGATATTCTTAGAGTTCACCTCTCTTTAAAACACATTCCATAAATATCGAAACAAATGAGTCAAAAATATATTCTTCTCATGAAGACTTTACATCATTTAATTCAATGCAAAATAGTTACAAAATATCATGAATGGAATGGTATGCATGGGACAGAGCATTTACTTATACTCCACTCTGTTTGACGGTGACTCCGCGCCCGGCGATCTTTGGTCCTGCTACTTTCTACTTGGTACCTGTGCGATGATGAAAACAACGCGCTAAGCATTTTCATGCTTAATGGTTCTATACAATTCTCTCTTCATTTCAGTTTAAATCAAATCATGCAATGTTTATAAAACAATACTTTTGTACATTTTTCAATGATCAATGCAGTACAATAAATAAATAAATAAATAAATAAATATAAATATATATATATATATATATATATATATATATATATATATATATATATATATATATATATTCATTTCGTATTCAATTACAATTCATTGGTCATTTCAAGTTATGCAATTTCATATGCACTAAATCATTCAAATCACAAATCATGTACTTTTCAATCTTATCATTTTACCCTTATCGAATTTAACCTATGCTTTCGGTGCACAGGATAACGAATCACCGGCACGGTCCCTCTGGGCTGTAGGCCGGTATATATATATATATATATAATATGTACACTACCGATATTGTCCCGCTGGGCTACGGATCGGTATGCCACAATAATCATTGACTCTTATTGGTATGCAATTTATCGCCTTCGAAAGATGTGACTCTAAGCCTACTGACACTTTCAAAAGATCAGCCTTGTGGCTCCTAGCCCACTAGCGCATGTTTAAGCACAACAATAGCTCTTAAGCCTGTTGGCTAAAGCCAAGGCCCGAGAATGGTTCCTTGCCTGCGGCGGAGCTGATCACAGTAGCTCCCCAGCTCTAAGACCAACATCGATACCCCCAAAGAAACTATCCTAGCCAATGTCCATAGAAAGGATGAGAAATATAAGGGATTCATTTGATGCGCATGCCAAAAATCATATTTCATTAAAATACGCAAATTAGCATCAATAACTAAAAAATAATAATGTCTTGTGTGATGGGGACCCTTCTGAGGAATTTCAAAAGGGGAGAAGAGAAGTAAGGAGAACAAAATCAGCTCTAAACACCAACGGAGGCATTCTCCTCAGGATCCTTAGCCATCTTAATCAGATCCGCCTCGGCTACTACTGCCTCAGTAACTATTAAGACTAGGGGGCACTAGGGGTTCGCGAAGAACTCCGGAGGCAGCGGGTCCGAGGAGTCGGGCATGCCATCTAGAACCTCTGGTTGGCTTCCGTAGATGTTGTGTTTAAACATACAATATCCATAGTCATAGGTGAAGATCACCTCCAGGGCCTTCTGGTAGTCCTCCTCCATGGCTTCTTTGTCTTTACCGGCCTGGAATTGAAGGGAGGACACCTCATCCTTTACCGCCTTAAGCTCCAATAGGAGGGACGTCCGTTCAACCTCCAAGAGAGTGGTCTCAGCCTCAGCCTTGCGCTTGGCTTCCTTAGCAACCGCTAGGGCATCCCGGAACCAAGCCAAATCATCCTCCACCCATGCCTTTGCATCACCCGTTGCATCGACAACCAGTCGGGCATGCTGAGCTTCCTCCTTAGCCTCGTCCCTCTCCTTCTTCACTCCCACATCTCTCTATATGCCCTCCTTGGCCTTCCAATCCCAGGGCCTAGACTTAGCCCTAGCCTTGCCAAGGGCGTCATCTAGGGCATTGTGCTTGGAGACAGCGCACTAAGCATAACATCGCAACTGCTCGGCATCGTCCAACCGAAGATAAAGTTCCTTATGCTGGCGCGCCATATTCGGATATTAGTGACGGCCTATGAGAAGGCATTAAGCACGTTGTACAGAATTCGCGTTCAAATGAAAAAAAGTCAGAACATACCAACCCAATCATCTCATTGAAATCATGGTTGCTCATATGCGTAGATCCTTAGCCAGTATTTGGTAGGACTTTTTATCGAACGGGGAGGGCAGTACTCTTCTTAAAGTGCCACCACGGATATCTGATAGCTGGTGGGGTAGAGGTCGCGCCGAAGCGGCAAAGTCTCCATGTCGGTTGAAGGGGGCTCAGCGATCGTGATCGGCGGGCGGAGTTTTGGGACCGGGACCGGACTCACCCGTCGAGTACGCTTCTACTTCGATAGGATGGCAATTGAGTTGAGCACCAGCACAGTCGAGGACATTGGCCTATAGGGTAGGCATTTGCAAGCCCTGGCCCGAAACGACGATTCAGCGGCTGATAGACCCCATAACTCTATCAACATTGAGCCTCTGGTTAGACCATCCTCGGCGATGCACAAGCCATCCTAGAGCTCTGGGTGCTTCCCTCCAAAGCCAATAAGGAGTCCAAGGCATGTTCCAAAGAATCCACGAGGATTACAGTCGGGCTGTTTTGAGCCTCTCCATCCAGACCAGACCAATTGAGGCGCTTGTGGCCGGTGTTGAGGGCGAAGGTAGTCTCCCCTTGGAACCTCACGGCTCGGCGGGTATACGTGCGTGAACCTAGTAGCAAGTTTGGACATATTCTTCCCGGCTTCCCGAGCCCGGCTCACCGGGTATTTGGATCAGATCCGATCCATAAGCCCTCCCAGTCATAGACGGCAGGTATGTCCACCTTTCTTTGCTTTTTTTGTTCTTTTTCTTCACTGCTTGGGGGGCAGGTTGTGGATCTTACTCGACCAAAGATAATTGGTCAAGCATAAAAAAATTTCACCAAGGCTCCTTCAACGACTTCGGCTTAAGCAAAACCCGCTCGTGAAGAGCTGCCTGGGATTGACTTGAAAAGGTCGGCAAGAACAAAGTGCTCCCCCTTAACAAGCTCTACCGGCAGTGGGCGGGGATGACGGGGACAATGTAGCGAAAGGGGCTAGCACCTAACTCCCGCAAATTATTCACTAACAAGAGGAGCTCGTGATTGCGCTCTGCCTCAATAATCTCGAGCAATATCGATCGGATGACCTTCCTATGCCTAGCCTAGGCCGGCCTCGCACACTTACTTCTTGGTCCCAGAAAAGGCCACGTCATAATATGGGCGTCTAGGAGCCCCGTCAGGACAAACACGGGAGCGTGAGGTTGGTTAAGAGCGGGATCCTAAGAGGCCTGGCATCATACCACGACCCTTTCGCTGCGACCCCTTTCGCCTTAGTCTTCGAATTCGGCTTAGGTTACCAATTGATCGGGCATGGGCTTTGACATAAATAAGGCAGCCTAATCCCAATATTCAAAGTGTAAACAAAAACAAATCTCTACTAATGAAATATCAGGTAGAAAGTTTTAGCACACTACAACCCATCAGAATCCGGAAGATGTTCGAATGTATGAGTGCAGGCGGAGCAGGAGTAAAGTCTGCTTGCTTCACTAACAAAGAGATTAGAGCCAGAAGACCGGTGATAAACTACTCTCGGGTAAGTAGGCGACGTGTACGCCCCCTCTCATAGTTGAGACGACCGCACCATCGAAAACTCTATGCGATGTCGTGAGACTTGAAGGACTCGGCTCCCACTACGAACATAGCGACGGCGGAACGCTTGTAGAAAGGTCTTGGGTTCCTCCTACGCGAAACTGGCCCAGTGAAAGTCTCATAGCGGCCTCACCATTTATTCTGAAAGCGAAAAAAAATAGAGTTGGCTTGGGGATCTTTACCGCGGAGCTTGACGAGACCACTAGAAAGGCAAAAAAAGCAATTCCCTCCCTAGAGGTTCAACAACCCACTAATAACAAAACCTAAGAACCCCTAGGAGTATCGGGAACCGCCCGCGCCTATGCCCAGCCTTCACCAGCAATAGGCACCCTCAAAACACACCTATTAACCCAAAGCGCTCATCCAATAGAGCTAAAAAACAACAACAACAGCAACAACAACAACAACAAAGGAGGCAGTACAAACAAAGCTGGAAAAACTCACCAAAAAATTAAAATTTCTTGAGGGGCCTCCGATGATGCCTAGAGAGGAAGGTTTGCATAAACACAACGGAAAAAAGACTGCAATAAACAAAGAGTTTTGAGAAAGTAAAAAAGGGAACACTTGGAGCCTAAACCCTATATATAGGGGCGTAACATCAACAGACGCATTAAATGTGTCGTCAAACACCTTAGGAAAACGTGCGCTACTCGAAGCCCTTCCCCTATCTATAGGGGCGTAATGTCAACAGATGCATTAAATGCGCCGTCAGCCACCTTGTGAGAACGTGCGCTTCCCACACGCTTTGTGTCCCCGCATGCTTCACCTCCCTATGCGTTCAATGTACGCGCTAGTTATCCCTATCTTATTGATGATTGCTAAATATTTATATAAAAATAATTATTGGAGTTTATCTTCTATTCTAATTCAAACTTAATCTTTTAGTATAATTAAAACTACTTGAGTCCATCTTCTACTCTACTTCAAACTTCACTTTCTATTTTAACATTCTAGTAATAGTTATCTTATATTCTAAGTTAAACCAACATATTAGATAAATAGAACATTAGTGTTCTAACATGCCTCCTTGAAATGGAATTCAGATTAAATCTAATCTTGGTCATTAGAGATGAAAATGATTAGGTAATAGCTTTAGGGCATTTGTCATAAGCAACATAAACGCTACTAACCTAATCACCAATGATATATAAATTAATGACTATGGTGGAATATGTTTTTTTTACTTAATGCTAAATAAAAAAAATTTAGCTTAATGTTGAATAATACTTAATAACATTAAGTATTAAGCTGTTTGTTTTTTAACATTGGGTAGTGAGTAAAGATAACAACAGGGCGGGTTATTTTGGGTACCCGCCCCGCTCCACCCTTAAAGAGACGGGTTTGGTTTAATTGTAGTCGGATTTTAGCAGGTTCGGGTGTTGTTATTCCCACCCTGCCCTGCCCCGATTATATTATAAAAATATTTTATTATAATTTATTTTATACTTTAATATAAATAATTATAATTATTATAATGTTTTTAATAAATAATTCATAAAATTCATAATATTTTTTTTTATGAAATATATTAATTTTAATATAATAAAAATAAAAATAAATAAAAATTAAAAATTAAAAATAAAAATGAAAATAAAATGTAAACGGGGTGAGTTTGGGAATTTTCCCATCCGTCGGCCCGTCCGTCGTCTGCGTTTAATTTTTAAAATTTTACGGGTTTGAGGAATTGAAAAAAAATAAATGAGTCGGGGTTGTGGGATGGAAGCGGCCGAATCCGAACCCCCCCTTCCCACCGTTGCTATCCCTAGTAATGAGTGTTGCTAGCCTTCCTATGACGCCCCAAAACCTGAGGGTCCGTTGACCAACTATCAACCCGCGGAAAACTTGTGGATGTCGGGTAACCAATACAACACTGTTGTGTCCCCTTTACCGGGACCCATAATTTAAAAAAAAAAAAATCAAACAAAGTCTCCTTTGTATGGGGAGCTCTACCTAAAATACAACATATAGGATATAAAATAACATGACCCATCAGAGGCCTAATATAACACAATGATCCATTTATGATTAAAAGTGGCCTAACTGGCCCATTTATCCATACTAAAAAATATACAAGGCTATATTATCATAGTCTTTAAGAGTTTAATTACAACACTCTTATACAAAAAATACATGCTATAACTAGTTTGTTCCAAACACCTTTACAAAAATGATTACAAAGCCGACCGCTTTCACATTGCGACCTCGGTAAGCATGGCCCCACCGATTGTACTCACGCACGGGGATCCCGCCAAAGGTGGCTACGCCCGGTAGAGTAAACTTCTACAGAGGCTACTCATGTTCTAATTCATACATTCCAAACAATATTACAATCCTAGGTCGGATCTACATGTCATGAGATGAGTTGAGACTCAATCATGTACAATGCATCCAAGTCCTTACCGATTCCTACCACACCATGTGATGTCAAAGTGTAATAAAACTCATCATTTGTGGATTACATCCAATTATCATTTTACAACAAAATTCATTTGTTTTTCAAACCAAAAGCTTTTTGGATGTTACACCTCGTGTTTTATATTCAAAATGTGTGTCCTTTTTGTTAGTAGCGAATTTCAAGGGTCTCACCACAGGTTTCGCAAGTATACCGCTCTGACTTTACCATTGGACACATAGTAGTATAACAAAAAATACGAAGGCTTTCACGGGGTATCCACATACTTCACATTACTTGACACATATTTTCATTCTCATGTATAAAACCATGCGATCCTGTTGGACATTGTCCCAAATGTAGACACGCCCGTCAAACACCAAACTCAATATTGATCCATACCATGTACTCACACCCACTCAATGTGATGTCCCCATGCATATGCAATGCAATGTGCCATTGCATGATAACTTCATGCCTCATGTATAATGAATTCTACATGGACAATACTAACACCGTACATTTCACCATGTACCATGGACAATTATATCAATCAACACATAATTTCCAAATGATCACACATTTCATGTCAATATATTTGCACACACATATATCAACATCAACAAGTCATCACCAATCAAGCAATAACATACTTTATTCTCTAGGCCAAATTGTGACATAACATGTCCACAAACAAGTCATCTGATAGCCTTATCCATACCTGAAGAACTCATCACATGTCAATACAGGACACATATTGACCTCGATCAATTACCTGAGCATGTGCTCAAACTCAAGCAATGACAACTTGATCCTCAAGATCAGTTATGGCATAGAGATGCCCACACAACAAGTCATAATAGACCACAGAATAGTTCCGAACTTAGTCAGAAACTAGTTCTCTAACAGTCCTAAAATCTGGACACAAACCATTAAACAGCCTAAGCTGTAGCAGTCCCGGAAAATGGAACATAACTTGAGTTGTACAAGTCCAATTTAGGTGATTCAAAAGCCTACATCAAGTTTACATATGTAACTATAATTTCCATGTAGAACACTAGTCCAAATTCCCTTTTTTTCCCAACAAAAAATCAGTCCCAAAATATGGACAATGTATGGGATCAAAATAGAATGACTTTGTGCGATCAGGAAAATAGACAACTCAGAGTTATAGAGGTCTAGTTTGGGTAGTGAAAACCTCTCAATTTCACAGATGCAGTTATAATTTTAATGAAGAACGCTAGTCCAAATTACCTCTTCTTCAAAACCGAAAATCAGTCCCAAAACCTAGACACAAATAGTCAACATCCTAAGCTGTGACAATTCTAGAAATAAAATGGATCATAACTTGAGCTATAGAGGTTCAATTTGAGTGATTCAAAGTCATAACATCAAGTTCACAACTTCAGCTACAATTTCCATGAGGAACACTAGCCTAAATTCCCTCTTTTTCTAACAGAAAATCAGCCCCAAAAAATGGACATCATATAAGGTAAAAACATGGCACTATTCCCACATCCCCAAACTTTGCCAAACAGCCCCTTAGGGAAAAACATGGCCAAACAACCCCTTAGGGCATAAAACACAACCAAACAACCCTTAGAGTGGAAAATAAACCAAAGTAGGAAGAGTTCCTACCTCTTGGAGCGTAGTAGAACCGAATGAGGTCTTAAGAACACCTCCTAATCCCGAAAAAATTAATTTCCCAAAATTTCCTCCTTTGGATCTTTGGTGAAATCCCTCCTTTTTGGTACCCACGCGTAGCCCTCATCAGTGAATGAACTTTTCGTTCTTGACTGGCGAATTCGACGGAACTCAGTGGATCGGAAAGAAGGTTAGTTTCTCTCTCCTCTCCTCTTTCTCTATCGCGTAAGAACAACTGACAAGAATAAGCTCCTCCTCTCCCCAAAATTTTACTTTTCTAACTTATCCTTAAGTTTTAAAGGCAAGGCCCACGTCGCGCCACTTGTTCAAGCTTGGTCTGGGTCTATTTCTGCCTCGAAACAATTTATTTTGTCCCAGTTCAAGTTCAATTTATTTTAAATGAACTTTACTTAATGTATTTTTATACTTTCAAGTGTATTTTTCCACTTTTGAGATTTTCTCAAAATCCGGATTTTGGGCACCTGATGCCACGAAATCGTGGCGAGCTACCTCGAAATTGGTGAAATTGTATGGGTAAGTAGATTTCGTGAGAAGAATCCAAGGTGAGGATCTGTTCGTCATCAGATGCAGAAAATTCCCGAGGTTTGCAGCTTTTGTCTTGTACTTGACAATTCAGTTTGCCATTTTTCGGAAAAATTCAAATTTACCAGGGTTTTACATTCTTCCCCCTTAATATAATTTCATCCCCGAAATTCACACACACATACACATTCAAATTCCATGTGTATGCAACAATCATTTAATCACCAAATGACTAAAAACGTACCTTCAACCTTAAACAATGAATGATAATTGGCACGCACAGTGTCTTCGCATTCCCATGTTGCCTCCTCCACTCCTTAGTCTTTCGCCCGCAGACACGTACTAGCTTCATAGTCTTGCTCGTAAAACCACATTTCATTATCCATGATCGTACCAGTCCACTCTGAATGTTCCATCCATCAACAACAAGCTAAAGCCTCAATCCACCACATGAGTCAGATCTACCTTAGTGTATTAGGAAGTGAGGACAGAATACCATATGAGCAGCATTAAACTGGCAATGAGCAATGGTGCAGACATTTTCACCCTCTCGAGTACCTCAAAGGGCCTAATAAATCTCGGCGATAGCTTTCCCCGCTTTCCAAACATAACCACTCATCTCTTAGGCATCACCCTCAAGAAGACATGATCCCCCACCTCAAACTCACAGAGGTCGCGCCCGTTTTAGTCGGTGTGGCTCTTCGGTGGCTCGGCTGGGTGAGAAAGGTAGCTTGTATCAAATCCACGTTCCTAGAGGTGTCTCTGGCTCAGCCGGGATGGTGGTGGATCTCCCACCTCTGTCCAACAAACTGGAGATCAACATGGCCTTCCATATAGTGCCTCATAAGGTGCCATCTGTATGCTTTCCTAATAACTATTATTGTAGGCGAATTCCACTAAGGGTAAATGCCTTCCCAACTACTCTTAAGATCAAGGACGCATGCTCGTAACATGTTCTCTAAAGTCTAGATTGTCCTCTCTGATTGACCGTCCGTCTGAGGATGAAAAGTAGTGCTCATCATTAACTGTGTCCCCATGGCTCGTTGGAAACTCTTCCAAAAATGGTCGTAAACCTAGGATCCCAGTTTGATACAATAGATACTAGCACTCTATGTAACCGAACAATCTCCCGTATATACAACCTGTCGAATTCCTCTAGTATGAAGGTCATCCGCACAGCTAGAAAGTGTGTTGACTTAGTAAGCCTGACACCATGCCATGCTCTTGTGATGTCCGTGGAAAGTGAGTCACAAAGTCCATCGTGAGATGTTCCAACTTCCACTCAACCACCTCCAAAGGCTGGAGTAATCCTACGAGCCTATGGTGCTCAGCCTTTACTTGCTAACACTTGAGACATCTTCAAATGAAATCTCCAACGTGTTTCTTCATACCACTCCAATAATATTGATGACGAAGATCATGGTACATCTTCATGCCACCTCGATGCACAACAAAACGAGAGCAATGGAACTCCCTAAGGATCTCCTCTCTCGGACATCGATTGGGGGAGCACAGCACCTAGGCAGAGACCCACCATCATGTGAATGGAAAAGCCTTTATCACTATGCAGGTATGTACACAATCACGATGAATGATATTTACGTGTCACGTCACAGGACCTAATCACTTTGCTCAGTAGGGAAGGCGTAGCTACTAAACTCCCCAAGAAACCCTGAGCCTGATCACTATATTGTAGACCGAACTGTCCCACTGTCTCAAGCATCTACCACTCTCGGGAAGCTATACTAGCCAACACTTTCCACTGTGACTTTTAGGTGAGGTCATCCAGCCGCGCGTTGCCCCTTCTGGGGTGGTAATGCAAAGCGAAATCGTAATCCTCTAGATACTTCATCCACATGTGTTGCCTCATGTTGAGGTTCCACTGTGTGAAAATATACTTCAGACTTTTATGGTTTAAAAACACCTCGAATTGTTCACCGTATAGGTGGTGGCACCAAATCTTCAAAGCAAAGACAATGGTCGCCAACTCCATATCATGCATGGGGTAACTCTGCTCATGGTTCTTTAACTGTTGAGAACCATAAGCAACAACCCTCCCGAACTGCATCAAAACAGATCCCAGTCCATCCTTGGAGGCATCACAATACACTGTGTACCTCTATCCCCTTTCCGGGACTATCATAATAAGAGTGATAAGCCTCGCTACTGATTCTGGAATGCCTTCTCACATAGGTCATTCAGCAGAAACTTGACCTCCTTCTACGGTCTTGAAATCATCACAAGTGCGACTTCAGAAGTCCTCAATGAATCTCTTGTAGTACCCTACCAATCCCAGCGCATATCTCAGGCGACTTAGGACTCTGACTCCTGCTTCTCGACCTTTCGGTACATGGATACCCGGCCGGAACACCGCGTGTCCCAAGAATATCACCTTAGTAAGTCAAAATTCACACTTGTTGAATTTGGCATACAATTAATGGTCTCTCAACGTCTAGAGAACGATCCTCAAATGATCTTCATGCTCCTCCTCATACTTGAATTAGATCGAATGTCGTCGATAGAAGACACCCAGCAAAACCAATCTAAATGGAGTTGGAACACCACATCGTAGATCGTGAATCTGTTTGGAACGTCGTGTCGAGATAGCATCCTTTGTGAACTTCGAAATGTCATACCACGTCCAAAACGCCGTCTTAGGGATATTTACCTCCGCAACCCTCGGTGATGGTAGCGGGTGCGAAGATACATCTTGGAATACACGGCGCCCCCGCAGGCGATAAAGCGGAAATCATCGATCGCTGCAAAGGGTACCCATTCTTGGTAGTAGCCCTATTTAACTATCGATAATCTATACACAGCTAAAGAGTCTTGTCCTTCTTCTTAGAAAACAAAACCGGAGCACCCCAAGGTGAAGTGTTCGGTCTAATAAAACCTCTGTCCAACAATTCCTGCAATTGGACCTTGAGTTCTTGCAACTTAGCTAGCGCCATTCTATGTGGAGTCATAGAAATAAGCGATGTACCAGGGTGTAACTCGATGGTGAAGTCTACATCCCTATTCGGAGGTAATCCTAGTAGTTCATCCGGAAAAAAGTCCTCATACTCACTAAACACCCGAGGCAGATTCAACTCCTGTCTCGCCTCGTCTTCCAAGGTAAGGCTTGCCCGAGTGACCCATGTTGCACGTGCGCCCGGAGCGGGTCGTGCGGCTCGGGTAAAGTGTCATCTTATCCCCCCAAACACTTAACATAAATACCATCCGATTATTGTGGCGGTAGCCCTCTTCACGATCTGTCAATGGCGACTCGTGTGCCGTCAACGGTCCATCCCAAGGATGACATCAAACTGGCACATGTCCGTGACCCTAAGGTCCTGATGGTGAATCCTTGGGATGTCCCAACTGTGATCAGAGCATATCTTATAACCTTTGATTACACCTAGTAGTTTATTACATGTTTAGGGTATAATATAAGCAAAATTTTCATTTTTTGGAAATTGAAGTACTAAGGGTAAATTGGTAATTTGTAAAATGAGGATCCAAAGGTCATAACATAAGAAGATGATATGTTATTGTTGATTGGGGATAAGTTGATGTGTAAATGGAATGAAATAGAAGGACTAAAATGCAAAGGGAAAATTTAAATTCAAAATGTGATAAGCCAAACATGGCCTTATGCCAAATTGGGGATAAGACCAACTTGTCTTGGAATGAGACAAGTTCTTGTGTTGATTTTTGTTAGCTTTGGCTAAGGCTACGATTTGGGAGATGAGTAAGAAGTTTGGTTCAAGTCTTTGAAGATCAAGGTTTGGAACTCTCATATCTATTAGTATGGATATTATAAGTAGGGAATATATGTATGAAAAATTTTCTTTTGATGTAAGGAAGTATGGAAATCCCTCCTTGTCTAGGTTTAGGTAGGAAAAATCTTAATCAAAGTGTTTTTGGGTTGTTTGAAGTTTGTTTTGAGGTTGGTTTGTTTTTGGTTGAATGATTTTTGGTGAAAATGATCAAAACTGGTCCATTTTCGGTTTCAGTACAACACCCCTACGCCTAGGCGTAGGAGTGCACACCTAGGCATAAAGCTCTGCCTAGGCGGAGGTCCCTATGCCTAGGCGGACCAGAGACCCCTCCCGAGAAGTTTCTACTAAGCCTAGGCATAGCACCTCTACGCCTAGGCGAACCTCTACACCTAAGTGTTGCACTCTTATGCCTAGGTGTAGCACTGTTACGTCTAGGCTAAGCTACAGTTCCAGTTTGGTTATTTCTTCTGTTAATTCTAAAATCTATTACTTTTTTGTTTGGGCTTTCAATGGAAGATAATTAGGCATAAAATTGGATTAATGAGGATCCTAATAAGTAAATGAAAGGGTCCGTACAAGTATAATAGTTATATGAAAAATGCTTTGTACCTGCCATAGAATAAGTGGAACACATTAGTGGGCATGCACGTCTCTGTTTGGTCTTGACACTCTCTATTCAGTACTCTGTGGCCGCTCTGCTAGTGCTTGACATTTCTATTCATTGGTGGGCAGTCTCTGATGGTCTTGACACTCCTACTGGTATTTTTGGTACCTCTATTACGTGCGGGTACGCTTACGTCTCAGATCAGAACGCACCTTCGGGAACGTATTGTGTTGTGTCCCCCTCATTCATTATTTCCGATCTATACAGGCAAACATTTGTATGATAAGAATCTAAATAATGAACGATAAGAAAGAATAAGGAATCAGTTTTGTTTTGTAATGTACCTATGGGTACCTTCTGTATAAGATCTCTGTTCTGAACTCCTACGAAAGATATGAAAACCCTGTTATAAGAAATATGTTATATGAAAACTCTGTTATAGATTTCTGTTATACATAAACTCTGATAAATCCATTTTGTTATATGTATGTGGACCACCCCAAGTGGTCATATCTCGTTATTCGCTTTCCTACTCGTTGTTTAATGTGTTTCATCCGTGTAGCTACTGAAAAGGACATCTGAGGCATTCCGCATACAACAGGGACAACACAGCAATATGAGTTCACTTGATGTAGGTTTGACGTTGTTTTTGTAATGTAATGTAATTTTTTTTTTAAAATAGTGGAATTGGTGTAAGTACAAGTAAATGGGACTCAGAAATGCATGTACATGAATAGTTTAACACCACTACTGTGGTCGTATTAAAAGTTGAATTTCATTATGAAATTATATATGAAATGGGCCCACCAATGTTAGACAAGCGGGTTAAAGAGTCTCACTCCCGTGTCGTGCCCCCTCTCTTCACCTAGGTGGGGGTAGGGGCGTGACATATCTGATCAACGTTCACCCTAGTTCCTAGGGGAAAACTCACATGCATGGGCTCTTCCAAGGTTTCAACCTCTAAGCCCAAATCCTTCACTTATCTTTAACACCCACATCCCGGATGTTCCGTCTCACACCCCTACCCCCTCCTGGGCGAAGATAGGGGACGCGGCACAGTACTAGGACTCCTTAACTTGCTTTTTGGACATTAGTGGGCCCATTTCATATTTAAAACCATAAGGAAATAAAAAAATTCTAATACCACCACCATAGTAGTGTTTAAACTGTCCTGTACATATTTCTAAGTCCCTTTTACTTGTACTTATACAAATTCCACTATTACAAAAACTTTACATTTACATTTCAAAACTAAAAATCAAAAACCTACATCAAGTGGGCTACTATCATGCAGGTCAAGTTCCGGTGATGCACGCCCTCGATGTCTCTTATACTCACACCTGATGAAACAATCTATGCTAAGTTTATAGCTTAGTGGGAAACAAATAACAACTATGACCACTTGGAGTGGTCCACATTTACAAAGTTTACGTATAACATAATTCTTATAAATAAAATTTCATTTATCGCATAGGACTGCATTGCAGATCTTGGTAATGTATGGTACTGGGGTTAATACTGCAACATAATGATTCTATGCTTTCTTCTTGTTCATTTTTCAAATTCTTATCATATAAATGTTTGCATATGTCATATTATTTCGTGGATAGACAACATATTTGCCTCGCATGTTCCATAACAATGAATGAGAGGAACACAACACAATAGGGTACCCCAAAGGTACGTACGGTATCAATAAATGACGCGGTTCGCCCACGCACGTAAGTGTCGAGCACCAGCGTGAGTGCCGGCTAATCGATCGTAGACATGTGCCCACGTACGTAGCTCGTGAGTACTAGCAGGAGTGTCGAAGCACTAATCAGAGACGTGCCTGCCCACGTAACATAAGTGTCGTAGCACTAGTAGGAGTGTCGAAGCACTGATCAGAGATGCTTATTCATTCACTATTCGGTCTTAAGCAGACATACAATTATATGTCTTACTGAGCTTGTTATATTGTTCTTAACACATTATCAAATAAGGGCAAGAAACAATGTTTGCCCAACGACCAGATCGCCGAGGCTGCGAGGTATAGAGCATTTTTCACACAACTCGTATACATGTACTGACCTTTCATTTGGAATAGTGGAAGAACATAACAAAAAAAGGGTTACAGGACCAGTACCTAAACCTTAAACAACTTTGAGTACTGGTACTCATCTTTCAGTACCAGTACTTAACATTATCTAGACCTTAGACCACTTGAGTACCGCATCAAATTTTCAAGATTTGCATTTCAATACATCATCCTGACCTTAAAATCACTCTTTGAGTACTAATACTCAACTTTCAATACTGGTACTCAGTACCCTCTGGACTAAAAACATCTTTGAGTACCGATCTCAGCTCTCGATGCAGATACTCAGCTTCCGATGCCGGTGCTCCTGCATTTCTGAAATGGCTAATTACGGCCATTTTCGCCGGAATCTTCTAGCAAAACTAAACCAACTTAAACCAACCCTAAAAGCCCGACTTAAACCAACCAAAATACACATGTATTGAAGAGTTAAGGTTTTCTAACCCAAACATAGACAAAGAAAGAGTTAGGGTAGTTTCCTAACTTGATAAATCCATCTGAAATTCTGAGCGAAGTTCGAACATGAATAAGAATTCCAAACATGAATTCCAAGCTTCCAAACATAAATTCCAAACAAGAATTCCATACTTCCAAACCTGGATTTTCTTCTTCTTCTCTTCTTCCTTCTTCCTTCTTCTTTTCTTCTTCCTTTCTCTCTTTCTCCACCGTAAAGCCCTAGCTCTCCCTAATCACAAATGAGAAAAACCCCACTTACCTCATAGAACATGTTTGATCTTGCTCCATTTTAGCCCTTTCCATTTTTTCATTTAATCTTTCCTATTAAATCTATTTACAAATCAACATTCAATTTCTAACAGCATATAAATATTTCTTGTGTTATGACCCTTGGGTCCGTAATGTCAAATTACCAATTTACCCTTAGTACTCAAATTTCCGAAAATGCCAATTTTACTTTTCTTATACTATAAAATTGCAATAAAACTACTAGGGTCTAATTTGGGGTGTTACATTCCGTGCGTCATTCACCTCCCTCTTAATGGTCATAGATGTCTTGACCATAAAGTTTGTGTCTTGTAGGAGGAGTCCCACAATTTTACCCTAGATGGACAATTTCAGACCATCCTTAAACTTTCTCACTTTGGTCATGTTTGTGGCCACATAATCATCAACGAAATGGGATAATTCAGTGAACTTAGTCACGTATTCGAACATTGTCATCGTTCCTTGTTTCAGTTCTAGGAACTCCCGAGCTTTTGCATGTCGAGCAGGCGCTGGGAAATACTTACCCATGAAGAGCTCATGGAACTCTTCTCATGTCATTGCCTCAGGTGTCGGGCTTTACGACTGATCCACCATGCCCAGGATTCGCCCTCTAGCTGGAATGTAGCTAGCCTTATCTGTGACACCCCAACTGGCACCCGATGGGGTGTCAAGCGAGGGTGTCACACTTCGGGACTGGGACTCTTTAACCTTTTCTTTCTCAGAGCTAACACCTGTATTGTTTTCTCATTCATATCATGAATTTACGTAATAACAAAAATAATTCTTTACATATACATTCGCACATACCACCATAGTGGCATTCATTATATTCTATACACACATATACTTGAGTCCCGATTACTTGTCTTTCTTATATAATTTGCGTATTACAAAACGCCATATACACGTCCAATGAAAATCGAGATTGCAAAAGCAATGAGGTGAGCATCTCTCCTACGAGATAGCTGTGTTCTTCGATGTGGGATGTCATGTCCTCTTGCCTCCTCTTCTGTACCTACACGGATTTAAAACTCGTGCTAAGCTTTACGCTTAGTGGGAAAACATATACATGGACGACCAATAACATTGATCATCGCAAGCTTATTCAAATGCTTTCATATGTCTTTTACCTGTTTCTAGTCTTTTTCATCTTTCAGTTCTATGACTTATTACATTCTATGTACTATTACATATATCATTTCTTATCTTGTACCTATATCATGTCTCCTTTCATGTAGTGGCTACACGCCCATGCTATACTATTCATTTTTTACATATTGTTTTATCATATATTTTCTTATACAATCTTGTATTGGCATATACTTTGCATTTGCGTTTTCACTCTAACTATAGAATTGGCATTCACGACAAATTCGAGATGGAACCTCGTCCTGTTTGTCATTCAATAGCAATGTGATTTCGCATTTAACAGTATGATTCACTTTGACTATAGAATTGACATTCACGACATATTCGAGAGGGAATCTCGTCATGTTTGTCATTCAATAGCAATGTGATTTCATGTACTTGCATATTTTGTCATATACTTTCATTTCATCTTGTACTGTCATGTTGCTTCCTATATTTTCATCTTGTACTTTTCACTTCATACTATACTTTCCTATGATTTTCATATCTCCCAGTGTTTTTCATATCTTGGCACTCATATGCTTTTCATATACTTTATCTATCATATACATTTCGGTAACCATTGATCTTTATTTCTTGTACTTGTATACTTGTCATCACATAACACAATGCTATGCTTCTCATATCATGTCATGTACTTTTATCATTTCAAATCATGTGCATATACTTGTCATTGTTTTATGTTTCATGCGCCGCGTAAACCTTAGAGCGGATATTTGGAAATAGCTGCATGTACCGAAGGTACTATCGGCATGCGAGCCCGATTGATCTCTATCATGTACCCGAAGACCACTATCACTATCACGAGACAATGATCACTATACGTATGACCCAACGGGGCCGCTATAATGATCGAAGCAGGATCTATGTCATCATTTAAACGGAGGCCTCGATCATCACGTAAGCGCTATCGCTGCGACAACTATATCCCTATAAGTCATGTCTATCTATCCCTCTACGGGTTCGCCGGACAATCATGTGTATTTTATGTTCGAGTACATATCTCATATTCGAATAATTATTGTTATTCGATAATCGTATCACGATATTTCTGTATATATTTGTATCTTTGCATTTTTACTATATCTTTTAACTTCAATTCTATTTGCATATTCCATAATTCTTTACCATACATGTAACTATTTTCCTATCATTTTATTTTCTAGCATGTGTTGTCTAATCTTATACTTCCTAATCTCATGTAGTTCTATCATGCATTCATTTCATATATTTATATTCATATTATTAAATACATTCATGTCATGCTCGTATATATTATTCTTTATCTAATTTATATCCTTCAATACGGTTCGGGTTGCCAGAATTCGATCCCAAAAATTTTAAATATTCGATCCCCAAAATCTTGGGACTAAATCTCAGCCTATTCGACCCGAAAACAACTATGCCATTACATGGCTTTTATTCCAAGTAAGGAAAATTTCTTACCATTGGGTTGTAATGAAACTTGGGTTTTAGTACCGCAGCATTAGCTAAATGAGAGCGTGGATCGAAACTTCTGTCTCTTGGTCAAATAGTGTTGTCACAGAGCGTCGTAAATACGAGAAAATGCAGAAAATTAGGATTCCGGAGCTTCTTACTTAAATTATCGCGAAATCCGGGTGTTTTTGGCCTCCGCGCGTAGCCCTCGTCGAGTAGATGAACTTCGTTCTTGGCGAAGGCAATATTGAAACGTCGAAACTCCGTGTATCAAAAAAAGAAGAGAAGAAAATAAAAAAATAAACTAAAACTCTCTCTGCTATATATATATATATATAAAAGTTTAAGGTGGGGTTCACATGTCTCTCTTGTCCATCTCGGTCTGTTTAGCCCCGAAACAATTGATTTCGCCTCGGTTCAAGTTTCAATAATCTTAAATGGACATTCTTTAAATATTGTCAATTTTTGAGAATTTTCTAAAAATCCGTTTTTGGGTTCACCCAGCCAGATTGCCTCGAAATTAGATTAAAATTAGAGTATCTGGAATCTGACAAAGTCGACCCAGGGGTAGCTATTACAGAGACCCCAATTCCAGCGGTGATGTCCACGTTTCGTCATCCAGATCTAGAAATTTTCGAATTTTCCAAAGCGACAAAATTATAGTTTTGCCATTTTCATAAAAATGTCATTTTTGAATGAATACAATTTTAATTTATTTCATACCCTAAACATGTTATAAAACTGTTATGGTATATTTTGGGGTGTTACATTATCCTAGTGGCATCGGAGGTGATCTCCATAAACTTTGAGATCTATCTCATTTTCTAACTAGTAGTGCATGTGCCAACTACTAATAGACCTCACATCCTGAACTAATCCGTTTATTCATTTTTCGAACCCCTAAGGTTATGTTCTCTAACTCTAGTATTATCTTACCTCATACAACACCATGTATATAATTCCGCGCTGTAACACACAATCCGCGTGGTACAACCACGAAATGCACAATGAGTGCAATGGTCTAAACCCATGCCCATCAAATCCTAGGTAATCGCATACCTCCGCACCAATACCAAGTTGTGAAGCTGGTACCAGATCTATCAGTCACCAGGTAGTCATAAACCTAGGCACTGTACCATAACATATACCAAAACCCATGCCCGCTGACCCTAGATGTTCGCCTTACCTAGGCTCGATGCGAGCTATAGCGTTGGTATCATATGCCACTTAATGTCTGCTTTAGACCCATGCCCCTAAAGCCCTAGGTACTCGTATACCTATACTCTAATACCAAGCTATGACACTAGTATCAAATGCACTATAAATGTCCTGGCCTAGGCCCATGCCCCTCAAGCCCTAGTACTCGTGCCCATTTTTTTAAGCTGTGCGAGAATGTCTTGGTATCGGTGTTATAACACATGCCCGTCAAACCTAGGTAATCACATACCTATGCTCGATACCAAGTTGTGGCATTGCAGAGTCCAGTTGAGCAGATCAACCCACGAAAAACTTGTGGATGTCGGGTAACCCGATACCACACTGTTGTGTTCCCTTTACCGAGACCCATAATTTAACAAAAATCAGATAGAGTCTCCTTTGTACGAGGAGTTCTACCCAAAATACAACATGTACGATATACAATAACATAACCCATTATGAGTAAAAGTGGCCCAACCGGGCCCATTTATCCATACTGAAAAATATACAAGGCTATATTACCATAGTCCTTAAGAGTTTAATTGCAACACTCTTATACAAAAAATACATGCTATACCTAGTTCGTTCCAAACATCTTTCTAAGAGAAATGATTATAAAGCCACAACCCAGCTTTCTTTACATTTGTGGCCTCGAGTGAGCGTCGTCCACCGGTGTACTCCCTGCAACTGAAAGGGGGATCCCATAAAGGGTGAGCTATGCCCAATAGAGTAAACTTCCTACAAGAATTCTCCCCACCTATGCGAGATGCAATGATATGTTCCACCAATTTACACATTCTAGAAATGTATTATGCAATCTGAGTTAGATTACATGCCATGAGATGAGATGAGACTCAATCATGTACCATGCACCCAGTCCTTAACTCCTACCACACCATGCAATGTCAAAGTGTGATAAAACCATCATTTATTGGATTACGTAATAGTCATTTACAAAGTAAATTGTTTGTTTTTTCAAACCAAAAGTTTTTGGATGTTACACCTCAATGATCATTTATATTCAAAATCATGTGTCTTTTTATGGGTAGCGAATTTCTGGGGTCTCACCACAAGCTTCGCAAGCCTTCCTACAATTTCACGGGCTTTCACCGTTGGACACATATGTATAACAAAAAATAACGGGGCTTTCACTCGAGGGGGTATCTATCCCTACTTGCGTTACCCGACACATATTTTCATTCTCATGTATAAAATCGTGCGACCCTGTTGAACGTTGTTCCACCATACTGAGCCTACCCATCAAACACAAAACGCAGTGTTGATCCATACCATGCACTCACACCCACTCATACAATGTCCCCGTGCATATGCAATGCAATGTGTCATTGCATGATAACCTCATGCCACATGTATAATGAATTCTACATGGACAATACTAACACCGTACACTTCACCCTGTACCATGGACAATTATATCAATCAGCACATAATTTCCAAACGAACACACATTTCTTGTCAAAATATTTGCGCACACATATATCAACATCAACAAGTTATCACCAATCAAGCAATGATATACTTTATTCTCTAGGCCAATTTGTGACATAACATGTCCACAAACAGCCTACAAACAAGCCATGCAATGGCATCGCATCTGGCAAACTCATCGCATTATCATTATATTAGGACACACATATTGACCTCCGTCAAATTACCACGAAGCATGTCACTCAAAGCTCAAGCAATGACAACTTGATCCTCAAGACCAGTTATGGTATATAGATGTCCACAAAGCGTTACCTGACAACTGATAATAGACAGCGAGAATAGTTAGAACTCGATTCAGCGATGCACTAACGATGCAAAATATGGACAAACCATTAAACAGTATAAGTTATGCTTGATCTGGGGGCGTGGGCCCAGCTAACTTGGTATGCATGTCTAATTTGGTGATTGACGCTACATCAAGTTCTGAGATGCAGATATAATTTCCATGGAGAACACTAATCCAAATTCCCTCTTTTTCCCAACCTAGAAATCAATCCCAAAATCTGGATAATGTATAGGGTCAAAACAGGGTAGCCTATGGAAATCCCGAAAAATGGACCATAACTCGAGTTATAGAGGTCTAATTTTGGTGATTAAAAAACCTACATCCATTTCACATATGCAACTATAATTTTCATGAAGAACACTAGTTCAAATTCCCTCTTCTTGTCAATCAATCTGAAACCTAGACACAAGCAATTGATAGCCTAATTGTGTGATGCAGAAATAAAATGGGCCAATTCTTGAGTATGGGGTCCCGATTTGAGTGATTCAAAGTCTGCTCGAGTTCACAATTTGTACAAAATTTCCATGAAGAATACTAGCCCAAATTCCCCTTATTTTTCTAACCAAAAATCATACCCAGAAAATGGACATCATATAAGGTAAAAACAAAGGCGCTATTCACATCCCCAGGCACCAAGCGGCCCCTTAGGGCTCAAAGCGTGACGAGCTACGGCAAATTGGAAAATAAAGCCCAAGTAAGAAGAGTCACACCTCTTGGAGCGTAGTAGAACGGATGTCTCGAGAACACCTCTTCAATCGAAAAAATTTGATTTCTCAGAATTTCCTTCTTTGGATCTTTAATTGAAATCATAAGCTTTTCCTGGTGCAGCATTATAGCCTAGTAGATGAACTTTAAGATTCTTTATCTACGACAATTAGACAAACGGAACTCCGTGGATCAAGGAAAGAAGATTGGATTTATAGCCTGCTATAACTGCTCTCTCTCATTATAAGAGCAACCCGGCGAATGAGAACCATATATACACCCAAAGGTGACTTTTGGCGCTTATCCTTAGGTTTTAAAGACAAGAGCCTACGTCGTTGCCACGTGTCGAGCTTAGTGCGGATTCGTTTAATGAAATAATTTAACTCGTCGGTTAATTGATTTATTTTAAATTAAGCTTTCTTAATGTGTTTTCCGTTTTTGAATTTTTCTCAAAAATCCATTTTAGGTCTAAGAACATCACCGACATCTAGAAAATAAATGAAAATTTGGTAATACCGGGATTATTGAAATTTATTTGATAGCCCAGATTTAAATGAGAGAAGAATCGACAGTGAGGTCCCGGTTCGTCGTCAGAGTGATCGAAAAATTTCAAGTTTGTAACCTGCTATAACTGACCAGTTGCCGTTTCCACCCGTTTTTAAGAAAATTCAATTGGTGGGTTTTTACACCACCTCTTACAGCGTTGGGCGTGGTGGAGTTTTTTTTTTTTTTTTTTTCTTTTTTGGTGAAGATAAGCTTTCATAATAGAAAAAGTCGAATATTTTCATTTATTTTTTATTAGACTTTTTTAAAAATTTTAACAATAAATCGTAAAAATTTTAAAACATAAAAAATTTGAATCTTGAAAAATTTATTTAGAGCTTCGAGTAAAAGAATCAAAAAAAATACACCTAAAATGTTTTATGAAAAAGTGAGCCAGTTAGGCTAGAGCATAACTCCTGACACCAACTATGCCATGAAAAAAAAATACAGATATAGGTGACGAATATCATCGTGTTGTGGTAAATTCTGCTGATGGAAGTATGAGAATGCCAATTAGAGTATAAATTGACAAAGATGGCATCTAGAGTAGAATAAGGATCATCTATTAGCATTTCTATAAATTTAAAGGCAAATATTTGAAGAATGTTACAACTTATAAGGATAACTTGTTAATATTTTTAGAACTCTTTTCCTTATAATCCCATTAAGGCTTTATAACAGGAGAAAGATTCGCCAGTCTACGGCCATTTCAATTAGACTTTGTTAAGCCGATATGGAGCAGCGCGGCTGTGTTTATGATTCAAAATGTTATCAAGTTAAGAAACAATTTGTAAAAATCAAAATTTTAAACAAATAAAATCATAACCAAAAATTAGGGGTGCACATATTTAAATAAAATCAAATAAAATTTGAAATATATATATCTTAAGGTTATATATAACATACATAAATCCTAGAAAAAAAATGGATAAACATATATTCTAAAAAAATATGAATATAAATATTGAATATCTGAACAACTTAAATGCAATAACCAAACTTTCATTCCTTGCTTTTCCTAATTTTCTTAATAACCAAAGAGAGTTGAATCTAGTAATTTTTATTAAAAAAACTGCATTCTCATATATATACCCTTATATATATATATATATATATATATATATATATTGAATCCAATTTGAATAAAAAAAAATAGAATTTAAATTCTCCAAGTTTGAATCCCAACTAAATCTAAAATTGAATAAAAATATATTTTTTTTAATAATTAAGAAAAAAAAATCCTTTAGAATATAATATAAATCTGAACCATCTTTTAAATTAAAATATAAGTTTGAATTTAAAAATATTCAAGATTCTTCTTCAAAGCGAAGTCTCATAACTTTTTGTTAATACAAAAAAAATTCTCAACTTTGAATCTGAAAGCAATTTTTTTAATTAACATACTAACAGTTTAAACAAATTTTGAATAAAAAAATATATATTCATTTTTTTATTGATTTTTCCATAAATCAATAGTTGTTAGAGTTTTCAAAAGATTTGACTTTTTAAATCTCATCAAAAACAAATTTCTGTCCAAATCATAATGAATCTTTATCATTAAAATAAATAACAACAAAATCTCAATAGTCAAATTTGGGTAGGTTCTATACCACTTAATGTGATGTCTTGGCTAACAAATACGTGTTTCTAATCTAATAATATCATAAATATATTATAAATCTCAAAATATTAGACACAAATCATATATAAAGATGCAAACCCTTTTCAAATTCATTTAATTCAAAAGATATAAAATTTATAGCCACTTAAAGGGTCCTGTATTCATTGTCATAAGTTATTAAATATGGTTACCCTTCCTGAATTAAATACTTTACTTTAATGACAAGAGTTTATTCTTTTGTAAGTGATGAGATGTGTGCGAAAAATAACTTGTATTCTTTCAAATTATATGAATGGAGACCACCATAATCCTGGTATTATTTATACTAGTCATACTAGGTTATTGACTCTTCTGGTCCATCAACAAATTAAAAATATCTCAATATATTCATATATTAATTCTCAGCTGAGTCAATTAGATATATCTGTCAACATTTACCTGAACTGAATCTATGTTAATCTAGGTTTTGACTTAAAATTGACACCATTTTTGGAAAATATTTATGTTTACATGGTCAGTGACCATTTATAATTATTTTAAAAATATCCTGAATTAATTTTCTATCACTTATTATCCAATTCCAATATGACATAAAATTATTAAAACTTATTTCCTGGGTGGAATGTAAAATCGTTGTTTGAATCTTAATTTTTAATACCTTCCAGAAAAAGCTTTTCATTTTTACATGGTTTAATACATGCGGCTGAGTTCAGCCTTCTTCTGACCTCTTGAAATTAATTGTTACTGATGCATAAATAAACCACAAGGTGACCTCAAAACCCATCTCGATGTCATGCATCATTTAATCCTCTCTCATTATTCGTTTAAATAAAAATTAACCCCCTTATTATTTGATTCCCTTATGATTCATCACATTTAATCTTAGTTTGAAAGTAAAATTAGTCTTTATCTCGATATACATTAATTCCATTCGGTTCACTCACTTAATTAGCTTAGAAACTAGTTGGTCATTCATTAATCACAAAGAAGTTTATCAAAAAATTTTGTACATATAATAGAGGCAAAATAATGTTAAAGAAAACACGCAATTCTGCTTGTTAATCTAAACATCGTGGAATTGGCCCATCCATGATTTGCCAGATGCCAGTGGAATATCCACTATTCTTCAAACAATGCGGATAAAAGATTATAGGTCTGATTTGAACTCCAGCATTGATAAAAATAATTAATACAATACTGTATTCTAAAAGCATTTAACTAGTCAAAACAAAAAATAAAAAATTCAGTGTAAGAATTCTAAATATATCTTAATATTACAAAAGATATTTAAATTGTTAATCATATTCAATTCTTGAATCAATACAGTACTCTCCAGTCATGGTCTTCAGATGTAAATCCATCCATCAAGAAAAAGTTGTATAGGCTCATATATTTTGTGATATTTAATTTCCATGTGTCCTCATCAAACAAAATATTCTTGGCTTATATCCAAATATTATTAATTCCCAGTTATTAATAATTATGCACTTTAAGTGTAAATTAACACTGTTCTGTAAACACCTAGCTAGGTCTGAATTCAAATTATTAGTATGTAATTATTGGCACATTTACCTATATGAGCCATCACAATGGCTGAAAATATCCAACAATTTTCTTCATTATTGATAGTCCACCATATGGACAAAATTATTAAACCTACTTCCTCTCAAATGAGTGCTTTTCATTTCAATATCAAGACATAGTAGCTCCATAGGCTCCCCAATTCTTGTTAATATTATTTATAGATATGAAGTGTTCATATAATCGCCAAACATTGACATACTCCTTGCCTTTAATCCTTATCGTATGCTCACCTAAATCCACCTCACTTTTATGGCCCTAGGCTCATTTTTTTTTGGGGCCTTATTATAAATATATATATATATGATATATATATATATATATATATATATATATATATATATATATATATATTTGAAGTGGTAATAAAATTTTATTTAAACAAATAAGATTCAAGACACATAAAAAATTCATCAGTAGCTTTGTCTGCAAGCATTTTTAGATAAAAAAATCTAATAATTAAACTATTAAAATCGAATTGAGTTCTTATACATGTTTTTTTAATAGATAGTATATCCAACTATCTCCTAATCTTTCTTTGTGAATATTGCTGACTACGATTTGATTGAATCTCAACTTTGAGAACTTTTCTGCATAGAGTAATCTGTGGAATGGCAGATAACAATAAGATTCTCATGTTACAACCTTATACATTGGAAAACAGAATCCATCATTTTCAAATAGCCTACCACTCACTCCATTTTCGTCCCCTGGAGGCACTCTCAGCCAAACTAGTCACGTAAAATAATCCATCCCCACTCAACATTCTGTGAAATCCATAAAGCTATGTCCTCAAAATTCAAGCCATCAACAAGACTCAAACAATCCATCATTCATAAACATGTGAACTCAGTGCAAATCAATAAAATCCAAAATATTCCTCTGTTATTTTTAGAAACTGTTCAAACTTACTATTGAGTGAAGAAACAGCTTAATCAATCATGATATAAGGAAACAATCAACCCTGCTAGCATTCTTCAAACTGAACGCTGTATTCTTCTCACTTTTCAAACATTTTCACCAAACCCGCTTTCTGTAAATATTTACGCAAAATAAGTTCCTCAATTTTTCGATATCCTGAGCAAAGAATTTTTAAAGAATGAATTCCTATCATAGATCAAATTCATTTCATAAGTTCCAAAGAAAGAAATGGTAAGTGCTTTCTAAATGACTAATAAAGGAAAGATCAATAATTATGTTCTTACTTGCAATGATTGTCACTTATTAATAAGTGATAAAATATTGTAATAATAACTATGTCAATAAGAATTCAAAATCCATATATTTGATAAATAAACTTTTAGCATCCTAATTAAGTCTAGATCATCACTCAGCCTGCCAAAGTGAAAGTTAAAGCAAACACTGTGAGTTTTGAAATCTTTTGCTTTGTTCATTATTCAACTGATCTTCCTTAATCCTCTGTCTCAGATAGTTTTACTAAGGTCAAACCCACATTATTTTGCAAAATTTTTCATCGTTGTGGAAGATGAAAACAATATATATATGCATTGAAGTAATCAAAAAATATTTAGCCTTTTTAGACAAGAATTCAAGTCATATCACAGCGGATTAAGACTAAGACAACCTCTCCACTACGGTGTAAAAGCTCGATTTACTTTTAATACATTTTGTGACACCTTATGTTTTCCTTCATATTCTGAATCATATCGTTAACTTTGACTTTTAAATCACCAAGGAGATCAAGTTCATGTTCTTAAAGATTATTAATCATCAAATAATCCTTGTCTTGAGGTCCTCCAGCCTTCGTGAATCCTTAAAAGAACTTTTTTCATTTGAACTGGACTTCTTGCAAAGAGTATTAATTCACACACATCGTATTGTGGTGTTATATATTACTCCCTGTTCTCATGACTTAGTATCCTGAAAAGAATCCAAGTGGCGGGACTCCCAAAAAGATACTTGCTTCAATCCTTTAATAATTCAGCCTTTATTTCAATTCTCACAGATATATAAATTTATTTTGAACGCCCCAGATTTAAGATATCAATGATATGAACTTCTTTCCAAATCCGCCTGAGGTGTTCTTCTTATTACATATCTCTGGATCAAACTCCAGCAATCACTGAATTATAAACAAGAACATTATTTTTATAAATTTTCCTCAAAGATCCCATAATGTCAAATTATTTTAAGGTGAAGAAAAGCGACAATTGTAAACTATTCTCGCCGCAACCCGTCTCCAACTGCTTCTCATTCTTGCCGTTGATTGATCTGTAATGCTTACCACTTCTGTCAAAATTCTTTGTAACTTTCAGTTCTAATCCATCTTCTCATGTTCTAATAATACATGTGTTTCATTACCAGTTTCATTACTTAAGCCTGTAACCCTATATTTTTTCCAATCATTAGTTCCTATTATTATATCACTGAAAGGCTTTCTCTTAGTTTTTTAAATAATTTTTAATAAAAGCAAAACATTTATCCTAATTTGAATTGAGTAACCAAACTTTATTTTCTTAGTTAGTCTTCAATGTTAGCCTTGATAAATTAATTTATGGGAATGTGTAGAAGAGAATGCCTGGCTTTTCTCGAGTTTTAAAATATCCACTTTTGCTTTAAAGGAATTTCTTTCTGCTCAACAGGTTCATTAAATGATCAATGACTTTCCAATTCCCGATCTAATGTCTGAAGGCAAAAGAAATTAACATGTGTATCTTTAAACCATCTTGTTGTCATTCCATATTCTTCCTCCCAACTATCATGTTTCACGATTCTATTTTCCGTTACGCCTTCATAAAAATCTTTGCTGAATAATCATCCAAATCTCTTTCTTTATTTCTGGCTAAATTTTCCTCTTATTAATATTTTTTTTTTATCTCTAATCTTTCTTTATATATTTCCTCATTAACATTACTTGTAATACTGGAATTATCCATAGCTCCCACTTCGAAATTAAAAACCCCTTTTTCTTCTTCTTTTTCTTGAAGTATCCATGCATGTAAATACTTTCTAGTAGATATACAAACCAATCAATATCAACTAAGATCAAACTTTAAATTAGACTAATGATAGAACTCATGAGATAACTTTGATTAATTGATCAAACCAACATTGTCTTCTTCTTCATTGAATCCTCTGATAATAAAATATAAAACTTAACAAATTATTATTTCTGATAAAATATAAAATAATCAAATAAAAATGACGGAAAAACAATAATAAATTACTCATACCCAAGCACCTATTTTAATAAAAGTGACATTATTCTCTGCTGTTTTTTAATGCAAAAAGAGAACTCTGAATTCTTTTCTCGTAAAGGAGAAACTTATAATGGTTTTTGAGAACCGATGAAACCTATGTTGAAAAGATGTTTTAACTTTTTTTAACAAAACTAAAAAAGAAGTCATCCATACAGGAATTCAATTTGAAGTGAGTTTGCAAAAAAAGAGTTATATTTGGCCTAGAAGGTCAAACCCGATGCGAGATCTCATCAGAGATTTAGTTTTGAGCCCATGAGCTGCATCACATTTAACTCCAGCTCTTGCACCCTCTGCTACCTGAACCAAATTCTTGAATATATTTAATCAATTATAAACGAGAACATATATAATATTTGATATTTGAAAAGGAGTTCTGATTGCGTGGTCTCTAGTGTTCTTACCGCTTCATAAGGCCAGCTTCCAAATGGGCTCTAACCCCCTTTATTTAATTCCTTTCTACTTATTGACTGGTCTGCCAATTAACAGCAAAATTCTATTTCCCTTATTTTTTCAAGATTGAAAGCCGTGATTTTTAAGTTCATACTGCATGCACAATAACTTAATTTAATATTCTTTTCTAGTGAAAGTCGATTTATAAAAAAAGCACTATAAGAATATGAAAATTAATGGCTAAAGGAAAATTATTTTCAATCTTGATTGTTATAAAATTCAACATTCATCTGAGCTCATGAAGTGTAGTCTTAATTACTGTAAAATCCAATAATGTGACAGATGGCACTTATTATTCATATCCTTTGAATGGATATACATGCCATATTAATATTTTAACTAATGTCCTGAGAAGATATAATAAAATTTTGAGACCCTAATAACCCAAAGTGACAAATGATCCATGATCCACTCCACGGCCCTCTATGATTTATTGGATTTGATCACCCTGTTGGCTGCTCGACATTGGTTATTTCTTTATCACTAATGATATAATTATTCTTTGATAGTGTTTCGGATGCCAAATTAAATATAAATGATATATAGTATCGTGATATGTGAACAGCACCATGGTATAGAATGTAAAGATAATATAAAAAAAAATAAAAAAATAATTTGTGATTTGATGTTGGGAAAAACTTTCTGTGTATGGAAAGAGAAACCACTGTGATAATTTTACTTAAATACCTTTCACTAATGATAAAAGATATATAAAGGATAACTTTTTTTTTTATCCAGAATATATGGATCTTAGATATATCACTTAATAAATTAGATAAACCCTCACTGCCACCCCTGATGTGAAATTTCTTGATCATAACATCTCTTCAACTTTCTCTCATAGTTATTTTCCTTTTTTCCATTCCCTCTTTTTTTATCTCTTTGATTTATTAGATGATTTATAAGTTTTTCTACTTTACTTACTATAGGTAGGTCAAGAAGAGAAACAATCTTTACTTAAAAACATGAAACTAAAGGAGAAAATAAAAGGAAAAATAAGTATATATGTTTTAGAGCATGTTCTGAAAAAATCAAATTAGATCATCCTATCACGCCCGACCCTGTCATGGGGTAAGGTGTGTGAACCTAAAGGAACAGTACTCAAGTTCTGAATCTAGGTAGAGGGATGCATGCAGAACAGTTTGTAAACAGCAGGTGGAAACATTCATGGTTGGCAAGAAATTCCATTTTTTGAATAGTTCATTGTTAATATAAGACTTTTTTTAAAAGAGAGCTACTTTTTTTTCTTATTTAATGGAATAAATTTCTCACAATAAAACATTTTTAGCACGGAAAGAAAAATTAGTAGGATTGATCAAACTGAACTCACGATTTTAATATAAGGATTAAATTATGATTATTTTAAATCTTTCAAAAACAGTTTCACCAATTATTTTTGACGTGACTGAACAAAAATAAGATATGAATAAATGTGATGTTTATGTATGTGAGGGAAAATACTCATTTTTGAATGGGTTTTTTTACAAGAAATCGACTTTTCCGGAAAAGAAAAGAAATATAATAAATACTGTAGACAATAATGGGAGAACTGATAATGATTAGTTCTAGAGTGTCACTTACCCACTCTATTTAATTTCTATGCGTGAGATCCCAAAGGGTCTTTGCTGCACTACAATTGAAAGCCTAACTCAGCCCACGACTGAGAATTTAGCTGGAAAGTAGTTGTGGTCGTGAAACCATAGCCCGGTAGTAAGCTGGCCGAAATTTGAGACGTGGGCCTCATAATTATGAGTTACCCATGGCGCTTGGAGTAGAAGGCCTCACCACCACTTCAAATGTCCCCCAAAAAGATTAAGAAAGTCTATAAGATCTGCACCTAAGGAGACTGGGTAGTAAGAAGTGACGGACACTGATACGGCCCAGGATCCCACAGCCACGTGGGGACAAGGGACAAGGCAATTCAAAAATCAGATACGAATACGTGGGCGGACAATGCATAACTGATAAAATAAAAATAATTATATCCTTACAAATATTGTCGCCAAAGCAATTTAGATAAATAAACAACAAGTGCTCAAACATTGTTTTTACAAATATTCAAACACAAACATAAGTAATAGTAAAACTAAAGACTAGCATTTCCTTCTGAATAAAATAAAATGGCTTCCAATTCAGGTTCATCGAGAGAAGGATCCGCAATCTCAAGAATTCCAGCATTCTCTATATCCATTGAGTCAAAATCATCTCCTCCAATGTCCCACATTTTAGATTCGCCTTCATTATAGTTTGGAGATCTCCTTGACAGAAGATGAAGATTGTTATGGACATAAACCAAGTCCTCGGCTCTTTGTGGTGTCAACTTGTTTCTCTTCATGGAGTGAATGAAATTATATGTGCTTCAATTTCTTTTACAACATGAGGATGAACAAGGTTGTCCTAGCAATTTCAATGTTATAGATTGAAGCATTGGTGCGGAAGTTTATAGACAACCCACCATTTAATAGGACTCATGCCACTTTGTCATTGATGGAATCCACTGCAGAAAAATCTTTGCGTGTCACGGGAAAAAGTAACATGCTCTAATTTGCTCGCCTCCTTTCAACTTCATTTGAAAAATATCTCTCAAAACATTTTTTTCTTTCTCTTACTACTTCCATATCTCGATGTGGTGGAACACGATCATGAGACTCATCAAGCCATTGTTGACTATAATACCTACAAGTTGAGTTATGACATAATTTATAAAAAGTTAAACATTATAGAATATCATTTATATTTAAATTATGAAAGCATACAATTTAAACTCTTAAGATTACCTTGGATTTAAGGGCCAGCTAAGGAATGTAAAGGTATGTAGCTTTAGTCTATCTCACCAGATTCCATTCACAATATCAAAAAAACCTACAAGTATAATTACAAACAATTTATATTAAGGTTCAAATATAATTAAAACTTTCAATTAAAACTCAAATATTTAACTAATAAATCTTAAATATACATGTTTCTGTGAAACTTTTATCATTTTTCTTATAAGACTAAACTCCTTCCTTTTCCAATCCTTGAATCCCACCACTCATAAATGTGAAGGCAAGGTTTATCGATGTCGACTAAATGGCTTATCATACATAGGAGTTGCTAAGGCCCAGGATATAATCACATCCATCCAAAAGAGTGCTTCATTTAGAATTTTTATCTTTTACTTCTTTAACTTTCACTACATCATCTTCTTTATTCATCTCCCATTCTTCACCCTCACTAGTGCTCTAAGCCTCTTTTTATTGTCTTAAATCGTTTAAGCATAACAATAGTTGAAGCAAAACGTGTATCGGCCACTGAAAGTAACTTCAATTTGCAATGATTATTAAACCACACACGGGGTCCAAAAGATATCCCGAAACTTTGCTTCCATAATGTGTCCTGCTGCTTTGCAAGCTGCAGCATTATCAGTTATAACTTGAACTACTTTTTGAGGACCAATCTCTTGTATAGTGTTAATCAACAAATGAACTATAAAGTGTTTGTCCTTAGTCTCCCTTTCACAGTTTATTGCTTTCAAAAACATTGGCCCACTTTCTGAAACCGCCATGATGTTAATAAGTGGTCTTCTTTGAGTATCTAACCATCCATCACTGCAAATGCTCACTCCTTTCTCATTCCAAGTCTTCTTGATTGGTTCATAGATTCTCGATATTACTCTTCTCTTTGCAATAATGGTTCTTGGTTATTCTCTTTGGTGGGACATAACCGAAGTTGAGTTGCACTTTTAAAGGCACGAGCATAATAAGGATTTCTAGCAAAGTGAGAAGACAACCCCCCTAGTATAAAACATCCTAGTTATCTCACTGTCGACTATTTCATGTGCACCCATATTGAATGTCTTCTCAATTGATCCAATAGACCCCTTTCTCCTTTTTGGATCAATAGCACTAGCACTAGAAGAGGAATTCTCAAAATTAGATGTTTCAGCGCTTAATGTGGGTAAAGGAACTTACTTAAGATTAGATTGTTTCACCTTTATTGAAACTTTATACTTCACCTTCGCATTTCAACTAAATTTTCATTCGTTGCTAGTACCAGATGCAACCCGGCCCCTTTAATTTTCAACGGGTGAGCCTTGGCTCTATAATATGATCCTTTATATATTTATGCATAAGAGTACATTGAAAAGCAACATTTCCTCCCCCTTTACCCAATTTTGTAACTACTCCTGTTGAAACGTACCTCCATGTGGAGAATTGTTATCTTGATTGTCACATTTGATCTGTGAAGGTCAAAATTGCGCTCATTGTATAATTCTGTATCATAAAAAAAATGATATGTTTAACCTATGAATTAAAGTGATGAGCAGAAACAATGAGATCTAGGCCAAAAGATCACTTTCTTGCAGGTTTGTTTCAGTTGTCCTCAGCTCTTTAGGGGTAGGAGAAGTTGTTCTTGTTTTTGTTTTTATTTTTATTTTTCCCACCGGAGCTTTTTACATTTTTTTAATCAAGGGAAACAAAAAAGAAATGATTTTTATTCTTTGTCCAATGTCGTGTTTTGAATTTAAAATTGGTAGCTTATGATGTACATGCATCAATGCAAAGCAACCGCCCAATCTAAATAGATCCCGGCACTGAATGCTACTGAGATGAAGTTGTCATATGATTTGAATAACTTCAAAAGGTCATTTGGCATTCAAAAGAGTTTTTGGATACCCTTTATGTTTCTGTTTTTTAAATCAGGTTTATATCAAGCTACAATAGCACTCTTGAAGCATATTGAATTAGTTATGGTTTTTAAAATGTGCCAAAAATAGATATTTAAACAAAAAATTTGCCACCTCAAATTTTAGAACTTCCTTAAAGTGATTTTCAACAATACTTTATGCAAGATATTTAACTTTTAGATAGTAATTTTTTTTTAATTTTAATTCATTTTTTTAGAAAAAGGAAGTTTAACCCAACTATTAATGCTCCAATTTTCTTTTTTTGTTTAATCATGCCACTGGACTATTCCTTTCCCGCGCCATGATTCCATGAAAAAAGAAGTTTGAGGATTCTAGATATTGCATATCTGCATAGTAGGTAAACATATAGTGACATTTCGTTTTGGCATTGCTCTAAAATGTGGTTACCATAATGGAGCAACTTTATTATTAATGACACATTAGTCTCAACCACTCATAAAAAATATGGAAAAAGAATTTTGGTCTTATCAAAGTTGGGAAAGATGTGACATGGTACAGTTGGTCTTGATCCACCCCCTTTTCGTTGGAACCCCGAACCAGCGCTGCAGCGCATCTCCTCCTCTCCTCTCCATGATGTTCCGTTGACAACCCTGGCTCCCATCTCCCCCCTCCCCTTTTCCATGCTGCTCGCTGGAACTGCCGAACTAGAGTCTGGAACAACCGACCTCCCCTGCCCTAAGCCAATAAGCCCTAAGGTACGCATCGTCGCATCCCCTCTCTTATTCCCTTCTTCCCTTTTTTTTTTTTCTTTATTCTTCCTCTTCCTCATGTGAGACAGGTGAGACAGCGAGAGTCAAGACTTCTTTTGTGTTTCGGGAAAAAAAAAAAAATGCAATCTTTTGTTGATGAAAGAAAAAAACCTAAATTTATTCATTGGATTAAGATCCTTGCTGAAAAAAAAAAATAAGAAAAAGAATTGAAGAATTTGTGAAGCGAGCATACCTTTTCCCGGTGGTTTTGGCGATGTCGATCTACGGCGTCGGGACTCACTCTCGATCTCTCACTTCAGTTGACCAAACCGGTTTCTTGTGTGTTGGTTTTGTGTTTTGAGAAAAAAAGTGTGTCTTTGAAGAAGAAGCAAAAGTGGGGTTTTTAAGCACAAAAAGAAAATGATCGATAAATTAATCCAATTGTGTCCGAGCCGTGCCTGACATTTGAGTCTTTGACCTACCTATATGGTCAACGATACGCCACGTGGCGTATCGGACACGTATCTGACGTGTGTCCGGTGCGTGTTCGAGTGTCCACGTGTCCGACATACAGACACTCCACAAGGTTGCCATATCCGTGATTTAGAGCTGGGGTAGTGTCGACTCTGTCATCGAGTGGCACTACGTTATTGGTGAGACAACTCTCACTCCACACCACCATTTTCAAAAAAAAAATTATGTTTCAGGCATGTATGATAATACTATCGTAATGAACAAGAGATTCTTAATTAGTACTTAGTATATAGGACTATTAAGATAGTATTTATAATTTATTAAAATAATAGTTAAGTACTATCATATTTGAAATACAATTATTTTCTATAAAACCGTATTAAACTATATATTTTATATTTTTATGTTTTTTTTTGTAATTATTTTCAAATCAATAGATTGAAAAAAAAAATGATTGGCTTGTGAAATAATCTAATCTATTTATAGTAAGTTTTCTTAATTTTTTAGTAGATCTATTTTCTTTTTAAATAAACTTGTAGAACTTGAGACATTCATAGACTTACCATCAAATTGACTTTTAATTTATGATAATAATCCAAGAGATTTTGTTATAATATGCTCAATTCTATTACTATCTGATGATGCTTTTTCAATGTCGGGCCCCGGGGCTGGGCGTGCTAGAATTGGGCCCGGTCGTGATACAAATGCTGGTTCCCTACAAATACAAAAACAAAAAGGATTGGCAGATCGCCCGTTGCCTCCAGAGCCCTAAATCGATTCTTTCGGTGGAAGGAGATGGCTAGCAGGGAATGAATTTTTTTGCGTACCTTTCACCGATGGGGTGGCCTGATATTTATAATGGATGATCATGATAGCTTTCCTAGTTGGATGATGATACAGATATTTCTCCAATTGGGTGTGGGATTGTCTTTCCTTATTGTTGACCGATTAATAAAGGATAATTGATAACAAATATAAAGAGATATCCCACTTCCCTAATTGGCGGAGATTTTATTAGGGAAGTTGGGTACTTTCCTTTAATATGGGTTGTTTTTGGATGTTTCACGTCGCTCAACACAGAATGGGGTGAGCGGGTCCCGACACGGGCACGTGTGATGGGCGAGTTCTTTCTCGTCGTTTATTGGGCCTGCTTCTGTGTCTCCTTTTAAGCCTGACATTTGGGCTTGCATTTTGGGTCTGCACGCCTTTAGTTTTAAACCCCATCAGTTGCCCCCCAGCCCTTGGCTAAATCAAGAGTAGGCAAGGGCTGTACCGTTTCATGGATCAGGTGTGACCCCCACGTGGCTACTTGAGAATGGTTTGATCGAGGCCATGTCGTCGTCAAGCATCTTGTGATAATGACGACTTTTAGATTTTCGCGCCCAATTCGGCTATCGCCTCTATTGCCTTTAGGGACATCATGCGATTGCCGGTATTCCTCTGTTTTTTAGTCTCTTCCTCTACGGGTTTAGATTTTCCCCATTTCGAAACATCTTCGTCCGTTGTTCAGAATCGATCTTGTTGTCTTTTGCCCTTATGAGGATCGTTTTCTTTGTTTTCTTCCGTAGCTTGGTACATTTCCTTATCTTCTTTTATTTCCCTATCACGGCCTTCGGGTTGTTTACAGACGTGTTTGGAGCATAAGCTGTCTTCTTTTGGCTTTTTATCTTTATCCAATCATGCGCGCTTCTTACGTGTTCGCATTATTTCATTGGCACATATAGGCGAGCTTGTTGAAGGCGAACACGAGCAATTGGGTGGTAAAGATGCAGTGGTCTCCACTGGTCTGACCGCTAGAGGCTGGTAGTGGGCCATCCGCTGCCGGCGAGGCAAAGAGGATTAGTGAGATCATGCCCCATCGGATCGAATATCTTAGGGCTGTAGTGAGGTGTTCGGTCTGATGGGCCCTAGATCGGGACAGGCCCTCTATGCGGAAATTTTTTCCACGCGCTATAGACCTTCGGCTGGTGTCCATGTTTGGCGTCTAGACTTTCTCACATCTTACGTCGTCCATGTTCCTAAGATGGCTTGCTTTTTTTAGGCGACCTTTTAAAATGGGCTCCGCTTCCCTTTACACCCTTTCATCAAGTGTGTCCTTCAGCACTTCAACGTATGCCCAACCCAGCTTTCCCCCAATTTCTAGGGCGTTTTGGTTGGCCTCCTTATTGTTTTTAGGGATAAAGGCAGGGGTTCCAGCTAATACATTACTAAACCTTTTTAGTGTAAAAGAAGTCCGGCGGAAGGTTTCGTATGTTCCTGACGGTCGGCTCACAAGTTGATTATTTAGACATGCCATCCTCGTAAATTAAGACATTTTTTTGTTAGTGACGCAATTGGGAATATAATCTCAGATCAAGAAGATGCGCTTGGCGTTCGACCTCCCAGACTCACACGAGAACCTGCGTGGCTTCTCCTTGCTTTCTAAGTGGGTGCAATTTTTGGAAATCCTTGGTTGTCTCACGACTATGGTTTGGTTATCACGGTTTTCGAGGGGAGTGCGAGGCCCCATCACGGCCATGAGGATGAAGAGGTGAAGCGGAGGTTGGTTAAGTGCCATCTACAAGCGTACTCTGAGCTCATCAGGTCAGATATTCCCGGGCTGTCTAGTACGAAGCTTGCACGACTTCCTGCTCTAAGGTCTTCCCCCCCTTCCGCCATGAAGCCTTCTTTACCCCCTGTCTCCAAGTCTTCTTCGTCTTCTGCTTTGGAGCCTCTTACCGCGAAGCCCACTCGGGGAGAGCTTTGAGCCCGCCTAGAGGTGCTGGCAAAGAAGAAAAGGAGCGTAAAGTGGAAGACTCCGACTTCCCTTGAGGGTTGCCCCCCCGCCCGGGGTAAGGTCTTAAAGGTGGGGGTCTCTTCTTCGCCTTCGTCTCCGGTCGGGGCTGGAGATCCCTTGAGGAGGGCGGCTAAGCCCCCCTTGGAGGTTCTTCCTATTTCGATCTGGAGTCCGATGTTGCAGGGCGTCGAGCCCCCTCCTCCAATGCCAGATGATGTGGGAAGGGGTTGCTTTGGTGCTGCGGGGAATGAGGACTCTCTACTTTCTCATAAAGCTAAATCGTTGAGGTACATTTTTCTCCGGTGTCGGTCGGGCCTCATAAGGTGGGCCTTTTTGTACGGTGAGGAGGTTTTGGCTCTTCTGCTCCAAGGGACCGCTTTTATACGTCCTAGCGCCCTTGTCGATCCATTTCCTGATTGTTTTTGGAAACATTAATTGACTCATGCTGTTCTTTGGTAGGGTGGCTGCGCGAAGGCACAGCAAGGAGGGCCGGCCTGCAGGGCTCCATGACGCGAAGTCTTATAAGGCTAAAGTTGCCTTCCTAACCTCTGAGAAGGTTGGCCTTGACTCGAATGGGGACTGGCGAGGCGCAAACTCAGGTCTGACTGGCCGAGCCGACGGCGCGGGCGAGAGCGCGACGGATAAAAAAGCCCGGCCGGAGGGAAGGACTTAGAAAGCCGCCCAGGCAAAGCTGCGGCGGTGGAGAGGAGTTGCGGGTTGTCAAGGAGTGACTTGTGCGCCAAAGTAGCGATGTTGGACCCGGGTTGCGAGGCTTTGGAGGTGGAAGCTCAGGTGGAGCGCAATGGAGGAGCTTGGCAAGCTTCGGATGGACCTGGAGAGGCATGAGGCTTTGGCTAGCCGGAGGGCGTGCGGGGCGCTCAGAGACGGGCTGCACCCGTGGGCTTTCAGAGTGGCTTGTCTTCAGTGTGAGGGCTTCGGAGCTTTCCCAAACTTGGAGCTCAACATCCAGCTTTTTGATGAGGAGGTAGAAGGATCTGCTTTCGAGGTTGAAATTTTGACATAGTGTAGGGTGCTTTCGAATTTGATCGTGCTCCCTTGCGGAAGTGATCTTCGGGTTCCTCCGGATTGGCTCTTACATACCATTGGGGCTTTTGCTGACCCCCTATACGTGAGTGAGGGACCCAGCCTCAGCGCTAGATTTTTTTTTTTAATTCTAATCTTCAGCATGTCAGGGTATTGAACTACAGGATTTTTATGTGCTTCTAACATTGACTTCTCGTTGATATGCTAAGATTCATTTGATTAATTTCATCGCTCTTTTTATTGTTTTGTCCGAATTGAGCTGCTTAGCTACTGGTCTGTTCTGGCTCTCCCCCCCCTTATCTGTTTAGGCTCTCTTAAACTAAGTTGTTGGACTCTTGGGCTACAAGGCTTGTTTTGAGCAGTTGTGCTCAGTGGACTGAGCTACTGGGCTATCATGCCCTTTTTGAGCAGCTAAGCTCTCCAAAACTGAACAATTGGGCTTCTTGGCTTCGAGGCCTTCCTTGAGCAGTTGCACTCCGTGAACTGAGCTACTTGGCTCTTGGGCTATTCTGCCTCCCGAGCTGTTTATGCTCTTCAAAACTGAGCTACTGGGCTCCTAGCTGCGAGGCCTTCCTTTAGCGGTTGTGCTCTATGAACTAAGCTACTAGGCTCCTGGCTGCGAGGCCTTCCTTACTTGATTATTAACTCTGTCAGGCGAGCTCTGCAGGGCTCCTTGCTTGAGGCCTTCCTTGAGCGAGTTGTGCTCTGTGGCCCGAACTCTTGGGCTCCTGAGCTACTCGTGCCCTTTTGAGGAAGTTAAGCTCACGGCCCGAGTTGCTTGGCTCTGAGCTGTTCTACCTCATTTGTTTATCTTTGTTTCAAAAGCCCGAGCTATTGGGCTCCTGCCTCTGAGGCCTTCCTTGACGATTGTGCTCTATGAGAGCCCAGAGCTCTTGGGCTCTTGGGCTATACGTGCCCTTTTGGCTTGACTAAGCTCTCCAAAGCGGAGATTCTTGGGCTCCTTAGCGAGCCTTCGCGAGCGGTTGCGCTCTATGAAGCGAGCCACTAGGCTCCTAGGTTATTCTCGGCGCTCGGCGAACTACTTGGCTGCTTGAAATTGTGTCACATGACTGTTAATATCCCTTTCCTTGAGAAAGCGTCGCGGTTAATGTAGATTTGTATAATCTGCATCGATTGCGTGAATTCTCAGCGTCACTAGCCTCTTTATATAAACAACTGACTTTTGGATGTGGTGAGTTATCTGTCGCTTCTTTTCTCGCCTTTGATACGCCTGGTTTAGTGCGATGGAGCTTCAAGGTTTGATTTGGCTACCACGACGCCGGCACAAGGTCCCCGGGGGGCTAACGCTGGTTCCGTCGCTACTCACGCTTGTGGAGCTGTGTTTTTCTCAGTTTCCAGTCGCTGTTCTCATAGTCCCACTTACTGAAAAAACTGGGACTGGGAACGATTCAAGGGGGCTGCAGGCCCGTAGGGAATACTTCTTTGTAAGTCTCGCTTCTCCATATTCTATCCTTCCTTCTTTCTCCCTATCCCCCTTTTCTCTTTCTCCCTTCCCCTTTCACATTTTCCTTTCTCCTTCTCTCTTTTCTCTTTCTCCTTCTCTTCTCCTCCCCTCTTCTTTCTCTTTCTCTTTCCCCTTTGTAATCCCTCTTCAAGTGCCAAACTTAATGCCAGGGTCGCTTGTCTCCCAGATGTGTAAGGGACTCTCGTCGACCGTGGATCCACCGTGTTAATAACTGTAACTCCTTTCAAAATAAAGAAATAATTTTTCAGACAATATGTGCTTTCTCGTGTCTTAATTCCTTTTCAGAGCCGAACTCCTTGCTTTATCATTGTAATTAATTTTCGACCTGGCCACAAAGATAAGTGTTCTTCAAAAACAGGAACACTCCAGATCTGGTATTTAAAAATCAAAACAGTTGTAGATACTTAGATATTACATTCACAGGTCTTATCGTAGAAACGCTTGAGGTGTTCATTGTCGCCAAGAGTGGGGTGGTTTTTCCTTCTTCATGGCCAGTAGAGTCATTGTAGGTCACGATCGGATTGGCGTGATACAATATAAGGTCCTTCCCATAATCAGTCCATAACTTCCCATGTGTGGGGTCTTCTTTCCTCGCCGGTAGTTTCTTTAGAACCATCGTCTCGCTTGTAATTCCCAGAAAGTTTGACCCTTCACCATATCTCATTGTCTTCTATGATAGTCTTCAATACGCTTCAGACTGGCCTCGTTTTCTTCTTCTTCTGTAGATCTCGTGCTTTTAGCGGAGAACTTCCTCGCTGTGGTTTCGTGTGTTTGCGAATTTAACTCCTTGGTGACTTTGATCCACCGAATGAGCTACTCTGGTGCCAAAGGCCAATAATGGGGTCTCGAAAGGCTGACTCGTAGTTCCAGCCCATAGCACCTCAAGGAGGTATTCTGCTCCATTTTCCCTTGTGTCTTCTAATCGCCCCTCAGCGCCGCCGAGTCCTTAGTGACCTCTCGTCACAGCACACCATGGATACAGAGCTAGGACAGAGCGCTTCTGCATCTCCGAGCTCACAGAAAATCCCCAATCCATAGGGATTGTCGAACTGTTTCCATTATCGACATATCAGAGGACTCTGATCCTAAACCTCAGATATTATGGAAACGCCACGGTTGCACCTTCCTCCGCTCTAAGATTGCTGCTATTGCGGCCCACCTCCGCTCACTGGTAATGTAGTCCATACGGCCACAATGATACCTTCAGACGTCCTTCCAATGGGTGTGGTCCCAACACACGCTCAGCCCCATTGCCGGGGTGCCATATTCATGATCGATGTTAGCCCATGAGATGAGAGAGTCTTGGCATGCCCTAACAAGCTTCTCCAGGCACTTTCTAATCAGTCGTTGCCTTCCAGAATTGGGCCGCAACATCCCTGTCAAGATTTTTCCCCGCAAGGTCCGAGTCCATGTGCTGCGTGTAGAGACTCAGTGTACCTATATGACTCACGCCTTCCTTCAGAGACTAAGAATGTACAGAGAAGCCTCGCGTATAAAGGTCCCTGATGAATGGTGAATCTCACACCGTTCTAGCTCACGCTGCCTCCTGTCGCCACAATGTTCCTTCCACCAAGTAATCCCAATGGGGTCCATCCAGCTCTACCTGACATCGCAGCACTCCCTCCCGGCCATTGGCTATCGAGGGACTCCAGGGAGATGCCAATGTATCACCCCGCCCCAAGTCTTCTCGGAGATCGCTGCGCTTGCCAAGGCATCAACCTGAATCTTCTACTACGGGTACATGTTCGACCGAACCTCGTGATGGAACCCTTTTGGCACTCGCAGACCTCTCGAGGTATAGGATCATCTTCTCACCTTTGGCTTCCTAAGAGTCTTCTATCTGTTTTACTACCAATCGGGAGCCAATGCTCACTTCCAACCGGACACCCCATGTAGTGGCAGGTCGTTCAACTCATGACACTCTCATATTCGGCACCTCACACATCGAGGCTTGTAAGTCAAACCGAAGATATTCACATCTATCCCATCCGAGAGCTCGGGAATCGACCAGACCGCTCAAAGCATTGGCGTTCCGGCCCACCCGATACCATACGAGGTCAATCAGCCACGGTAGCTTTTGGTGAGGGCTCACTGGGTGAATTCCATGATGAAATCGCCAAGATTTGTCTTATCGCTATCCTCGCCCGTATCCCATGTCGACCACTCAAATTTCCATACACACTCATCACCCTAGGAGGTTTCGGTTTGTGTAGTGGCCCCACTTCAACAAGATATGCCCACGACCTCGATGGTATGAGTCAGCAATATTTTCTGTGGTTACCAACCCAAGTAACATCAAATCTCATCTGGGATACCTCTCCTCCGCCTCTCAGCCTCTACTGCATTACGCAAACCCGGCCGGGCCTGCGATTCTATCTCGCTTCGACTCAAGCAGCACTAGCTGAAAAAGTCCTAAACAACAGCCTACAAAGAGTGCGAAGCCTCCCCGAAACGCCTACTAAACTGTGAGGTATCGGCAGATCTCGAGCGCCGTGAATGCCTCCTCGCAGCGTGCATCCCATCGAAGGCCTTTAGAACCCGAGAAGAGAGCGCCTACATTTGTCGCCGCCTTTAGACACGTAAAACGGCCAATAAGCAGCTATTCTTCCAAATGCTGAATGTCCCCGCAATTGCTCAAGGTATGCATGCTGCTAATGACCTTTTATCTTATTCTCGGGGTTCACTCTATTCCTTATTGTGCCACACTCATGAAAAACTTTTTAAGAACTTCTCAACTAAGACTCAAGGCATTTGGCCGGGCTTAACTTCATATCAGAGCTATCTCACCCGAACTCCTCTGCATAGGTGGGCAGTGTGGAGCTTAGCCTTAACTGATTTTACCAACATGTCATCATACATGCTACCTCCATGAGGCCTCACAATTTGCTTCGTGGAAACATTCCTTAGTTCACCAACCCAGAGGTGCCCTCAAGGTTTTCAACACTAATGGGTATCACCCGGTAGCAAAAGAGTCTCTTCGCCCAAGAATCTAATGAGGTCTTCTCTTGGTCGCTGGGATCCATACCACATCCGTCAGAGCAAAGGTGTCCATGAACAGAGCTCATGACCGGCAAACAAGGCCCACTATGAGGTCAATCCGAGGAGAAGTTGTCTGGGCAAGCCCCGCCGTATTCAGAAATCAATGCAAAGTCGCCATTCACTGCTTTTCTTTTCGACAAGTACGCTGACTAAATCTCACTCAGGATATTCAACCTCCCTCACGCATGCGCTCGAGGAGCTTGCCGACCTTCATTAATCGCCTTCCGCCTTTCCTGGGTGAACCTCCTTCTTCGCTTTGACTGGCTAAGATGGATCGACGTCTGGAACTCACAGGGTGATTACCGCCGGTTGATTCCTCCCATGTCTTCCTCGTCTGTGCAAACACCTGCGTTCGCTTAAAAGTGGATGAGAAGGCTTAATGTCTTTAACACCAGACCCTATGTAGACGAGGTAAGGTTCCATGAATGGGTAGTCAAGATGTACATGCTTTTAGTCCTTCAGAGGCGGGTCGGGTGCTTACTCCTCATTCCACACACGAGCCTGGGCCCATGTAGATGTTGTCAATCGCTTTTTGTTCATTGATACAGTGAACACTCCCCCGCTATGCGCTCGGTTTCGAACCATTCCTACTCCATTTCTACCGGGAATTTGATAACCATGTGATAGGCTGAGGGGATAGCCTCCTTATGGTTGAGAGAGGGCCCCGCTTAAGTAATATGTTGTGTCGATGGGGCATCTATTAAGAGAGAAATCTTAATTGTCAGGTCTCATACGGGGTCTCCTAAAGTGAGCACTAATTATCTACCCCGCAGGCAAGACTCTTTCTCCCGTGAGAATCCACATAGGTAAAGCCGACTGCCTCAGCTTCTCCCTTCTAATGCCCATTGCCAGGCTGAAAGCTGATGCGAAGATGATGCCTGCTGGGCCGAGCTCCATTGTCGATCAGGACTCATGGATTGTTTTATTGGCTACGACGGCCTTTTATCACTAAAGGGATGGTCAGCGGGGTAAGCCGGTACCTTCCATGGCCCGAGTTTGAAAAGGTTATGGTAGTGTTCAGAGGCCTGGAAGTTTGGATACTACTTTGTTTTTCTAATGCATCCCCAGACCGATGTCACGGCTGCATGGGCCTTCCTCGGTCGAGTCGACTCCCCCGCCCCCGCAAATTCTCCTGAGATCATACGGATTTCCCTCCTGCAACCGGTGCCGAGCCGGGTCGCTGACGAGGTGGTGGTGGCCGCACTGTCCCCGTCCCTTCGGGCCACGACCCAAAGATGCCCACGCCGGACGATATCAATTTCTTTCTCGCCTAGATGCAGAGTCATATGTTCTAAGGTCCAGATCCCCGTGGAACTCATGAGATTTGCATCATTTCTTTTCATCGTGTATGATTTCATCTCGAGATATAGCTATTCACAGTGTAATTTTCATGTTACACTTCTGAGGACCTGAGATACCCGAGGTCGCTGTGTGAACTCACCGAGGTGAACAGCTCACTGGTCAAGTAGCCAGAGGTCGAGGTGGTCCTGTGCGGTCTCCCCGACGTGCCCCGCCCCTCAGATCACCGCAGGACGCCCACCCGACCCGACCCGCTGGGCATCCGAACCGAGTCCGGATGCCACTAAAATCACTCAAAAATTACTCAAAAATCATATCTCTTTATGCATAGGACATTTAAATTGGGCAAGCCCATAAACATTTACATTTAACAAAATCCATTTACAATGTAGGCATCCAAGCCTTTTCAAGATGATTTTACAAAATAGATGTTCAAGATTATTCAAATTGTTTTATAATAAAATATCCATATCAAAAGAACACATGAAATGAGTGCACACGCCTGAGCATTACCCGAGATTTCTTCTTATGACTCCGTACGCCTCGATCTTGGGTCATCCTCGCGATCGATCACTATCTATCACCTAAGACTGCGCATTCGTGAAACAATACTTAAGCATTTCATATATATAGTTTCTATACAAATCCATTCTCGCCTAAATTTTTAAATCAATTTATGCAATTTAATAATTCGGTAACTTTCAATCATTTGATGATCAATATAAAATACATTAGCATATACTTTGTTAGTATATATACAATAAATTATAGTTCATTGATCATCCATAAATACATTTTCATAATCAATATTTCACAATCTCAAATCAATTCAAATATGCCTACAAATTCAATTTGGCTTCCGACATTCAATTCAATTTAAAATCAATCTGGGCTTCGAAAATAAATTCATTATGCTAATCAACTTGCCTCGCTAATCACTCAGAGATATGCCTAATCACCCGCGATGCCCCATCAATTCAGCTTATGCCCTTAACGACCAGACCATGTCTTCGGAGCAGCATGTGATATCGGGGAAGCTCACTCAGACGGTCCTGCTGGCCTGTGCTTCAGATCATATGTTTTTATAACACAAGATTAGCCTACTGGCCGACTCGTTATAAACAATCAGCTGAACACTACCGATACGGTCCTACCGGGTCGGGACGGAAGACACATCAATAGTTCGCACATCGCTTATTTGACCCTATTGGTATACTTAATCATATCCTTAATAAATAAACTAAGTAATATTCATTAAGGGTGCTCAAAACTTTATAGCAGTAAAATATGCTATTAAATATGTACAATAGATAAACAAATTTCTATTTCAATCATGAAATTTTTATATGCAAATATTTCACAATCACTTTTCTCAAATCAATTAAATCAATCTAATATGCTTTAGAACAACATGCAAAAAACTTGGAAAACGAGGAATAGGAGCTATGTAACAAAACCCAAAAATATTTGCACTTTGATTCCAATCTCGAATCTCAATCATAGCTGGCTTTTCCTCCTCGCTGGCCCTATTCCAAAACCATTAAAGAACAATATTATTCAAGTGTACTAGTGGTTTTGGTTAGATTGATTTTCGGAGTTTATGAGTTCCAATTTAAATATATGTAGATGGATTCTTACTAATGGGCTTTCCATGGTGGTAAGAACACGAATCGGAGTTCGACGTAGGAGTTAGACCTTCCTCCAAGTTGAGGTTATGCGCAGGCCAAATCCTGAATCACGAGCAGACCTGAACTGACGAGCTCGTATACCACTCGGGCTTCAAACATCTTCAGACATCAGGAATATTAATGTATTCTTGACTAATCGGGCTTTCCATAGAGTCCAAGAACACCCAAATCTAGCCAATCATAACGAGATATAGACCTTCCGTCGAGGTCAGCGCAGAATAACTCTTGACGAACCGACTCCAACCGACGAAATGCACCAGCTAGAAAGAGCTCAGTCAAACACCTCGGTCTGACATCTAACATCCTCTTCAGGCATATGAATGTATTCTTGACCTATACGCCGATAGAAACGCCCGTGCTAACACCCAAATCGAGTTCAAACGAACGATATTTAATTTTCCGTCGTGAGCCATATATAGAATAACTCGACGAATGAATTTAACCAGATGAAAGACCGTTTCTTGATCATAATCAATACTTCCAGCACTCGTCGATCGACCACTGTTGCGATTTAATTCACGTTGACGACCACCGTTGGATCTACCACTATTTGACGACCACCGCTGACGCAATTTTCACCGCAGGACGTAATTCACTCATTTGACCGCACCACCGCTGATCTACACCACCGGCTTGACCTAATAATCGCTTGATCGATCAACGCTTGACCCACCAACGCTCACTCAGCCAATCGCTTCTGACCCACCAACGCTTGGACGAACACCCCGCTTCGACGCACCACCCGCTTGATCACCTTCAACGCTTGACTCACCTTCACCGGGTTTCGACTGACACCTTTGACGACCAACGCTTGACGATCTCGGTTTGACGACCACCGACCCATTTGATCGGTTTCGTAGTAAAAAGATCATAATCATTGTCTTACATAAGTCCCGAATTAAAAATTAAAAGCCCAACATCAGGTTAATTTAGATGTATAGCTACACCTCACAGGATGGACTTTACTGCCAAATTCCCTTATTTCGATCCAAAAACCCGTTCTAAGGTACGCTAGTTGACCCGAACTGGACAAACTGACCCGACCAGATTTAGTTGGGCTGACCTCATTAAAAAGAACTATAACTTAGTCTACGTAGGTCCAAATCGAAATTCAAAGCCTAACATCAACCTAAGAATTAGATGTGGCAAAGCACCTACAGAAGGACGACTCAACATTACCTTTCCTTCACTCATACCCAAAAATCAGCTCTAAGGTTCAAGCAATACACGCTACCACACGCATAGCCTTCCCACGGTTTAAAATGCAACAACCAACTTTCCCCCTATACGATAACTACCCAACAATCCTTGGTGGTAGAAGAAGACCAAGTAGGAGAAGACCTGCTGCCCATGGAGGTTTGTCGGAAAGTCCCCAATCTGCCTTCCCTACTTGTAGCCTTTGTCACTTTGTGGAAGGACTCTTCGTGTCACGGAGACCTATATCTATACTGGTCGGAAAATCTGTAGAGAAAGCGGGTTCTCTCTCTAACTTCTTTTCTCTATTCTCTTCTAAGGTGATCACTTAACTGGAGATTTAAAAATGAGGTGTGCTTCCCTCCTTTCCTTCATATGCCACATGTCATTTCCTTGATTTTTTCCTTTAACTCATTTATTTCCTCTTCCTAACACTTAGAGGACACATATAAACTCCTTATTTACACGACCTCGGGGTCCCCATTTTACAATTTCTATATTTTTCTCTTTTCACTTCTGAGTTCATTTCTGGATTCAATAATCATCTATCAAATATTAAAAAAATTCCGTAAAATACCCAAGCTGGCTCAATTATTATACCCTAATATATAGTCACTCTTATTATAAAAATTTTAGTGGTATTGGGTGTTACAACTCTCCCCACTTAATAAAATTTCGCCTCGAAATTACCTTAGTCAAAATAGTTGCGATACGCTGCCACATCGTTCACTTCCCAAGTAGCTTCTTCGCCTTACTTAAGCCCTCACAGCACCATCTCTGACTAATCCGACCCTTTCTTAGTCTGCAATTCCTTCACTTCCCGAGCCAAAATCTTTACCGCCTTCTTCATATGTCAAATCTGGTCTCTCGCCAATTGTTCCTAAGAGACTATACAGATTTGGTCTGATCGTACTCCGTAGTATGGACACGAAACACATCATGATCTTTCCATAAGTCCCAGGTAATGCTAATCAGATGCCACTGTCCCACTTTCTCAATCACTCATAGGCTAATGTGGAATCTAGTGGGGCTCAACTCGTCATTTTTCCCAATCAACATCACCTTCTTCCATAAGGCGGAGCATTAAAAAACACCTTTCAACACATCTCATATCGACATCATCTTTCTTTTCATATATGCTCAAGATATGATTTCGCTTCCATCGCTGCCACCTTCAATCTCTCTCTAATCATTTCACTTTTCTTCGCCCTCAGGACAAGCTCAGGCCAATCACTTTCTTTCACTCACTCCATTCCAACACAATGGTGTTCACATTTTCTCACATATAAAAGCCTCGCAAGGTGCCATTCCAATACTGATCGAAACCGTGCTATTACACAAATTCAACTAAAGCAATGTGTTGATCCCAACTACCCTCAAGGTCAATCACACAACTCCTTAACATATCTTTAACTGATCACCTTCCCGATTGTCCATCCGTCACAAGGAACGCCAGACATTGAAATTCAAGGTCGCCATGCGTCTACATCTCTTTAAAATTTCTCCCTGTAATTCAAGTAAACCTCGGATCTCAGTCTGAAATAATGGATATAGGAATCCCATGTAACCTAACTATTTCCTTTGATACCCCCGCCAGTCAATGCGCTAGACAAATCGTTTCACCGTAGGAAGTGAGTCAGACTTAGTTAATCGATCTACTACGACCCAAACCCAGCTTATGCCTTCCTCCTCCCCGCCAATGGTAACCCAACCACAAAATCCATGGATTCTGGCCCCACTTAATTCCTCGCACTTCTTAATAGGGCTGCAAATAACCCGAAGGAACTTCTCGATGCTCGCCTTGACTCTTCGACACACCAAACACTCTCACACTCGACATCTCTTTCATCCTGACCACCGTATCGACATTTTTAAATCTCTATATCTTTAGTTAATGCATGGATAGCAAAAGATCCACTATATGTGCCTTTCTGGGCATAGACTTCTCAAATCATTATAGTCTGCACACAAACCCGAATCCTTAATACAACACTCCATTTTCGCTCACTCGTGAACCCGCTTTCCTTAAGCTCATTTCTAAACTGATTTATTATGAGGCAACAATTTTCTTCTTTCCTTTGTGCCTAGACGCTGATTCAACAAACTCGGTCTCATTATCGGCTTCGCTTAATTACAAGACCATCGCCATATAATGACAAATGGGCACCCAACGTCTGCGTCGTATTGATTCTTCTACTCAAAGCGCTCTGGGCCAATTACATTAGCCTTCCCCTGGGTGATAATCAATTACGCTAGCCATAATCTTTTTATCATTCCTGACCACATCTTCGTTGCTCTCGCTAAGCTCTCACGAGGGCAACACTTAAGACTCATGATCGCCGTAGATGAAACACTTTCCATACAAGAATAATGCCCTTAAATTTTCGGGTTTGAATACAATTCTGCGCTCAATTCCAAATCATGTGTGGGGTAGTTCCTTTCATGTGGCTTCAACTGCCTCACATGTAGCTACCATTTTACCCCTCTTGCATTAGACACATCCAAGTCCATTTAGCGACGCATCACTAAAATCACATATTCCCTACCACATGGCTGAGTAAGAACCCCGTGAGCTCCCTGCTAAGAATGCTCAACTTATCGAAACTTCTTTGACATTTTCACCCATCATACTTTTTACATTTTCTCTCGGAGCAATTCGCCATCTGGGTTGCAAAGAATAGAAAAACCCTTACCACCCTAGTATCCTCGCTAGTCCGTAAACTCACTGACTTCCTCGTAATATTTCTCTAGGGTATCATATCCAACAACCACTTCATTTTCTTCTGATTCACTCCTGATTCCTTCTTTCATGTACCATATGCCCAAGAAAAGGACATCACATTCCTTCCAAAACTCACTCTTGCTCGGGCTTTGCATACAACGCTTCTTTTCTCAAAGTCTCTACCATCACTCATAAGGTGGTGTCATGACTATCCCCGATCTTTGAATACACAAGAATGTCGCCTTATGAACACTACGACAAACTTGATCCATATTACTGTCAGAAAACACGATTCATTAGGTCCATGAACGCCGCTGGAGCATTTTTCAATCCAAACGGCATTACAAGAACTCATAACAACATCGCCCTGCAAATCGCCTTATGCATCGACATCTTTAATTTCCCAACCATGGCACCCAGATCGCAAGTCAATTCCTTTTGAAAAGATATTTGCACCTTTTAAATCACAAACAACTCATCACCTCGGGTAATCTGATACTTATTCTTTGATCGTTAACTTGTTCATTGTCTGTGAATCACATACCTATAAAATTCTCTTTCTTTTTAACAAAAGCACTAGGAGCCCCCATGTGGTACACTTGGTCTAATAAACCCCTAGTAGCGTTCTTGCAACTGTAATTTCCCAATTCCTTAGCCTCTAGTGGGAGCCATTCTCAGCATCTGTAATGGATGCTTCGTGTGGCACTGCAACGTCACAATAGCAAATCACCCCATGTGGTGGCAACCCCGTAACTCTTCCTAGTATCATCCGAAAGTCGCAATAGTGAGAGATATTCTGGATACACTGTGGCCTTGCCTTCACCATATCAATCACATAAGCCAAGAGGGCTTCACATCCTTCCGTACTCACTGTTCTAAAGCAGCTGGCGCGTATATCACACAAGCAGATGATTTGATCTCCTCTCACCGATGAAGGCTACCACCTCTCTATATCTCTGTCTTTAAGGTTACTCTTTTCATTCTACAATCGATCATTATCAATATGTCGGACAACCAGTCCATCCCCACATCACATCAAACTCCCCGACAGATAACCCATAATCGTGTCACCCCCAAAAATTCATACTCAGATTTTGGATGGGACAATCTTTCTATGTACTGCTCTACACAACACTCTCATGGGCGTTTTGTTCGTCACCAAGATGTCATACTCAGTTTCACTTCCTACACTTCATCTAGGTCAAGTATGTCAAGACATATGTATGAATGATGATCTTCGGATCTTACTTTCAATGCATGGTATTAATATATCAAAGATAGTAAATTACTTCACCATCACATCCGGAGCTGGTGATTCTCCACCGCTTTCATTGCATATGCTTTAGCTGGAGCATGACCATCTTGCCTCATACTCCAAAGCTCAGGTCCTCATCTCTAACACTCCTGACAAAGCTGCAACACTCTACGGCTTTGTAACACGCTCAAAGTTGTACCCCCACCTGTGGTGTCAGAAATGAACGAGCTCTGTGACAAATCTCCTTGCTCTATGCCTTTCGATCCACAAATCAAACAAGCACCTGTAAGTCTCCAACATTCTTCTTTATGATTTCTCCCACAACGGGGCAATGGGGAGCACCCATCCCCAAGGATTCTCCCGTGTACTCGCAACCGATGGTGCTAGTAGAAAGTAGTATTCTACTTGAGAGCTCCTGCATAGTAGCCGATTGAACCCCGGTGGTCCCCTTAATTTCTTCCTTTGTCATGGTTACAGAAATGGACTGACCGATTTTTCTTTCCCTCGTCTTTTATCCTTTCTCTCTTTTCCTCTTTCTTTACTCTTTCCACATTCAATGCAATATGTCAGCAATTTTGAGAAATCTCATGGCAAAATGCTGTGATACGGGCTCGAATATGGCCACTAAGGCCGCTCTCAAACCTACGACACTTTCTCTTCCTCACCTCACAAGTATCTCTGAGCATACTTACTCAACCGTGTGAATTCTCTCTTTGATTTAGTCACACTCCATCTGTCTTTTGCTTCAGATTATGAAACCTGCCTCATGTTGTTCGTGATAAATGCGACTCCACATAATGTTTCTTGAACTCATCCAAGAAGAACTCCATGTCACTCTCTCCGATGGTGCGGTCCTAGCTCAAACCCACTACCGATAAGCCTCATCCCCGAAGTAATGAGGTCGCACATTCTAACTTCTCTTCGCCTGTGCAATGCATTTGCACAAGCATTCGCTCTGCCTCTCGAGCCAATTTTCTCTACATAGAAGGCTCATCCTCTTTCTTCCCATAAAAATCTACAAGTATGTACTCCTTGCCATCTCTCAATGGCTGATCGCTTGGAGACAATTGCAGCTGGTCGTCCTACTTTAATGTACTGTTGAATCCATCGGAGGATACCCATGCACTCCCGCCACTTGTTCTCGTTCATTCATTGGTGGGGCATGATTGCCCACCTTCCACACTAGCGTGACTGCTCGGGCGAGTCCCCCGGTCATCCTCGACCCTAAGGGAAGCCGACCGTCCATGCTTATCCTATTAAGCATCCAAGAACTACTGCCGAGTCATGTCATCCTTATATAAAATGAAATGCATGTTAAACACAATTTCAAAATCGCTTACAACAATTTAAATTTAAAAATCATTTGTAGAGCAGCCTAAACGGCTCACGATACCAATAAAGTTGTAGCGCCCCTTACTAGGCAGGCAGCTTGGCGATCAGACAAATAGGGATGCCCACTAAAATCACTCAAAATTACTCAAAATCATATCACTGCGAGACGATGCAGTGGGCAAGCCCGCTAAAAACATTTACATTTATGAAATCCATTTTACAATGTGACATCTAAGCCTTTTCAAGATGATTTACAAAATAGATGTTCGATTATTCAAATTGTTTATACAAAATATCCATATCAAAAAAGAACACATGAAATGAGTGCACATGTCGAGACATACTCAGAGATTTCTTTTCTTTATGACTCGGCTCCTCGATCTTGGGTCATTGCTCGATCACTATCTATCGCTCGGTACCTGCGCATTCGTAAAACAATCGCTAAGCATTTCATGCTTAGTGATTCTCTAAATCCATTCTCATTCCGGCTTAAATCAATTTATGCAATTTAATAATTGAACTTTCAATCATTTGGATAGTCAATATAAATACATTACATATACTTTGTTATATATACAATAAATTATAGTTCATTGATCATCCCATAAATACATTTTCATAATCAATATTTCACAATCTCAAATCAATTTAAATATGCTCACAAATTCAATTTAGTTCGACATTCAATTCAATTAAAATCAATTCGATTTCGAAAATAAAATTCAGTTATGCTAATCAATTGGTTCTGTCAATCAACGATTTATGCGATCAATTCGATTATGCCCGTAATTCGGTTATGCCTTAGCAATTTAACCTATGTCTTCGATATCTGAGGGATGTCAGTCAGCTGACACTGATCCGTGAAGTGCGGGCGGTATCACATGTTTTATATACGATGCGGTCCCGGTAGGCTCTTGTATTTGGTTCTCAGCAATCGAATAGTGAACACTTACCGTCTGATCCCATTTGAAATTTCTTGTTCGGAGTGACACATCAATAGTTTGCGATCTTGCTATTGACCCCTATTGAGTATACCAGTATGTATCTGAAATAAACGGTTAACATTCTATTATGGGCGTTCAAATCCTTTATAGCAAAGTATAGTACAATATGTACGCTTGTATAATCAGTTTATTTTCAATAATCATGCAAATTTTATATGCAAATATTTCACAATCACTTTTCTCAAATCAATTAAATCAATTCAATATGCTTTTAGAACAAACATGCAAAAACTTGAAAACGAAAAGGGAATAGTTAGTAGAACAAACCAAAAAAAATATTTGCACTTGAGTTCAATCCTTGGAATCTCAATTCTGTTTTCCTCCTCGTCAGTCCATTCAAAACCATTAAGAACAATATTATTCAAATTATTGCTAGTGGTTTTGGTTAGGATTGATTTCGAAGGAGTTTATGTGAGTTCAATTTAAACATTCTATATGTAGATGGATTCTTGACTCAATGGGCTTTCTATAGAGTGCAAGAACCTCGAATCAGATTCGGATGAGTTAGGACCTTCCAAAGTTGGTCATACAGATCAAATCTGAGTGACAGCGGACCCAGGCTTGGACTGAAATAATGTACACCTTGGTCAAACATCTTCTATACTCCTCAGGAATATTAATGTATTCTTTACTAATTGGGCTTTCCATAGGGGTCAGAACTTTTTAATCGGAGTTCAAACAGGAGATATGACCTTAGAGTTGGAGGTCATGTAGTCAACTTTGTGAGCTGACTGAGCGAAGAAGAGTACACTTGCTGAAGTGTGAGCTCAGTCAAACACCTTGGTCTGACATCTAACATCACTCTCGGGCATATAGATGTAATTCTGCTCCATGGGCTTTCCATAGAGTCCAAGAACGCAAATCGGAGTTCAAGCGAAGGAGATATGACGCCGAAGTTGGAAGTCATCGCGTAGTCAACTTTGGCGGCTGGCTTGGCGAAACCTTTGTTATGACCTTTGTTTGGCGACCCGCTGTTGGGCGACCCTTTGTTGGAGCGACCCCAGCGTTTGGCGACCTTGTTTAGCTGACACTGTTTGGCGACCAGCGTTTTAGCGACCTCGGTTTGGCGACCAACTGTTTGGCGACCCTTTGTTTGACGACGCACTATTTGGCGACCCTTTGTTTGGCGTCTTGTTTGGCGACCAGCGTTTGGCGACCTCGGTTTAGCGACCACCGCTTTGGCGACCACTTGACCCATTTGGTGTTCGAGTAAAGACCATAGCGGTCTCTGAAGTCCGAAGATTAAGAAATTCAAAGCCTAACATAAAGTTCATTGATGTGGATACAATTTCACAAGAGGACTTGCGCAAATTCTCTTTATTTACGATCTAAAAACCCGTTCTAAGGTATGGTAGTTGACTGAGGCGGGACAAGCCCGGCCCGACCAGATTTAGGCTGAGGGTGAGGCCTCTGTCAAAAGAACTATAACCCAGTCTCTGAGGAGGTCCAAATCGAAATTCAAAGCCCAGCATCAAGCTAATTGATGTGGCTACAATTACTAGAAGGGCGCACTACCAATTTCCTTGTACCCAATCAAAGCTCTAAAGGTTGCGGTTAGGCTGCGCACTACCACAATGTAAGCTGACTTCCCATGAACTAAAATACAGCAAACTTTCCCCTAAGGCCAGATAACTACCCAACAATCCTTAGGGTAGAAGACCAAGTAGGAAGACCTACCTCATGGAGTTTGTCGAAAGTCCCGGTTCAGTCTCTACTTGTAGCTCTTATCCTTGGAAGGACTTCCGCCGTGCTTGCGGGAGACCTATGGTCCGATCGTCGGAAAATCTGGAGAAGGTGGAGCCTCTCTCTCTAACTTTCCCTTTCTCTATTCTTCTTTTTCTTATGGATCACTCTTAATCGTACTTTTAAAAGGAGAAGCTTCCTCCCTCTTTCCTACATACCACATGTCCATTTCCTTGATTTTTCCTTTAACTCATTTATTTCTCCTATATCATGACATATAAACTTATTTACAATTGACCCTTGGGTCCCCATTTAATTTCTATATTTTTCTCTTTTCACTTAGGTTCATTTTAAGGATTCAACAATCTCTAATCGATATTAAAAATTTGGAAAATCTTGAGTTGGCTCAATTATAAGATACTCTGCTTAATTTTATTATAAAAATTTAGAATTATTTTAGGGTGTTACACTCTCTGTTTTCTCTGTTTCTCCTCGGGGATCGGTCCCTGTCTCCCTACCTCCTGGGGCTTCGTTCTCGTTTTTTGTCGCCCCTGCTCTTCTCCTTTTGAGTAGAAGAGCTCCTTTTCTTAGACAAGAGGGCTTCTTCACCGTTGATATACTTCTCTGTTTTGGCGAGCACCTCGGCCATGCTTCCTTGAGGGTTCTTTGAGATAGAGAACATTAGGTCTTTCGACTGCACCCCTAGCCCTGCGACGAAAGCAGTGATGGCGAACTTCTCATCTTAAATATCTACCTTTAGTGACTCAGTGTTGAATCTCTGAACATAAGACCTCAGGCTCTCCTTGGAGTTCTGATTTATGGTCAGAAGGTGATAAATTGGCTTCCTGTATGTCCTAGCTCTGATAAAGTGGGAGACGAATTCGATAGAGAGCTCTGTGAATGATGAGATTGAAGACGGCGAAATTATGTTAAACCAGGCCAATGTTGGGCCCTTTAGCGTGATAGCGAAGGCTCTGCATCGTATCGGGTCCTGATATCCGTGCAGCTCCATCTGGTTCTTATATGTATTGAGGCGAACTATGGAGTCTTTTATTCCGTTGAACGTTTCGATCTGCGGCGTGCGAACTGCTTGGAAGAAGTCACGGCCTCCCGGTTGCGAATGGGGATTCGGTTTGTTGCACCAAAGCGTCCATAGAGACCGGAGCTCGACCCTTTACCGCTTCCTTCATGTGGCTGAGCTCTTGCTGAATGTCCTTGAACCTCTGCTACCACGACCTCTCCCTTTTCTCCTATTGATAAAGGATGGGTCCATCGCCTCTATTGCCCCTACCATGCCTCCCCTCTCTACAATTCTCTCCTGGGGGTTTGTAAGGGTCATGCTCTCTAGCTTGGCTAGTTTCTCCTTCTCCATCTACTTCTTGAGGAGGGTCCATGTACTGCTGTTCTTCTTGGGTAATGGTGTTTTGGCCTTCTCGGACCTATCGCACCTCCTGGGGGCGTTGTATCTGCGGTGAGTTGCTCAGATTCTCTCAGCAGGTGTTGGTTGGTGAGACGAAGTGCCTCCATCTCGTTGGTGTTGGCGTGTAGAGTTTCTAGCGTGCCTCCGGGAGGTCGGCTATCTACATTGCCTTGTTGGTCTTGCATCCTTAGGGGATTAGCGTGGCTCCTGCTTGTGTTGAGTTGATACCATCAGTCACTAAAGGAGAATCAAACTATTTAACAAAGGCGTCTTCCATTGACAGTATGGCCCAGTGATGTTTTTCAGCCGGAATTGGGGCTGGAGCGTCTTGGAGATTGTGCAGGCGGTCGCGACCACAGATGCCTTGTTCCCCTACAAATACAAGAAACAAAAAGGATTGGCGGGGATTACCCGTTACCTCTCCAATGCCTAAGTCAGTTCTTTCCGGTGGAAGAGGATATCAACTGCTTAGGGAATGAATTTTTGTGCATACATTTCACCAATGGGGTGGCCTACTATTTATAATGGATGATCATGATAGCTTTCCTAGTTGGATGATGATACGGATATTTCTCCCATTGGGTGTGGGATTTTCTTTCCTTATTGTTAACTGATTAATAAGAGATAATTGATAACAAATATAAAGAGAAATCCCACTTCCCTAATTGGCGGAGATTTTATTAAGGAAATTGGTGATGAGTGCAAAACTCATCTATGTTTTGAGTTCATTTCACATGTTATTTTGTGCATTTTATATTCATATTCATGTAAAACTCATAAAATTTCCTCTAAACTTGGTTTTGTAGGATTATTGATGAAAAGCAAGTGATTTGGCAGAAATGAGCATATTTCCAAAGAAAGTGTACTTAGAGAGTCTCCTTTAGCGCTACTAGGAAGATTAATTTTCTACATGCTATATGGAACAACAAATGGTTAATTCCATCATGGTTGCATTCTACATTCAAAGAGCTTTCCACTTGAGTACTCACCGCGCCCAATCCAAGGTTAAAAAGCGAAGAAGTTATGGCCCCGACAAGTTGGAGAAGAAAAAAAACGATTCTTTACGTCACGAAGCAGTGTCGCGACAGCGAGCTTCAAAGGAACGCGATGTCGTGACGATGCTCATGGCGATCCATGGTGATGTCGCGACATAAGCTAATAAAGGAACGGTGATGTCGCGAACCACGATGTCGCGACATAAACATAACAAAGGATCGGTGATGTCATGGCCCGGTGTCGCGACATAAAAGCAACCAAAGGAACAAGCGATGTAGCGATGATGTCGCGACATAAGTAACCGGGGAACAAGCGATGTCATGGTGATGTCGCGTCTTGAGTGTCTTCTTTGACACAATAGCCGTGACGAGAAAGCGTACAGCAACTGAAAAGGCCGAAAATTGAGTTTTTGACCTAATTTCAAGCCCATTTCACCCTAGGACCATATATATACTCGTTTTTTAGGTAAAGAGGCAGGCGGGAGGATTGGAGAGCCTCTCTCTTGGGGTTTCTCTCTCTAGACTGCCCATTTTTCCAGTTTTTCTGTAGATTTTGATTTGTTTTAGATCTTAGAGTAATTTTTTTAGCAGATTTTATTTCTATTGAAGATTTTTCGGTGCTGTACATCAGAGATTCAGATTTCACTAAGAGTTGGACTAAGATTGAAGCTAAAAATCTGGATTTCTCTCTCATGGGTTTTCTCTCTATTGCCCATTTTCTTAGTTTTCTTTGCAGTTTTTATTTTAATATATCTTGGTAGTTTTAGAAGCTGAGATTTTATTTTATTGAAGAGATTTTGGTCTTGTTTTTCCGGATATTCAATTTATTTCTTTGTTGGCCCGAAGATTTAGCTCAAATGGGTTTTTCTCTTCTTTCTCTTGATTTCTTTCTTGTTTTTACTTACTTTTTGTTTGATTAGTGATGATTGGGAATCCAGTAATGGAACATTAAACACCCTCACAAGGTTGGGGTTTAATTGTTGAACATTGATTCTGCAGTTTTGATTATTTTGTAGGTTGAATCTACTGAATTTATATAATTAGTGCACATTCCATATAATGAATTGTTCGAATATTAGTAGCTTATACCCAAAGAAATTTGTATCTTTGCTCAGATTTCGAGGAGGCCCTGAGTGACACGAGAGATGGAAATTCTGAGAGTAAAAGCGATAACTAGAGTATGTTAGACTAATATCTTGGAACTAATGAACTCTGAAAAATTACTTCGATAGATCACTAATTTCTCATGGTGTGAGGATTTAGATTTAGATGATGTATCAATTTGGATTGATCGGAGGTTTCTCCTTAGTCGATAGAAAGGATCTTGATCCGTGTTAGAGTCAATCAAGGAGATAGAAAATTTTATTAGATTTGAAGGGCGAGATACCAATTACATTGGAGAAGGCTTGCATTATCCTGTCTATAGAGACGAAATTCTTGATCCTAAGAAATGGATTTGTGAAGTATTAAAGAAAACAATCAAATCTTAAATAGTGCCAAATTTTACAAGTAGCTGTATTTAGACCCATTTGTCTTGAAAAGAATGGATCTCTAGCCCAGTAAATATGGTGTATGTGGAAAATCCAAGCTATACTACATTGCTCTTGGACCGTCAGGCATTCAACTCACAAATGTTGCACTTTCAGGAAATGCAAACTGTTTTGTAAACAATTATCCCCATCCTAGTGACTCTCTTCATACCTTTTAGAATTAAGTAGTTGTTTATTTGGTAGATTTTTAGGATTAGTTTTAAATCAGTTTTGTTTCAATTAAATTGATTTTATTCGGCATCCTACTTAGTAGCCCTAAATAGTGAAGAGCCCTTGTAATCAGGTGATCAAGTTCCAATTAGAGAACCTCGATCCTCGTGGAGTGCGATATCGGGACTCCTAGAGTCCGCTAATCTTGTATGACTGTGCACTTGCGGAAAGGGGTTGAGTGTTGGTAATACTTTTCATTTCAATTTTTGAGTATACTTACTTTTGTTTCAATTCAGTTTTTTGAGTATTTACCACATTCACTCCCTTGACCATATTTTCACATATACATCATTTGGTCTCTTAACAAGTTTTTGGCGCCGTTGCCGGGGATTAGACAATAGTCCTTTGGTAATAGTGTCATCAATTTGTATATATATCTTTAGTCCTCAACAAGTTTTGGCGCCGTTGCCGGGGATTAGCGCGGTTCACTTTCTCTCATTGGAAGTTGACATTTTGAAGAACGGGTGATTTGCTAATTTAGGCAATTTTTTTTTATTTTTTTTATTTTTGGTTGTGAGTTGTTTCTTAGGTTTTTTATTTTTATTTTTATTTTTTACTATTAGTATTTTGTACTCTTTTCTTTGTTTTCTTCTTATTTGTAGGTACTCATGGAGGAATATTCAAGTGAAGATGGAATTGCCTGTAGAAGCCAAGCAGCTTCCTTATTCATCATTTGAATCAAAGAATTGAGTATTACTCATGGAACAAAAATTGCCTTATCAAAGGGAGCTCCAACCCCCACATTTCAAAAGAAAAAGAGTTGTTTCTTGCTAAGGACGAGAATTTTGCCGACATGGATGAGAACGAGAAGATGAGTAGTCTTCATGAGCGAGAAATTCCCAGTTACATACCTTCCAAGTCAACTTTAGTCTTTAGATTGAAAAAAATTGAAGTTAGGCCACTTAGTCAAGCATTCAGGATCAATTTTCTAGGACCTCTCCTAGTAATACTTCGAAAAATCCCATTGAATGCATGGATGCTCATTTGAGCAATGTGCAGAAATTTCATATACTTAAATCTGTGGAAGAAGGTGAAAATGAGCTGGAAATTGAGAACAAGACACTCATAAACAACTTAGAGGATGAAGAGCCATTAGTGGATGGCCCGAAATTTGTTGAAGAGGAAAGTCAAGTAATGGCTATTGAAAACATTTTGGTGAAGATTGACACATTCACTTTCCCCATCGATTTTGTGACTTGGGGCATTGAAGGGGATCTACAAAATTCTCATATACTAAGAAGACCACTTCTTTCCTCAAGCCAAGCATGGATTGACATCAACAAGGGGGAGCTCACCTTGCTTATGGGTGGAGAAAGCAAAGTTCAATCTTCACCAACCATTACCTTTGGCGGAGCAAAGAAAGAGTCATAATGCAGAAAAGAATTCTGCGACTTGCTTCAATCAAAGGCACATGTTTGAAACGATCCCCTTAAGCATAAAACGTGTTTACATCTACTTCACATAGGAATTTGTTTTGAAGAAATTAATGGCTGAACCACCAGCCATAATAAAAGGGCATTTTGAGTTTTATTTCTCCTATTCAAAATATGAAAAGAAAACATCCTTGGTGAATGGTTATGAAGGAAGTGCTTTCCAAGATGAATGATTGGTCAAATGGAAGCACTAATACTTTTCAATAGGTCTAAATTTGGACTCTAAAAACGGAAGCGGCTTCTTGGGAGGCAACTAAGCTAAGTAATAAAGTTCTATCCGTTCTCTTTTCCTTTTCTATTTTTTTTAGTTATTTTATTTGTTCTTTGTTTTTTCTTCTTTGGGATGAAAATTCCGAGCGGATGTTTTAACTTGTTGTTAGTGTTTTCGGAATAAGATAAGTTTGAAGTTCAACATGTTGTCATGACTAGTTTGCAAGAGCAAAGGCAAGTTGGAAAGTGGTTGATCATAATTATAGTGCTTGAAGTGTGAAAAAAAATGGAGTGGTGATGTTCATCGAATTCGGTTGTTGAGATAGAAAGAACCAAATTGAAGCCCGAAATAAAAAGTTGGAAGGTTCTTGATCATGCAGGAAGTGAAGACATGAGATGAGTTTAAGCATGAATGAAAGCATTAAGGGTTGCTATTGGAGGATTTTGAGAGAATATATAAGAATGAGGACTTTTGAAGGATAGCAAGTGATACTTGGGCAGAGACAAAGCAAGGAGAACCTAAGGAGTCAAGAAATCATCACACTGGGCCAAATTGAACATTCTAGGATTTTCTGTATTGATTGAGGCTCAAATGGTTCACCTCAGCCATGAGCAAATTCTACATTGAAAAAGAGCTTTCACTTGAGTCCTTACACTTCAATTCAGAGCTAAAATGAAGGAGATATGAGTATAACAAGTTGGATAAAAAGCGAAGTCTTTGAGCAGAATTTACGACGTGGCCGGCCACCATAGTCACGAAAGCAGAGGCTTTTAACCCGCTGAAACCCATTTTCTTCTTCCTACTTTATACTCTATCTTGCCATACTCTTTCCCTCAACCCTTGCAACTTCCAACCACTTTCAAATTCATTTCCCATCCACTCAAATCCTAAATCACATTCCTCCCGATCCGCCTCCATCATCTTCAAGCTTCAAAACCATCACAAACCCACAACCTTACGCTATTTGAACCCAAATTTTCCATCCATCATTCCAAGCATCAAGAGGTTACAATGGAAGAAAATTTTGTGCTTGGATTGTTTGTTTTTGGGTTCTTTGTGGATCATTGTTGATTGTGGAGTGGTTACACAATAATATTGAAGGAGGTTTGAAGAAAAACTCACTCATTTGAGGTGAAGGAAGCTGTGCAATACCAAGTGTTTGAGAAAATGTCGCTTACTCTCATGGCTCCAAAGAAGCAAAAGAGTATATCAAGGGTAGTACACCAAATGTCAATGTCCGAAAATCATCTAAGGTTCCTATTCAAAGTGGCCAAGACTACAAAGGGGAGTTCACTCTTTTCCCAACTCTCTCTCTTTATTTCTCTTTACTTTATTGCTTCCTTTTGCTCATTGCTAGACATTTAGGACAATGTCTATCTCAAAGTCTGGGGGGTGTTTTCTATTTTGCCAGTTTATCATGTCACACCCTACATGTTGAAATGACAACTTTGAGCATGAAATTCTTCTGTGTTTGATGGATAATGACTTTGTTTGATGCTTCACAATTTACATCTTAGTTTGGTATATTTTTTTAGTTAGAGTTTATTTGTGTTAATTTGAGTTTTGCTTGAGTTGTTGTGATGTCAATAAGGACCATAAATGAACCTCGTATATGGACAATATTAGAGATAATAGACTTAATGCTTAATGAGTTATCTCTCTAATAGGCTATTTAGTCATCGGGTTTCTCAAATCCATGCACGCGGTCACTAAGGTACCCTTTGAAAAGGCCATTGGGTTAGAGAAGGTTTATGAGAATCCATCTAATTTGATTCCATAGGTTCTAGAACTTGTTCTATTATCGCGAGGCGAAATCCTGTGCAACACAACAATTGAGAAATGATATAGCTATCCTTGGAAAGATTGTGCCTTGCTAATTCCATTAATATGCATATGCATATTCCTCTAGGGTACCAAGATGTTAAGCCCCTTAAAGAGCCAAAATTCCGTTTTATAAAAAAAAAAAAAAAACCAAGTTTGAAGCCAATAACCTTTCCTATACATCACTATCTCTCAATAAAGAACCAAAACTCACCCATAACATGAGGATTTGAAACATAATTGAGAAATGTGGGTGAGGGAGTTAAAGCCAGGGGAGTTATTTTTCCAGGGAAAATAACCTAAAATTGGTTGAAATGAGTTAAGTTGAAAATCAAATGAAGTTGTCAAAAAAAAAAAAAAAAAAAAAAAACTTAAAAAAAAACCGTAAAATATCAAGTGTAAAAGAAGCAAAATACAATAAAAAGTCAAGGAAGAGTGAGTCTAGCCTCGTGAGCCTTCCTTCCCTAGAGCAAGTAAACCCAAGGGTGTCTCAACACCTAATACCCTAAGGCCAATCGTCTGGGAGCTATTGATTTAAAGCTCGCTAAGGGTTGGTAGAAAGCCAAGGGGTTTTCTGACATTGCACTACCTAATAACCTTGTCTTAAAGAAAAAGGCTTCTTGATGCTCATGAAAGAATGCGTAATTTGTGCGTAAAAGTGATAAGGAGGAGTATGGGCGGATGCACCCAAATGTATTTCGGGGTGTTTAAGAGTGTCACTATGTCATTGCAGAATCGGGGATGGAGTAGAGTCGTAATGCGCAAAAATATGTATGTCCGGGTAAGTTTTAGCCTAAAATGACTACTCAACTACCCTTACCCTTACATTATGTTTATAAAGACCTACTTGATCTTGAGAGTTGTGTGTGCCTACATTAGTGGAGCTTATTAAGAACAAATGCTTCATGGAACCTAAATAAATTATCTTAGAGATCCACATACTTATCTCACTCTCATAAACTCATCTAGCTTGCAATTGTTCGATAGGTAAAGACCACATGCCATTACTCAAAGGAGAACCATGACCTAAATTTGTCTATTATGAGATTAATTCACTATTAAAATGAATAAATTATCTCAATTACATGCCTTTATAGATTCTGTAAGGGTGATTCTGAGACACATATCACATACCCTTGTAAAAGCTTGATTACTCGGGCTTTGGTTAAATAAAAGGTGAAATGAATCTTTCTCTTCCATTGCTCGGGACAAAGCAACTTCTTTCTTTCTCGCTCGAGATGCAAAACTTCAAGTTTAGTTTTTGACGAGTGCAAAAACTCACCATGTTTCTTGAGTTCATTTCACATGTGTTATTTTGTGCATTTTATATTCCAAGTATTCATGTAAAACTCAGTAAAATTTCTTCTAAACTTGGTTTTGTAGGGATTATTGATGAAAAGCAAGCATTTGGCAAGAAATGAGCAATATATTTCCAAAAGAAGAGTCAACCGAGAGTCTCACAAAATACACTACTGGGAAGCATTAATTTTTCTAGCCATATGGACAACAAATGCAGCCCAAATTCCATCATGGCTGCATTCCTACATTCAAAGAGCTTTCCAACGAGTACTCACACGCCTAAACTGAAAGTTAAACGGCGTGCGGCCTCATAAGTCGAGAAGAAAAATGGGGCCATTGCCCTCGGAACAGTTGTCGCACATGGTGCCGCGACAAGCAGAAGAATCGATGTCGCGAATCGATGTCGCGCGAATCGATGTCGCGAATCGAAGACGTCGTGGACATAAGAAGCAACCAAAGGAAGACTTGATGTCGCGAACCGGCTGTCGCGCGGCATAAGAAGCAACCAAAGGATTTGTACCGATGTCGCGAACTCGATGTCGCGACATAAGAAGCAAATCAAGGAATGAATCGATGTCGCGAATCGAGATGTCGACATAAGAAGCAACCAGTAATAACCGATGTCGCGAACCGATGTCGACTAATTGATGCTCGCGACTCGCGGTCGCACTGTAAACTGCGAAGAACTCGAAAAAGGCCGAAAATTCGAGTTTCACCTAATTTCGCTCCATTTCACCCTGTGGACCATATATACTGCTTTAGGTAAAAGAGCAGCTGAGGATCATGAGTTCCTCTCAGTTTCTCTCTAGACTCCAGCCATTTTTCCAAATTTTTCCGTATAATTTTGATTCGTTTAGACCAGAGTAATTTTAGCAGATTTTATTTCTATCAAGATTTTTCTTATGCCGTACATCGTAGATTCAGATTTCACTAAGGCCCACAAAGATCAAGCTAAAACTGATTTTCTCTCTCATGGGTTTTCTCCTCTCTAAACTCAGCCGACATTTTCTTCTTAGTTTTCACTGCAGATTTTTATTTTTAATATATCTTAGATAGTTCTTTTACATTTTTATTTTTATCAAGTGAGATTTTTGCGGTCGTATTTTATATTCATTCTATTTATCATTGAGGCGTAAGATTTAAGCCCAACCGTGGTTTTTTCTTCTTTCTCTTGATTTCTTCTTCATTTTCTTTACTTTGCTTGATTAGTGATGATTGAATCCAGTAATGGTCATTAAACACCCTTAGGGTCAGTTTTTAATTCTGTCGGTAACATCTCATTCTCAAGTAGCTTTTTCAGCTATTTCGTGGGCTCAATACCGAATTTATATAATTTTATGATCGCTCATATAACGACCGTTCTAATATTAGGCAGCTTATACCCAAAAAGAGTTTCGTATCTTTGCTCCGATTTCGTGAGGCCCTCAGTGACACATAGATGGAGATTCGAGAGTAAAGAGCCAGAACTCAGTGGGTGCATGTTAGACTAATATCTGAACTAATGAACTCCTAAAATTACTCTGATGCATCACCAATTTACTCATGGTGTGGGATTAATTAGATGATGTATCAATTCTTTAGTCGATCGCAGGTTTCTCCTTAGTCCGATGAGCATCTCAATCCCGTGTTAGCAAAGATCTCAAAGAGATAGAAAATTTTATTAGATTCAAGGACGAGATACCAATTACATCAATACATTTGCATTATCCTCGCCTATGGGGCAAGAATTCTTCACCCCAAGAAATAGAGTCAGAAGCACAAAAAGAAAAACAATCAAATCTTAAATAGTGCCAAATTTTACAGCTATTTAGACCCATTTGTCTCAAAAGGAATATGGATCTCTTGGTCTAGTGAAATGTATGGTGTATGGAGAAATCCAAGCCATACTACATTGCTCTCGACAACCTAAGATTCAACCTTACAAATGTTTACTCTTCAAGGAAATGCAAACTGCTTGTAAAACAATTATCCCCATTCCTAAAGGACTCTTCATACCTTTGTAATTAAGTAGTTGTCATTCTAGTAGATTTGTGCATTAGTTTTAAATCACTTTGAGCTCAACAAATTGATTTTATTCGACATCCTACTGTCGCCTAATGTTAAAGAGCCTCTTGTAATCTGGGGTGGATCAAATTCCACCTCCTAGAGAGAACCTCCAACTCTCGTAGAGACATCCCAGTAATTCTGCAGTCCACTTTATTACTCAGATAACTGCACTCTCTCGCTTTTAAAGGCCTGTTGCAATACTTTCATTTCACCTTTCGAGCATACCTTTACTTCTTTGTTCAACTACTTTGAGCATTTACCACATCCACCCCCTTTGACCATATTTCTCACATATACATCATCATTCTTTAATGTGTTTCTAAGGCCGTCAGATGTACAATGCCCTTGGTAATAGTGTCACAATCTAGATATGTCTTTGGTCAGCATCAGCACCTGGGCAATTTCTTTAACACTGGTTTTCGGGATGTCTACGCCTCACCCGCCCAGGATCTGGCACGAGTCCCCCCGGCCCTGGCCTCATGTTCGGGGCCTGGGATGGATAGGCCGAGCTCCTTTCAAAGGCCGCATCGGGGTCCGCTTTCCGTGTCTCCCCTTTTAAGCTCGACATTCGCCTTTAGCCGCTCCGGCCCCGAGGCGCCTCTATAGTTTTTTTTTTAAAACCCAATCACTATCATTGTCGATTCACTGATGTTTTATTTATGCTATATTTGAAAACTGCTTTTTAAAATTAACTAATCAAATATTTTTTCAAAAAAACAATTGATTTTATATTATATTTAATTTTAAATTTTAAGATATACTTAGTTTTAAATTTCATATGCTATCAAATCCTAATTTTTTTTTTTCTAAAATCTTTAAATGGGAACCAAATTTTTGTATCTAAAATCAGTTTCCTATTATTTTCTTAATGCCTCTTTGTATTATTATTTTCCTCTTAATAGCTGCAAAACTACCAAGCTCCAACTACTTTTTATTATAAGCTAAACCTTTTAACATTGGGTACATGATAAATTAAGACTTTAAAAAAAATTAATGCATATTGAATGATTAGTTTGCTGTATATAATTAGTTTTTACCTGCTAGGCTAAATTAAGCAATAATTTACATTGAATTAATGATTTACTTAATGTAAGAAATATTATTTTGTTACAATAAATAATCTAATAAAAGCATGTTAGAATTTATTAAGTATGTTTGGCTTGATGGTTTCTTTGTCGATGAGATCATATGTGCAAGCCTGCTCATGTGATAGATATGTGTTGTATATATATATTAAAATCATCATTATTTTAATATTTCTTGTAATAATTTAAAAGGCTAAAAAAGAAATGAAATATTTTAACATTTATCATTTAAAATGGATCTAAACCTGAACACAATCCTCACTTATGAGCCTCAATGAAAATACCTGTAAATATTATTCTTATATATGTTCCATCATGAGATTAAAACTTTGATACCCTTAAATTGACTTCACCCATGAACTAAAATAAAACTCTTGTTCATCAATAGCATTTGATACGCTCGGATTTGGTAATATTTTCCTTTGAGATTAATTTTTGTTTAAAATTTTCCCTAAATATTCCATCAAGGGACATGTAACAATTAACATTAATTTTAAACAACCAGCAATCCATCCACATGCTCTCTAAATTTGAATTTAATGGTTGTTTAGAGAAAAATCAAATTAAAGTAATTAGTTCTACAACCACATTAGACATTGATCCTTGCACATTTATATGAACACGATTCATGAATAGTTAGTTGTTGTAAATATTTAAGAGGTAAGATCTTCTTCTCAAATTTTTTGGTTATTTGAGGTGGAAAGGGCCATGGATAAAATGATAATCCACATCATTGAAATTCGCTTTGAAGTGTTTCACTGTTATATTATGATATAAAAAGAAAATAATATTTTCAATAATACAAATAGTTACATATTTTATAACTGACTGGGTATATATAAAAATTGAGCTACTTGCATAAGGCCCCAGTCTTTTCTTAAAAAAAAATTGTTCCAATGAGATTGGTTTTTGTCAAACCTCAAAGATGGAAAAGATCATGTTGTCAAAGAGGTCGTGGAATCTATAGATGAGGAAAACAAGATAGTCACTTTTAAAATTATTGAAAGAGATCTCCTAAAGGAATACAAATCCTTCAAGGGTATTGTTCAATCTATTTCAAAAGGTGAAGCCACTTGGATGCATCGGACTTTTGAATATGAGAAGCTAAATAAAGATATTCCTTATCCTTTTTAAAGTATTTTAACATGCATTTCATCCTCAATTTAAGAATCTGATGATCATCCTTGTCTTCGCTATTAGATACAAGATGTCATAGTTTAATAATACTAATACAGTGTGTCATGTGTGAGATAAATGAGCTGCGAGTCAATCATATGTTAGAGGCTTCTCTAATTTGGTTCTTGTCAAATTAGAAATATCTCTAATATATCCATATATTAATTTCATGACAATTATATCCTTAAGTCGATTATTTAATTTCAATTTAAGCCTTTTAATTAGGCTTAATTAAAATTGGTAACATGAAAATATTTAATGTTTATATACGTGGACCATCATAATTATTTAAAATATCCAACAATTTTTATATGTCCAATTCATGGTGGACAAAATTATTAAACGACTCTCTCAAGGACAAAATTATTAACTTAGGTTGCGTTTGTTTTTTTCACTTAATGCTGAATAGATCTTTTCGAAATGACTGTCAATGCATTTAATAGTAATGGCATTAAGTCGTTTGTTTTTAACATCGGATAGTAGGATGCTTAGTCAGCATCGATTATTTTTGCAAGCCCCCGCCCCGGCCCCGCTCTTAATGGACTTAGTTCGTTTAACTATAATCTAGTTTGAATAAGTTTTGGGTTTATTTTCTCAAATTTAGATTTTAGTTCGATCAGTTCCGTGATATTACTCCCGCCGCCTGGGTCCCGATTATATTTCCTCTTGTGAAAAATATTTTTATTATTTTATTTTATATTTTATAATTAATAATAATAATAATTAGAATGTTTTTTAATAAATAATTTATAAATTCATAAATATTTTTATTTTTGCTTAAATATATTAATTTTAATATAATAAAAATAAAAAAGAAATATAAAAATTTAAAAATAAAAAACAAAAATCAATGAAACTTAGACTTAAGTTTTAAATTTTCTTCATCCCCACCCCTACCTCACTTATTTAATTTTTTAAATGTAGAGCAGTGCTTCAGAATTGAAAAATAAACAAGCATTTAGATGGGGCCGCCTCGTCTAACCTCCCGTTGTCATCCATGTAGTGCGTTGCTAGCCCTTTTCTTTTTGTATACAGACAGCTTTTCTTATTTCATTTTAGGTACGACTTTTTCGAATGTAAAAGCCAAATATTTTCGCTTTTTTTATCTAACTTTAAAAATTCCTGAATAAGTCACTAAATCTTTAAAAAACGCTTATTACTAAAACTATTCATAACTTTCAGATAAGTCAAAACAAACGCCACCTTACTCTCTCAATGAGTGCTTTTTCATTTTGGCATTACTTTCATACGGTTGTTCAGCTTTCAATTTCAGAATTAATATTATTGATATGTTGTGTTCATGGTGACGAAATTATTGACTTACTCTGTTGGCTTTAATCTCTCTGTATTATCGCTTTAATTTTAACCCCCTTTGCTCAATTCTTTTCTTTTTATTTATTATCTGTCACTAATTAATAGTAAATTATTTTATTTTTGAGAAGAAAGTGGTGCAGATTTTTTGCCTCACTGTACTTTGCATTAGCGAAATTGTTATTATTCTTTTTTAACTAAGGTAGTGTTTGATTTGTAAAATGTACTACAACAATGAAAACAATGTTAAAGAAATGATTTTCTTAAATTTGGTTGTTTAATCAAAAATATCAATGGCCCATCATAAGCTCATATGATAGAACATTCAACGTTTTAAATAAACAAGCATTATAAAGATTATGGGAATCCAATCTCAGAAACCCAATATGAACTATTTATTACGTAACTCTAACTCAAAGTGTTTAACTATTAAAATAAAAATAAAATCTCAAAGAATCAAATAAATATAACTAATATTGCATAAAAGTTATATATTTTTAAATTATTAATCTATATATTCATCAATTGTTTTAGTAACAGCGCATATTGAGATAAATTTATCCACGAAGAAAATGTACTAGCTCACATTTAGATATTTCTAATTTTGCACCTCATCAAATTAGAAATATTTCTAATATAATCCATACATTTAATACTACACAATTATATTTTTTAATTCAATTACTTAATTCCAATTAAATAGTTTTAGTTAAGTTTAATTAAAATTGATAGTATAAAAATATTTAATATTTACCTATGTGAGTCATCATAATTATTGAAAATATCCAATAATTTTTCAATAATATGTCCAATCTATTGTGGATAAAATTATTAACCAACTCTCTCTCACTGAGTGTTTTTCATTTTGCATTACTTGCCACAGTTGTTCAGGTTTCACTCCCAGAATTAATATTATTGATATGAAGTGTTCATGGTGACCAAGATCATTGATAAACTCTCATGGCTTTAATCTCTCTTTTATTGGTCTGCTCTAACTCTCTTTTATTTAATTCCTCTTTATTTATTATTCGTCAAAGCAATTAACAGTAAATTATTTTATTTTCAAGACAAATGATTTTTGCTCACTGTACATGCATTGGCTAAATTAATTTAGTCATTCTTTTTCAGTAAGGTTGTGCTTAATTTATAAAAAGTACTTAAGGCAATGAGTACCAATAAGCAAAGAAAATTATTTCTTCTTTTAACGGTTGTTTAATAAAAATCTCAATGGCTCCATCTCAAGCTCAAGAAGGTAGCCTTAATTCATCTTCTCCTGTATATCCACAATGCAGACGGATGGTATTGCATTATCCATCTTGAATATGACATATGACATTACTTAACTATTGTCCTGACAGGAGGCATGCATGGTGTAATAGAGACTTCGACAAACTGAGAAAGTCGACAAATGATCCATATCCACTCCCATCATGGCCCTCTATATTCATTGACGATCACCTTGTTGGTTGCCTGAATGATCGACTTTATTGCTTCCATACTATTCTTTTGATAGTATTTCTTGACGTCAAATAAATAGTAATTATATATGTGAATACAATGTATATGAATACAGTATCATATATTTTGAACATTATAATATAAAAAAAAATGTAAATATAAAAAAATAAAAACATCATATTTATATGAAAACCTTTCTGTATGAAAGAGAAAAACCATTAGATAATTTTACGAATAATTTCTTCACTTTAAATACAAAGATATATAAGACAACTTTTCTAAGAATATATCAATTTGATGATAATGCAAGTAAATTGTAAATAACCTCACACTTTCTCGAGCACGAAATTTATCAATTAAGAATATCTTTTCAACTTTCTTTAATACTTTCTTTTATCTTCCCTTCATTTTACTCTTGTGGATTTGTTGAGATGATTTTCTAAGTTTTTCACTTGCCTATTTATAAGTAGGTCAAGAAGAGAAGGCATCTTACTTAAAACATGAAAACTAAAGTGAAAAAATAAGGGAAAAATAAGGGACATGTTTTAGAAAAGTATGTCTCTTAAAAAAATCAATGGGATGCTCCTATCACACCTGACCTTGCTGCAAAGGGAGTATGTGAACTAAAGGTACCTACCAGTTCTGACTGGTAGGATGCATGCTGCGAAATAGCCTAGAAACATATGTAAAACATTCATGGGTTGGCAAGAAATTTACATTTTAACCAGTGTCCACACATATAAGAATTCTTTCTAAAAAAAGAGATTTACTTTCTTTTCATTTAATGCACAAATTCCTCAATAAAAATACTTTTTAAGCATCGGAAAGAAAACAAGTAGGGACATCCAATCAACTTTAATGATTTTTATATGCTGACAAATGATATTTATTTTTGAAAACAGTTCGTCTAAATTATTTTTGACGTGACTAATTAAAAAATAAGATATTAATTAAATGTGGATGTTTATGTGGCGAGGGGTGAGCACACGTCATTTTTAACGGGTTTTTTTTACAAGAAATCCGGATTCTTTTTCCGGAAAAAGAAAAAGCAGCCATACAATAATGTAGACGCAATAATGGAGACCTGATGAACTGATGGCGCCCTAGAGTATCATCATCACCACCCTCTATTTAATGGCGAGATCCCAAAGGTCTTTGCTGCACCACAGCTTTAAGCTCAATCTTTCCAGCTCACGATCGAGAATAATTCCAGCTTGAAAGTAGTTGCAGCCGTGGAAAACTATGAGTCTGGTAGGTAAGCTTCGGCTGAAATTTGACGTGGCTCCTCGCATCATGAGCACCAGCGGCGTTTGGAGGAAGGCCCCACCACTTCTCAAATGTCTCTTGAAAGATTTGGCGAAAGTGCATCTGCACGAAGGAGATCAAAGTGCGTTTACCGCCATCGAGCACTATGTTATCGCGAGCCAATCCTCGCCCTTACACTACCATTTTAAAAAAAAATATTTATGCTTCGACAATACGTATAATAATAACCTTTTAATGAACAGGATAGTCTTAATTAGTACTTTGCATTTTGATTATTAAGATAGTATTTATAATTTATTAAAATAATATTTAAATATTATTATATTTAAAACATAATTATTTTCTATGAATAAGTGTTAAACTATATATTTTATATATTTTATATATATATTTTATTATTATTTTCAAATCAATAGATTGAAAAAAAAACGATTGGCTTGTGAAATAATTCAGCACCTATTTATAGTAAGTTTTCTTAATTTTATAGTAGACTCATTTTCTTTTTAAATAAACTTGTAAAACTTAAGATGTTCATAGACTTACCATCAAATTGACTTTTCTTTTAATTTATGATAATAATCCAAGAGATTTTGTTATAATATGCTCAATTCTATTACCATCAGTGCTGATTCACTAGATAGTGCTTTACTTAAGTGCTATATTTGAAAATTGCTTTTTAAAAAATTAACCAATCAAATATTTTTTCAAAAAAAAATTGTAATTGATTTTTTATATTATATTTAATTTTTTAAATTTCAAGATAGTATCGGTTTAAATTTCATCTGCCATCTAACTTTTTTTTTTCTTTTCTAAAATCCTTTTAAGTGGAACCAAATTTTGTATCTAAAATCAGTTTTATATTATTTTCAATGCCGTTTTGTACCTTCTTATTATTTTCCCTAATAGTTGCAAACTTCAAGTCTCATATAACTTGTTACTTTTATGATAAGCTAAACCTTTAACATTAAAAGGATAAATTACACTTAAAAATATTAATGCATATTGAATGATTAGTTTGATGTATATGTAATTGCGCTCCCCTCCATCTTCTGCAGCAACAAGGCTTAATTATGTCCAACAATGACTTTATTTAATGTAAGAAATATTGATATAGAGGTGATACAAAATGTCCAATAAATACATAATTCATCATATGTTGTTTTGAACACTTCTTGTCTATGATCACCACATATGGGCTTGTTGACAGATAGATATGGGCTATATATATATATATATATATATATATATATATATCATCATTATTTTAATATTTTTGCACACTTAAAAAGGCTAAAGAAATGAAATATTTTAACATTTTAATTGGCTTAGGGGCATTGATTCCAACCTGAATACAATCCTCAATTTATGAAAGCCTGAATGAAAATAATTTGTAAATATTATTTTTTATATATGTTCATCATGAGACAAAAACTTTGGGATAATTAAATTGACTTCACCCATGAACCAAAACAAACTCATCAATAGCATTGATACGCTCTGGATTTGCAATATTTTCCTTGAGACTAATTTTTGTTTAAAATTTTTCCTAAGATTCCACGCGATATGTAACAATTAATATTAATTTTAAACAACCATCAATCCATCCACATGCTCTCTAAATTTGAATTTAATGGTTGCTTAAAAATATATATATGGAGAAAAATCAAATTAAAGTAATTAGCTCTACAAATTTATTAGTACGATCTTTGCACATCTATATGAACACGATGGTTCACTATTTATGAATAGTTATTAAATAGACTAAGAAGTAAGATCTTCAAATTTTTGGTTATTTGGAGGTGGAGGTTGCCGTGATGAAATATTAACTACATTATTGAAATTCGTTTTAAGTGTTTCATTGTTATATTATGATATAAAAAGGTGGGAAGAAATATTTTCTATTTACCATAAAATAGTTACATATTTTATAATTTGATGGTACATATAAAACTTGAGCTACTTGTTTAAGGTCCGTATTTCAAAAAATATTGTTCTAATGAGATTATTTTGTTTAAAAACCAAAGATGGAAGGATCAAGTTGTCAAACATGTCAGTGGAACCATAGATGAGGGAAAACAAGGCAAATACTTTTAAAGCTATTGAAGGAGATGTTCCCAAAGGAATACAAATCCTTCAAGGGTACTGCTCAATATATTCCAAAAGGTAGTCACTCCTGGTGCATTGACTCTTTGAATACAGAGAAGGCAAACAAAGATATCCCCTATCCTTTTAAATTATTTGAATATACAATTCATCTCAAGTGAAGAACTAGATGATCATCTTGTTCGGCATGTATACAAGATGCAGTTTGATACTACTAATACAAAGCATGTCATGAGATAAATGAAATATAAGTCAATCATATGTTAGTCAGCTTATGCAATCGAGAATGCATCTAGCTCCTCTTAAATAAGTTTTCAGGTTGTTTTTCTCGATATTTATTCTTTTTATTAAAGCGTTTATTTGTTTATTATTTAAGAAGAGAGAAGTTTGGTTTGATTTGTATCTTGGCTCATTGATATCTTACAGAACCTTTTGGTTGTAATTTATTGACTCCTTGAAAGGTATAAAAGTTTTCATGTTTTAAATGTTGTATAATAATAATAATAATAATAATAATAATCATCATCATCTTCTTATCATCAAGCAAGCAGATTATAATAATACTAATCATCATCATCATCCCTACTTGTCGTGTAGATCAAGCAATACATCCACTTGCCATTTTATTCTACTTAAGCTTATATAAAGAAGAACACAGAGCACAGCAAAAAAAAAAAAAAAAAACATGGAACACTTGATTTGATTTTACGTGAAAACCCATGCCCTCAAAGGCCCTACACTGCTAACTAATACGCCTAATATCAAGCTTTTCAAGGAGGAACGAGAGCTCAAATGCACCATAAACCTCGGCCTAGCCCATGCCCTCAAGCCCTAAGTACTGTGATACCTGCCTTGATACCAAGTCAGGTCAGTATCGTTATGACATTACGTCCATCAGCCCTATAATTGCATACATGCTCTGTATCACTAGTCGTGATGCCCCCAAACCTAAGGGTCCGTCACCTCAATCGTCAACTCGCGTAAAACTTATGGATGCTCTGCAACTTGATACCAACTGCTAGTCCCGCTTACTGAGACCCATAATTTAATAAAAATCAAACAAAGTCTCCTTTGTAACGGAGCTCACCCAAAATATAACCCATAAAGGGATATATTAGCTGGAATACAACTCATTCGGGGCCCAATATAACACAATGATCGCACGGGGTCCATTTATGAGTAAAGTGGCCTAATCAAGCCCCATTTATCCATACTAAAAAATGTGGAAGTACATTACCATAATCCCTTAAGAGCTTTAATTACAACACTCTTATACAAAAAGTAGCATACTAGAACTAGGCATGTTCCAAACATCTTTACAAAAATGATTACAAAGCCACAATCCATTCTTCTTCACATCATGGCCTCGAAAGTGAGTCGTCCACCCAAATTCCCGTGACCCGAGCCGGATCCCCATAAAAGTGAGCTATAGCCACCCAAGACTAAACTTCCTACAAGGGCTACTCTCCACCAATGCGCACATGCAATAGTCATGTTCCACAATTCACACATTCCAAACAATATTATGCAATCCTAGATGAGATGAGACTCAATCATGTACCATGCACCCGAGTCCTTACCAACTCCTACCACACCATGCGATGTCAAAGTATGATAAAACCCATCATTTGTGGATTACATCCAATTATCATTTTACAACAACATTCGTTTGTTTTTCAAACCAAAAGTTTTTTGGATGTTACACCTCAATGATCATTTATTGTGACACCCCATTTCCCGTCCCGCCGAATTTCACACCACAACCCGTGAAACATGCGCCATTTTATATCACGAGACTCATACGTGAGAAAATGGTCACGTCGGCCTATACATCCATACTCACAAAAGTGTATATTTTATACAAAAATAAGTGAATTTACAATTTGTTTTTATTACAAATTATCCAAAACTGGGTCTTTTACCCAAATTATGACAAAATACATAACAAGGACACATATGGTCATTTCTTCGTCTCTAAGACTTCTGATGCTTCCCATCCCCAGTGAAACCTTTTAGTACTCTAAAATAATTTTTCCCTCGACAAGGTGAGCAACGCCCCGTGAGGAATCATCCTACACGGGCTACTCCCCACCTATGCTCATGCAATAGCAAACAAAATGTCCACGCAAAAATATATATGTTCCCAATTAAATGTCTACATAAGAAAGTCTGACGAGAATGTGACTCAATTTTCTCCCACTCTAGCTCCTCACTCGACTTTCCCACTCATGCCTAAGCCAAGCTGCGTGAGAAAAACACCGTTTTCAAAACAAAAGATTTTTGTTCTTGAAAACATAATACCAATTTCGATGAAATCTATCGACAACCCTCCGCGTGAATTACTGTACTCCTTCCTAAAATACCATGGTCTCCTTCGATGAACTATTGAAAACTCTCACGCAATTCTTCGGAAATCTTCCTTTGAAATTCATTTAGTAACAACATTTTCTTTTTTCTTTTTCTTTTTTGTCATGCACTCACACCTATTATTCTAGGTTATCCTAGTGCATATGAAATGCAATATGTCATTTCACAACAATTCATGTTAATATATTAAGCATGCATATACTAACAAAAATTAACACAACAACATCATGTTATTCATTCATAGCAATAATAATTCAAAATTAGCTCACATAGTTAATAACAATTTAAAGAATTCATTTCAACCCAAGAACACAAACCACATTAATAAGGTCACGTGAATAAAGACAACTCTAGGTCTTAAACTCCGTCCAATGTACCACATTACGACCCTCACTCGTCCCAATTTCGGGAACCAAAAACATGCCCATCCAAGCCTCAAGATATCCCTACATTAAAATGGATCTAATTAAACAATAAACAAGTAGAGAAAAACCCCCACCTCCTGAGTCATTTCGAAAACTCCACAAAATCGGCAGACTACATCAGAAATTTCGTAACGTGAGACCAACTTCCTCCCTCTCGCTTCCAAAGAGAATCACCATCCATCACCGAGAAACTTAAAGAATGGACTTTCTCTCTCTCTAAAAATCTATTTTCCCTGCCTGATACCAAGCCAAAAATGAGAAGATGTTCTTTTTCTTTTCCTTTATTCCTTTTTTGTCCCTCTCTTCATTTGACTTTATGTACCACTCGATTACCGCTTTCTTAATGTAAACCACTTATCTCTAATCCTCTCATACTATTTATGCGATACGGTCACACTTGATACATGCAATAGTGGCCTCATTACACCACACGAGCCTCTACATCACGCCAGATTCACAAGACGTTATACGACACCGACACTCTACGCCAAAAGACGGAAATTCCCTACCTGGTCTCTTAATTTGACGAAATCTGATGTGGTAGCTGGGGATTACAGCATTCCATTCCAACCACAAGCCCGCTTTGTCATCCGAATCTAGAAAAATTCCTGATTCGACCGAAATTACTATTTTATCCTTTTCTTAAAAAAATTAGAATTTTCAAGTTTTATATTTATATTCAAAAATCATGTGTCTCATGTAGTGAATCTCTGTGTCTCATCACCACAAAGTTCTCGCAGTTCTTCCTACACCTTCAATGGACTTTCAACTCTATGACACATATGTATATAATAAAAAAATACCGCGCCACCACGGCATCTATCCCTACTATTGCTAACACCACACATATCTTTCATCTCCTCATGTATAAAACCGTGCGACCCTATTGGACGTTGTCCCACCATACCGAGACCACCCATCAAACACCAAACGCAGTGTTGATTCATACCAGGTACTCACACCCACTCAATGCGATGTCCTCGTGCATATGCAATGCAATGTGTCATTGCATGATAACCTCATGCCACATGTATAATGAATGCTATAGGGACAATACTAACACCGTACACTTCACCCTGTACCATGGACAATTATATCAATCAGCACATAATTTCCAAACAATCACACATTTCATGTTAATATATTTCCACACACGTATATCAACATCAACAAGTCATCACCAATCAAACAATAACATACTTTATTCTCTAGGCCAAACATGTCCACAAACAGCCTACAAAAAATCCATGTAATGGCCTTATCCATACATAAACTCATCACATGACAATACATTAGATACATATATCGACCCTCCAATCAATTACCACCAATCACGCTACCAAACTCAAGCAACACACTCTGATCCTTAAGACCACTCACATGTGACAGATGCCCACAAAACATTCCACACAACAAGCCATATCTGTATCATAGAATAAGCCCAAATTCATTTAAACTATTCCCCCAATAACCTGGGGCAACTGGACACAAATCATTAAACAACCTAAGCTATAGCAGTCCCAAGAAATGGACCATAACTTGAGTTGTACAGGTCCAATTTTGGTGATTCAAAAGCCTACATTAAGTTTTCAGATGCAGCTATAATTTCCATGGAGAACACGATTCCAAATTTCCTCTTTTTCCCAACCAAAAATCAGTCCCGAAATCTAGACAATGTATGGGGTCAAAATAGGGCAGCTTGTGACAGTCCCAAAAAATGGACCATAACTCGAGTTATAGAGGTCCAATTTAGGTGATTCAAAAGCCTACATTAATTTCACTGATGCAGCTATAATTTTCATGAAGAACACTAATCCAAATTCTCTCTTCTTCCCAACCGAAAATCAATCTCAAAACCTGGACACAAACAGTCAATAGCCTAAGCTGTGACAATTCTGGAAATAAAATGGACCATAACTTGAGCTATAGAGTTCCAATTTGAGTGATTCAAAATCCTAACAACAAGTTCACAACTTCAGCTACAATTTCCATAAAGAATACTAGCTCAAATTCTCTCTTTTTCTAACCGAAAATCATCCCCAAAAACTGGACATCATACAGGGTAAAAACAAGGCATTATTCCCACATCCCCAAACTTTGCCAAAAAGCCCCTTAGAATGGCTGTGGCCAAACAGCGCTAGGGCATAAACACAACAAACATTTCAATTGGAAAATAAACTAAAAGTAGGGAAGATTCTCTACCTCTTGGAGCGTAGTAAGGAACCGAAAGAGGTCTCAGAACACTTCCTAATCCTTGAAATTTGATTTCTTGAAATTTACTCCTTTGGATCTTTGGTGAAAACCCTTCTTTTTAGTACCAACGAATTCCGACAAACGGAACTCCGTGGATTGAGGAAAGAAGGTTGGATTTATCTCCTCCTCTCTTCTTTCTCTCTCACCATAAGAACAACAGCAAGAATGAGCTCCTCCTCTCCCCAAAATTTGACTTTTCTAATTGTCTTAAGTTTTAAAGACACCTGTACGTGCACGTGTCAGCTTAGTTTGGATCCGTTTACGTCACAGCAAATTTATTTTGTCCCATTTCAGGATTCGATATATTTAAAAACAGAACTGCCAATGTATTTTTCCACTTTCAAGATTTTTCTCTCAAAATTATCGTTTTAGGGTCCATGTGAACGCAGCCGTCCCAAAAATGTTGAAAATTCGATTGTCTTAAAATTCAACGAAATTTGTCTATATAACTAAATTTCGCGAGAAAAAATCCATGGTGAGGTCCCATTCGTCATCAGAACTCTAGAAAAATTCTAAGTTTGCAACACATGCTATAGTGACAATTCTGGGTTTTACCATTTTTCGGAAAAATTTAAATTTACCCATGTTTTACACCTCCTCCTTGTTAGGCAATGGTAGAGAGTTTTTTTTTTTTTTTCTTTGGTGAAAGATGACTTTTTCTTAATAGAAAAAACCAAATATTTCCTTTTAAATTACAGCAATAAATCCGTGAAAATTTTAAAAGCAGCTTAATTTGAATGTTGGTAATTTAGCTTTCAAAAAAAATTCAAATAATGAACCCTACATGTTTTATGAAAAAGTGAATGATTAGATAGAGTATAACTACTGGCACCAACTATGCCATGGGAAAAATACAAATATAGATGACGAATATCATCGCGTTGTGAACCAATTACCCTTAAGCAATGGAAGTATGAGAATGCCAGTAGTATAAATTGACAAAGGAATCACGAGTAGAATAAGTATGTCAAATTACAGCTTTCTATCGAATTGAAAAACAATTTGCTGAAGAAGATATTTACAATTTACAAGGACAAATTGTTAATATTTTTTAGAACTTTTTTCACTATTCATTAAAAAGCCTTATAAGCGAGAGGAATATTCCTCAATTTATCCTTCATTTCAATTAGACTTCGTTAAGCGTCCCGAGACTTGAACACCACTAATGTTTTATGATTCAAAATGTTTGTCAAGTTAAAAACCAAATTTGTAAAAACAAAATTTTAAACAAATAAAATCATAACTAAAAAATTAGAGGTGCATAATATTTAAATAAAATCAAATCAAATTTGAAAGATTTATATCTTTAAGGTTATGTATAACATACATAAATCCTAGAAAAAAAATGGATAAACATATATTCTAAAAAAATATGAATATAAATTACACATAAATTGAATATTTGAACAACTTAAATGCAATAACCAAACTTTCATTCCTTGTTTCCTAAATTTCTTAATAAAGGGTGAATCTAGTAATTTTTATTAAAAAAAACTGAAAGCTATATATATATATATATATATATATATATATATATATATATATATATATATATATATATATATATATATATATATATATATATATATATATATATATATATATATATAATGAATCTAATTGAATCAAAAAATAAATTTAAATTCTTCAAGTTTTGAATCGAACTAAATCTAAAAATGAATAAAAATAGATTTTTTTATAATTAGAAAAAAATCCTCCAGAATATATTATCCAATCTGAACCATCTTTTTAATTAAAAAAATATAGCTAAATTAAAAAATATTAAAAGTCCTTAAACCGAACCGAGTCTGCATAACTTTTGTTAATAAAAAATTCTCAACTTTGAATCAAACAAATTTTATTTAATTAACACTTTGGCACCAGTTTCAGCAAATTTTGAATAAAAAAATATTATTTTTATTGATTTCCATAAATCAATAGTTGTTAGGTTTTCAAAGATTTGACTTATTAAATCTCATCAAAAACAGAATTTCTGTCCATCATATTTAAATCTTTATCATTAAAAATAAATACTAAATCTCAATAGTCCAATATAGGTAGGTTCTATATCACTTGTCATGATTCTTAATAGCCTAAACATGTTTCTAATCTAGAATATCATAAACATACAGATCTCAAAATATTAGACCACGAATCATATATAAAGGCAAATCCCTAAATAATCGTGTTTCTATTTAATTGAAGATATATAAAGTTTATATAACAAAGGAGTGTATCGTATTTATTGTCGGAAGTTATCGAATATGGGTTAAATCTTAGAATTAGATACAGTCTTAATGACAAGAGTTTGTCTCTCCTCAAGTTATGAGATGTAAAGAAAAGAACTAGAATTCTTTCATCGTATGCGAATTAGATACCATAACCTTTAATATTTATACTAGTCATATTATGTTAAATATTTAATTTGACCTTTCATCAAATTAGAAATATCCCTATCACTATCCTCATAATTTCATGACAATTATATCCTTAAGTCAATTATTTAATTTCAATCCTAATGTCGTTTAATTAGGTTTAATTAAAATCGATAACATGAAAATATTTAATGTTTATATACGTGGACCATCATAGTGTATTTAAATATCAACAATTTTCATTACTGATATGTGAATTCTTGGTGCACAAAATTATTAAACTACTCTCTCAAGGACAAAATTATTAACTTACTCTCTTAATGAGTGCTTTTTCATTTTGGCATTACTTACACATGGTTGTTCAGCTTTCAATTTCAGAATTAATGTTACTGATATGTCGTGTTCATGGTGACCAAATCATTGACATACTCTCTTGGCTTTAATCTCTCTTATTGTTCAGCTGTAAATTCTAATCCCCCTTTATTTATTAATTCCTTTTTTTTTATTATTCGTCACTAATTAACAGTAAATTATTTTATTTTTGGAGATGAAAGCCGTGATTTTTGCTCACTGTACGTACCACATTATGAAATTAAGTTTGTCATTCTTTTTAACTAAGGTAGTGTTTGATTTGGCAAAATGTACTAAGTAGTAAAAACGATGTTAAAGAAAACCAAACAAATTTGATTGTTTAACCAAAAATATTAATAGTCAAATCGTGATTTCGTATGGTAGAGCATTCAGCTTTTAAATAGATAAGGCAGCTAAAAATATGATAATTTAGGTCTCAAAATTTAGTCACGTATAAATGATTTACTCTAAGTACTTAAATTGTTTAATTTATTAAAAATAAAAATAAAAATCTCAAAAAGAATCAAATATAACTAATATTGCATAAAAGTTATATATTTTTAAATTATTAATCTATATATTCATCAATTGTTTTAGTACTAGCTCATATTGAGATAAATTTATCCACGAAGAAAAGGTATTAGCTCATATTTAGATATTTCAAATTTTGCACCTCATCAAATTATAAATATTCCCAATATACCCACATATTAATTCTATGACAATTATACCTTTAAGTCAATTACTTAATTCCAACTAAATAATTTTAGTTAGATTTAATTAAACTTAATAGTATGAAAATATTTAATATTACCATCATAATTATTGAAAATATCCAACAATTTTTCATTATTGATAGTCCAATTCATGGTGGACAAAATTATTAACCCACTCTCTCAATGAGTGCTTTTTCATTTTGGCATTACTTTCACACAGTTGTTCAGGTTTCAATTTCAGAATTAATATTATTGATATGAAGTGTTCATGGTGACCAAGATCATTGACATACTCTCATGGCTTTAATCTCTCTTATTGGTCTAATCTAATCCCCCTTTATTTAATTCCTTTTTATTTATTATTCGTCACCAATTAACAGTAAATTATTTTATTTTTCAAGATGAAAGCCGTGATTTTTGCTCACTGTACATGCATTGGCTAAATTAATTTATTCATTCTTTTTCAGTAAGGTAGTGTTTGATTTATAAAAAGTACTTAAGGCAATAAAAACGATGTTAAAGAAAATTATTTTCTTAAATTTGGTTGTTTAATAAAAAATCTCAATGGCCCATCTTGAGCTCAAGAAGGTAGCCTTAATTAATTGCAAATCCAATAATGCAGACGGATGGCACTGCATTATCCATCTTGAATGTGATATATGACATTACTTAGCTATTGTCCTGACAGGAGGCATGCATGGTGTAATGGAGACTTCGACACTATATGTTAATAATATAGTGGCCTTCTATATTCATTGACGATCACTTTCTTGGTTCGATACTATTCTCTGATAGTGTTTCTTGAACTCGAATGAATAGTAATCATATATGTTAATAATATCGTATATATAAACAGTATCATATATGTGAACAGTATAGTATAAAAAAATACATATAAAAAAATAAAAAACATCAAATTTACGTGAAAAACCTTTTTATATGAAAGAGATAAACCATTGGATAATTTACAGACATAATTCTTCTACATCAACACAAAGTGATACTACATTACAGCTTCTCTCAAAAATATGTGATCTTAGGGTATACTTAAGAAATTAGAGATAACCTCATATTCTCTTGATGTGGAAATTTCTCAATTAAAAATATTTCTCTCAATTAAGAATATCCCTCTCAACTTTCTTTTTAATATTTATTTTCTTTCTTCCCTTCTCTTCTCTTTATCTCTCTTGGATTTGTTGAGATGATTTTCTAAGTTTCTCATTTGCCTATTTATAGGTAGGTCAAGAAAAGAAGACATCTTACTCAAAACATGAAAACTAAAATGAGAAAATAAGGAAAAAATTAGGAGACATGTTTTAGGAAAGTATGTCTCTTAAAAAAAAATAATAATAATTCAAATGAGGATGTTCCTAATTCCTATCACACCTGACCTGTCATGGGGTATGGAATGTGAACTAAAGGTACCTATCGTTCTGATCGGTAGGATGCATGCCGCGAACAGTTTGTAAATTACAGGTAAAAAGAAGGAACAAAATTTTCAAAATTTCGATTGAAAATATCGGTGAAATTTTAGTTATTGGTGGGGGGAATCGATAAGATCCTTTTAAATGGGTGGTCGATTATACCAAATTTCTTCGATTTTCAGATTTTTGTAAAATTTTCGATTTTTCTTCTTTATTCATGACTACAAAAATCTGAAAAAAAAAAAAGGCTTTTAAGGGTTTAAGCCTTGAAATCGTAAGTGGCATAGAGTAGTGGCCCAGAAGTAGTTACGCTTATTATATATAGTCCCGGCTGCCTCTTCTTTTATTATTTATTTGTTCATAATTCCTTCATGCGATTATAATATTTTATTTTATTTTTAATTTATATTATAACTTATAATATTTTCATCTCGAATATTAATTTGAAAAGGAAAAAGAAATAAAAATAATATCGTTTAAAATTTAAAATTATAATATATACAATATTTTAAAATCTCCTCATTATCTACATAATATTTATAGTAATGAAAATAAATAAATAATATCTTTTTAACATAATAATATCTGAATGATATATTAAATATAACATATTTAATTTAATAATTACTAATTCATTTGATTTTAATCTATCTTAATTAAAATATGAATCATTTTTTATCATCTATATAATTAAAATATAAAAAATTTAATCGAATCGATATTTTTATAAAAATATCTATTGATATTTTATCGATATTTTGATATTTTTATAAAATTTAATTATCGATATATTCGTATTTATCGATAATTTGATCCTTAGGTTGAAAACATGCAAGGTTGACAAGAAATTATACATTTTTTTAACCAGTCTCCACAATATAAGAAATTTTTTTTTAAAAATAAAGAAAGTTTACTTTTTTTTTTCATTTAATGCAATAAATTCAGGAAAAAGAAAAAGCAGCCATACAATAATGTAGACGCAATAATGGAGACCTGATGAACTGATGGCGCCCTAGAGTACCAATACCCACTCCTCTATTTAATGGCGAGATCCCAAAGGTCTTTGCTGCACCACAGCTTAAGCTCATCTTCCGCCCACGACCGAGAATAATTCTAGCTTGAAAGTAGTTGTAGTCAGGAAAAAAACCATGAGTCTGGTAGGTAAGCTTTCGGCTGAAATTCTGATCGTGGCTGCCGTCGCAGACACCATGGCGTTTGGGTGGAAGCGCCGTGAAACCTCGAATGTCTCCCCCTGGAAAGATTAAGAAAGTGCATGCACTTGCGAAGGAGGCGGCGGTCATCGGCTCACGTAATTAGTGTATGTTGATGGTAGACCAACTCTCGCTCACACCGCCATTTAAAGATTTATGTTTCAGGCATGTATGGTAATACTATCTTAATTAGCTGGAGATTCTTAATTAGTACTTAGTATTTAGAATTTATTAAGGTAGTATTTATAATTTATTAAAATAATATTTAAATATTATTATATTTAAACGTAATTATTTTTCTATGAAAGCAAATGTTAAATTATATATTTATATTTTATATATATATTTTTATTATTTTCAAATCAATAGATTGAAAAAAAAATGATTGGCTTGTGAAATAATCTAATCTATTTATAGTAAGTTTTCTTAATTTTATAGTAGAACTATTTTCTTTTTAAATAAACTTGTAAAACTTAAGACGTTCATAGACTTACCATCAAATTGACTTTTAATTTATGATAATAATCCAAGAGATTTTGTTATAATATGCTCAATTCTATTACCATCAGTGCTGATTCACTAGATAGTGTTTTACTTAAGTGCTATATTTGAAAATTGCTTTTTAAAAAATTAACCAATCAAATATTTTTTCAAAAAAAAAATTGATTTTTTATATTATATTTAATTTTTAAATTTTAAAGATAGTATCAGTTTTAAATTTCATCTGCCATCTAACTCTGCTTTTTCTAAAAATCCTTTTAAGTGGAACCAAATTTGTATCTAAATCAGTTTCCTATTATTTTCTTAATGCTCGCTTTGTACCTTCTTATTATTTTCCTTATCGATTTGCAAACTACCAAGTTCCAACTACTTTTATGATAAGCTAAACCCTTTTTAACATTAAAGGATAAATTAAGACTTTAAAAAAATAATCCATATTGAATGATTAGTTTGATGTATATAATTAGTTTTTACTGCTAGGCTAAGGTAAATAATTTACATTGAATTAATGATTTACTTAATGTAAGAAATATTATTATATTATACATCATCTAACAAAAAAGCATAAGATCATTATTACATGTTTGTTTGATGGTTTCTTTGCATCTGATGATCGACATGAGTTTGCTTGATGATAGATATGGGCTGTGTATATATATATATATAAATCATATTATTTTAATATTTTGCACACTTAAAGGCTAAAAGAAATGAAATATTTTTAACATTTAATTGGCTTAGGGGCATTGATTCCAACCGAATACAATCCCTCAATTTATGAGCCTGAATGAAAATAATTTGTAAATATTATTTTTTATATATGTTCCATCATGAGACAAAAACTTTGACAATTAAATTGGACTTCACCCATGAACCAAAACAAAACTCATCAATAGCATTGATACGCTCAGTTACATTATTTTCCTCGAGACTAATTTTTTGTTTAAAATTTTTCCCAAGATTCCATCATGACATGTAACAATTAACATTAATTCTAACCAACCATCAATCCATCCACATGCTCTCTAAATTTGAATTTAAAAGTAATTAGCTACAATGCATATTAAGTATTTGATCACTTTGTAGCATCCCCATATGAACACGATGGTTCACTATTCATGAATAGTTATTAAATAGACTAGGAAGTAAGATCTTCAAATTTTTGGTTATTTGGAGGTGGAGGTAGCCGTGATGAAATATTAACCACATCATTGAAATTTGTTTTAAGTGTTTCATTGTTATATTATGATATAAAAAGGTGGAAAGAATATTTTCTATTTACCATAAAATAGTACATATTTTTATAATTTGATGGGTACATATAAAATTGAGCTACTTGCATAAGAACACATGCCCAAAAAAAAAAAAAATTGTTCTAACGAGATTATTTTTGTTTAAAACCAAAGATGGGAAGGATCAAGTTGTCAAACAAGTTGTGGAATCCATAGATGAGGAAAACAAGGCAGTCACTTTTAAAGTTATTGAAGGAGATCTCTTAAAGGAATACAAATCCTTCAAGGGTACTGTTCAATATATTCCAAAAGGTGAAGCCACTTGGGTGCATTGGACTTTTGAATATGAGAAGCTAAATAAAGATTTCCCTCATCCTTTTAAATTATTTGAATATACAATTCATCTCAGTGAAGAACTAGATGATCATCTTGTTCAAGCATAGATATAAGATGTCATAGTTTGATACTACTAATACAGTGTGTCATGTGTGAGATAAATGAGCTATATGTCAATCATATGTTAGTTGTTTATGCAATTGAGAGAATGTATCTAGCCCTCTTAAATAAGTTTCTTGTGTTGCTTTTCTCGATATTTATTTCTTTTTATTAAAAGTTGTTTATTTGCTTATTATTTAAGAAGAGAGAAGTTTGGTTTGATTTGTATCTTGGCTCATTGGATATCTTATAGAACCTTTGGTTGTAATTTATTGACCTTTGAAAGGTATAAAAGTTTTCATGTTTTAAATGTTGCATAATAATAATAATAATAATAATAATAATGATAATAATAATAATAATAATCATCATCCTCATTTGCCGTTGTGTAGATTATAATAATAATAATCATCATCATCATCCTCACTTGTCGGTGTGTAGATTGCTAACACATCCACTTGCCATTTTATTCTACTTAAGCTATGTTAAAGAAAGAACATAGAGTGACAACAAAAAAAAAAAAAAAAAAAAAAAATGGAACACTTGATTTGATTTACGTGAAAACCCATGCCCCTCAAGCCCTAAGTACTCGTATATACGCTCTGATATCAAGTTATGACGTTGGTATCAAATGCCATAAATATCACCTTTAGGCCCGCCCCTCAAGCCTAAGTACTCCTATACCTAGCTTTAGTGATACCAAAAATTTGTGCTGAGTATCGATGTTATGACACATGTCCATCAGGCCCTAGATAATGGCGTACATATCTTCTATCTACATTGTAGCCTTGAAACCCTAAAGTCCGTTGACCAATCGTCAGCATGGCTTTTATGGATGTCGAAGCAATCTTAAGTTGTGTCCGTTTACCGGGACCCATAATTTAACAAAAAATCAAACAAAGTCATCACGCCCCGTTCGGTCGGACGGAGTGGCAGTCAGAACCGATTTTGGTGCGAAACCATATATCACGGGACTCTTTACACATTTTTTTTTTAAAAGCTAAACTTATACACCTTGGGTACTCTGAAGAAGCAATTTTGTAATAACCAAAATCATTGCCTCTGAAAAGACTACCAGGAGTGGTATCCGTTAAAATCCCATACACATATGCTAAGTCCCATTTACTTATACAAATACTTGTACTTGTACATATCTAATACAAACACGGAGATTGCTTGAGCGATTCTAGTGGCTTTATCTACGAGATGGCCCATCTTCTTTGTTGTGGAATGTCACCAATCCTCTTTATCTCCTCTTAGTACCTACACGGATTGAACACGTCTTAAGCTGCAGCTTAGTGGGAACATATGAATAGTAACGACCAATACTTATTTTCCTTAGTCACAATATTTTACATTTACTTTTCGCTTGTCGTATCGCGAAACATTAGCATGTGACTTCTACTTCGTATCATATTATACATGTAGATTTTATCCACTGATTTCATATCATTATCTTGTTCGTATTACTTCCATGTGTCATTTTCTTTTACAAATTTCAATTCATATCTTCTACATGTATGGCATGTCGGATCATATTGAGCAACACACATATACAATGGCAAATCAAAACATATCAAGAAGATCATATCACACATCATGCAGGTCGAATTAGACTGATACGTCGTTTAATTCATTTAGTTATCGTTTAATAAATTTTTGTTTTCAAAAAGTGCCGCGACGAATCCCAGAGCTCGGCAGGTTGGCGGATCAAAGCGGAGCCGGTTTACTCTGAAGTTTTCAACTATCTGTCCTCAGAAACCCATTTTTTGTTTGGTTTATTAAATTTTCATTTTCAAAAGTGTTGCGACTACGAATCCCAGAGCTCGACGGTTAGCGGATCAATGGAGCAGGTTTACTCAGCGTTTCAACTATCATCTCAAAACATTTGTTTAGTTTTTATTAAATTTTCATTTTCAAAAATGTGTGACCAATTCTGACTCGACCAGATTGGCGGATCCCAGCCAGGAGCAGTTTGCCAGCAATTTTCAATTATCTTCTCAAAACATTTTGTTTGTATTACTCCATTTTAGACTTTTTAATTACGCGGAAGCACTTCATTTTGGCAATTCCATAAACATTTAAAAATTCAAAAGACCCATAACATTCACATTTAACAAAATTCATTTAATAAATAATGCCTTTATACAATGTATGTGTAATGTAAAAGATACTTAAACAAATACAATTTTTTTAATGTCATTTTTCACTTTTCGGTTTGTGATTTCACATATAGCTATAGAAGTTGACATTCCACGGCTTGGTCCAGTTGTGGTATCTTGTCCACTTTGTCGTCGGTAGCAATGTGTTTCACATTTAATATCATCATCTCACGTATGGCTATGAAGTTAACATTCCTGGCGGTCAGTTGGTGAATCGTCACATTTGTCATTGTCCGATGTTAATGTGATTTATTCAATATCACCATCTCATATGGCTATAGAAGTTAACATTCACGACGGTCACGGAGTTGGTGAATCTGTCTGTTTGTCATTCATTAGCAATGTGGTTTCGCGTCCAATATCACCATCTACGCCCGCCAGCTGCAAGTGAGCATTCACTGACATATTCGGTTGAAGGTGATTACATCTGTTGTCATTCGGTAGCAGTATGATTTAGCATTTCAATATACCGGCTCTCACATATAACATAAATCTGGCGTCACGAGCATATTGAGTTGGGCAGATTACATCACGATGTTTGTCATTCCGGGGAGCAATGTGATTCGCATTTCAATATCACCATCTCACATATAAGCTATGAAATGCGACATTCGACGATTAGGTTGGTGAATCACATCTGTTTGTCATTTAGCAGCAATGTGATCTCACATTCGATAATTACGGTTTACCTTTATGGCTGAATTCGGTCTGCGATTAGATCTTAAGTCATGTGTTGGTCATTCGATAAAAATGTGATTTCACATTTCAATATTTCACGATTAACTTTCACTTAATGAAATTGGGTTGGTGAGAATTTAAATGTGTTAGTCGACCCCTAATACATTTCAAAATCAGAATTGCTTTTGTCAGGTAGTTTCACTTATGGTTCAGTACAAACATGTTGCATCATGTAGCGAACTTAAACATTTCGAATAACGATAATTCAATCGATATATATGTATATATATATACATACATATATATATTTCACAAATGAGACTCACTTAACTATCTGATGCATTACAATCTTCATATCATTTATGTACATGACTATATATACATACATATATATTTCTGAAATGAGACTCATAACTAATCATAATCACATTACGTCTTCATATATATCTTGTTTTTATGTGTATTGAGCATTTTTCGAATAACAAATAATTCAAGTCAATATATATATATATATAACTATATCTTTCACACAAAAGTAACATTCATAATAGATCCTTAATAAATTTAATCTTCATAATATCATTTATGTATAATGAAGCATTTGAATAACAATAAATTAAATCAATATATATATATATATATATATATATATATATATATATATATATATATATATACTATATATATATATATCTTATATATAAGCTTTTCACAAATAGCATTCATAACCGATCACATAATCATTACGTTTCATATGTTTTAACTGTAGATCACCATGAGGTCTTTATCTATTCATAGCCTTCTTAATTTGGCTATCAACGTTGATTTCATTCTTGTTTCCTATAAAATTTATTTTATCTTTTAAGTTGTAATATGATAATAATCATCGCATAATTTGCCACATTATGTTCATGCCAAATTGCCTTTGTGTTCATATTCTATGTTTCAGGTTCGTTTCATTTTCCATATCGACATCATGTTTCATGGTACATCTATATATATTACATTTTCTTGTATTTCATATCTACATCCTTTCTTACCATGTGACTTCAGTGTGGCAGCAAGCGATTGGTACGCGGTACAACAATTAAATTTTCAGACGGTTGTAGACTTAAATGCTGTCGAAGCGGCATATGGTTGGATTCTAGAACTCAATGAACGGTGGTCAAGAATACCATAATGGGTCCTGTGAGAGGAGTTATACAAGTTGCAAGTGCATTGACAAGCGGCAACTACGGCGCGGCGCGGCAAGCGACCATCGTATTTTTGTCATTTTCGGGGATCTTGGCACCCACATTTTGACACTGGTCTTTGCACTTTTTGAAGCTAGGTGCTAGGGTTTCTTCTCACTTGGAATACTTAAATCTGATTACGAAACTCGAGTTATGTCTAAAGCAGCCAGGACTACTCTGTGTTTAGCAGACCAGGAAGCCCAAGCGGGCAGGCCCCCACTTTGAGTGAATTTTTGGGCCACATAGAATCAGGGTGAAGGTATCTATTTCATGAGTTTTGGTTCTGCGCGATCCTATTTCCAACCAGTAACCGGATATCACTCAAATAGGATACGTGAAAGTTATGGCCAAAATCTGAGCGTTGATTAAAATAGAAAAACGAGGAACACTACTATGCGTACCTTTCGATCGGTACCGGTACGATAAAACGCACTTTAAAATATTGGGTTTTTCTTCTATTTTTCCATATGTTGACACCCAAATCAACTCAATACTCCATATACACATCAAAATCACTCCAAATTCATCTTGTAATCTCAAATTTTACTCAAATCATCTTTCAATACTTATCTTAACCAAAAAACCCAGCATCATGAATTCCCTCCCCAAAACAAATCTATAATGGAGTGCTTAACCCATACTGAAACCAATAAAGGTTAGTTAAGGTTTGTTCTAAACTCTAACTCCATTACATGCAATTAAACCATGAATCCAACCTGTTGGAGGATTCCAAGTTTTCTTGTACCATTTAAGGGTTTTACCCCGGCCCTACTTTCAAAGAAATCCATATTGGGGATGAAATCCTATCAAACCCTAGGTTTGGGGCAAGCTACTAACCATGCAATTGCATGGAAACTCATACAAGAATTCATAGTTCCATACATTTTTGCTCTTCATTTCTTCTTCTCTTCTCTTCTTCTTCTCTTCCTTTTCCTTCTTCTTCTCTCTTTTCCTCTTCTCTACGTTTTTCTCCCATCCGTTTTTTGAGCTCTCCCCTTCTTGTTTTGTAGACCAAAAGATATTTTGGCCTTAGTAATAAGACCATGTTTGGCCTTATGCCAATTTGCCTTCTTTGTTTTCTGCTAAGTTAAGGTCATGTTTTGGCCTTTGCATTTTAAATTCTTTTCTCATTTTTGTTTGGAAGATCTTCCATTCTCTCCAATTTCTATTCCATATTTCCTCAAAATTCCATATTTATATAACTTTATTGTTTTATGCCTTTTATATCCTCAATTGGTAAAAGACCACTTTACCCTTGTCTTTCCCATTTATGACCACTAGGTCCACAAGTGGTAAATTACATATTTACCCATTTGCTCTCTTATTAATTTCCGGTTCTATGTCGTTTATTTAAAAAATTTCATTTAGCTTTTAATATACCTAAACAGAATTGAGCGTTGGCTTTTAATGGCGATATCCCAAGGTTTTGCTGCACCACGGCAAAGCTCATCTTCAGCCCACGACCGAGAATAATTTAAGCTTGAAAGTAGTTGTAGTCGGGGAAGAAACATGATCACAGTAGGTAAGCTTTGTTTGAAAGTCGATCGTGGCTCCCCATCATGAGCACCATGTGGTTTGGGTGGAGGGCTCACCACTTCTCAAATGTCTCCCTTGGAAAGATTAAAAAAGTGCATCTGCACGAAGGAGACTGGGGTAGTGTCGGCTCTGTCATCGAGTGGCAATATGTTATTGGTGAGCCAACTCTCACTCCACACCACCATTTTCAAAATAAAATTGATTCTATCTTAATAAACCCGAGATACTAAAATTGATTCTTAGTATGTAGGACTAATAAAAGAAACATAAGTATCTACTTATAGTTTATTGAATGATTTTAGAATACTATCATATCCAGATTCAATTATTTTCTATAAAATTATATTTAAAAACTACCTGTTTTATATTTTTTTATGTTTTTTTAATTATTTTTAAATCAATAAATTGAAACATAAACACCTTAGAAAAAATGATTGGGGTGTGAAATAATCTACTTTATTTATAGTAAAAGTTTTTTTTTAAAATTTTATAGTAGATCTATTTTCCTTTTAAATAAGCATTAGAACTTAAGACGTTCATAGACTTACCATCAAATTGACTTTTGATTTATGATAATAATCCCAAGAGATTTTTGTTATAATATGCTAAATTCTATTTAATCTAATTTCCTGTTCCACTTCATAGTGTTTTTACTTAAGTGCTATATTTGAAAATTGCTTTTTAAAAATTAACCAATCAAATATTTTCAAAAGAAATTGTAATTGATTTTATATTATATTTAATTTTAAAATTTTAAAATTTAGATTTCATCCGCCATCTAACTCTTTTTTATTTTTTTATTTTTTTTTCTAAAAATCCTTTTTAAGTGGAACTAAATTTTGTATCTAAAATCAGTTTCCTATTATTTTCTTACTGCTCGCTTTGTACCTTGTTATTCTTTTCCTTGTAGTTTGCATACTTTTCCAAAGTTCCAGCTACCTTTATGATAAGTTAAACCCTTTTAACATTAAAAGGATAAATTAAGACTTTTAAAAAAATAATGCTTATTGAATGATTAATTTGATGTATATAATTAGTTTTTACCTGCTACGCTAAATTAAGCAATAATTTAGCGTGAATTAATGATTTACTTAATGTAAGATATATTATTATATTATACATTTCATCTAACTAAAAGCATAAGAATTATTACATGTTGGTTTGATGGTTTCTTTACTTGATGATAGATATGGGTTGTAGATTGGAAGTTTTTTTCCCATTTTTTAACATAATTGTCGTAATATAGAATATATATATTTTAACATCATCATTAGTTTTAATATTTTGTACTTAAAAGGCTAAAAGAAATGAAATATTTTTAACATTTAATTGGCTTGGGGGCATTGATTCCAACCGAATACAATCCCTCAATTTATGAGCCTATTATTATTTATATATGTTCCATCATGAGACAAAAACTTTGACAATTAAATTGGACTTCACCCATGAACGAAAACAAAACTTACCAATGGCATTGATACGCTCGGATTTGGTAATATTTTCCTTGAGATTAATTTTTTGTTTAAATTTTTTCCAAAGATTCAATCATGACATGTAACAATTAACATTAATTTTAAACAACCATCCATCCATCCACATGCTCTCTAAATTTGAATTTAATGGTCGTTTAGAGAAAAATCAAATTAAAAATGTAGTGAAGCTCTACTACCACATTAGGCACTAATCCTTGAGCATCTATACGAAGGTTCACTATTCATGAATGATTATTAAATAGACTAAGAAGTAAGATCTTTAAATTTTTGGCTATTTGGAGGTGGTGATGAAATATTTACCTCATCATTGAAATTTGTTTTAACCGTTTCATTGTTATATTATGATATAAAAAGGTGGGAAGAATATTTTTTATTTACCATAAAATAGTTACGTATTTTATAATTTGATGGTACATATAAAAATTAAGCTACTTGCTTAAGGCCCGTACTTTAAAAAAAAAATTGTTCTAATAAAGATTGTTTTTCGTTTAAAACCAAAGATGGGAAGGATCATGTTGCCAAAGAGGTCGTGGAATTTATAGATGAGGAAAACAAGGCAGTCACTTTTAAAGTTATTGAAGGAGATATCCTAAAGGAATACAAATCCTTCAAGGCTATTGTTCAATCTATTCCAAAAGGTGAAGCCACTTGGGTGCGTTGGACTTTTGAGTATGAGAAGCTAAATAAAGATATCCCTCATCCTTTTAAAGTATTTGAATTTGCAATTCATCTTAATGAAGAACTTGATGATCATCTTGTTCAAGCATAGATACAAGATATCATAGTTTGATGCTACTAATACAAGTGTGTCATGTGTATTGAGATAAATGAGCTATAACTCAATCATGTTAATTATTTATTCAAAGTGGGGAATGCATACCAGTCTCTTAAATAAGTTTCTTGTGTGTTGTTTTTCTAGATATTTATTTCTTATTATTAAAAGTTGTTTATTTGAATATTATTTAATAAGAGAGAAGTTTGGTTTGATTTGTATCTTGGCTCATTGGATATCTTATAGAACCTTTGATAGTAATTTATTGACTTTTGAAAGGTATAAAAGTTGTCGTGTTTCAAATGTTGCATAATAATATGTTGTGAAATGTATAATTGCAATACAAAATAAGGTTAAAGAGAAACTTGTTTTACTCTCTATTTGTCTTTATATATATAGTGAAAAAGAGATGGGAATTAATAAGGAGTAAGAATAAAAGAAGGAGATAGATAGAGAGAGAGAGAGAGAGGGAGAGAATGAAATGAATCTCAGGGATGCTCTTATGTGCACCGGAGGAGGGGTGCCTTTTATAAGAAACATACAATGGCTTTTCATTACTCATCTTAAGATGAGTAGATGTGTAGTCAACTTTTACACTTTTAAGAGAGACATGTGAATTCAAAACACATTCCATATACTTTCATTTTTAATATGAATAATTGTATTAATTTAAAACATAATTATTTATGGTATATGATATCGTATTTACAAGCAACGTTGCTTTGACGCTAAAAGAATATATATACGATCCTTTAATTCAAATAGGATTCATAGCGTTTTGAGGAATAATACATTTATACAAATTGGCATTCCATGCATTTTCAAATACATTTACAAAATGATATTCTTAGAGTTCACATCTCTTTAAAACACATTCCATGAATATCCTAAACAAAATGAGTCAAAACTATATTAACTGTGAAGACTTTTACATCATTGAATTGTCTGAAATGGTTATAAAATATCAAGAATGGAATTATACGCATGGGATGGGCATTTGCCTTATATACGCGGCTGACCGGTACCAAATAATACAAGTTTGAAATGCGTTTGACCCGAGTTTGATTATAATTTTAGCCAAAGTTGACTAGTGACCAACACTTAGTGGGTTGACCAGGATTGAGGCTTTCCGGAAAGGATAATTTTGGGTTGACTAAGGCTCATTTCGTAGGCCTCGTCGATCTGAGGTTGGGCGAACGTCTATCCATTTGGATAAAAAGGATTCACAGTATTAAAAGTTGATAGTAGCGACTTTTATCGATTATTAAATTACATGCGGGATTTTTACCCGAAATACGACCCTAGGCACTGTATGGCGCCATGGTTGGGATTCCAAGGCTGAAACCTGGCAAGACACTTTTGAGCTCAAAAACTTTAGAAGGGAGCTCGCCAGGCAGGACCGGGTTGGTCATTTTGACCACTTGCGCGCCGTGGAGATTGAGACGAACGAGGCGCGCAAACCACTGTTACTGTACACACGCCGGACCATGAGGTGCGCCACCACCGGACGATGCCAGGCCTGTGCGGTGACCGCGACCGCCGCCGGACGCGCCGGGATCGGGCCGGCGAAGCGGCGGCGGCGACCTGACAACGTAGTCGGGTAATTTCTTGATTTTCGGCCATTTCCGGCGGATCAGGCCACCCATGTCCTTTTCACCATTTTTGGACCCTCTGAACTCATTTGTGATGCTTTGCCAGATTCATCACCGTTTGAAGATATGACAAAAACAAATTCGACGGCTGATGGATCTGTTGCACCGGCCACCACAGCAACCTTTGGACCAAGAGTGAGCTACCTGGTAATTTCCTGGTCTCTTGGGCTTTCCATTGATATGTGGTTTTGTAAATTTTGGACATCGTTTGAAGTTGGGTTTCCATTTTTTTAGGTTGTTTAGGGTAATTATCGAAGTCGGGATGAAATAGAGTACCAATTGAGGTCAAATTGGACAAAATTGAAGTTGGATTAGTGAAATTGGATGTTTTTTAGGAATTATTGGGCCCGGTTCAATTTCGAAATTAGCTCTCGGGTGAAAAGCCCCAATTTTGATTATCAGACTATGGGAGCGCTATTTGTGTAATTAGTTTGGCGAGTCAAATTGGGATGGTTTCATAGTTCTAAAAAGAGTATTCTAAGGCCTTGGGGTATTCCAATGTTGTTGGTTCGAGTTATTGGAGCCTAAATGGTGTTTATTTATAATGAGGCACCACAGGGGCCGGTGGGCGACCTGCGAGGGAGCAGGCGACGTTTATAAGTCGATGAGTGGTTTATATGCTTTTAAATGATTTGGGGTATTATGTTGATATATCTATTGTGATAAAATACTTTACCTATATCTTTGTTTTGATCGAGATGGTTGGTTGCATTAAACATGATTTTTCGGTTTCGTATAAAACAAGTTATTATTTCATGTGAATTTTGTCAACACATTTCAATTATTTGCAAGAAGTTTCTTTGTGTTCGTGGATGAATTGGTGGTGTTTGGATGTTTTTGAGTACATGGATTGAAGTTGTAAACTATCTTGAAAAATTATTGTTAAAGAAGGTGGATCTTGAGATTTTGTGGGTGACTCTGTCTGGTATTGTTGGAAGGTACTTTGTGTGAGAAAGAGAGGCAAGTTATATTGGTTACCACGTGATGGCCGGGTTACCCGGGGGTTTATTAGTTGTTGCCACGTGATGGCCGGGTTACCGGAGGATTGTCGAGGACACGTGATGGACGGGTTCACTTTCGGAGGTTTGTTAGTGCCACGTGATGGCCCGAATTTTCGGAGGGTTTGATGGTGCCACGTGATGGCCAGGATTTCGGGGTTATTTAGGTGCCACGTGATGGCCAGGTTTACTCGGAGGTTTGTTAGGTGCCACGTGATGGCGGGCTTGCCGGTTTGTTAGTGCGCGTGATGGCGGGTCTACGGAGGTTTGTTAATTTGCCACGTGATGGTGGGTCTACTTGGAGGTTTTGTTAGTTCACGTGATGGCGGGTCTACACGGAGGTTTGTTGGATTGCCCGCGTGATGGCGAGGTGTAGCTTGCGAGGTTCATTAGTTGTCCGCGGTGTCGTGAATTGGCTACCACGACCGGTTTATGATGGTATGTGAGCTATGGACATGTTGTTTCTCTAAATATAGTATAACTATTTTAATACTCATGATTTGGTGCATTTCAAAGTTATCTTACATTACTTGATGGCTACCACATGTTTTGTGCCCAGCTTATGTTGTGTTGTCGAGTGCATATTATGGTTTTCTTAACATTGTGGAGCATGATTTGCACGCCTTATGTTGGGCGGCATTAAGGGTAAAAGTTGGGTTTGTGAAATGTTTCTAAGCAGGGAACCTTACAAGAGTGAAGCGAGGAAGGTTTTGAGAGAAGAACCATTACCAAATATAAAAATGTTATTTTCAAAGCTATCATTATGCCACTCACTTTGAGATTATTATCTCACGGTATGGTTTTAAATGTTCCCTAGGTCGAGACGGATCGTGGGGCCTGTCGAGCGCCCAGTTTGGCGTCGCTCTCCGCCACGGTATCGCTCTATTGCATTTATCCATTTGTGTTTGATGTATTGGACTTATTCATTTCGCGCCCTTACTAAATCCACAATACTCTTAGAATGCTCTGAATATCCGTATTGAACTTTTTATGAAACCTCATTTATAATTGTTGCGGGTTTTTATATATACATGTATAATTGGGTATTAAATTAATACATGGTGTTACTCCCTTCCTTATGGTGGGGTTCCACAGTATCTTCCCTAGAATTATCTGAGTGGGACTTCACTAGGCGGGTTTCCTGCGGGAAATCGGGGAGATGTCCGGGGTCGAGATCTGTCGGCTGAGCCTTATCGAGCTCTAGGTTCCTGAATTCCTTGGGGTTGTACATTGTTGTGCAACTCATCCAGTGTTTTGTATACCTTCCTAACCTTATCCTTGAAATTGATTATGTTCCATTTATTCTTGGAATATAGTTCTTCAGGATGGCATGGGGTTGTGTATAGACTACGAGAAAGTTGAATAAGGTCACTCTTCGTAACGATATCACTTGCCTCCAGTTGATGACCTATTTGATCAGCTCCAGGGTGCAAGAGTGTTCTTTAAGATTGGCTTGAGGTCAGGGTACCATCAATTAAGAGTTAGGGAGTGAGCATTCAGGCGGCTTTCAAGACGAGATATGGGCGTTATGAGTTTCTAGGGATTTCTTTCGGACTCACCAATGCCCGGCTTTCATGGATTTAATGAACCCGGTCTTAGTCCATGCCGATCCCGGTTGTCATTGTCTTCATCGGCCGATATCCTAGTGTACTCGAGAAGCGAGTTGGAACATGAGAGACATTTGGGTTTGATGTTACAGACTTTAAGGCAATACCAGTTGAATGCCAAGTTCAGCAAATGAGAATTTTGGTTGGGTCGAGTGGGGTTTCTTGGACATGTAGTTTCTGCTGATGGCATTTAGGTGGATCTTCAGAAAGTAGAAGCAGTGGCAAATTGGGAGCAACCAACTACGGTGACAGAGGTGCGGAGTTCCTAGGATTTGCGGGGAATGCAGTATTGGGTTCATAGAAGGGTTCAGCTCGCAGGGACCACTTCATTGTTTGACTAGGAAATGAGATTGAGCCAAAAAGGTAAAGGTTGTTGGTTTGATTCTTGTAAAATTGTTCTTTTTCTAGGGTTTGGTTGGGGGAAATTTCTCCTAACCCTAGATTTGAAGGATATGGGGAGGTAAGACCCTAATCCTTGGTTATTATGTAAGGATTTGAGGGGATTTTGTATAGAGGGATATGATTCATGGGTTACTCTCTTTTGGAAGTTAGGATTTCATCCTAACCTTAGATTGCTTGAGTGATGAGTTGGCAGAACCCTAGATTCTTGTTTAAGATGTGTTTTGGAAGATGTTTCAGGTTGAATAGAGTGGCTTTGATGTGTGTTTGAGTATTGGGATTGATTTGGTTGGAAACTTATGGAAAGAGTGGGGAAAATCATAAATTCTTGCATTTTTGTATTTGGATTTTACGTATGGCCGGTGTTAGTATTTTGGCCATAACTTGATCATTGCTCAAGCGGGTGATCCGATTGGAAAGAACCCATAACACTTGTCCCCCAAATGAGTAATATGGAGATAGGGTACAAGAGGTGATTTATATTGAGTGCATTGTTTGTAACCACCAATAATGAGTGTTGAATGTTGATCTAGTAAGTGTAAAGAGAGAGTGCACTTGGGGATCGAGGTTTATGTTGGAAAGGTATAAGGATATATGTGAGGTCGGTGGTGATAAAGTAATGAAATACTTGAGTAATTTTATGTGACACGGATTGTGAGAGGCTAAGGAATCTTATAACTTGTTATTTGCAGACCCTTGGAGTAGCCTCGGGTTTTGACTTCCTTGGGAGACTTGCGGACATTTGAATCTAAGGAAAGTAGGGGATCTTATAGCCTTCTCACCGCATGCGTGGTTTGATGTTGTGGAAATTACGTACCATTAGGTGCCTTGGTTGTGTGAGGTTCGGACTTATGTAGTGGACACGGGGTGATATTGACTAGTTCACGGGTTGTAGTCCCGGAAAGGTCCACGGAGATATCTGGATGTGGGCATATTCCTTGGTGGTAAGTCCCAGTAATTTGTCGTTGCTCTAGGATGATCGGCTAGTCCCTGGGTGAAAGCCTAAAAGAGTCACTGATGAGTGGTTGAGATGGTGGTAGTATTGCATTCATGTGTTTCCATTATCAACCTATTATCTGTAAAATGCTCATGTTTTGAGATATCTTGAATTATGTATAATTGGAATGTTTTTATGAGCATGGCTTGTTAGGGGATTCACTACTGAGTTGTCGAACTCATCCCCATTATTTCCCTCCACCTTAGATTGTAGGTGAGACCCATTTACATGTGACATGAAAGTTGAATATAGGGTTTTTGAGGATGGAAAGATTGTATGCCAACCTTAGCTTGTTGGTGGTTGGTGTATTTGATGAATATTTAGCATTATGTGGATATTCACACTGTATATTTAGATAGGTTGGTATCTTTTGTGGATCATTGTACATTTGGCTTGTGTAGCCACTAGTTTTGGAACCTTGTGTAAATGTTATTTTGATCAAGTGTAAGTGTATAGTTTTGGGTACATTGAGGAATCAACTGTACCGATATGTGTGTAAGGTTTGGGGCAGAGTGTTTTATTTGCGTTCCCAGGTGATTACTTCAAGTGGAACTTAGGCTCGAGTTGTAAAATAGTAACATAAACCACATCGGTGGATTTCGGTGTGTGACAAGTCGGTATCACTAAAGCATTGAGATGTCACCATACGAGGCATTATATGGGGAACCACTTCGCACTCCATTATGTTGGAATGAAACTGGCAAAAGGAAATTACTAGGTCTTGAGATTGTGCAAACGACTGTGGACAAGGTTGATGTTATACGTGCCAGGTTGGAAGCAGTTCAAGATAGGCAAAGGAGCTAAGCGAGACGAGAAGCATAGAAGGATCTTGATTTGAGGTCGGGATCGAGGTATTCTTAAAACCCCACTCCTTGGAAGGGTGTGGTGCCGCTTTTGGGAAGCGAGAGAAGCTAAATCCTCGCTACATCGGACCTTTTGAGATTGTTGAGAGGATAGGTCCAGTGGCCTATAGATTTGACTTGCCGGAGGAATTTTCTTGGGTCCATAATGTGTTCCACATCTCCATGCTACACAAGTATATTCCGGATCCCTCCATGTGGTGTTGGAGACACGAGAGATTGAGGCGAGGATGACTTATCCTATGAGGAGCGGCCGGTCTGGTCCCCGGAGTGAGAAAGAGAAGAGACCCGCAACAAGACAATATCCTTAGTGAAAGTCCTTTGGAGAAACCACATAGTCGAAGAAGCGACTTGGGAGCGGGCAGACCAAATGCGGAGCCAGTATCCTCATCTCTTCCATGACATAGGTACGAATTTCGTGGACGAAATTTTTCTTTAAGGGGGGTAGATTGTAATGACCCGTACCAAATAATACAAGTTTGAAATGCGTTTGACCAAGTTTGATTATGTTTGACCAAAGTTGACTAGGTTTTGACCAACATAGTGGGTTGACCAAAGTTGACTTTTAAGAAGGAATAATTTTGGGTTGACTAAGGCACCATTTCGTAGGCCTCGTCGATACGAGTTCATAGACGGGCGGAACGTCACAATCCGACTTACGGATAAAAAGTTACGGCTATTAGAAGTTCAATAGTAGCACTTTATCAGTGTCAGTGCAATGCGGGATTTTTACCGTCGACCCTAGACCACTATATAAACATAGTTTGGGATTCCAAATGAAACCACAGCCCCGAGAACACTTTTGAGCTCGAAAACCACAGGAAGGAGCTCTCGAAGCCGGGACCGAGTTGGGTCATTTTGACCGCTGCGCGCCGTGGAAGATTGAACCAAACGAGGCACCACCGGCCAACGTGCGGCCACCGCGCCCGGACCATGAGGTGCGCCACCACCCGGGCGATGCCGTGGAATTTCCACGACCCCGACCGCCCGGCCGGGCCAGCGCCGGGATCGGGCGGTAGCGGCGGCGGCGGCGCCGTGGGTCCGCCGTCAATTTCTTGATTTTTCGGCCATTTCCGGCCCGGATCGGGGCCACCCGTAGCTCCTTTCCACCATTTTTGGACCCTACGAGACTCATTTCCGTGGTCCTTTTCTCCGATTCATCACCGTTTGAAGATGCTGACCAAAACAACGTCCCATTGTGTTGGATCTAGTTTTCCCAGGCCACCCGCGGCAACCTTTGGACCAAGGTGAGGCTACTGATGTGTTCCTGGTCTCTTGGGCTTTCCATTGATATGTGGTTTGTAAATTTTGGACATCGTTTGGTTAGGTTTCCATTTTTAGGTTGTTTCGGGTAATTACCGAGAAGTCGGGACTGAAATAGAGTACCAATTGGTCAAATTGGACAAAATTGAAGTTGGATTAGTGAAATTGGATGTTTTTAGGAATTATTGGACCCGGTTCAATTTCGAAATTAGCTCTCGGGTGAAAAGCCCCCGATTTTGGTATCGGGCACATAGGGCACAGCGTATGGTGGACTGTCGGTCAAATTGGGATGGTTTCATAGTTCTAAAAATTATTCCTAAAGGCGCCGGGGTATTCGATGTTGTTGGTTCGGTTATTGGAGCCTAAATGGTGTTTTATTTATATTACGACATACAGTAGGGCGATTGGGCGACCTGCGAGAACGAGGTGACGTTTATAGTCAATGAGTGGTTTATATGCTTTTAAATGATTTGGGGTATTATGTTGATATATCTATTGTGATAAAATACTTTACCTATATATTGTGATCAGATGGTTGGTTGCATTCAAACATGATTTTCGGTTTCGTATAAAACAAGTTATTATTTCATGTGAATTTTGTCAACATTTCAATTATTTGCAAGTTTTATTGTGTTCGTGGATGAATTGGTGGTGTTTGGATATTTTGAGTACATGGATTGAAGTTGTAAACTATCTTGAAAAATTATTGTTAAAAGAAAAGGTGGATCTTGAGATTTTGTGGGTGACTGTCACAGTATTGTTGGAAGGTACTTGTGAGAAGGAACGGTTATATTGGTTACCACGTGATGGCCGGGTTACCCGGAGGTTTATTAGTTGCCACGTGATGGCCGGGTTTACCCGGAGGATTATTAGAGGACACGTGATGGACAGGTTCACTCGGAGGTTTGTTAGTGCCACGTGATGGCCAGGTTTACCCGGAGGTTTGATAGTGCCACGTGATGGCCAAGTTTACCCGGAGGTTATTTAGGTGCCACGTGATGGCCAGGTTTACTCGGAGGTTTATTAGGTGCCACGTGATGGCCGGGCTTGCCCGGAGGTTTGTTAGTGCCACGTGATGGCCGGGTCTACCTAGAGGTTTGTTAGTTGCCACGTGATGGCCGGGTCTACTTGGAGGTTTGTTAGTTGCCACGTGATGGCCGGGTCTACGGAGGTTTGTTAGTTACTGCGTGCGATGGCCGGGTGTAACCACAGGTTCATTAGTTGTCACGGTGTCGTGAGGTCGGCTTACCGACGGTTTATGATGGGTATGTGGTATGGACATGTTGTTTCTCTAAATATAGTATAACTATTTTAATACTCATGATTGGTGCATTTCAAAGTTATCTTATTACTTGATGGCTATACATGTTTTATTAGTAGCTTATGTTGTGTACAGTGCATATTATGGTTTTCTTAACATTGTGGAGCATGATTTGCATATGTTGGACGTGGGGTAAAAGTTGGGTTTTGTGAAATGTTTCTAAACGGGGAACCTTACAAAGAGTGAACGGAAGGTTTTGAGAGAAGAACCATTGCAAATATAAAAATGTTATTTTTAAGGTATAAATTATGCCACTCACTTGAGTTATTATCTCACATTATGGTTTAATCTGTTCCCTAAGGTCGGACGGATCGTAGGGCCTATTCGACGCCAGTTGGCATTAAACTCTCCCGCCACGTTTGTCGCACTCTATTGCGTTATCCATTTGTGTTTGATGTATTGGACTTATTCATTTCTACTTGTACCTAAATCCTGATACTCTTAGAATGCTCTGAATATCGTATTGAACTTTTTATGAAACCTCATTTATAATTATTTGCGGGTTTTATATACATGTATAGTGGGTATTAAATTAATACATGGTGTTACTCCCTTCCTTATGGTGGGGTTCCACCGTATCTTCCCTAGGAGTATACAGTGGGACTTCACTAGGCGGGACCACCCGGGAAATCCGGGGAGGGTATCCGGGTCGGGTCCTGTCACTTCGCTCTGTTTGATGGTGACTCCGCGCTCGACAATCTTTGGTACTGCTACTTTCTACTTGGTACCTGCGCGATGACAAAAACAATGCGCTAAGCATTTTCATGCTTAGTGGTTCTATACAATTCTCTCCATTTCGGTTTAAAATCAAAATTCATGCGATGTTTATAAAACAATGCTTTTTGTACAATTTTCAATGACCCGATGCGGTCCTGATACACACACACACACACACACACACACACACACACACACACACACATATATATATATATATATATATATGTTCATTTCATTTACATTCAATTAAAATTCATTGGTCATTTCAAGTTATGCAATTTCATATGCACTAAATCATTCAAATTACAAATCATGCACTTTTCAATTTTATTATCATTTTACCCTTATCGAATTTAACCTATGCTTTGAGTTACTTGCGGGATAACGAATCTCATTACGATCCGGTTGAGGCTGCCAGGCCGGTATATATATATACTGCTGCTCATATATATATATATATATATATATATATATATATATATATATATAATATGTACTCGGTTGGTGTACACTACCTGATGGTGCTTTTATCGATATTGGTAGGCGGGTTGGAGTCGTTGGGGCTAATCTACTTGATCAGTTATCTTGCAAGAAAACAACATAAACAAGGTGATCGGCGGGTGTCGCGCCTCTCCAATGTCCTAAGTCGATTCTTTTTCTTCAAAGGAAAGAAGAGGATCTACTCCACCCATTGCGAGTACAATGCATATCTTTTTGTGGTAGAATGGATCGGCATTTATAAGGGGAAATAGTGGTTACTTTCCTTGTTAGATGGTGATACGATGTCTCTCCCATTGGGTGAGGAGTTTCCTTTTCCTTATCATGAATGATTTGTTGAGGGATAATGGAGCCGTGATCATGAATCTTCTTTCCCTTTAATCTATGGGGCGTGGATCATGGAACTAGGCACTTTTCCTTTCCACCGCGAGTCTTTTGGGCGCTATCTTGATCATCGGCATGGTGAAGCTGGTCCCGGGCTTGGACCCGTGTACTTTGGCATGGGTAGGATCTCATTGTGGGCCGAGCTTCTTTATTGGGTATGTCCCTCAAATCCCTTCATAAGGTGGACGTTTGGGGCTTACGTTATGGGCTTCGCTACGGGCTTCTTGGCTACGGACTTGTGCACATATTGTTTTAAGATTTGTCGATTGCCCCCCGGCCATGGTTGAAACGAGCTTAGGCAAAAGGGGGTGGTCGTCTCTTGGATACATTCACGGCTTCCACATGGCTAGCCGGGGATGGTTCGATCTGGGTTTTGTCTCCGTCAAACTTCTTGTGATAATGATAGCGCTCTTTCGATTTTCGCGCCCTTTTCGACTGTCGCTTCCCATATCTTTAGAAACATTCCTTGCATCGCATTTTTCTGCTTCTTCTGCGGGTTTGGAAGTGTCTTTGATCAGCGCTCGGAACTGCTTTTGGTGCTTTTTCTCGTCTTGTCTCCCTAGGGGTCATTTCCTTGTTTTCCTCCTTAGTTCGGTGCGTCTTTCTTCTTCTTCGCTTGTTTTTATTTCCTTGTTTTGAATTTTAGGTTGTTTAAGGTTCCGCTTCTTTCGTCTTTTTGTTCGTTCTCTCTTTCCATTGCTTAACCATGCGTGCTTCCTTTGGGTCTTCTCGTTTTGTCGACTGCGCATGGGGTCGGTTGAGTCGAGTCGAGGCGGCGGTGCATTTGAATTATTGAAGATCCCTATCGTTTAGTAGGTTTCAGGTCCTTCCAGGTAGGTTATCTTCTTGCGAGGGACGAGGAAAAGGAAGATTAAGCGAGATTAGAGTATCCTTATGGCTCTCTCACAGAGATATTTGAAATTTGTCGTGGTCACCACATGGGTGCAAGTGAGCCACTGGCCAGTTGAGCCTTCGTATGCTAAAACCTTCACTACTCATTATGGACCTCCTCCCGATGTCCGACTCTGGTGTCTTGATCTTCTCACGTCTTATGTTGTTCCCGTTCCCAAGATGGCCTACTTCTTTGAGGCGGCCTTTGAGAATGGTCTCCGCTTCCCTTTACACCCCTTCATTAAAAGCGTCTTACAGCATTTCAATGTGTGCCGGGTCTGACTCTCCCGATTTTAGAAGGGCGTCTTGGTCGGCCTTAAGTTTGTTCGGGGATAAGGGCCTTGGGGTCCACTGGCCTTAACTAGCTCGCTGGCTGGATCTTTCGGCGTGAAGGGCCTCGAAGGCTTCTTATATATTTCAAGCGAACCAGCGCCGGACTGTCCATTTCCCACCTCCCACAAGCATTGGAAAGAGCGTTATTGCTTTCGGGGGCTCGACGTGGGAATCTGAGCCTGCCAGATCTTAAGGCGATACGCAGCTTGGGATTCCGTGATATGAATTTGCCCACACGAGAACTGGCGACAATTTTACATCTATGCTAGTAGGGGTTGACTTTTTAAAAAGGTCGTACTTTATGTTCTCGACTTTTCTTTTTGGTTCGCGTTGCCTTGAGTATCTGTCCCGACCCACTCACGAGGACGAGGAAGTAAAGCGGCAGTTGGGCGAAGTGTAAACTTCTGGCGTATTCCGTCGATCGGGGTTATACATTCCCGGCTCTTCAGGTGTGAGCCCTTCTTGTTCCCCTTACTTGAGAACTCCTTCGCCCCCTGCTATGGAAACTTCTCCTAAGGGGCCTCCTGTTGTGAAGCCAACTCGAGAAGAACATCAGGCCCGTGTTGAGTTGCTGGCAAAGAAGAGGAGAAGCGTAAAGCGTAAGGCTCAGGCTCCCCTTGAGAGCAATCTCCTGGCTCGGGGTAAGACCCCGAAGGCGAGGCATATTCGCCGTCCTTTGCGAGGAGTGGGGATTATGCATGGATTTGGGTGAGGGGGCAAGCATTGCCCTCCTTAGCTGAGGTGTCCAAGGTGGCGGTGCGTAGCGTCGCTCATCTTCTGCTACAAGAGCTGAGGGTTCTTCGAGAAGGGTTGCTGAGCCTCATTTGAAAGTTCTTCCTATCTCACATGCGGGCCCTTCGGTTGTGGGCGCCACGCCTTCCCCTCCGTCTCGGGGGAGATGTGCGATGATCGCTTTGGGTGAGGGTTGAGGACTTCTTTGCTTACAATCACGGGGGCTAGCCCGTGAGGCTGTTGCATCTATCCTTCGAGACTCTGATCTCAAGAAGGCGGATGCCTTGTTCGTTAAGGAGGCTTTGACCTTATCACTCCAAGGGGTTGTCTCTGTATGTCCGCACTCCTTCTCTTATTCGTCTCATCGTTGTATTACTGTTATTTGCTAACTCCATCTTGTTCCTTGGCAGATGACTACTTATATAAAGAGCCTAGTGAGGAGGGCCCGGTTGGTAGAAGGCTACCTTCTAAGGTAGCGAAAGCATGCTAAAGCTAAAGTCGCCTCCCTTGTCCTCAGGAAGGTTGGTGAGAATTATGACTGAATCTAACTTGTTGGGATGTTGTGAAGCATAAATCCAACTGACACACCTGAGGCCCGCAGGCAAGAGTTCATCTACAGGGAGAAAGAGGAGGCTAGAGGGCCCTACGATAATGTGAACACAATAATGGAACCCTAAGGCAGCCGTGGCGCCTAGGTATCAATACCCACTCCTCACACATTTAATGGCGAGATCCCGAGGTCTTTCTTTGCACCACCGACAAAGCTGACTTTGCCACAGGCAGGAATTCTGGCTTGAAAGTGGTTGTAGTCGGAAAAGAGGAATGAGTAAGTAGAGTAAGCTTTGGTGTTATTTAAATTTATTATCTAAAGAATACTCAATATCTTTAAAGCATTATGAAGATATTTACCTTTGATGGAATGGGTGAAATTATAATAAATATAATTTATTATAAGAGCAATTATTTATAATAAATATAATTTATTATAAGAAAAGTTATTAATTACACGTTTAGAAACAGTTTTTGAGCGATGTATTCTTGGCTTCCCCTCTTCTCCTATCAATAAGTTATATATAGAAACCCCTTCATGTGTGAGGTTGGGGACACTCTTCCATCAATTACGAGAAAACAGTGCATTGTATCAAAAGTTTGACAAAGGAGAAGAAGAGATCAAAGATTTAAGATTTATAAACTGAAGGGAAATCTCTCATGGATGCGTGTTCTTCAAACGGTATGTAATCTATATTTTTATTATTATTATTATTATTTTATTATCATATATGAGTTTGAATCAATGATGTGGAATATTTGTTTGTTGATTTCCGTATTAAATCTCTACAAATGGTATCAGAGCTAGATTGAATTTAAATATTCAGAATCATTGTTTTATAAATATTAAATTTTGAGATTTATCTTCGATTAATTCGTCTCACTAAAAAATAAAGAAATGCCTCAACGCGTAAAAGGAAGATTTTTATTTTTCCTTTGCTTGTATTTGGAACTGTGGCGATGAGGGGCGGTTTGGCGTCGAGTCCGGTGGCCGTTTTAGGTGTCATTCTTTGGTAGTTCATGCGCTTTAAACACCCAGTTAAGCTTCAATAAAGAGAAATATAGAATCACAGCCTTTGGTTAGTGAGATCGGTGTCATTATCACTTATTTGAATATGAAGCCCCGAAATTCTCTTTTAAGATGTCCATGTATCTGTGATTTGAACCTTTGTGAAATTATTATTATATCGATGAATCTGGAGTTTCTTTGTGATTTTATTATGATTGATTATTGAATCGGATGATTATTAAGATACTATTTCCCTTGATTTTTAACTCAAATAAAAGAATTAATTTCATCTTATGAAATTTTATCCAAATATTAATTTATAAATGTAAGTTAACTAATTTAGATAGTTACCAAAATGTAACCTAAATTAGTGAGCCTTGTATATTTATTAATTGCATAAAGGAATAAAAGGGAGACATAAAATTCTTAATAATTCTCTTTTATAATTAGGAGAATGAGGTAGCTTAAAGGAGAGTCAATTTACGCTGGTATTAATTAATAGTTTTTATTTTGTGTTGCTTAGAAGAGATACAAAAATGGATACCCAAGGTAACATATAAATGACCTGAAAATAGTAAAGTGTTTTAATCCCTCGAGTGAACCTTGGATATGTTAAAAATTTACCCCCGAGGAATTTTAATGACAATAGTTCATTACTGGCTATTTTATAGTACTTGAGGCCTTATTGTGAGCATTGTTCTATTTTGTAAAGTTCCCACTTTGTTACACTCTCTTGCATATGGAATGACTGTTTTTGATGGGTCGAACTTTTCTGAATGGTATGAAAGGGTTCAATTCTCACTGGGCGTATTGGATCTTGACTTGGCTTTAATAACGGATAAACCTCCTGAAGCTACAGATGACGGTACTCTAGGGCAAGTGGACTAATCAAAATCACGGGCGAATCCACGGACTGATATGATGTTTATGAGAATGACTATTGCCAATAATATCAGAACTCTCTCCCTCAAGCCAAGGGAGTTTGCCTCGAATTTGAATCATTGAGGAGCGCTTCAAACGGCCCGATAAAGTCCCTTTGCGAGGCAGCACATTGATGGCTGAATTGATCACCATGAAATATGATGGTCAGAAGGTATTCCAGCGACATATTTTTAAACATGTTACGAAAAGAGTATAGCTTAAGGCACTAAGAGCATGGTTATGGATGAGTCCTTCTTAGTACCGGTTGTCCCTTAACTTCCACTTCCATCCGCGGTTGCTCCATTCAAAATCCCACTATAATACTAACGTTGATTGGAACGAATGAGCTCACCGAGTAAATGTATATAAGAGGAAGTGAGATTATGAAAGGACATAATCTTACTGCTGTTGTAACTCATGGTGTCATGAAGAAGAAAGGAAAATTCAAAGGAAGAACTTTCCACTGAAAAGTGGACACAGGGAAGGTAGCCGGAGTCATGTTGGAAAATTCATGGTAGTACGCTACTTTTGTGGCGAAGGGCATGTGAAGAAGGTGTATAAAGCGCCCGAGGCTTGGTTCGAAAGAGGTATAAATCTTTCTTTTGTATGTTATGAATCTAATCTTGCTGAAGTCCCTTCAAATACTTGGTGGATTTATTCTGGAGCCACAACTCATGTGACTAATTTAATGTAGGGATTCCTTACAACCAGGAAACCAAAGGAAAGTGAAAAGTTCCTCTATATGGGAAACCGTCTCAAGGTTGGAGTGATAGTTGTTGGTACCTATCGCTTACTATTAGAGAAGGGTCATCGGATGGATCTTTTAAACACTTTTATGTACCTTCTATCTCTAGGAATTTAGTTTCCCTTGTCCAAATTAGATGCTCTTTGGATATTCTATTTTTATTCGGGTTCACGGACAATTAAGTTTGATGTTAAATTATGTTACAGTTGGTTTTGGTATTTTATGTGATGGTTTATATAAAATTTCCTTGAATCATGAATTTGCACAAGTTTTAATAACCCTACATTCAAATGTTGGTTCAAAATGTGGATTAATTAATGAAAATTCTTCAATCTTGTGGCACAGAAGACTAGGGCACATCTCTGGGGAAAGAATTGAGAAATTAGTGAAGGAAGGAATTTTACAAAATCTTGACTTCACTGATTTTCATGTATGCGTGGATTGCATAAAGGAAAGCAAACCCAAACATACAAAGAAGGTGCCCGCAGTAATGAAGCTCCTTGAGATAATTCATACGGATATTTGTGGACCACTCAGCCATTCCTTGTTTACAGGAGAGAAATATTTTATCGCAGCCTTTATAGATGATCTATCTCGTTATGGTTATGTTTATCTAATGCATGTGAAAAGTCTCAAGCCATTGACATCTTGAGATGTTCATAACGAGAGGTCGAGAAGACGATTAGATAAAAAGATTAAAATTGTGAGATCCAAATCGGCGGTGGGTATTACTTAAGCGATATGATGAATCGGGGCCAAATCCTGGTCCTTTTGCCAAATTCGCCCAAGAAAAGCATGGCATTCGTACTTTCGGTACACAATGCACGGTACGCCGACCAGAATGGTATTCTTTGAGAAAGGCGTAATCACACATTAATGGAAATGGTTAGGAGTATGATGAATTACTCTTCTGTACCTATTTCATTGTGGGGTGAAACCTTAAAAGCACGTATATCTTGAGGCAGAGTTCCTAGTAAAGGCGGAGTTCAAAAGAAACTCCTTTTAGGTTATGGACTAGTAAGGAAACCTAGCTTGAGACATATACATATATGGGGTTGTCCAGCGGAGGCAAGAATCTATAACCCATATGAGAAAAAGCAGTTCGAAGAGCGATATGCGGATATTTCATTGGCTATCGGGATCATCGAGAGGTAAAGATTTTATTGTCCTAACCCGCAGTGTGAGAATAGTTGAAGCCGGTAATGCCGGATTCTTAGAATGGCAAAATTAGTGGGAGTAATGAACTAAGAAGGTAGATGTTGAAGAGATAAGAGTGGATATCCACTGCTTACCTCAATAAATTATTGTCCCTCGACTTGTTCAACAAGTTGGGGAAAATATTTAACATAATAGAGATGGTTCATTACCACCGAGAGAAAATATTGCCATTGAAAATGTTGTAAGAACCACATAACCGGCACCTTTGAGGAGATCTCAAAGAGAAAGGGGCGGCATTACGAGATGATTATGGTGTATTCTGAGTCGATTTTGATATTGGGATAGGGGAAGGATCCAGTTTGGTTTCACAAGCCGCTTAGAAGAAGTGATAATTCATTAAATGGATGGAAGCTATGAATGAAGAGTTGAAATCCTATGGCCCTGCGGTGTCACGGGATCTCATCGAATTGCTAATAGTTGTAAACCGTGGGTGTAAATGGGTCTTTAAGACAAAGCGCGGCCCAAGGCAATATCGAACGATTTAAGGCTAGATTTGTGGCCAAAGGTTTCACTCAAAAGGAAGGTATTGATTACAAAGATACCTTATCTCCAGTTTCCAAGAAAGATTCGCTTAGAATCATCATGACACTTGTAGCTCATTTTGATTTAGATGGATGTGAAAACCGCATTCTTAAATGAGAATTTGGATGAAGATATCTACATGGAACAACCCGAAGGGTTCGCAAAGAAAGGAAATGAACACCTAGTTTGCAAATTAAAGAAATCCATTTACGGTCTTAAACAAGCTTCCAGGACAATGGTATATTAAGTTTAATCCCTTTCATTATCTTTAATTAAGAGAACATTGTTGATCGGTGTATATATCGAAAGTTAGTGGGAGCAAGTTTATATTTACGATGCGTATGTGGATGATATTTTTCTTTGCTAGCGATGATCTTGGTTTATTAGGTGAAACCAAAAAATATCTCTCTAAAAACTTTCATATGGTTGATATGGGTGAGACGAAACCTTATGTTATTGGCATCGAGATCTTTAGGGATCGATCTCGAGTGCTTAGTTTAGCGAGAAAGGATATATTGATCGAGTTTTAGAGATTTAATATGCGATCATGTTCATCGGGTATTGCACCTATATTAATTGACAAATTAAGTAAAACTGATTACTTAAGGAATAACATGGAAGGGAGCAAAAAAATGAAGAAAATTTCTTATGCATCGGTTGTGGGAAGTTTGATGTACGTTCAAACATGTGTATAAGGCCGGGATCATCGGCTTTCTTTGTAGGCATGTTAGGAAGATACCAAGTGATCGAGTTCGAACCTTTGGAAAGATTGTAAAGAAAGGTCATGAGGTACTTACAAGGGACGAAAGGATTATATGCTCACATATAAAAGATACGAACAATTAGAGGTTGTCGGTTCGAGATCGATTATGGTGGTTGTCTCGATAGCTTAAAGTCAACTTCGAGTTTGTCTTTTATGCTAGCAAATGGGAACGATCTCGTGGAAGAGTGAAAAACAATCAATTCTTTGCTTCATCCACGATGGAGGCCGAGTTTGTTGCTTGTTTGAGCTTCAAGTCATGCTTTATGGTTGTCGAATTTTGTCTTAGGGCTTAGTGTTGTGCAGGCTGTTACTTCAAACCTTTGAGAATATATTTTGATAACTTACTTATTTGTTTTCTTCTCTAAGAATGGCAAATTTTCTAGTGGATCGAAACACATGGATTTAAAGTATTTAAGTTTGTTAAAGAAAGAGTCCGGAAACAACAAGTGTCAGTGAAAGTAATGGGACACACTTGGTTCTTGATCCAGTAACTAAGGATTTCTCAGAAAGGCACATATTTAAGAACATGTCATGAGAGGATGAGGCCTTTTGAGTAATCCATAACTATGTATGATATTGAATGGTGGTTATGTAATTATTAATTTGCGCACATTAAATTATGCATTTATTCTTGTTTTCAATTATGGGTGCCACGTTTTATTGTTTGATAACAAATTGTCTTGACAAGAAGTCTGAGAGGACTATTTTAGTATTATGGATTGGGTTAATGGGGTTATTGATGTGTGGTGCATGGAAGGAAACATGACATTATGGTCATGTGACCGCCATGACTTCGCATTTATGATCTGACGATTTAGTATGGTATATGATTTTGGACATATTGGCTAAGGATTTATTGAAATCGTGATCAACGTGTAGTTTTTCCTGTGGCGGTTTAGTGGGCGAGTGGGAGAATGTTTTTCCACATTAAAATTAAGTGGGTGGCCCACTAACTGGTATTTCCTTGATTAAATATTGATATCTTTAAAGCTGTTATGTGAAGATATTTGCCCATGATAGGTAGGTAAATTATAATAAATATAATTTTATTATAAACAGTTATTATAATAAATATAATTTATTATAAGAATGATTATTTATAATAATATAATTTATTATAAAACAGGTGTCAGTGGGTTTAAAGCCGGTTTTTTGAATGTGTATTTTTGGCCTCTTCTTCTATCGATAAGTTATATATAAAGAAACCCCTTCATGTGCAGTTAGAAATATTTCCGTCAATTACAAAAAACAATTTTGTGTATCAAGTTTGATAGGAGAAAGAAGATATCAAGGATTTATGATCCTCTATAAGCGAAGTGAAATCTCTCATGGTACACGTGTTCTTCCAACGGTGTATAATCTATATTTATATTATTATTATTATTCTTTTATTATCAGAGATGAGTTTGAATCAATGATCTGGAATATTTGTTTGTTGATTTCCGTATTAAATCTCTACATTCGGCTGAAATTTTGATCGTGGCTCCCCATCATGAGCACCATGGCGTTTGGAGTGGAAGGCCTCACCACTTCTCAAATGTCTCCCCTGGAAAGATTATGAAAGTGCATCTGCACGAAGGAGGGAGGCTGGGGTAGTGTCGGCTCACGTCATCGAGTGGCCTTATGTTGACAGTGAGCCAACTCTCACTCACGCCACCATTTTCAAAATAAAATTGATTCTATCTTAATAGCCCAGGAGATACTAAAATTGATTCTTGGTATGTGGGACTAATAAGCTTGATATCTATATAGTTTATTAAGATGATTTTAAAATACTATCATATCTGGTCTGGTATTTTCTATAAAATTATATTAAACTATATATTTTTATATTTTCTATGTTTTTAATTATTTTTAAATCAATAAATTTGAAACATAAGTTTACCTTAGGAAATGATTGGGGTGTGAAATAATCTCCCTTTATTTATAGTAAGTTTTTTAAAATTTTATAAGCCCCAGATCTATTTTCTTTTAAATAAACTTGTAGAACTTAAGGCGTTCATAGACTTACCATCAATTGACTTTTGATTTGCCATTATGTCCAAGGGTTTTGTTATAATATCTTTAAATTCTATTAATCTCATTCTGTTTCCACTTCATAGTGTTTTACTTAAGTGCTATATTTGAAAATTGCTTTTTAAGAATTAACCAATCCATTATTTTTAAAAAAATTAACAGTGAATTTTTATATTATATTTAATTTTTTCAAGATGTCAAGAATTGACTAATTCATTTATAATTCAATTAATCACTCACATGCAATTAATTGTCAGACATTTCAAATATCACATGTGACGCCCCAAAACCAGGGTGTTTCGTTGACAACCCGTCAAACCGCGGAATATTCGTGGATGTCGAGTAACCCAACATCACTCTCACTTGAAAATCAGGCTGGAATTCTCACTTTGTACGGGAGCTCTACCCAAAATAGAACTGTCCCAAAGCAGTTTACAATGACCACAGGGTCCACATGGCAAAGTAAAAATGGCCACTTGGAGCGTGCCTCAATACTCACAATAGACATATCAACTATATAACATGGTTCGAAGTTAAATCAATCTTAATTGAACATATATTAAGATTTACAATTTTAATATGTTATACAAAATGAAAATACGAAAGCCACAATCCGGTTTTTCTTCTAAATGGCCTCTAGTGGCGTAGATCTCCTGTCCCTCCGTACACAGAAATAGTGATCCCCTTGACGGGGTGAGCAAAGCCCACTAAGTGCAATTTTTCTACATGAAGCGACTCCCACCTAGAAGATGCACATGTCATGTGAAACAATCACATCCAACCAAGTTATGGACTGCTCTCGAATGTCTGCATGACCAATCCGGTGTCCAGTCCTCCACCCAGAGCTCCTCACATATGCCACCCTAAGCCGAATCACGAGTAAAATATCATTTTATTTCTTTCATGCCGTGCACTCACCCTAATTTCAACCAGGTTCCCCTAATGCATATGAAATGCATTATGCCATTCTGAACCACACATACTTGATATATCATTTACACATATATTAACAAAATTTACATACATGTCACATGTTATTTAATTTACATCAATAACATCAAAATTAGCTCAGCCAGGCTAGTACAATTCATTTTCAATGACACACACAATTATATTTTATATAATTCCACATCTGTAATTATAACACATTTAATTACATGTATTAACATATTAATTCTCACACAATTTCAAGCCATTCATGCTAATATATTTACATGCATGTATTAACACAATTAATTCCCATAATTCATATTATTCGATTCTCAATCAATAACACCAAAATTAGCTCACATGCGCTAATTAACAAACACAAGAAATTCATTTTGAATCACTTAACATCATAATAATTCACACCAAAAATCACGTCACTATTCACGTGAACAGTGAAACCCTTGGGTTGGCGACATTGTTCGAGAGGCCACAGCGCAATGGGGAATTTCTCCACTTTCGGTTCAAAGCTTTTGGGGCCGAAAACCTGGCTAATCAAAGCCTCGGGAACATCCTCAACCATTTACATGACTCTTAGCCAAGGAATAACACAAGTAGGAAAGATCACACCTCTTGGGTTGGCTGGAACTCACAAAATCGGAGTCTATCTTTATACGTAGCCCTCACCGCGATAGAACAGCTTTCTTCTTGCTCCGTGAGGCCAGCAGTCGAGCAGAATAAATATAGAGAGAAGGAGCTCCCTCTCTCTCTAAAATCACAAAAACCTCACTTTACACCTTTTCCGGCCTCACGCGCGATTTTGCTTCTTTGGAGAAGAAGATCACTATTACATTTTGTCTTATTCTCATTAAACATTTCCATAATTCATCCATGTCCCTTTTGTCTTGATTTTTGACACTTGACACAATCTCAACCATTCATTCCCATCATCTCTCTAATCATGCAACATGTGTCACATGGGTACATGTAGTAGGTGACTTTTGTCAATCACATGTGTCTCAAACCCGTTTTACGGCACTAGACACCGATTGCCCCTCAGCGCTGAAATTTCAATTGTTTACCGAATTCGACGTGGTAGTTAGATTTCACGAGACGATTCCAACAGTGAAGTCCGTTTCGTCATTCGAGATCTAGAAAAATTTTGGATTTTGACCGAAATGACCATTTTGCCCTTTTTCTGAAAATTAGATTTTCTCGGGGTTTCACATTCTCCCCCCCTTAAAAGAATTTTTACCTGAAATTCCATGCACATACGCATCCAACCATGTGCAAACGTAACCCTACACAATCTCTGCTTGGTGTGTAAATGCTGACCTTCCCAAGGTCACAATCACTTTTGTTTAATCTAATGGATGAGTCGACCTAATCCATGTCATGAATGACATCCATATACCTAGCCCTTGCCGGCTCACCAACACCAATGCAATTTCCAATGGGTATCCAAATCTTGAGTCACTCCCAACTCCTATCACTCAACTCTAAGTCTATGTAATAACCATGACCGTGTGTTTTCATCTCGAGTCACTCCCGACTCTTATCACTCAACTCTAAGTCTTTGTGATAACATGACCGTGTGTTTTCTCTCTCGAGTCACTCTCGACTCCTATCACTCAACTCTAAGTGTATGTGATAACTTGACCATGTGTTTTCATCTCGGGCAATAGAACTTTTCGGCCTACACTACGAGCCTCTTACATCCACACAGAAATTTCGGATATCTCCACGGGTCTCTTACACCCACACAGAAATTTCGGATATCTCCACGGGTCTCTTACACCCACACAGAAATTTCGGACAACTCCCTGGGTCTCTTACACCCACACAGAAATTTGGGATAGCTCCTCGGGTCTCTTACACCCACATAGAAATTGGGGATATCTCCTCGGGCCTCTTACACCCACACAGAAATTCGGGATATCTCCCAGGGTCTCTTACACCCACACATAAATTTTGGATATCTCACGATGCCACCCACACGAATTCGGATAACTCCCGGGTCTCTCTTACACCCACAATTTGGGATATCTCCGAGGTCTCTGCCCACCACGAGAAGTCGGGATATCTCCACACAGGTCTGCACACACCCACCGCGAAATTTCGGATTTCTCCACGGGTCTCTGCCCCACCACGAATTTCGGTTCTCACGGTCTTACGCCCACACAGAAATTTGGGACATCTCCTCGGGTCTCTTACACCCTGAAATTAGGGATAGCTCCTCGGGTCCTCCTTACACTCACCTGAGAAATTTGGGATATCTCCACACCGGGTCTTACCACATAGAAATTTGGGATCTCCCGGTCTCTTACCCACACAGAAATTCGACCTCCGGGATCTCTTACTACAAATTTGGCGAGACAAATATCTCCCTAGGTCTCTTACACCCACACAGATTTCGGATACTCTGTGGGTCTCCCTTCACCCTACTCCCGAGCTTTTCACATGTGAGGGGATTAACTTAGCCCCCTTGCACTTTACTTGTCCCCACATTCAATTACTCTTCGTTTCTGATTTGGGCTTGGGTCTTCATTGGAATGTAGTCCCAAAAGACTAAACTCAGCCCAGCTCACCAAGGTGGTGAATGACCATCACCCAGGTGCACCCACACACCCAGGCTAGGCGCGATGTCAGGTACTTTGCACACAGCTGATGCTATCGCCACCTCCCTCCAGAGTCCCTTATGAGCGAATCTCGGGTCTCGCTCACAATCCGGGCCTGCTCGGGTCATTTCTCTCCCTGCATATCCACCTGGGAAGAGACATCCTGATGGCTTCTCTAAGGGCCTCGACTCTAAGTCCAAATCTATCACACAAGATGTGTGAATGAATCTGATGCATCCGATTAACCTTCTCTAAATCGACAAGTGCGAGTAGAAAGCATTACCCACGCATATCAGGCTATACGGCAGCTATGGCTGCGATACCATGAGACCTCGCCTCCTAAGAGCAATCTGCGTCTCATATGCCACCCAAGTTCTCGATAAGAAATAACATATCGTACGCACATGACTAGAAGTCCCAAACTTGTGAGTCTGTGCGACCTCGACCCACGCTCTGGCCTCACGGCCCCATTTAGTAATTTCACGAAGGTGCTTGTATAACACCGGAAGCTGAAATAGTTCCTCGACCCATACTAGGGTGTGGAGGAATGGTAGCATACTCTCTGTTCTGAGTTAATTGGAATTTGTGTTTGTCCCAATCCACGGGATCACTTGTCTGCAGGGCAATCCAGCTCTCCGCGCCAGGGTGTCGGCGGCTTCAACATATCATCACACCGCGCTTTACTAAGTGCCCCATCCACGGCCTGGTCACGAAGAGGCTCGGTGGCCCGATGCGAGGGTCATACGCCTCTTCCCGGAACTGAAGAGGTTGATCCTGCCTCATGCGCCTCTTCTCTAAAAATGGTGGGGCTACATTCCACGACCGTAGAGTCTATGTCTGTGGCGAGGAATCTTATAAATCTGCTTGTGAATGGGTAGCTTTAACCCATTCTTGAATCTCCTGACCTTAGCCACGTTTGTGGCCACATAGTCTGTCACCAAAACTTGCCCAGCTCAGGTGAATGCGGACACATACTCCATCAGCGTCGTGTTCCACACTTGTAGCTCTGGAACTCTTAGGCCTTTGCATGTTTAGCGTTAGTAGGAAAATACTTTGCCATGAAAGAAGATCATGGAATTACGCCTAAGTCATTGCCTACAGATCTCTGGGGTCTTTGCTTATTCCACCATACTTGGGCTCACCCTCTGGAAGGCTGGAATGCGGCTAATTCGTCTGATGGCTATAAGTAATCTTCATAACCTCAATACCTTCTCCACACATGAACCAGTGATTGCACCTCGGATCTCTCCCCACTGTGAATGTCGGGAGGGTGATGTGCTGCTGAACCTCGAGGTTACTCGGACCTCTCCTGTCTGTACCTGCTTCCTTTGTGCTTTTGACCGCAATACCTGCAACCTCGGCAAAGCCCTCGATCATGGCGGTGGGCGGTAGCGCGATGGTGGTCAAGCGCCGGTGGTGCGACCCGATTACCTCGTGGACTTGACCTCTACGTCCCTCACCTTGACTAGCCATCTACACATGTCAAATGGCAAGGATTAAATTCTAATGCGATATCTCTAAAGCGTAAGCATGACCTCGAGACACTATTCACATCTGAGAAAACATTTCATACATTAGGTCCATGCCGTTCTAGGTAATACGAGACAATAATTCCACATTAAATCATTTTTAACAACAAAAGTTTATTTTAGAAAATTTTTATTTTTATTTTATTTTTGGCTCTCGTGAATAGTGCTTTCGAAACGGTGTCTACTTGATCCTCGGAAACGATTACTGCAGCGAGTCAAAAGCGGGTTGGGTGCAGGGTGCACACCCTGAGGCTTGACTTTGTGTGGGCCCACTCACGGGCGCCTTTGCTTCGCATCTTGGGAGCACGTAGGCGGCGCCCCTTTGGGCGCCGTGTGTGGCATCCGGCCGGGCTATGTCGAGTGGTCCCCTCCTCGGTAGTATTGTGGGGCCCAGGAGGCCCGGCCCTTGTCCTTTGCGAGGCATGCGTGCGCTAGCGCACAGTGTCGCAGCGTTGTGTCGTGCCTCTCGGTCACGATACAAAAATTGTATCGCAACCCTCGCTCCTACCGTGCGGCCGTGCGCTGCTTCTTGCACCTCATGTCGGCGCCTACCTTCGTCGCGAGGGCGGCTGGCGCCGTGTCAGCCATATCGCCTGCGTGTCGCGACCGCAAGGCAGCCCAGCCACGATACAATGTTTGTATTGTGACTCACCACGGCTAGGCCACTGGCGCCGCCTGGCCCATCCGCCAAACCCTTGGGCGCGGGTAGGGCGTGTTGTGGCCCTTGGCGTGGGTGTGGCGGGGCGGGTGTCCTAGCCACCTGGCCGTGTCGTGGCGTGCAGTGCAGCGTCCTTGCGCCCACAACGGCGCTCTTTGCGCGCCACTGCTTCTTGCGCCCGGGCACATCTCCAGGCCATGCACATCAGCCTGTGTCACAATATAGCTTCTTTGTATTGTGACTCAAACTTTCAAAGTAGGCGAGCAGCCCGTTCCGGCTCAACTGCACACCTTTTTTTTTCATTCATTTTTTTCTGTTGTTCATTCTTGGAAAACCACTAATATATATATATATATATACATATATATTATATTTTTCATTTTCAGTATAACCAAATAAATTTATTAAAATTTATTTTTATTTTATTTTTCTTTCAGTTTTACACCTTTGTAAAACCTTAGAAGAATTTCTTCTTATCATTTTTTCATCTCCATTATACCAGCACTACTGCTTAAAATGCATTAGCCTTGACCAACGCACTTCATACGGCTGCAAATTTTTTATGAGTTAAATTTTTTTACCTTTTCTTGTGCAAGAGTTGGAAAGATTTTCCCGAGTTTCCACGACACAATGTTATGTTCAAAAGCTGGAACTATTGTCTAGAAAGTATATATATATATATATACATATATATATATATATATATATATATACTGCTGTATATATATACTATTTTTCGTTCTGATACGGACCATTTGCCAAAGGAATTTCCTCGAACACCTAAGGTTATATTTTCTGCGACCTAGTGTTCAACGTTTTCTCCTATCTTTGCTCACGAGCATACAAATCACACAATTCATACGCTTTATAATCCGATCACACATCACATTTCATTCATGAAAAATGCGATGATGCATGGACTCTAACCCGTTTCCCATCAGTCCTAGGTAAGCGTTATGCCTAACTATGATGCTAAGCTATAGCTAATTATCGACATCTAGCCTATCTTTAGTACGTGATGTTTTTACACTTTAATGACTATGGCCTAAGCCCAAGTCCTGACCTAGATGACCGTATACCTAAGCTTTGATACCAATTTGTGGCATGGCAAGGGGTGTCTCGTTGACAACCCGTCGGCTACGGAATATTCGTGGATGTCTGGTGGCATTTTCACTCATGAAAATCGAGGACCCGAGTCTCCTTTTATGGAACCACCCCAGGGAAGCCTACAACCTGTCCCAAACGGAGTTTACAATGACACCATAGGGTCCACATGCGATAAAATTGCCACTTGGGCCCATGCCTCAATACTCACAATACACGTATCAGCTTCCATATAACATAGTTGAGAGTTAAGAAATGCTCTTAATTCAGAGCATATATTAAGATTTACAATTTTAATATGTTATACAAAATAGAAAATACCAAAGCCACAATCAGGTTTTTCTTCGTCACGGCCTCTAGTGAGCGCCGTCCTCTGTCACTCTGTGCACGAAATAGTGATCCATCGACGGGGTGCAAGCCGAAATTTAGTGATAATTTTCTACATGGCGACTCCGCTAAGTGCACATGCCATTACAAACAATCACATCCAAGCAATTACATGGACCACTCGAGATGTCTGGTAATCCATGTCTCGAGGTCCTTCAGAGCTCCTCACGTATGCCTAGCGAATGCGAGTAAAATATCTTTTATTTCTTTCATGCCGTGCTCACTAATTTTCTTAGGTTACAATGCACATATGAAATGCATTATGCCATTATCAAACCACACATGCCAATATATCATTTTACACATATATTAACAAAATTTTTGATCTTACATGTTATTTAATTCACATCAATAACATCAAAATTAGCTCAACGAGCTAAATTTACAATTCATTCAATGGCTTACACATAATTTATATTTTTATATAATTCCATCATATTAACACATTTAATTACATGTATTAACATATTAATTCTCACACAATTCCAAAATAATTCATATATATATTTACATGCATGTATTAACACAATTAATTCCCATAATTCATATTGTCGATTCTCAATCAATAACACCAAAATTCTGGCTCACATGGGCTAATTAACAAACACAAGAAATTCATTTTAGATAAAGCTCAACATCATAATAATTCACACCCAAAAATGCGTCACTATTCATATGACGTTGAAGCCCTGGGTTTGGCATTGTTCACGGCCACGACAATGGGGAATTTCTCGCTCGAGTTCAAAGCTTTTGAGACCCGAACACGGCTAATCAATCCTCAGAACATCCCCGATAATTTATGACTCTTGGCAAATAATAACACAAATGTAGGAAAGATCCCTACCTCTTCCAGGTTGGAACTCACGAATCGTGTCTATCGTGGCCCTCACTTGGCGTAAGAACAACTTTACTTCTTGCTCCATCAGGCCCGGCCGGAGTCGAGCGACGCCGTCTAGAGAAGGAGCTCCGCTCTCTCTAAAAATCCACAAAAACCTCTCACTTTCTGCACCTTTTCCAGCCTCTTTTGATTTTGCTTCTTAACTACGGAGAAGAGATGCTATTACATTTTTGTCTTGTTTATAATTTAAACATTTTCATAATTCCATCCATGTCCCTTTTGTCTTGATTTTTGACACTTGACACAATCTCAACCATTCATTCCCATCATCTCTCTAATCATGCAACATGTGTCACATGGGTACATGCAGTAGGTGACTTTTGTCACATCACATGTGTCTCAAACCCGTTTTACCGCACTAGACACCCGGTGCCTCGGCGCCGTGAAATTCGGCAGATCACCGGTGCGACCGAGGAAATTACGACGTTGTAGCCAGATTTCGCGAGATGATTCCAGCGATGAGACTCCGGTTTAGGTAAGTACGAGATCTAAGAAAATTCAGTTTTTGACGAAATTACTATTTTGCTTTTCGAAAATTAACAGATTTTCTCGGGTTTCACATCACATTTCAAATTCCATGTATGCCCTTTCGTAATATCATTTCAAGACCATACTCATTACATATACTCATTTAAGGTTTATTTAGTAAACTATCCAAAACACTTGAAATCCGAATATAATTACCATGAACAAAGAACTAACAATACTTGAATCGGAATAGAGGTCCGAAGAACTAACCGAAGCTATTGGCTTTTTTTTCTCTTTCTTTGATCTCAGTCCTAGGTTAGGCGAGGTACGGTACGTTTTTCGTTTAGTTTTATTCTTGTTTGAACCCCCATTAATCATTTATTAGGGTCCTTAAATTATCGGTGTACGAATACTAGACTTTTGGAACAACAATCAAAAAATTTCTCGTTGTGAACCGATGGTGCCGGCGTAGAAATGTATCTTAGTGGCGTACGGGGGTTCCATTTGGCACCTCGACCTCGCCCGTGGTGAGGTAATCACGCCTTAGCGCGTGGGTCACGTTGCGGCGTAGAAGCCCGAATGTGCGAATTTCCAATTTTTACACTTTGCGAATTTTCTCTAAAATCACCCCAAAATGCTAAAGAAACCCTAGGAAATCACTCCCTAAAGGCATCTAGACCAACCATGAACCTTAAAACCCATGGATGGATTAGGGTTTCTAACCGAGCATCAAATATTCTGACTTTTCTAGGGTTTAGGTTCATACCTTGAATCTCTTTGCACTTGAAGCCCTAGCCTTAGTCTTGAACAATCTTGCGAGATCTTGAACAAACGGAAGGATTTACACAAAAATCCCTCTTGTACTCCACAAACCCTAACTTCCCTCTCATACTTTGCTCTCAAACACGTTTTTGCTTAAATGAGCATTCTAAGACCAAATGTGGTATAATATCACTTATCCATTTTAAGGCCATGTTTGGCTCTTAACCCATTTTTTTTTCATTTAAGTCTCCTATTATTCCACTTTGCTCCTTCATTTCTCATAATTTCACTTTAGCATTTAACATCGTTTTGACCCTTAGGTCCTCATTTTACAATTCAAATTTGCCCTTTTACACTTGGGTTTATTTTCGAGTTCAATCAATTCTTATTTTAGCATATATTATTTAATCATATGCTCACATATTCATTTCACATTTCACAATTTATCAATTTTCCTAGAAAATCCCATGTTTGGTTCAATTCATACCCGGAATATATAATAAAAATATTATAAAAATTATAGGGTATTTTTAGGGCATTATGATATCTCTCTGTGCGAGTTTTGTCGCTAAATTGGAAAGCAACACATGCTTATTTCTTTAGATGCCTTGGTCTCAATTTCCCAAGCCCAGAGTATTTGTTAATTCCGAGACAGTCGTTGTCAAGGTTTGGACCCACTGGGCGTTGGAATTTAAGGAAGCAGCGAAACACTAGTAATTAATACGCTTGTAAGAGCACAGGGAAAATTTAATTTTTTTGAAAAATGGAAAAAACAGAAAAATTGCCGAAATGGTTCAGGGAAGCCTACAAAATTTCTAGATCTCGGATGATGAAATGGATTTCACCGTTGGATTCATCTTGCGAAATTTAGTTAACTAGAAAATTTTCTTCGAATTCCGAGATAGTCAGATTTTTTTCATGATTTTTCGGGTAAGCAGTGTCCCCAGTGACTCGGGGACAAGATTTTTATGAGAATCTCGGGAGTTAGAAAATAACTTAAGTTAAGTTCATTTAAAATAAATTAAACTTGAATCGAGACGAAAATAAATTGTTTCGAGGTAGAAACGAACTCGGACGGGTCATGGACACGTGGAGCAACATGGGCCATATGTCCAACTTAAGTGAGTTAGAAAAAAGGGGTTAAAAAAAAATCATTTTTTGGGCAGAAATACCATATTTTTGTTGTTTGGTCGTGAGAGAGAGGGAGAGACAAAAACATAAAGAAAAAAAAAAAAAAATTCAAACTTCTCTTTTAGTCTCTGAGTTAGGTCGGTCGGGTCGTTGAGCAGGCGAAGTTCTTCCTGACGACGAGGAGCTACGCGTGGAGTGCGAAACCGAGTTTCTCACGAGGATTCAGCGAGGTTAAAATCAAAGGTTTCGGGTTTAGGAAGTGTCCATGGGACTTGCTAGAGTTTCTTCTATGCTCCAAGTGGTAGATATTCTTCATACTTTGGTTTATTTTCCATTCTAGGGGAATGCCTTAAGGGGCTGTTTGGCCGTTTTTACCCTAGGTACATTTACAGCGAAACTAAGAGCATCCACAATGATCCAGCCAAAACGAGGGAGCCAAAGCCATTTTTAGGCTGTTTTTGACAAAATCCGACTCTAGCGATGGAGCCAAAATGGAAACTAAAAAATGGAGGATGAGCATTGATACGGCGAAACCGAGTGGAATATAGGCGATCCAGCATTGTTATCAGTAAGCTGTGAGAAACCCATTGCTTTACCCTCGTGTTGTAGGCATTGGAGCAAAATCGATCATCAAGTGACCCAAAAGCTGAACCCGGAAAGCAAAAAAATCCTCAAAAGCAGGATTCAAGCGAGGAAAATATTCACGACCAAAAAGCAGAGCCAGAAAATTTTGAACTCCCAACGGATACAAAAATATTTTATAAATAGCCAAAAAAACCAAATATTTCATACACCTAAATTGTAGATTTGAGGGAAGAAGAAGAAGGGAAGAACTCAGGTGACTTGTCGGCTGTCAGATTAGCATGACGTCAGCGGAATTCAAATTCACTTGCGTCAGCGCCGCCGTCTAGACCCGGGTGACTTAACCGCTCCCATGTCGGCGACCCGCCGTATCGCCCGTTGCGGGTGCCTTTCCTCCCTTCCCAGGGATCGCTAAGGCGGTGGAGAAGGCAGAACGGGGGAAGAAGCCCTTTTTATTTTATTTTTTTTAAATAAAAGTCAAAACGACGTCGTTTTGGGCAAAAAAAATTATCTTATATTTATCCAAACTCATTTTATTAAATTATTAAACCATTCAATCTATGCTTTCCTTAATTTCTTTTAATATTAAAATAATAAAATTTTTTTAAAAACCATAAATAAAAGGGAATTATGTCCATCTTTTTTTTTATATCTATTTACTTTATAATATAATTTAATCTCATTGGCTTAAACATGGTCTATATTAGATTTAATGACTTAATTTTCTACAAATATTAACTACAAATATTATTATCAACTTCTAATTATTTTAATTTATAATCTTATAAATAAAAATAAGATTAATAATTAGAAAAAAAACTATAAATCATATTTTTGGGAATAATCTAAAATACAAATTTCATTATAGATATTTTAAATAATTTTAAAATTTAGTATAGATATTTCATTAACTATTTAAAAATAATTTTTTTTATTAATTTTTCCACATAGGTTATTCATGCCAATTTAAGTTTGATTTTGTAGCGGAAAATGGCATCTCCTCCCGATCTGGGCTAGGCGGGAAAATCTTTCTTAAGCCCCGAGGAAGGCGTGTTTGTGCATATCTTGGTTGACCAGCACCGAATCCGGTGATCGGTATTGAGCAGCCGATGTCAAAGTTTGGGATCAGTGATGGCCAAGTTTACGAGACCAATGTTAGGTTGACCCACCCACGGACTTTATAGTATGTACAAAATCGATGGGATAAAATCAGACATTGTGGCGCCTGAAATGGCGTGGGATGCTACGCTGGAAATCGCAAATGGCGGCAAATTAGGAGGCGAACATCATAAACGGTCGGTTATCTATAGTTATAATTTTCTATATCAATTATTTAAAAGAAATTTTTATTTATATCTAAGTTTATTTTTAACGGCGTGTGCAAGCTATATTCAAGCGAGAAGTTAGAATTAGTGGATTTATGATCATTGTTGGGAGGTGGCAAATACGTGATAAGTGTGGATGATTATACGCAAGCAACCACTGAGCCCGCTCCTTGTTTATGAGGGGAAATCATTAAACACACCTATATCTCTTGACTCGGGATCAAGATCCATATAGCAATGCAACGCAGTTAGCTCTACAGGAAGAGACCCCGGGAAGAAGCGACTAAAGAGCGAGACGGAAAAGTAAGGCGAGTCAATGAGATGCCCAGCCAATTATTTCGGATACGATTCGAAATATGCGGGCGGAGAGTGAAAGAAGAATTTTTTATGAGGGAGGGAAAAGCTTTAGTGCGAGAGGAGCAAGCCTGAGGGAGGATGTGCGGCCCAGACATTGCTAGACGTCTTGAGAGAGATGGGGATGCGGGAATGAAGCGGGGTTGCGGATGATCATGGAATGATGACGATATGGAAAAGGAACATCCCACATATGTCCGTTGAACAGCAACACTATTTTCGACTACGTAAGCATGCGATTATGGCAAAAGCAATGAAAAATGCAAGTAGCTCCAATTTTAATGTATAAACAGTTTACTACCTTTTTATTTTTAATGTAATTTCAATTTTTGTCTACTTATACTTAAAATGAAATATTCAAATTATCTATGTCATTTAGTAGTAAAATATTCATTTTTAAAATTAATTAATATTTGTAACAAAAAAAATTTTCAACCCGCAAGAATTATTAATTAAATATTTATATTTATATTTATTGATTTAATTAAATTTTTATATTTTATATTTATTGATTTAATTAAATATTTATGGCCATTTTTATTTTTAATTGAATATTTATTTATATTTTAAATTTTCAAAAATATTTATTTATATTTTTAAATCAAATTTATAGTGTATGAAGTGATATAAATGAATGAAGGGTACATGATGTAATTATTAAGGAAGAGAAAGGGTAAAATTGGAATAGATTTAGGATAGATGGAACTTTAGATGCTCACTGCTGGAGATGCTTTAGCCAAAACTTTAGCCAAATCTCAAAAAGTAACTTTTTGGAGCCAAAAAAATGGCTTTGAATGCTTTTTTTGGCTAACTGCTGGAGATGCTCTAATGGGATATGGGAATAGTGCCCTGTTTTGACCCTATATGATGTCTGGATTTTGGGGCTAATTTTCGATTAGAAAAGGGAGAATTTTGTCACACCAGGAATTTCCCGCGATTATGATTTATGTTATTTTATCATCTTATTATTATTTTTTTCGCATCATGAGTGATTAGTGCCCAAGGGTGTGCGAACCCTATTTATTATAGGTTTTGAGTGCTTTTTGTATACTAATCATTCCTAGTGCTTCGATTTACACATTAAGGTCCCTATTATTCTACGATCGCATTTTGTGGCAAATTTTGCCGGTTTCTTAGCGGCGAATAATAACGTGTTGAGTCGATCCAAACATGAAGAATTCGAGTCAAACTCAACATCATAGATCAGAGACCAAGAGGAAAGAAGAGCAGAAAATAGAAGAAAAATGAAGCAGGGAGCAATGGAACAGTAGCCAGGGAGGAACAGTGCTGAACAGTGCCAAAATTCGCTATGCTGGAATTTTCGCTATCATATTACCCAAGCTATGATAGCGAAGCTCATGATACATAAGCGAAAATTTTCTTCATTTTTTGTGTTCAAACGAAACTTAGTTTTGGTTTTCTCCTTTCTACCCTTGTAATAACTTTTGTTTTGGTTTGTTTTTGTAATTTCCTTTGCTGCGCACACTATATAAGCTAGAGTCAAGGTTTGTAAACATCAATCAAGTCGGCAATAAATTTTTGGAGAAGCTTTTCGGCTCTCCGTTCCCTTCTTTTGTTTTCATTTTTCTTTCCCTTTCTTTTCTATTTTCTGGGCAACCAAACACCCTCCGAGGATGACAACTCGGAGGATGGTTGGCTAAAACCCTTCCCTCTTTGAAGTGGAAGGCTGCTGGGTGCAGGATCTAGGCTACTGGAGGTCCTCTGTTTTTCACGTAGGTACTCACTGCTGCTGTCTGTGTTCTCCCTTTAACATTAGGTTTAGATCCCTTCGATTCATGTTGAATGGTCAGTACTTGGTAATCTTTTAGTGCTCATTTGATGCTTATTACTAGATCTTGTGATGTTCATTAGTTACCATTTATTACCCATTGTAATGTGAGTCAAGGAGACTCGTTTGAACTGACTGAGAACATAAATGGCCAGTGAATGCCATTTTCAAAAGGATAATTATTTAGGGTTCGGTTTTTATAGCTAAATGAAGATCCGGTTCGGGAGATGACTATATGTCATCCTCCCCAACGCGAGGAAATGAACCCGGGACCTCTCGGTTAACCTAGGATCTTAAACCCAGTGGCCCAATGCTTAAAGGAGTTCTTTTTATATTTTATTTCGCCTTATTTTCAGTTTGCAAACCACCAACCCCCATGTTTTTATCACCACCTTAAAATTCAAACCAAATTCACCATTTTTGACTTCACTTAAATCATTTTATGCAGAGAAAACCCATCCACATGTTAGGCCACAGACCCAGCATCACTGCGGTAGCTTGACTACGGCGGTAGGAGGGCCCAGGATACAAATTTTGTTTATTTCGGATCACCCCCCTGCGTAGCGCAGATCAAATGGCGTAGTTAAATAGGATGGTGCCTAAGTGCAAATTATGACCTATTGAACACTTGTGATCCTCATCACAAGTTATGGTGAATTTTCTTGTATATATATCTTTTTAGAGTTTTTCGGTGTGTTTTAATTTTTTGTTTCATTTATTTTGTTTTTATCTAACTTTACCCTTTTTGGTAAGAGTTGTGTTTTTCCCTTGTTTGGTGTTTTGGTTTATTCTTCTTTACTTGAGGGGTCGAGTTCTAATGGGTTAGAGATTGGCAAATCAAGGTTAATTTGAACCGTGGAAGAGGGACAATCACGGTCGGCATGTGGCGGGGTAACCCTAGTGCATATATTATGAGGGATTACATAAACCAGTCATGGAAAAGTCAGCAACCTGTGGAGAGGAACCCAAATGAATATAGGTCCATGAGGGACTATAGAAACCAATGGATGGGTTCACCATATGGTAGTACTTACAAACATGGTTGGGGGAATCACACCAATTCCTCATGGGAACCAAGACCTCCATAGTATGCACCTCCTGAACCTCCATTTTATGCTTCAACTCCTTAGTCACCTCAGCCACCACAGTCAATCCCTCCATTTTGGACCTTACTCGGATAGTGGATGACTTTGTGGCAGAGAATAAGGGGATTAATGTCCATTCGAATAAGAGAATTGTCACTGTGGAAGACAATTTGAACAAGAAAATAGATGGGCTAAAAAATGACTTTGAGCATAAATGGGACAACCTGCAAGACTCCATTGAGAACTTAATCTATCAGCAGCAATGTCCACTGGAGGAAGAGTGCCAAAGTGACACCATGGAAGAGGAGCAGTGTCAACAACAGCCACACCAGGAGCTTATAGAGGATTTTAGTGAATTATCTGAAGGATTGTTTGAATCCTCAGATATGTGTGATGTTGTTTGTCCATGGGAGAAAGAAGGAGAAATCATTGCCTTGTTGATTGAGGAGGCGTGGAAAGAGGAAGAAGGAGGAACTGAAGCTTATCCTTCACCTAAACCTCATAATATTTGGATCAAGTACCCTTTGCCAGCCCAAAATAGCCCATTTTGCCCGATTAATGTCACTGCCCGACACACATGACAAACTCAAAACTGCGGCACACGCTCGAAGCTAAGTCGACCCATCATTTTGCACGCCATGCAAAACTTTAAGAGAGATTAGTGGCCTACATGCGAGGAATTTTTGCCACTACATAAAAAACAATGGCAGCTGCTCACATCGCATGACACAGTGGTTGGTTCGGTCTTTGGTTGATTTGGAACTCGAACCACGGCATTTCGAGCTCAGCGATTCAATTTGACCTCAAAGGCCCTAAGAGTGGTTTGGGGGGAGCATAGTCTCCCCCACTTTTTGTTTTAATTTTTCTTGTTTTATTTTATTTTATTTGGATTTCATTAATTTTTCTTCTTAGATTTTGCCTAATTTTTAAGTTAATCTTCGTTCTAGCTTGTTTTTCACTTTTTTGCAATTTTTCTTAATTTTTCTTGTATTAATTTTTGCAGTTTAAGTGAAATTTTGAAGCTGGATTGAAGAAATTACAACGAAGAGAGCCGAGAATGAAGATCAGCCGGGCGGGAGAATTTCGCAACCATTGCGAAAGGGTATTTTTGCAACCATTGTGAATTTCGCAATGGTAGCAAGGCCATTTTCCGCTATCATAGCGAGTTTTAGCTATGATAGCGAAAATGCCTCTGGGCATATGAAACGATGTGGGTTAAAAAAAAAATTTGTTTGTTTTTTATTTTTATTTTTATTTTAAAAAAAATGTGTTATTTTTTTTTATCAAAAAAAAAAATTGTCTCTAAAAAAAAAAGTTTTTTATTTTTATTTTTATTATTTTATTATTTTTATTTTTTTATTTTTATTAATTATTTTTATTTTTTTTTTCAAAAAAAAAAAAAAAAATGGCTATTGAACAACGAGACCGCCGAAACATTGCGAAAGATTTATTATGATAGATTTTAAGCTATCATAGCGAAATTCCCAGCTATGGTATGAAAATTTTAATATAATCTTGTTTTGCCTCCAATTTTGTTTATTTCGTAACTTTTTAAGTGACTCGTTTTAGGCGTTCTTGGTACCATTGGAAATAGAGTGAAGAATCCAAAAATATGGCCAGGAAAGAAACGCTTTGAAATTTTATGAATGTGTAATTTTAAAAATGCTCCAATTGGTCACTTTTTCCTCTCTTCTCACAACGTTTTATTTGAAACCCCAAAAACGTAGTGAATAAGGTGTCGATGGAAACTGCGAAATATCCTATCCAACAACGATCACAGCATCTCATCGAGGAGGCAACACTTCCTTCCACCCCAACTTTCAATCAGAGGCCCGTTTCGGGATAACCCAGATGTTTGGGTTTGGGGAGAGTTAGCGAAGGAAGTGGCTTTTTGCTGTTACTGTTTTTTGTTACTATTTTAGCAAGCCCATTTTGTGATGTTCGGTGGCTTCTTGGGTTCCATTCTATAAAGGCTGTTATCTTATACAACTTACTTTTCAAAATTTGGACCCATTTGCAGCAAAATTTTTGTGTGTTGTGCCTAGCCCATAGTTTGAAAAATTGAAACTTTGTCCAATTCTATTGATGTTAGATTGGTTCCATGCCTAATTGAGTGGATGATTAGTTGAATTCTTGTTGCTTTCGACCTCTTTCTTCCACCTTTAGCTAACACATATATGCACATCGGGTTTCTTCAATAACACGAGAAAAAGCGCACCTCGCCTCCTAAGCCTTACCAATAACCTACCTAGTTTTAGATTTGACCACCATTAATAAGGTTAAGGACCCCCCATGAATAGAAGGCCAATGTGTCTTCCAAAAATAAAAAGAAAGAAAAAGAAAGAAAAAGAAGAAAAATTACAACGCTTTGCCTTGAAACCCGAGCACGGTCCGAGGCGGGTATATAAGGCGAAAACGCTTTAAAGCCGATTGCCCTAAACCTTCAGCGGATTTGGGAGTCATCGACTTAGTGTTCGCTACATGGGTGGATGGGGAGTTTAGCAGGATTGTAGATCTTCGGAGTGAAATCGTCGAAGTCAGGAATTGAAACTGAAGAGTTTGTGGTCGAAAGATCCTTATGACTTGGTGCCCTAAGCCCCTTAGTGGTTGGGAGTCATCGGTAGATCCCGTTACATGGACTTTGGTGAGGTCGGTTCCTCAACATTGCACCACCTGACATAAAGAATTGTGGAATAAGAGGTGGGTCCTGATCTATTTAGGTTGGTTAGCATGCCAAGTCGTGGTAGTAGCTAGGTTGGGGGGAGAGTGCAGTTTAGCAGTTTATTGTTGAGAGCTGATAAAATAAACACTTAGATTTTGGTGGAAGTTTATGGTTAATTCACCAAGAAGGAGGCTCATTTAATACTCAATTTTGTATGGCATTCATTCTCTCATGATAGTTATTGGACACGACTTTGATGATTCTTACTTAGGGTTAGGCCTTACTCATTCACAACCTTTTTGAAATATAATTTTTGTGAACCTTATTTTGTTATCGTTGTATGCTCTTTCTTTCTTTCTTTCTTTCTTTCATTGCTAAGGGACTAGCAATGTGTAGGCTGGGGGGTGTAATTAATGCCCAGTCTTGTTTTGAACCCTATTTATTATAGGTTTTGAGTGCTTTGTATACAATCATTCTAATTAACCCGATTTATTAAGGTCCCTACTATTCCTGTGATTGCATTTGTGGCAAATTTGCAGTTTTCTTGACCGAATCATGTCAGCATTGTTGAGTGAATTCTGAAACATGAGAAGAATTCGAGAGTCAAACTCGACACATAATAGATCAGAGACCAAGAGGAAGAAGAAGCGAAAATGCACTTCACATTTTTTTGTGTTCAAATGACTCCGTTTGGTTTTCTCCTTTCTACCCTTGTAATAGCTTTTGTTTTGGTTTGTTTTTTGTAAATTTCCCTTGCTATACACACTATATAAGCTAGAACAAGGTTTGTAAACATCAATCACTTCATAATAAATTTTTGGAGAAGCTTTCAGCTCTCCCGTTTCCCGCTTCTTCTCTGCTTCATTTTCTTCCCCTTTCTTTTCCATTTTCTCGGCTGCCAAACACCCTTTGATGATGACAAATCAAGGGATGTTCGGCTAAACCCCCCTCATCCTTGAAGAGGAGGGCCACTGGGTGAATGTTTAAAGGTAAAAACATTGTCCTCATGTTTTTCACGCAAGCATTTATTCGCTTTTACATTTTTACCGTATCTCACGTTTTTAGGTTTTGAATCACTTTGTGATGTACCACTGAGGTGAGCGTATAGCGCAAGCTTTCAGGTTCGTGGATGCTTCGCGATAGATCCCACTGATGCCCAATTAGTTATCATTTATGAGCTCTTGAAGGTTAG